>CM053586.1:352443983-352479599 GCA_028646515.1 Pseudochirops corinnae
TCTGTCTGTCTATCTATCTATCTATGTGTGTCTGTTGCACGTGTGTACATACATATATATGTTTATATAAGAGGGTATATGTGCATATAAATACATATTTGAGTGTGTGTATATGTGTGTACATGTATACATAGACAGAGGGAACAGGATCAGTTGAACAGGAAGGGATGATATCCGAAAAATAAAATTAAGAGGTGAGACAGGAATGTAATGAGAGGAGATAGGGAGAGATAGATTAGGGAAAATTATCTCATATAAAAGAGGCAAGAGAAAACTGTTATGATGGAAGGGAAGAACAGGAAGCCAAAAGGGAATGGGTCAACCTTACTCTCATTGAATTTGGCTTAAGGAGGGAATTACATACACCCTAAATTGGTTATCTTACCCTACAGGAAAATAGGGGGAAAGGGGGTAATTGAATGGAGGGCAGATTGGGGGGGGAGGGTACTTAGAAGCCCATATTTTTGAAAAGAGACAGGGTCAAAGTAGAAAATAGAATAAGTGGGGGGCAGGATAAGATGGAGGGTAATATAGCCAGTCTTTCACAATGTATCTACTATAGGAATGTTTTGCGTAACTACACATGCACAACATATATTGAATTGCTTATCTTCCCAGTAGGGGTGAGTGATGAGGGAAGAAGGGAAAGAATCTGGAAATCAAAGTTTTAAAATCAAATGTTTAAAAAATTATTGTTATTATTGTTATTATTATGTGCAACTGGGAAATAAGATATACAGGCACTGGGCTATAGAAATCATCTTGCCCTACTAGAACGTCAAAGGTGGTATGGAGTAGGATATAAGAGAGACCAGATTGGGGGAAGGGGTATTCAGTAGGATTGCTATTTTGGGGTGGTGGGTAGGGGAAAGAGAGTGAGAAAATTTGTAACTTAAAACCTTGTGTAAATGAATATCAAAAACTAAAAATAAACCAAAAAAAGAGTGATTAAAAAGAGTAGATGTTAAAGCATAGGGGTTGATTTGAAATTTAGTGGAATTCATTGGATGCCTGTTCTCGGCTCTGTGTGATTCAGCTTTTTTTACCAATGACTTTGATTTTAGAATGGGCCAGGCAGGATTTTACAGCTTGCAATCCTTCCATGGTAGATCACATCTCCCCTGTATCACAAAGGGCTGAAAGATGTAGTGGATGCAAGTTCTCACTATTGTTAATGTTTGTTTATTATGTAAAACAAGATTTCCTCTAACTTGCCAGTCTTCTTAACACCTTACACCCCCCAAGTCTCATATTCTTCCATCCAATAACATTGGTCTCTTTGCTCTTTCTCAAACAAGACACTTTATTCCCAAATGCAGGTGTTTCCTCTGGCTGTTTCCCATGCTTGGGATGGTCTCCCTCCTCATCTCTGCCTCTGGTTTCCCTGACATCCTTTAAGTCTCAACAAAAATCCCACCTTTAAGAAGGCTTTCCCAAGCCCTCTTAATGCCTTCCCTCTGTTGCTTATTTCCTAGTCACCCTGTGTATAGCTTCTTTGTGCACAGATGTCTGCATATTTTCTCCCCCATCAGACTGTGAATTCCTCCATGGCAGGGACTGTCTTTTTGCCTTTCTTTATATCCATAGCCCTTATGAGAGGGCCTGGCACACAGTCAGGGCTTCCTGAATATTTATTGACTGGATGATTGCAGAGCTTTCCACCTTAAAAAACTATCCTTCAACAAGAAATACACTATATATTGTATACGTTAATATGTTATTAAAGAATATTCTTGAGAGAAATAGCTGTAAAGTTAACCTTGTTAGGCAATCCTCTGCTCATTAACATCAGAAGAGAGGAAATAGAAAATGTCTGCTCTGGGAAGGAGTTCCCTACGGGCAGGGAGGAGATCCACAAGCACTCCAGTTTGAGTTGAAGAAGGATGCCCTAGAGATGTTCCTTTTTGATGATGGCATTGTGCTGATTGCACCAAACCCAAACATCCTAAATAAGATTCATAAACATCTAAAGGAATTTGACTTAATTATCCTCACAAGAAAGACCAAGTGGATGCAGAATGCCTGTCTTCTAGTCTCTGACCTGCAACTGGATGAACAACTTGTAGAGCTCATGCATAAGTGTATATATTTCAGACAGACATTAAAAATAGCCCTTGATTTATGTCCTCAATCAAACATGATGGGGAGAGTAGCTAGACAGCCTTTGGGAAATTGAAAAATCCTTGAGTGACATCATATTTCCCCTTGGAACACAGACTCATCTTTTTGATGTCAATATTTTTCTGTTATTGGAGGGACGTGGTAGATCTGTCTCCAGAGTCATAGACTATTTGATGTCCAATCCATGCCATGATCTCACAGTGAATAACAATAATCATAGCTAGCATTTCTATAACAAGTTAAAGTTTGCAAAGCACTTTGATGTATAATACATTTGTTGTGGAAGAAATGTCACATGATTCACACAACACCAACAACTGAAAGGTGATCTTGGCAACTGAACATAAACTTGCTGAACAATTACAAGAGAATGATCCAGACTTTTCAAGGTTGTGCAAAAGTTCGAACATGCATTAAGAAGCAAGGCCATGCTACTGTGAGCTCCACAACCCCAAGACTTGAGCCTAAGCCATCCTCCACTTTTTGTTTTTTGTACCCAAATGGCACCATATCCTTCAGAAGATCCCTGATCTTCCACTTCTGAGAAGACAAGGAGCCAACTTCCAATTCAGATGAAGATGATGATGATGATTCATGAGCTTCATGAGTGAGCAATTATTCTCCATTGCCCTCCACTGAACACTCACCTTCACCTTCTCTTCCTACTCCTCCCACCTCCACACTCACATACCTTCTTTGCTCCTTTTGCTAAGTACTATTAACTGAACACTGCCTTTAAAAAAAAAGTTTGCATTTTTAAAATGAGTACTTGGATGGAATAAATTCAAAGCTCAATTCATCACAAGTTCTCTGGAACTGTGTTTGGTCATTGTGTTAATCAGAGTGTTAAAGTCTTCAGAGTTGATTGACTTTACAGTGTTGTTATGGTAGAAATTTTTCTTCTGGTTCTGTTCACTTCACTCTTCATCAGTTCATACAAGTTTTCCCAGGTTCTTCTGAAATTATGGCTTTGTCTGTTCATCAATTTTTCAATTAATGGGCACCCCTTAATTTCCAGTTCTTTGCTGCCACAAAAGGGGCTGCTATAAATATATTTTGAAATAAGAGTCTTTTTCCTGATCTCATTCCTTGCTTGCCAATTGAATAATATATCCTGCAATCCTGAGCTTAATCACAAATGAAAAAAAGAGGAACCATCAACAAAACTAGGTATTTGAGGGGTTCCTTCCCTCTAAAGGGAAGAGGTGGATAAATTACTCAATTAGTGAATAGTCCAAACAACATAAACTTTAGAAAACTAAACAAATATAATCATAAAAATGAAAATAATGAAGAGAATGATCTTATGTTTGTGGATTGCTGTTTTTGTAAGAGTTGATGTGTAGTGTAAAAGACACTATGATACTGATCATAGGATGCTACGTCTGCTTTGTTTTTATTACCATAGGATTGGTGAGTACCACATTGCAATGGGAGCTCAGATGCATTGGCATGAACCCTGTATTAAGGGTCAGAGGACCAGGTTGTGGCCTTACCACTTGTTACTTACATGGGCAAGTCACTTCACAACTCTGAATGTGTCTTTGGATTATTAAATTAGATTTTCCTCTTCCAGCTCTCAATGCAAAGCTACAATCTTATGAAGCACTCCCAGTAAGTGTATTTAGGGGGCAGACCTATGATTTCAACAAAAGAGGGAAGGAACTCCTAGGGGGAAACTTGCTGCCTCAATGCAAATTACTTGTAAGTATAGTCTTAGAGCAGCAGTTCTCAACCTGTGGGTCATGACCCCTTTGGGAGTCAAAAGACCCTTTCACAGGGGTTGCCTAAGACTATCAGAAAACACATATTTCTGATGGTTTTAGGAACCGAGACACCGCTCCTCTATCTGTCTCCAGGGGGGTCCGCCCACATGCCCACATATGAGTTTTAAAGGGTCAGGGCATTAGGAAGGTTGAGAACCACTGTCTTTGAGAATAACCTAGGGACTTGTTCATGATCACACAACTGGAATGTGTCAGAGGTAAGGTTCAAACCCAATCATTCCTAACTCCATGGACACTCTTCTACACAACACTGCTGCTTAATTTTTCAGCTTATTCATTATTCATCAAATATTTCCTGTTAATTCATCTCAGAGGTTTAATTAATTCAAGTACAGAAGGCCAGCATCTTGAAGAACCTGCTATTAAAATTCTTTTCAAGCTCCTGTTGTTTAATTGTACAGAGTAAATATTAGTAATTATGTCAGGGGCAATCCAAGAATTATTGCAACTCCAATCAGATCACAGCTGTTGTTATGAAATGATATGACAAAATATAAAGGGTAACAGTATGAAAAAGGAAAGCAATAGTGAAAGACAGCACAAGTCCTCAATGCATTGAGTGATCTTGACCTCAGAGAACTAATGGTGAAACACACACCCCCCTTCTTTTTGGCAGAGAGGTGGTGGAGGCTGGGACAAGGGGATCTGTGTTGAAATACTTCCTCTAGTACTTAGCTTTTTAACTTGGTTGCATACGTCTCAACCTCTCTGAATCTCAGTTCCCTTGTCTGCAAAATGGTGATAACCATGCTTGTAGTGGCCCCCTCACAAAGTTCTATTATGCAGCCTCTGTTGGATAAACTTTGAGCCACATTGGAAACCCCAAAGTAGTCCTTGCTTTGACATCTCTATTTTAATTTTTCTTACTTCTAGAAACAGATATGAATGTTTTGAGTTCAGGAAGCAAAGAAGAAGTTGTCACAAAAAAGTGGAAAGACAAAAAGAAGAAGAAGAAGAAGAAGAAGAAAAGTCCCAAAGAAAGTGACGATATGGATGAGTCCTGGGAAAAAGAAGTGGAGAACCTGGTAGCCTGGACCAACGAACTCAACACAACTGTATTAGAAGATTGAGCTTCACAGCTGAGGCGAAGCAAGAACTCTCTTCTGCCTTCTGCAGGGGTAGGGCACTTTGTGGAGCTGGTCCTTCTGGTTCCCGTTCTTCTGGCATCCTCTTCTCATTCTGCTGAGCAGCAGAGTTAAAATACAGATCAAACTCATTGGAGACACAGAACTGAATAGTGATTTGTTTCAATGTTTTGTACTAAGAAATGTGGAGATATAGAACTGTCACTGATACTGTATATGTCCAGGGGAAGTGGTTCAAGATGCAGACTCATTTAACTGGGGGCATGAAGAGACTCAGGGACACCACCCCAGTGGAGGGAGATGGAGAGCCCTATGCATACCCTGGGGAAATGGGACCTGAGACAAGGTGGGCAATGGGAAGAACAAATTAATATATGAGTCCTGCTAACTAGATTCTAAGCTCTGTTGTTTCTATGCTACTAAAACATATTGCAATTTAAGGGAGGGGTGGGGAAAACCTGGTGGGAATGCTCCAGTTTGTGACTATGGGTCAACATGAGAACATGAGGTATCTGAGAAGAAAGACTGTAGGAGGTAGAAGAAGGGTACAGAAAGGGAAGTGGGAGGGTGCTCAAAATCAATTTTATTTTGTTAAAATTTGGCCTGAAGTCTATCCTCATGGAAAAGAGGAGAAAATACTCTTCTTCCTCCTTTCTGAACAACATGCTTCTAGCTCCTACTCCTGGGATCCAGAGATAAGGTAAATATATGAAAACTATAACTATAGTTCTGCTACTTAGAACCTAGCCCATTTAAAAAATAATAGCATTTCTATGGGAAAATATTTTTTTAAGTTCCAAATGATCAACTCTTAGACTATTTTTTTAATTGGTGGGAAAATGTTAGTAGACATGGGGCCTTCTGTCCTTAAAACCCTTGGGGCACATGGCAAGAGGGAGGGTCTCTTGGTCAAAGGGTATGAAGAGCTTCGTAAAGAATAAAGTGTGATTTATTTCCTTCACTAACATCAAGGCTACAGTGGTGAAGTGAAGGGGAGAATTAAACCAATTTCCAAATAATTGGCTAGTGGTATGGTAGGGTCAGGTTTTAGAGAAACCCAGGTGCAAAGAAGACAGCACCAGTACTTGCCTTTTGTCTGATCATTTCTTCTCGGGCCAGCTGCTGCTTCTGCTCTCAGGAAGGAAACTGAGACGCATCTGCTGCTACACCTGTAACCCCTAATACTGGGCCAGAGCAGCCCGTATCAAACATAATGACGTTAGAAGTCTAAAGCAAGAGGGACCTCAGAGACCACCAACTCCAACCCTCTCCTTTTACAGATGAAGAAACAGAATCCTGGGTTAAGTGACTTTCCCAAAGTCACATGGCTTCAGCGATGGCATTCAGTCTGAGGTCCTTGATTACAGAGTTAGGACCCTTACCCACGTGCGTACTGCCTCCCACTGATCCCATCCAATCCAATAAGCATTAGGCAGCTCTGGCCATGGCCAGCCACTGTAATAAGCACTGAGGATACAATTAATGAAAAAGAAAAATAGTCCCCGCCCTCAAGGAGTTTACAATCTAAAGGGGGTGGGGCTAACATACAACAGAATGCAAGACAGACAGGTTGGAAAGTCCATGGGGGCATCTTGTTCTGTGGAGTAGGAACAAGCAAAGCAGATCTATAAAGGAGGGCATTGGGTGGAGTTTGGTACTCTGCCCTTCAGCCCTCCAATCAGAGGAGCCAGGAGCCTGAGGCTCCAGTTGCAGCCTGGAGAAGTTTAGATGTGATGGCACATCCTGGGAGGAGCATCTTGGTTACTGGAGTTGAAAAAGCGGGCAGGCCACCAGATTCATGGTGGTTCTATTCTACCCAGCATGGCTGAGCTGAATGTAAGCACAGGTAAGCTTGATTCCTAGTCTCCATTCTCAGAGTGCAGGCATGATGGGGGGGAAAGAAGGTGGAGGGGGACAAAACCAGGCAACCCAACGGGCTTGGTCAAGCATGGTAATGTTGTTGAATTTTGCTAACATTTTTCTACACCTGTGACTTAGGCCTCTAGACTATCTGTATAACAAACCAGTTATTTTCTCAGAACAAAATGAACCCTCAGAGTGGATATAAATGAGCCAGGGAATCTCAGACTTAGAGCCAGGAGGAGTCTTGAAGATCATTTAGCTCAATTCCCCTCATTTTAAACAGAAGGAAACTAAAGAGTGGTTTCCATGCAGAACCCCCATGTTGTCAGCCCCCAGATTCCCTGCTCAGTTTCTGAGAAGTGCTGTCCAAAGGCCTGCATTCAGATTGCAGCTCTGTCTTCAGCAAATCACCCAGTTCTTGGGGTGTCAGTGAGTGAAAGAGGTGGAGGGGCTGAACTCTAGGGCTTCTAAGGCCCTTCTAGCTCCCAATCTATGAGCCAAGTAATGCTCTTTCTTTGACAAACCACAATATAGAAACAAAAAAGTGGCTTTATGATTATGCAGCTATGTATGTGAGCTCATAGGGTCCAAAGCAATCCCAGCATTGTGGTTCCAGGATGTAACTCAACCACTCTGTTCTCCCAGACGTCTGTCCTGCTTCACTCATCTGTTTGACCATTCCTCTCACTTTCTTTGGTTGCATCATCAACCAACTGTCTTTTCATGGGTCTTTCCCCAGGTCCTTTCCCCTCCTCTCCCTTTTTTCCTCCCTCCTTTCCTTCTTCTCGCCTTTCTTTCTCTCTTTTCTCCCTCTCCTCTCTCCTAATGATCTCATTAACTCCACTATCATCTCCCTCTGATCTACATATCTTGCCTACACTTTTGTCTTGACCTTCAATTCTGTATCACCAGGGCACCCTCTCTCTGCTCATTTCTTACCTGAATGTCTCATGGGAATCAAGAACTCACTGTGTCCAAAACTCTTGTGCCCAAGATGTCAGCCTATGCCAGCACCCCATGCCCCATGCCCCAGCCCAAGCCAATCTTTCCTCCTCATTTGTCTGCTTTTGTAAAAGGCACCACAATCCTCAGGTTCACAAACCAGGATCATCCTAGACTCTTACCTCACCTGTGTCTAAGGCTGGGTCTCCCACAACATTTCTTGTATCTGTCCTTTCCTTTACTCCTGCTACTTCAGGGCTTTGTTGTCACTATTATTCATAATTTCTCCCTCTGCCCCCTGCTTTTTCCTTTCCATCCTCTGACCCACTGATACCGCAACTGACAAATTCATAGTCCCGAAACACAAGGTTCTCTCCTGCTCAGGAAGCTTCAGTGACTCCCTATCACTTCTCTACCTTCTCTGCTTGGCATTTAAAGCCTTTTCTAGTCTATCTTTTCTGAGTGATCACACCCCACAGCTCATCACAGACTCTGTATTTCAGCCAAACCGTCTCCTGGTTGCCCTCACTGCCCACCTCCCTCTGCTCTTCTAGCCTCCCATCTTCCTCTTGCTTCAAGCTCACAGAATCTTGAGCTCCCTTCATCTGTCAAACTGAGATACATGCATCTGTCTCATCTTTGTGCTCAAATGACATAAGGAACACAACTCAAAATCAATCAAGTATTTAATAAGTGCTTACTAGACAACAGACACTGTGCTGAATTCTGGAGATTCAAAGAAAAAGCAAAAAACAGTTTTTGTACTTGAAGAGTCCAAAACATGTCATTCTGATGACATCTTTACATGGCAGCTATTTTTAAAAGCTATTCTAGAACTTGTACAGCTGACTTTTCTTTGGGCTTTAATCGCATTTCATTTCCTTCATTCTTCACTGGACTCTGCTCCTGTCTCACTAGACTTCTTTCCCCACCATGACCCAGCAGGCTTCTCGCCTGGACAATCACCCTGTCCCTGCGCTCCCTCCTCTGACTGGTCAGTCCCATTGTGAGTCAAGAAGACTTGCCATAGACAGCGGTGACTCCTTAGCAAGTTATATGGTGTCTCAGTGCCCTCTAAAATTGTTTAAGGCAGGAGTTCTCAACCTGGGGTCTGTGAATTTATTTTCAATAGATTTCAATAGTCGGGTTTCAGTGTAATTGGTTCCTTTTTTTTTTCCTTCCTCTGGTCTCAGTATGTTTTCAGTACACTCTTGCAATACTATGTATTTTATTTTGTGCATTTAAAAACAATGTGAGACAGGGTTTCATTGGCTTCACCAGACTGTCAAAGTGTCTAGGATACAAAAGAGATTAAGCATTCTTTCTGCAAGACCATAAGGTAGTTGGGTGTGGATCTGATCTAGGAGAAAATTTCCTCACTAGAGGTTTCCCACACCCATGAAATCACAGATCCAGTAATAAATGAAAACAGACAGATAAAATGAAATAAAATGAAACTTAAAATCTCTGAGGAAACCAATGTCCTCTAGATGGCGGTCTGTTGTCATGTAAAAAGCACCAACACCTTTCACCACGTAGCAACATTTTTCTTAAAGGTTGGCCTGGCACCCAAGCCACGCTCCTCTTTTTTATAGGCCCACGATGGCTCTCTAACTTTTTATATGAGCCTGGGCGCTTTTCCTTCGCTAGAAAGATGTTTATTCAGCACTAGCAAAGGTTTATTCCCAAGGCCGGGGCCAATAGTTTACCAGTTATGCCTGTTGATAAAAATCAAAAGCTTGGGGAAAGCTGGAGGGGTCAACTAGTCCACACCACTGCCTCCAGGCAGGACCACACAGGCACCAGCCAAGGAGACAGGAGATTCTAGCCTCTTTTTTTTTTTTTTTTTAAGATGTCCAGACATCAGTGTAAATACCAAGAAACCAGCTCTTAATTTAGACCAGGGTTTGCTTTACACATTTTAGGAGCTAAGTTCACCTCCCTTTCTTTCCCTGGGGGTGTAGTAGGAGAGAGAGGTTTCCCAGCCTTCTCTCCCCTGTAACAGCCTCTTATTCCCCAACTCTGGGCTGGTATTCAAAGAGAATAAGGCATAGAAACACAAAGGCATCAGGCACAGACCCTCCCTTGCTATCACAGATCAGTTTATTTCAAATTTAGAAAAGGGAGAAATCAAAATGTTATTCTTCAAAGTTTCAGCATACCCCTTCCCCAGCTTTCTAACTTCCCTTAATGGGTTGCCTTCCCTCATTAAAATATAAGCTCCCGGCTCCCTGTAAAGCATTATCTTGCTGCCCCTTTCCTGTTAAAATGCAAGCTTTTTAAAGGTATGGTTTGTCCTGATTGTAACTGTATCCCCAGTGCTCAGCAAAGTGCCTGGTGCACAAAAAACCCTCAATAAATTCTGTCTCTGTCTCTCTCCAATGCCAATAGACCAGTAGCTGTATTTTCTGCCAACTCATAGAGACCACTACCCATCTCTGTCTATCCCATATAACTCTTGTCCATGACTTTTCATAATTTTTTTTGAGTCATGGAATTATAAATTTGGAACTATACGGGACCTTGGAGGTTGTTGACTGAAACCTGATCATTTTACAGACGAAAAGACTGAGGCTCATTGGGTTTGTGAGTTGGCCAGGGTTCCACACAAAGTTAAACACTGGAGACAGAGTTCAAATCCTGCTCTTTCCAATTCCAAATCCAACTCATTCTATCCACTACAGCATGATGCTTCTCATGATTTGAGGGGTCCCCACACTCACACAGGCATTTGGAGGGGGTTGAGGAGTTCATGATGAGAGAGGCTAAATAACCATTTTATAACTAAATCTCAATTTTCCAAATGTTCTGTGGGCTCCATAAGGAAAAAGAGAGCGCCTGGGAGGGTTGGAGCAGGCTGCGATTGAAGAGCAGAATCTGGAGCTCAAGGATCTCAGAGGTCATGCTCTTCTATGCCTACTCTACTAAACTCTATGGGGAGGCCTTTGGGGCTGTGGCTGAAGGATGTAGAGGTGAAGGAACTCTGGAGCTCAAGGAATAGAGTGTTCAGAATTTTAGAGGCAGCCCTTTGTCATTTCTGAGGGCCCTTATAGCTAGCTAGCTTAACGCTAAAAAAAGATGTTTGAATCTCCTCTCTGCTGTTTATTTAAGGGGTGCTAGGTGGCTCTGTGGGTAGAGAACCTGGTGTCAGGATGCTTTATGCTCCTGAGTTCAAATCCAGCCTCAGACACTTAATAGTTCAAGACCTTGGGCAAGTCACTTAACCTGCTTACTTCAGTTTCCTCATCTGTAAAATGAACTGGAGAATGAAATGGCTAATTCCTCCAGTAGCGTTGCCAAGAAGATCCCAAATGGGGTCATGAGCACTGGGTCATGACCAAAAGGACCAAACATGTCAGCTGTTTCCTGCCCAATGTAACCCTAGACAAGTAATTTCCTTCCTCTGGGCTTCACTTTGCTTGTCTGCAGAAAACAAAAGCTGACAATCAAACAGCTCTCAGGTTTACAAAGCCCTTGCTTTATCTCATTTGGTTCTCACAAAAACAACATTGGCATGGGTGCAATTGAAATCACCTCCCTCTCACAGACACAGAGCCAGGCTCAGAGCGGTTTAGTTGTGCTGGTTCTCCCAACTATTAAGTGTCTGAGGAAAAGTTTGAACCTAGATCTTCTAGACTCCAAGTGCAGGGTTCTATTTATCGTGTGACATCGCCATTGCTGAGTAGGGTTCCAGGACTTCTCCTTGTTGTACGTTTAGGGTCCACCCTTGCCAAGGGCTACCAAGGCCTACAGGCAGGTCCCTGAAGATGCTGATGTGGCAGCTGCCCATGTGCTCTTGTGTTCTCAGAATACTATTTGTGATGGGGATGTTTTTTATGGAGATCCAGCAGGAAAGGATTCAAACCAGAGAATTACTGGAAATGTGCAAATGCTGGCTGACTTACCAGTAAGTTTGGGGAAGAAGCTGGATCCAGCCCCTGTTGACACGTCGAGGGTTGAGCTCTTCCTTTGCAACTGCTCAAAGAGCGACTTAACTACGCAGTCACTCCTCCTGTCCTGGCTCTGAATCTTAGAATTTGATAATAGTAGTCTAGTAAGGAAAAAGAAAACCTGTATGCCTGCCTGCATGTCACTGCCTAGTTAGCCCTGGATCTAGTTACTGTCTTTCTGGTAATATACATATATATAATAAAATATATTTTTATTAATAATTATACTAATATAATATTATTATATTATGTATTATATTATAATGATATATTATTATAAATATTATTTATTATATAAATATATATTTATATATAAATAATATATATATATATTGCCAGAAGTAACTAGATTCAGGATATACACACACACACACACACACATATACACACATACACATATATATACCATATATATATATGTATATATATATATATGCTCTTTGGAGTCTTACTTGGTGCCACACATTCTTGGCAGTTGCTGTGGTTTGGAAGACAGGTTGACATTCTATAAGGTGCACTAGATGGAGCGCTGAACTTGGAGTCAGGAAGAGCTGAGTTAGAATCCTCCATGACATACCTGACAGTCATGTGACCCTATAGGAGTCAATTAATAGCTTCTTAATGCCTCAGTTTCCTCATCAATGAAATGAAGGAATAGAACTCAGCCTCTGAGGCCCCCTCTAAATCTATGATCAGAGGAACCTATGGTTTATATCAACTTATTTTAGTAAAAAACCGAAAGGTTTCTTAGGCAATGAGGAAATATTACCACCAAACAAACAAACAAACAAAGGAAGCAAATTGTTTTGCAAAGGAAAGGAGCAGGAATCTAAAACATTTCCATTCAGGTAAGGTTTAGAGACCCTGTTTGCCTAGCAAAGTTCATTTCTGGCCACTTCTACTAGTCGGATTCCAGGGAGTTCCAAGTCAATGGTTGGACTCCTTGGTTTCATTTGGTTGTTACTATAAATTAGATTGACACCCTCCGAATTGGAGGTCAAAGATGTAGCTAGCAGTTTGGAGACCTGGGACAAGCACCAGAAAAAATACTAAAAGCAAGAAGCACGAGAAGTGATCTCAAACCAAATTTTAAAGAAAAATCTACTTTTCAGTCAAGCAAATTCAAAGTGGGAGAGTGGTGGGGACCAGGGAGGCAATAGCTAGAAAGACCTTGGGGAGAGACCTCAGACTTTGGGGCAAGATCCTGAAGGGGAAAATCTTCCTGAGACCTAGTTCCAGGATGTTAACCCCCCACAAGCTGAGACGTAGGACACTAGGAGGACCTTGTTTGGAAGGCTTTCCCTGAGGGAGGAAGCAGGGAAGCCTTGGAATAGAAGGTGCTGATGCCAGGGGCAGAGGGGATCAAAAGGCGGAAACTGGGCCTCTGCTCAATCAATCAAGACATGTTTCTTCGGCATCAACCACCTTCCAGACACTACACTAGAAACAGATTATGGGGAGACAGAAAACTTAAATGATCCCCACTTTCTAGGAATTTCCATCCTCTCAAGGGAGATGGCCCCCTGTCTTAGCTATTCTTGCTAATTTTTCACTAAGCTCAAGTGTCTCTCTAGCCTGAAGGAGTACAAGTGTTCTTGGTGCCCCCTCTATGTGGGCCAAGCCCCAGCTACCCAGCCCTAGTTATGCTTTGTTGGAAGATACCTTTTGTCAAGTGATCTCAGTGTTTCAGAGACAGTCTTCTAGGCATCACAACACAGACACACTGAAGAGACACCATGTGACCCCACTGATTCTGGAGCCAGAGACTTGGGTTTGAATGACTGTATTGACACTGGCTACATGTGTGACCTAAGGCATCACTCACTTCAGGGGGGGACCTCCATTTCTTCATCTGTGAAGTGAGGAAGCTAGACTGGATCATTTCTGAGGTCTCTCCTAGCTCTCAGGAAATTACTCTGAATTCCAGTCCACGAGGGAAAATACACAAGTGGTGGCCATGTCACGGGGAGAGCCGGTGACAGGAAGTCAAAACATAGGTCAGTGATTTACCAGAGCTTCAGGAGCCATCACCGAGCTGTTAGTACCTGCTCACTGTACCAGAGAAAATCCCAGCATGTAAAGTCTCCAACCTCCTATTTTCTCAGTGGTGAAGAGATTAACCAATTACATAGATAAAAGTCTATCTTTATAGGCATTTCTGTTCAACCCTGAAGTATAAGGTAGCAAAGGCGTTGTCTCTTCTGATGACCAAAGGGGCCCATTGTTTTTATATTCTTGCCCTGTAGATTTTCAGACCAGGAAGAGGCTTTGAAGACCAGCTAGTCCAAACCTGGAGGGAAGCAGGCAGACCTGCTTGAATACCTTCATTTGACCTAGAACTCATTATAGTTTTAAATAAGATTTCAATCCCTTTCTATTTGCAGTGGTAACTGACATTCATGATAGCAGCAATACCAGATAATGGCTCAGCTTATCATAGGCATGTAGCTCAAAGTTGTAAGGATTTAATAAACAGCCCCAAACAAGAGTGTGGCATATTTTGTATTTACGTCTACGTAAACATGTTTCATACGTGTGTTTTAGCATATGTATGAACCATCTGTGTATGTGTGAATGTATTTAAAACAAACATAGCATCTAACATCTAATAGGTATCATAGATGTTTGTTCAAAGGTCATATGGAGTCTCTTCAGTGTGTCTGTGTTGTTCCTATGAAGCCTAGGAAACAGTCCCTGAAATACTGAGATCACTTGACAAAAGGTATCTTCCAACAAAGCATAACTAGGGCTGGGTAGCTGGGGCTTGGCCCACATAGAGGGGGCACCAAGAACACTTGTACTCCTTCAGGTTAGAGAAACACTTGAGCTTAGTGAAAAATTAGCAAGAATAGCTAAGACAGGGGGCCATCTCCCTTGAGAGGATGGAAATTCCTAGAAAGTGGGGATCATTTAAGCTTTCTGTCTCCCCAGCATCTGTTGCTAGCATAGTATCTGGAAGGCGGTTGATTCCAAAGAAATATGCGTTGATTGATCAAAAAAATGGATGAATGAAATGAAATGAAATTGGAAATACAATGGATCAACATTCATTGAATGACTACTTTATTCCACAGGCTGGGATAATCACTGAAGAAAAAAAGACAAACCTGAAACAGAGCCTGCCCTTGGTGAGCTTACATTCTATAAGGAGAGAATGCACGTATACAACATATATGTGTATATGTATGTACATATATGGTTGTGTGTATACATATAATACAAGTTTATTGGGGAGGTGCAATAGTAGCTGAGGGCATCAGGAGAGCCTTCTTGTAGGAGGTGGTATTTTGGCTGAGTTTGAAGGAAGCTAGGGATTTGGAAAGATGGAGGTAAGAACGTTCCAGGCATGGAAATGGCTTATATGAGGAATTGAGACCAAATTCAGAAAACCATTTGTGAGGAGCAGTAAGAAGTCAGTTTTCCCACGAAGGAGTGGAATATGGAAAATGCTTGGGAAGGTGGATAGAGTGAGATTTTGAAGAGCTTTAAATACCCCTCACAGAAACTTATATTTACTCCTAGAGGCAAGAGGGAGTCACTGGAGGTTACAGAGCAGGGGAGGGACATAGTCAGACATGTGCTTTGGGCAAATCTCTTTGGTAGCTGTGAAGAGGAAGAATTGGAGAAGGGACGGATGGGAGCTAGGGAGACTGACAAAGAGGTTACTGCCGAGTGCGGGTGGGAAGTGGGTACCAGCAGCCTTAACCAGGCTGACTGTGTGGGAGTGGAGAAAGAGGGGATGGAGGGTTCTTAGCATTCCTAGTTCCCTTCAAGACTTATCCCAAGCCCTGCCTTGGGCAGGGATCCTTCCGAAATCTTCTCCCGCCCCCGCTGCTAGTGCCCTCCTTCCCCAAATTACCCTGTATCAATTCTGCATCCATTCCATATATGCAGATTTGTATCTATGCATAGTATCTCTCCTGAGAAAATGCAAGTTCCTCAGGAGTTGGGACCATTTCTTGTTTGTCCTTGTATCCCTGGGACAGTGTCTAGGACACTGGATATATAATAAGCACTTAATAAAGGCTTTTTGATTGGTTGATTGACATGAGGGTTTGAGAAGACTTAGAAATTGATTATATATCACATGTATATGTGTACGTATATGTGCACATATCTATATACATCTGTATAGATCTGTGTGCATGTATATGCATGTATGTACATACCTATGTGTATATATATATTTATTTATAATATTTTATTATATGGGCAACTAAATGGTGCAGATAAAGTCCTGCGCATAGAGTCAGAAAGACTCATCTTTCCGAGTTCAAAGATTGCTTCCGTGGCTGTGTGACCCTGGGTAAGTCACTTAATATTCTGTTTGCCTTAGTTTCCTCATCTGTAAAATGAGTTGGAGAAGGAAATGGCAAACCACTCCAATATCTTTACCAAGAAAACCTCAAATGGGGTCACAGAGAGTCGGACACACCTGAAAAATAACTAAACAAAAAATTTATTACATATTATTTATAACACTTATGATAATTTACCTATAATGATACATAGACCATAGTACAATATATTATTTATTATATACTATGTATTATATGTACACCCATATATATGCATGTGTGTTTTTGTATGTGTAAGTGTGTGTGTGTGTGTGTGTGTGTGAGAGAGAGAGAGAGAGAGAGAGAGAGAGAGACAGAGACAGAGAGAGACAGAGAGAGAGAGAAAGAGAGAGAGATGGAGGGAGGGAGAGAGGGAGAGAAGGGAGAGGAAGGGGGGAGCTAGTGGAGACTCCAAATTGAGAAGCTAAGTGCCTGAAAAAATGGCAGTATCCTTGATAAAAACAGGAAAATTCAGAAGAGGATTTTTAAAAAATCAATCCAGAATCTGCATTTTTGTAATTTGGCTCAACATTTCCTAGTATTTAATTCAATTCAAATATTTATTAAGCACCTACTGTGGGCACTTTGCTGAGGAAGGTGCTGAAGCCAAGCCCGATGAGTCTAATGCCCTTTCCAAAGGAAACTCTTCCCCCAAGTTGAGATAATGATTATCCTGCAGGCTCCCCTGCCCCCATCACTCATAAATCTTCTGTTTTCCAGTAAAGTTTCACTGTTTTGAATTCACCATTTCCTCACTGGATATTCTTTCAGTGTCCATTCATTCCCCCACTCTTGGGTATGTGCCAACTTGTCTATTTCTTCTAAAATTGGACACACATAATAGGGTACAATCTTCTAAATGGGTTTAAGAAGTTCCAAGGACAGAGGGTTTATTCTACTTCTCCCCCCACCCCATGCCCCATTTTGGGCATTGTAGGAATAGGGGTGAGATCTGTGATTTCACTGGAAACTTCCAGGTGAGGAAATTCTATCTATCAATGCACAGTGTTGCCTCCTCTGCAACTTCATCTAGAAAGTTGCCTGGAGCGCTGAAAGCTTATGTGTGTTGTCCAATGTCAATATGTGACCTAAGTAAGACTATAACTCAGGTCATCCTGGCTATTTCTCTTGCCACCAAACTGGGCTGCCTCATGCACTTACACACTCCTATTTATTCACCAAGCATCATAAACATTTATTAATGCAGCCGGACACCACAGTCTTTTCAGTGGCCAACTCACTCCCCTGACTCCTATTGATTTTGCAGCCTGCTAAAACCCTCAAGTCTTTCACATGAAAGGCTGTCTAGATATTTCTTGCTCATCCTGAAATTATTCAATTGATTTTTTTGAACCAGAATGCATCACCTTCCATTTGATCCTTGAGGACATCCACACTCTGTAGAACCAGCTCACATTTCAGCTTGCCCAGATCTTCTGGGCTTCCAGCTCTATCATTTAGTGCATCAACTACCCTTTCCAGCTTTGTAGCATGAGTTAATTTGATGCCCATTTGTCTTAGGGTTTTATCTAAGCTATTGATAAGAATGTAGAAAAGAACCAAGGACTGAGCCCTATAGCACTTGAAAGCTGGATGGTGCTGGAGCTGAGATTTTCCTCCAAGTGCCGTCCATTAACATGTTTTGTTGCTGGTCATTCAAGTGCTCCTGAATTCAACAGCTGTGGCTGACAGCCCTACACAGTTCTCTTTTTTTCACGAGAGAACTTGTAAAAAGCCTTCAGATACACAGTATTGTGCTGGTCTATCCCTCTAGCAAGCCTGCCCCCCCAAAAAAACAAGTTTAGTTTGACACAATTTGTGGAATCACAGAATATCAAAGTTGTAAAGAACTTCAGAGGCTGTCTACACCAACCCAGCCCTGCAGACAAATCTTCCTGCAACCCATCTGGCAGCCTTTGCATAAAGACCTCTAATGAAGGGACATGATCACCTTCCAAAGCCAGCCCATTCCACTTTGGAATAGCACTAATTGTTGTCCTTACCACTAGGCTAGGGATATCTTCTTGAAACATCTACCCATCATTCCAAGTTCTCAGGGGTCTTCTGGGGCCAAGTGGAACAAATCTACTGCTCCTGCCAAGGGAAAGTCCTGGAAATACTTGTAGACAGGAGCCATCATTAGCTACCCTCTTTGACTTTTCTTCCCAAGGATCAACATCTTCAATTCCTTCAAATCATCCTTATTTGGCATAATCTCAAATCCATCCTCCATTCTGGTTGCATTTCTCAGATTATTAATTGTTTAATCTGGACCTATGACTTCCTTGGTATAAGGAACTCCAGGTAAGGAAATCCCCTCTAACAATCTGTTCAGTCCTTTGAGGCATGTCTGACTCTCCATGATCCTATTTCAGGTTTTCTCACCAGAAATATTGGAGTGGCTTGCCATTTCCTTTTAGTTCATTTTACAGATGAGGAAACTGAGGTAAACAGGGTTAAGTGACTTACACAGGATCACACAGTGTCTGAGGCTCTATTTGAACTCAGGTCTTCCTGACATCAGAGCCAGCACTCTATTCCTTGTATCACATACCTGCACCCCTAATAACACAGACCAGTAACTTGTGTGCAAATTATAATCTTAGGGAGTTGCTTAGTGGCATTGAGAGGTAAAGTCATCTAACTAAGGTCACAATCAGCATATTTCAGAAGTCTGACTTGAGCCTAGGTCTTCCTGACTTGGAGACCATTTCTCTAACTGTGCTGTCTCTTAATTTAGAAAAGTCTTTCCCAAAATGTGATGCCCAAAGTGAATCCATGTTGGATTTTAGTGATCACTGCTTTTTTGTGGAATACTCACAAGAGCCTATTTAATAATCAGTTTATAATTTTATCTATGCTGACATCAAGATCACTGATCTGTGATTTGGGAGAGTTGGGGATTTAGGAAATTTCACTTCTGATCTGTGATTTGTGAGATTTGGGAATTTAGGGAATCCAACCTCTGATCTGTGATTTGGGAATTTGGGAACTGGATTCAAATCCTACCTTGGACACTCAAACTGTGTGAAGAAATTGTGTGAGCTGTGCACCAAGTCATTTCACTGTCCTGGGCTTCAGTTTCCTTATCTGTAAAATGAGAGAGTTTGCATTAGAAGACCTCTGAGGTCCTTTCCAGCCCAAGATTTATGATCCTTCATTCTCCTTGTCCCTGGAGGGCAGAAACCAAATCTCAGAATCACAAAATTTGAGTCAGAAGGGCCCTCATCAAACCCATCCATGAAAAGTATCACTTCAACAACATACCTGACAAGAGAGCATTCAAATTCTGCTTGAAGTACTCCAGGGACAGGATATCAATGTGGAGGAATTACAGGAACACAGATATTGTGTTACTGTAAGTAAAATGTCCCTAACAAGTTGCTGTCCAAAAAGTACAATGAGCTGCCTTGGTAGGTAGGGAGTCTCCACTCTCCTCCGCCCTCTGCTCCTCCTCAGGTCTTCAAGAAAGGGGCTTTTCAGACATGAAGATAGGATTCATGCTTTCAGTAGGATTTGGGTCAGAGGGTCTTTAGGATCTGTTCAAACATTGCCATTCTATGATTCTCTGAATGTTTGATTATGATTGTTTGAAGGCTTGAGTAGCCCTCCACCCCTCCTATCAGAAGAATATCCTCCAATTTTATATTACAGTTGCGACTCATTAGCTTTGGTGATTTATCTGGTTTCTTATTCACCCTCTCATATAAAAATCCCCAGGACATTTTACTAATTACCTGTACTAAAAACATTGGCATATGGGGATCTGACACCATAGATTGTGTCTGTTACTCTCCTACCAGCTGTTTCTTCTGTGAATTAAGGGAAATTCTACTCCTGATCTTCTGGGTCATATCTAATGGGCTTCAACTTACATCTGGATGTTTGTCTGTTTGCCCTAACCTTTTGGACTTCACCTAACCCAAATTGATGACTTCATTTCTTTCTAGTAAAATCTACAAATGCTTTATACTTCAAAGAGTACTGAGGCTTCCTCTCTTCTTGAATTGAAGGCTTTAGTGAGTTTCTTAAGCAATAAGATTAACTCAGAGCTAAAACTGAGTGTAAAGGTTTTGTGTAAGAGCAGTTGCAGACTAGCTGAAGGAACCAATTTATCTTAAAGTGTTTGCTTGAGTGTGTTCATTTTGTCAAGTATAAACACTTGGATAGAATCCTGAAGAATGGATCCAGTCTTTCCCCATGGTTAAATTGAATTGAACAGCTTGGAATGAATGGAGATGATGTATTCCTGTTTGGATCAAACTTTGGCCTTTTGTCTCAATTTGTTGAAGGGAAAAAAAAAATCCTATTAACACCAAACATTGGAGACTCAGAAGAACCCCATTCAGTTTTTATTAAAAAAAAAACAAAAACAATTACTTTCAAAAACCTCTTTCCTTAGAAAAAGAGTTTCTTTTTTGAGCTTTATTTCCAAATCTCAGAGTTGCTGAGGGAGCCAGAGATCAGTGGCAATTTCGAACTTCAAAATCTCCATTAACACCCTGGGATCTTTTCCAGACAAACCATTGTTCTTTCATCTTATACTTGTTGAAGGTGATTTTTTTTAACCTAAGTGCTAGACTTCATTTTTATTCCTATTAAATATCACCTTATTTAATTTTGTCCAATTTCTAGCATTTTACAAGTCAGAATCTTCCACCTATTATGTTACTTACCCCTCCCAGGTTTGTATTATCTGCAGATTTGATAAGTATGTTGTCTAAATCTATCTGAGCCACTCCTTTCACCATTGCCTTGGGCAGGCACTGGCCATGGTATCCACTCTTCTCCATGTGGACTCCAGTCACTTGGTCATACCCATCTTGCTTCTCTTTCACAATTTCCAATGACAAGGTCAGAGAAAGGATGAAGGAAACAAGAAAGTTCACCCCTACATATAGATAGCATTCCTTTACCCTGTTACAGGACCTATGATATCTCAGGTGAGGCAGCTATGGAGCACCACAGTGCTGAGAGCACTGGATGTGGATTCTGGACTATCTGCATTCAAATCCTGCCTCACACATTTACTAGCTGACTGAGTGATGCTGGACAAGTCACTTTCACCTCTGGCTGCTTCAGTCACCTCATCTGTAAAATGAAGGGTTAGACTCAATGGCCTTCCAAGGTCCCTTCTAGCTTTGATTCTATAATGTCTCTCCAATGCAAGGATTATCTCTTCCTCTCTCTCCATCTCTCTCTCTTCACTCTTCTTCTTCTTCTTCTTCTTCTTCTTCTTCTTCTTCTTCTTCTTCTTCTTCTTCTTCTTCTTCTTCTTCCTTCTTCCTCTCTCTCTCTCTCTCTGGCTCTCTGGCTCTGTCTCTCTGTCTCTCATTTCTTGGGGCCCAGAGCAAGACATCAGATATTTCAGGGAGTTCAAGCAAACAGCAATCTCTAAGGGACATAGTAGAGCCACCGGTAGAATGAGAAAAGCCTTCCAGTCCTTTGAAGTGAAGACTCCGAGGTGAACTCCAGCCCTGGCTCTCATCTCACCAAGTGGCAGTTAATACTCTGAGATCGAATTTGCCTCCTGGCACCAGGACTTCTGATTTTTCACTTGTCACCAAACTTTGTGTATTCCTGCATAGACTTTTGAAATCATGGGTTCATTCACTAGCTCCTTTCATGGATTTTGTTTCAAATTAACTGTGCCAGGCATCTAAATTGCTATTCTTTTTTTGTATGTTGGTTATAGTGGCTATGCATAGCCAGTGTCTCCTTTCTCCCCTTTCAGTTTAAAGTCCTCTTGATTAGATTTTCAAGGCACAAGGAAAGTACATTCTTACTAGTCCTTGTTAGGTGCACTGCTTTCTTACCCAAGAGTCTGTCATTCCTACATTTTCATCCATATTTCAGAAATCTAAATCTCTTTCTCAGACTCCATCTTCCTTTTTTTTTTTGGAGGGGGCGAGGTGAGGCAATCGGGGTTAAGTGACTTGCCCAAGGTCACACAGTAAGTGTCAAGTGTCTGAGGTCAGATTTGAACTCAGTTCCTCCTGACTCCAGGACCAGTGCTCTATTCACTGTACCACTAGCTGCCTCTCAGACTCTATCTTCTTAACCAGCTGTTCACTTCCCAAACGTGTTTGTCTTTTGTTCATTGCTTGCCTTCAAAGAACTGCAGTGATGAAAACACTGCCTGTGCCCTTAAGGTCTGAAGTGTCTTACCCAAGACTTCATAATCTTTGGCAATATTTTCTGGATGCTTTCTGGAGTAACATTTGGGCTCATGTTAATTACCACAGGTGCAATTACCATATGTAATCATGCTTTTTTGCCAAATGTTGGAAATCAACCCCACTCAAAGGACAATATATAGGATGACTACAATGATGTCAATGAAATGATCACCAAAAGGAAGCCAAAATGTGAGTAAGCAATAAGTGGTGCCGGAGAACAGATTGTGAAGCATAGCACCTTCCTCTCAATGTTCAGGTGAGTGGCTACTGGGCCAAAATGCTCTGCATGGTTATATGTGGTCACTCACTTGAGCATTTTTACTTAACTGTTTCTCTTTGTTATTCCCCTTAATTTGGAGGGGAGAAGGGCTCATGTCTTCAGAAAGTAGAATGATGTAAAATTATTTTCAAAATCCAACTTAAGCAAAGATTAGTGTTGGAAGGTTCTTCACCACATCTTTGAAAAATTCCCTGGGATGAAGTAGAGACTTCATTATTCATCCTCAGTGAACTGTGAATGATTGCCAAAGTACCTGCCTTAGGAGTTACTATCAGTGCTCTCAAAGAGGTGCCAATCTTCCGTAGGAAAATAGAATCGAAGTCCCATCAAAGACTTATCTTCTTAAACTCATCATTCCCTTGATTTAAAATTTGTCTCCATGTGGCTTCTGTCCGTTTCTTCTGGCTTTCTCTTTTGGAGTCTCCTTGAAGTCTCAGACAGAGATCTGAAATAGAGAAGAAGAGTCCCTCCTGCAAACAACAGCCCTTCATACATGTGAAGTCATATACTATATATACTACAAGTTCTATACTTTTAATTATGGAGCAAAGTCACTTAGCCCCTTTGGGCTTCCATTTCTCCACCTGTAAAGTAAGAGAGTGTCATCTGCTAATCACTAGAGACCATTCCAGCTCTAATACATCATTCCAGTCTTAATCTGGAATTTTCTTGATTGCCCTGGATCTGCTCATCCTTCCCAAGATCCAACACTCTGAGTTGAACATGGAATTCCAGATGTGATCTGACTGGAGAAGGGGACAGAAGGACCTTCCCTCTCTCATGCAGCATGTCATCTTTCTGTTGATGCAGCCAAAGATCAGCTTAACCCTACCACATCAACACTGTTGATGTTTAAAGACCATAGCTCAGATTACACCTACCTCTGCAAAGCATTTTCAAGGAAAGAGTCATCAAATGACTCTTGGGGCTTGAAGAGACCTGAGATACCATCGAGTCTGAACCCTCACATAACTGAGCGCCAGCAATATGAAGTGACAGGGTCGCATAGGTTGCAAGGCGGAACCAGGGTTTGAATCCCTATGCTCTGTCTCCAAAGTCAGTACTTCTTTCAACTGAGATGGCTGCCAACTGAGTTAAAGAAAAATAAAAAGAGTAAGCAAAGCTGGAACTATTTTTTTTTTACCTCTAAGATCAAAAGCTATGGGATTTATACGTGGCATGTGCTGGCTTGGAATGTGGTGATTTCTTTGTCTTTGGAGGTCTTTAAGCAGAGCTAGGGCATCTATTTCTGAGGTATGTTATAGAAGAAATACTCATTCAACTACAGATTGGGCTAGATGCTCACTGGGGTCCCCTCCAATGACCTTGGAGGTTGTGATATTGCTCTTTTTGGGCAATGTTGTTCAGTAGAAAGAGCATTGGATTTGTAGTCAGAGGTCCTGCAGTTGAAACCTGATTCTGTCTCTTTATACTTCTATGACTTTGTACGAATCACTTCTCTCAATGTCTCAGTTTACCCATATGTAAAATTTGAGTACTGCTAGATAACCCCTAAGGCTTCTTTGACCTCTAAATTCATAATCCTATGAAATTATGCAGACCTAGGCATTATGGCTGAATCTTTACCTAATACTTTATATCTACTGAACCCTGTGGTCATTTTCTTTTATCTTGATGCTTCGAGGTTACATAGCTGTAAATCCGAAAAGGCAGAATTAAATTCCCCAGGGCTATGAGTGCCGGAAAGCTTTCAACCTCCCAGATAATGACTGATTACCAGCCAGGTAAAAGCATTGATCAGGGGGAACTAGATGCATTAAAAGAAAGAACTGTAATTTACAAAGGGTCCAATCTACATCCTGGGTAAAAATAAGAATAGATTTGATGGATGGTATTAACATCAGCATCCTGCCAAGCTGGCCTCCCCATCATCTAGAAAATGAAGGGGTCAATCTTTGATGCTCTCTCTCTGAGAGCTAAGGTTCTTTCTGGCATTCTTGGGTCTTTTCTGGCACTCTTCCATCTTCCAAGGTCCCTTCCAGATCTTAAATTTAAAGTTGCTTCACAGAAAAAAAAAAACCAAACAAAACTTCCTAATAATTTGGACTAGCCCCAAATGGAATGGGTGGAGCTGCCTCACAAGGTAATAGGTTCTCCCTCACTGAGTCTTCAGGGAGAAGCTGGAAGTCTACTTGTTGGATATATTGTAGAAGGAATCCTGTTTAAGTTATCAATTGGACAAATTGACTTCTGAAGTTAACTTCTAGTTAAAATTATGTGATTCTCACATGCACACCATTCTCTAAACTTGCCCCAGCCTTTCCTCCCTCCTTGGCTTTGCTCACAGGGCACCCTAGCCCTTCCCTTTACACTTCTTGCCTAAACTGAGTTTAATTCAATTTATGTAGCACTTACTAGCGTCATGCTATGGATCAAGCACTATAGGAGAAGATGAGGATTCAAAGCCAAAAGGCAGAATTTCTCCCTGTCCTCAAGGAACCTACATTCTACCTTGGGAAATCCAATGCCAACTGCCCATCACTGTTTAATAAACTCTTGTCTCCTTCCTTCTATACTTATCTATTCTCATCTAAAGGTGAATTCTTCACTCACTCTGCCAAAGAGAAGCCTGTGAATGTAGTCTCTTCACAGACCACCCCCTTCTTGGTGACTCCACTTACAGAGTCCCCTCCCACCCCTGTTGGTATACTTAGACCATGATGCCACTAATTAGGGCCTGAACCCTTTGAGGAACCAAGATGACCAAACAAATCTGACCGGAGTCAGGAATTGATACACCTTACCCTTAAAAAGACTCATCATAATCATAGCTTATTATAAATCACATTAAATTTTACAAAGCACTTTTTCCCATCACAAATGCTATCTCCTATTTACAGATGAGAAAAACTCATCCAAGTGACTTGTACATGATCTCAAAGCTCCCTCCCAGCTTTTAGATCTAGGATTCCTGTGATCTCTAAGAGAGGACGTAATCAATAGCATCACTGGGAACAGTGTCATGGAAATGGGGCTGATAATGCCATGTCCTAGCCTTCCAGGTCCTCTGCAAAGGAGGGAGAAGGGGCACAAAAAAATTAACACAGGCACTCCTCCAGCAGTATAGAAGTCACTATAGCCCCCAAATCTCTTTCCTACTCAGTTTAATTTTACTTCATTTTTTTATTCTTTTCACAACTCTAATTGCACAATTGATTTGAAGGTAATTGTAGCTGCTTGTTTCAGGCACCAAAATGTCTAGTTATGGCTATGTTATATATTGAATCTCCAGGCTCATCCAGAAGGGTCTGTTTATTCAAAGGAGCACATTTCTAGCTGGTTGTTGTCTCACCTTCTACCTTTTGTTGAGATGCACATACTAGAGTGTCAAACTGCTATCTCATTCCTCCTTCCATTTCTAGACATTTCTCACTCTGTTTGTTGTTCTTCTGAGTTGCATATTCTTAAGTGGTACAGATGGTTATTTCCTTGGACAGCTGTATTAGCAGAGAGAGATAGCTGAAGGCAACTGACTTTTCTTTGCTCATTTAAATTCTTTCCTTTGTGAATAATATTTTTCCTGTTCAAGTACCCATCTGCATAGGCTTAGTCTAACATGCTCCCATCACATATTATTGATTTGTACTAAGTGTTTGTGAATGTTCAGTTTCTATCAACCTTTGTTTTCAAAGAGGAAGTGGGATGTAGCAACAAAGGTGTCAGACTCGGAAGTCAGGAAAGATCTGACTTTGAAAAAGAAGAAAAAAGCTGTCTATTCTCCTTGCCTCCCTTTTCTCACTTCCTCTTTTTTACCTCATTTCTCAAGTTTTTGATGTCTGCTTTCACATGTCCTCAAGTAAATGAAATTGCTGTCTACAAAGTTAACAGTGTCTTTAAAAAATCATTAATACCTTTTGTTTATACATTACTTACATTTCCCAATTTATCTCTTTCCTCTCAGAAAGTGATCCCTTATAACAAAGAATAAAACAGAAAAAAACACAGTTCAGCAAAATGGAAATGTCTGGTCTTACGTATAGTACTCCATACCCATAGTTCTCCACCTCTTTATTAAAAGTGTATGTTAGTCTTGTGTTGGGGGAAGCTGGGGAAAGGTCATTGATGAGTAGATTTAAAGTTGACAAAGTCTTTGTAAACCATATAGTACATTCTAACTCCTCTCCCTCCCCCCATTTAGAGATGAAGCCTGAGTTACAAAGAGGTTAAGTTCAAAGGGATAGTAAGTAGCAGGGTTGGGATTCAGACCTAGCTCCTCAGTCTCCAAATCTAGCTGTCTTGTGCCTTGGTGAAATGGAAAGAGTTGGGGTTCTGTATTCAAATCTTGGATCTTCTGACTACTATACATGTGACCTTGGGCATCTAATCTCTCAGGGCTTTAATTTCCTTAACTACAAATGTCCTCAAAGATCTCAAAGATCTCTTCCAGCTCTAAATCTATGGACCTATAATTCCTTGGGGCCAAGTGTGGTCATTAGAAAGTAAGTTTCATTAGAATTTGGGTCATTTGTTTTGCTACAGTTCTCTTCATTTTCATTGCTGGAGTCATGGATGTAGATGTTGTGGCTCTGCTTATTTCACTTTGTATCAGTTCATATAAATCTTCTCATGCTTCTCTGAATTCGTCATTTCTTACAGTACATAAATACTCCATGAAATTCATGTACCAAAACTTGTTTAGGTATTTCCCAAGTTATTGACACTTCCAATCTACTATTCTAGCCTTATTGACTATTACTTCCCATAACACACTGTGGCCTTCTTTCTGTTTCTCACACATGACATTTTATCAGTCTCTGTCCCATCTCCACACTTGTACAATTTACTATTATGTACCGAATACTGTTACACATTGGGAACAAACCCCCAAATGAAACAGCCCTTCCCTGCAAGGAGCTTATGTTCTTTTGGGAGGATATATGTGTACATGTGTGTATACATACATATTTATATGTATGCATGTATTGTGCATATATGTATTAGATGCGAAGAAACTTAAAGTAATTTTGGCATGTCAGTCAGTTAGTTGGCATTTATTAAGCATCTACTATTTGTGTGGCACCATACTAAGCACTGGGGACATGAAGAATGGCAAGAGATGATCCCTGCCCTCAGGAAACTCACAGGGTAATGGGGAGACACCATGTAAATAGCTATCTTAAAAAACAAGATCTGTACAGATTAGATTGGAGTGATCTTAGAGGGAAAGCACTAAGATGCAGAAGGACCTGGAAAGGCTGCTTGCAGAAGGTTCCACTTTAGCTGAAACTTGAAGGGAACCAGGGAATCTAGAAGACAGAGATGAAGAGGGAAGGCATTCTAGAAATGGGATGTAGGGAGATAAAGAAAGGCCTCATGTGCTTTGCAAGAAATTAGGGATTATAAAAGGCAGAGATCAGGAAGGAAAGCATTTCATATATGGAATACTAAAGGGCTTTCATACCCACTTTACAGAATAGGGAACTAGGGTTCAGAATTGTTAAGTCAGTTGCCAATAGATACAGAACTTGTCATTGTTATAGGGAGGATTAAAATTAGTCAGTAAATCGATCAAAAAATCATTTCTTAATTGCTTACTGTGTATCAGGTACTGTCCTACATATTGAGGTTACAAAGACAAAAATGAAAAAAGTTCATACTCCCCCAAGGTGTCCCCCAAGGGTCTGTCCTGGGCTTTCTTTTCTTCCATCTCTAGACTATTTCATGTGTTGATATGGTCAGGTCCATGCAGATGGATTTCAGATATAGTTGTCCAACCTTAACCTCCAATCTTGCATCTCCAACAGCCTATTAGACATCTCAAACTGGCTGTCCTGTAGCCATTTTAAACTCAAAATGTCAAAAACTGACCCCTTTCTTTTCCCCTCCCCACTTGCAAAAGTGAATTCTTCATTGGAAACCCTCCTGTCTTCCTAACTTCCCTATTATTGTTGAGGCTACTTACCATTTTCCAAGTCACCAAGGCTCATAACATAGGCATCTTTCTCAGCTTCTCACACTCTTACCTCCTATATCCCATCTGTTGCCAAGACCTGTTGTTTCTCATTTCATAACATCTTTCATATATGTCCCCTTCTCTCCTCTGACACTGTCACCACCTGATACAGAACCTCATTACCTCAAGCTTGGACTAAAGCAATAGCCTTCTGGTTGGCCTCCCTGCCTCAACTCTCTGTCTACTCCAATCCAACCTGTCAAATTGTCCTTCCTAAAGTGCATATAGCATATACATCATATAGCAACCTCCCTCACCCCCATCCAAAAAGCTCCAGTGACTTTCTCTCACTTTTAGGAACAAATATAAAATCCTCTGGCTTTCAAAACCTCCACAATGGGGCTTCTTCCTACCTCTCCAGACTTCTTACACTTCACTCCTCTGCTGTACTCTGTGATCCACTGACCCTGAACTCCTTGTTTTTCCTCAAACAAGACCTCCATCTTCACACTGCTTTTTCACTTTCTGTCCCCTTGTGCCTGGAATCCTCTCTCTCCTTATCTCTGTTTCCTGACTTCCCTGGCTTCCTTTAAGTCTCAGCTAAAGTCACACTTCCTACAAAAAGCCTTTCCCAGTCCTCCTCAATTAATGCCTTTCCTCTGTGAATACTCCCAACTTATCCTGTATGTACCTTGTTGGTACATAGTTGTTATATGTTGCTCCTCCATTGGACTGTGTCCTCTTTGAGAGCAAGGACTCTTTTTCCTTTCTTTATATCTATCCCCCAGTGCTTAGCACAGTGCCTGAAACATAGTAGGTACTTAATAAATGTTAGTTAATTAACATATTTATTCATCCAATAATCTAGCAACAAGCACCCTTTATATACTAGGCTCTCTATTATCACTAGAGATACACAGATGAAAATTGGACAGTACCTGCCCTCAAAGACATTACATTCTGTCAGAGGAGAAAACACATACTTCTATAAGTATATGACATATATATATATATGTATATATATATACATACATATATACATACATGAATTAAATGCAAGACTATTCTGAGGTCAACATACACTTAGGGAAATGATTAATTCCCTGTGAAGGGCACTTAGGAGGAGGATGAAAAATATGTCAGAAAATAAGAATGAGCTGAGACACTTCTTTGCAAGAGCAATCATGGAATCAATTCAATTTAACAACATCTACTATGTGCAAAGTATTCTGCTAGGCACTGGGGATATAACCCCTACAAGGGGCTTATATTCAACTAGTGAATGGACACTAAATACATAGGAAATGAGAAGGACAAGGTCAATATTTCTAGAAAGTGCTACATTCACCATGAGAAAGAATCCACCATAGCTGGCCCTAACTCCACAGTTCCCAATGTGTTAAACAAATTGAAATGGTCCTTAAGGAAGAGTGAATGGACTGAACCAACTGGGCAAGAATTGAGGGGTAGTTTTGCCAAAGAGCTTGGGGAAGGGCAGCTCTCTGGAGAATGTGAAAAATCATCAATGATGGTATTAGCTTCCAATCCTGATGGAGAAGACCATTACTTACACACTCACATGCCTTTTTTCATCTGTATAAAATCTCTATTAGAATGGTTCACACATCCATGCATGGCAAATATTTTTATTTTTTTTCATTGATTTGTTTATTTACTTTTAGTTTATAAGATTCAGCTCCACAATCCCTTGAGTTTCAATTTTTCTTCCCTCCCTGCTCCCCCCCCTGCCCCCGCCATGGCGGCATGCAATCAAGTATAGGATCTGCAAATACTTTCACATTGTACAACAGTCTGGTTGTATAGAAGGGTTGTAACCAATGGAGTGAACAATGGGAAAAAAGAAAGAAAACCAAACATGAAAAAGAATGATAGCATGTAGATTGCTTCAGTCTCCATTTAAACTCTGTTCTTTCTAGATCTTTCTCTGAATGTAGGTATCTCCTTCTGTCCTGAGACTTGTAGAGTAGTCTTGTAGCTGTGCGTAAAAGATTTCTTGATAAATTCAACCATAGTGATCATTCCACAACTCTCTAATCACTAAAATGTGGTATACAGGCTTTAATTAACTGCCTGCTAGGTGCCAGGCACTGTGCTGGGTACTGGGGATACAAAGGCAAAAATTAAGTTGCTCCTACCCAAAAAGAGCTTGTATTCTACTAGAAGCTAATTGGAAGAAAGTAAAGGTTTCATGAGGAGCAGGTAGGTGGCACAGTGGCTAAAGTACTGGCCCTGGAGTCAGAAAGATTCATCTCTCTGAGTTCAAATCGAGCCTCAGACATTTATTAGCTGTGTGTCCCTGGGCAAGTCACTTAACCTTGTTTGCCTCAGTTTCCTCTTTTGTAAAATGAACTGGAGAAGGAAATGACAAACCACTCCAGTATCTCTGCCAAGAAAACTCCAAATGTAGTCACAAAGAGTCAGACATAACTGAAAAATGACTCAACAACAACAACAACAAAGTTTCCATGAAGGAAGTACTGTGTAAAGTCCAAATGGAAGGTGGATTCCCCATAAAGAGTGAGGTTATCCATATGTTTGGCTTTGTGAAAGGGTGGTTTTATTCCTTCAATAATATGGGAGTTCTGAAGAGGCAAAATCCTCTATAACTAGGGCCAAATTTTTTAATTGAGGATCCCTAGATAGATTTCAGGGAGTTCATAAACTTGAATGGGAAAAAAAATACATCTTCATTTTCATTAACCTTTGGTTTACTTTGTAACCATATTATTTTATGCATTAAAAAAACCTTATCCTGAGAAAAGATCCGTATCTTTTCGGATCAGGGTGCCAAAGAAGCTCATGAGCTGCCCAAAGATGATCAATATCTAGACTACAATCTCTGATGGTGATGATGACTCTCCGGACCTGGAAAGGTGTGACAGGAGGGGAGGGAGGCATTCGAGGTGGGAAAGTTACTCAGTCTCCAAAGAGACAACTTCTATATTGCTGAGTTGAGCTTCCTTCTTTGCAGAATTTCCAAAGAAATACTTGTCAAAGCCTCATTAATGCATTAGCTTATTATGACTATCATCTCTTGCAAGAGGGAATGAATTATTGAGCGGAGGTTTATTACCATAAAAGGCATCTGTCAAACTCAATTATCCTTGCGGATTCCAACACCAATTCCTGCCTTATGAGTTAGAGAGCAGCCCCAAATGACCCAGAATCTCAATGTCCCTTCTTTAGGAGAGGCCATGAGGCTCATCCTGATGGTTTCCCTGGATCACGACCCTGCTCAGCTGTGCAAGTTCAATGTCAGAGAGATAATGAAGTACTATTCAAGGCATCAGTGTTAACCCTTGCCTGTTCCCTTTGTCAGAGTGGGCTTCTTCATGGTCTGGCTCTCCTATGATTTTGAGTAAGGCTGTCACTGCCTTAGCAGGGACCTTAACTGGAGCCCAAGAGTGCTCTGTTACTACTATGGCCACTGAAATTTTTCCCTTCCTCGAGGGTCGATCTGCATCTGCTGCTCTGCCTGGTCTCAACTCCAAGGAACAAGGTACCTCTTCGAGGTTAAACTTCAACTGCCATTTCAGATCCTACAAGGCTCTATCCCAGAGGGAGAAGACACAAATGGGAAATATATCCATCCAAGGCAGAGATTTGCCTAGGAGGTCATAAGCTGATGACTTGGAGCCAAGTGGAAGGAAGCTCAGAGGATCATCCTTGTAGTTTGAGGCTGGCAAGAAGAGACCTGAGGGATGGAGATTACATTTTTAATATGACCATTGACTTCCATAGCTCAGAAGACAAACAAAAGATGTTTTGTTACTGTACAGTTTGTCCAATTGTATTGATGACACAATTCTTTGCATCATCATGGAAGACAAGTAGGCAACCATATATTTGTTCTGGAGTGGTTGGTAAGGGTCTTTCCATTATCTGAGCCCAAAAGCAAGCTCACAACAAACTCACCTTTATTTTATTGGAATGCCGACTATGAGTGCTCCAGAGGGGAGTGGGAGAATACACCTGTAATTTATAAAGCACAGTTCAATGTGAGTGTCAACAACCAACAAGATGGACAACTGGACATTGTCTCTGATCTTCTTGATCTTGTGAACCTCTCTAAAGCAGGACTTGCATATAAGAGAAAGCAATTTCAGCTGTCTCCACAGTCTAGGACACCAAGAACTTAAGAGAAATAACAATTCAACAGAATAACAGCAGAGAAGGCTATTGATCTCTAGACCCTAACAGTTGCTCAGCATTTGTTCCAGTGAATCCAAAGGCAGCTAGGTGACATAGTGCATAGCACACTGGGCCTAGATTCAGAAAGAAGGATTTGAACTCAGGACTTCCTGACTGCAAAACCAGCATTTTAACAACTGTGTGGTCTAAGTGTCCTAAAATGTTATGAAAAGTCATGAAAGCCAAGGACATGCAACAGAATTCAACTCTTCACCACTACCCCTTCCCAGTGTTGAGAGATCAGGCAAAGTTTGCTCAATCAATAAAAGCAGCACAGTAGGGCAACACTCTATGCAACAAAAGAGCTCAGCCAGAGAACTGAGGAACAGAGGGAACTGGAGCAACTTGCACGTGTGTAGGCACTACCACCATAAAAGAGGAGAAGGTCAGAAAGTGAGCAATAGGGGAAAATAAAGGAAAAAACACAGAAATTAATAAAGATCTCATGAGGAAGAAAACACAAAGTCTGTAAACATAAAAAGATAAGCATACAGGGAAGTTATTAACAAAAAGGTAATATATCTCCTGAATCAGGAAGAAAAAACCCCAAATCTATGAATAAATATTGCAAGACAAAAGGAAATCAACACCTCATGAGGTAGAAGACCCTTTGGGTTCCTACAAGAGTATGGAACTATATCAGGATACTCCTGAATGGTTTGAAGGAGAAATAAGGATTGTGAAAGCAAAATTTATGGCCCACACAGTAGAAATAATTAGGCAGAGTAGAAAAATATGAATCCATGGTAGAAAAATTCACCAAAAAAACCCCTGCAAAAGATAGAATAATTGTTCTGAAATACAAACGCATGGGAAAAAAAGAAATGCAAACCACAAAAATATTAAAAGAAAGCATGATCTCCATACAAGCAAAGCATGTTAATCTTAAATACAGAATGTATAGAGCCAATTTAAGGATCATAAGGCTTCTAGAAGAAAATGACAAGTTCAAAAATCTGAAAAATTCAAGAAATATATAAGAAAACTTCCCATGACATCTGAATAAAGACATAAAAGTGCCAGTTGAAAGCACCCACAGATCCTTCAGGAAACTTGCAAACTCCAAGATACATTGTGATTAAAATGAATAATTCCACTGACAAGCCACAAATCCTACAAACTACCAGAAAAAATGCTTTCAAATATAAAGAAAAATAAATTCAAAGAACACAAGACTATTCTGACCCCACCAGCAACTTCAGAAAATTGTTCCAAAAAGCAAAATAACTCACAATGCAATTCAAGGTGGCCTACCCTACAAATTTGAGCCTAACTATTAATAAAAAAAACATGGATGTTTAATAAATGGAGGTGTCTGAACCATTCCTAAAAAGAAAACCAGACTTGAAGAAATTATTTTCTTTTCAAACATCCCATCCAACAGAAATTCAAGAAGCAATGAAAGAGAAACAGGTCTGAAATACTGTAAACTAAACTTCACAACACTATTACAGGTGAATCATTGTTTTTATGGAATAAATTATAGAATGGGAGGGTACATAAGCAGGGAAAGGGAGGAAGAAGATAGAGGAGAATATGTAATATACCCTAATTTGTGAAGAGAATATATCTTCTGTAGTCATGCAGGAAGAAGAGAACCTACAGGAGAATGAACAAGAAAGCAGACAGGGACTGAAAAAAGGTTAGGGTTGGGGGGAAAGTGGAGACCTTGTTTTAATGACAGGAGGGCATATCACTAATGCACATTCCCAAGGGAGAAGAGGAATATTCTATAATGGGAAATTGGGACCCTACAGTGGATATAGTCAGCAGGGATTTGGTGCTTTGAGAGACTGCTCCTGGTGCCTCAGGGGCAAGAGAATCAAAATTCCTCCAGGACAACTGACATACAGAAGAGTGGAAGGGATTGGACCCAGGTAAGAGATTTTAAGACAAATGGGGGAGGGAGGAATGTTAAAGAAGAAGGAAAGTCAATAATAAACTTAACTATCAGGGACTTAGGAAAGTTCCTAGAGAGCAATATCCTCTTTATCATCTATAGAAACAGGTATTTCTAAAAGTGATGCTTGGCTGCCAAAAAAAAAAAAAAGGCTTGGGGGGTAAGATCTACAAGGCAATATTAATGAAACTTTAGAAGAAGGAATCTAAAAATGGTACTTTAGAAACCTTAATTTCATGAGGAACACAGAGACTAAAGAAGGAATAAATAAATATAAGGCTATGAATCAAAGAATAAAGGGATCAAAGAAGAAAGAGAAGAGAAATAGTGAAAAGAATTTTAAAAATAAATCCTTTTTAGAAAAAAAAGCCCAAGTTTGGGGTGGCTAGGTGGCACAGTGAATAGAGGACTGGCCCTGAAGTCAGGAGGACCTGAGTTCAAATCCAACCTCAGATACTTAACACTTACTAGCCATGTGACCTTGGACAAGTCACCTAACCCCAATTGCCCTGCCCTTCCTCCTGCAAAAAAAAAAAAATTAAAAAGCACAAGTTAAAGAGAAAGGTAAGAGGGAGATTTTGCTTTACTACTAAACAGAGGAAAAAAGAGGAGGAAAATGAACTAGATAAATGTAAACAAGAAAAATAAACTAAAAAGTTAATCAAATCTCTAAAACTAAGAAAGGGAGAGACAAACATGGGTGGGGAGTGAGAATGAAGGAATGAGAGCTAGTGGGAATAAAGTTACCTTAAAATAGCTCAAGCTAAAATAACCAATGAAAGGTAGCACTGTTTTACAGAAGAAGTGGAGGAAAAATCCCAATTTGGAAAAAGAAATAGAAAAACAAAAGGAACATATAAAGCTAATTTCATAGCATTAAATGTAAATGGATTAATCAATACAATAAGATGAAAAAGTGACAAATTGGATTTTTTTTTAAACAACGATTTGTTCCATATAAGAAACACATTGAAAAATAGACATACACAGAATAAAAATGAGGGGCTGGAAATAAATGTTCTATGTGTACAGTGAATCAAAAAAAA
>CM053586.1:352480099-352512274 GCA_028646515.1 Pseudochirops corinnae
AGAAATAGCTTTTGGCAAAATATAACACTCATTTATGATAAAAAAAAAATAAAACAAAATGTAGGCAGAAGGGCTTTTTCTCACATCATAAAAAATATCTATCTAAAATTAAAAACATATTATCATATGCAATGGGGATACAATAGAACCTTTCCCAATAAACATGGGGGTAAAACAAAGATATCTACTACTCTTATTAATTTTTATATAGCTATGGAAATCTAGCAATAACATTAAGATGAGACAAATTAAAAGCATGCAGATAGGAAAAGAAGAGATAGTTCTCTATTCCTACATGCTGATAATAAAACGGTTGGCTCAAAAAAAATCCTAGAGAATCAGAAAAGATATTAACTGAGAAAATCACTTCGGCAAAGTGGCAGGCTGCAAAGTAGACCCTCAAAAGGCAATAGCATTTCTATATAATAATGACAAAATCCAAGAGGCAATAATAGAAAAAGAAATCCCATTCCAAACAAGTACAAAATGCGTAAAATATCTGGGGATCAATCTACCAAAATACTTACACAGATTTAATTACGAAGTACTATTTTAAAAATATAAAGAACAATTTAAATACATAGAGGAGTACTTAGTGATCATGACTGGTTCAAGACAATTTAATAAAATTGGTAATACTACCAAAGTTAATTTATACTTTTAAAGCAAAAGCAATTTATCAAGGAGATACTTTTTTTTTTAAGTTAATTTATTTATTTTTAGTTTTCAACATTCACTTCCATAGGTTTTACATCTTCTCCCCGTCCTTCCTTTCCTCCCTCCCCAAGACAGCATGCAATCTGATATAGGCTCTACATATACATTCCTGTTAAACATATTTTTATATTAGTTGTTTTACAGAAGAATTAGAATGAATGGGAGGAACCATGAGAAAAAAAAAGAAAACAGTCTGCTTTGCTCTGCATTCAGGCTCCATAGTTCTTTCTCTGGATATGGACAGCATTTTCCATCATGAAAAGGACATCGTATTGGGTGTGGATTCAGCCGTCTCGTTGCTTGTACTTCTCGCAGATTATTCACTTGTTCAATGCTTTCGAAATGCTGTTTCATCTGCTTACATGCATAATCATTTCCATCTTGTAGGTTCTGCATCTTTATAACTTCAGAAAATGTTCCTTCTCCTATTTTGCCAACTGCTTTATATTTCTTCATCCTCAGCTCCGGCCGGTCCCGGCTGATCCGGTCCGGGTTTGGCCGAGGTGGCCCAGAGACCACACGTCGATATGAGGCGGAGGCGGAGGAAGCGAAGGGGAGAGGGGGAGGGAAAGATGGCTTCTCCGCTCCCCGAGGCCCCTGAGGCAGCGTGCCCAGACCCGGAGCCTCGGCTAAAGCCCCCTCGGTCCCCGCGCCCAGCCTCAGGGTCCGACCCCATGTTGTATCGCCGTCACCCTGGCCTCAAGGAGATACTTTGTAGAAATCAATAAAATAGCAATATTCATTTGGAAAAAGAAAAGACCTATAGCCAGGGGTGGGGAACCTGCAACCTTGAGGTTGCCTTATAGTTCCTTGGTTGTGGCTTTTTGATTGAGTCCAAGTTTTACAGAATAAATCCTTTTATTAAGGGAATTTGTTCTGTGAAGTTTGGATCCAGTCAAAGGGCTGCACTTGAGGACCTAGAAGGCCACATGTGGCCTCAAGGTCATAGGTACCCCACTCCTGAAAGCAGTTCTTGTCAAAATCATCTGGTATTGATTTAAAAATAGCAAAGTAGATCAATGAAACAGACACAAGGGAGAATTAGAAACAATGGAATCAGGGACCCAAGCTCTGATGAAGTGGAAAATAGAAATTACTTCAGAATGAGCTCCCTATGTGATAAAATTGCTGAGAAAAGTGGAAAATTGTCTGGCAGAAATTAGACTCATACCAACACTTAAAACCATATTCCAAAATACATTATAAGTGGATTGTGACCTTAATTAAAAAAAAAATCATACTATAAAAAAAATAGAATTGGATCATAGACCTCTCACAACTGTGGGTAGACATTCTGAGTAAGACAAGGGATAGAGATTATGGTGAGCTAGTCAATGTTTTACAACCAGTTCTTCAAATTAAAAAATGTATACATGACACACTTTTTAAGTCTAATCTGTATCATACAGATTTTCTGCATCATTTAAGTCTGGACAGTCAACAAAACAATGAGTCAAGTTCTGACTCATAACATTTGCTAATTTCCCAGGTACAAATGCTCCTGTTAAAAACTAAACATCAACTCTCACAAGCTGATTTTAGCTGAATCCACCACACCCAGGTATAATAATAAAAGTTTAAAATAGATAACTTTGATTACTTCCAATTGAAAAACTTCTGCACAAACAAAATTAATGCACCAAAGATAACAAGGGAAGTGGTTGAATTGGGGTAGTGGAGGGAAGCTTTGTAACAAATTTCTCTTTAAAATGTTTGGTATATAAGATACATAAACAATTAACAGATCTATATCTATAATTATACCTATGCCTTTATCTGTATAACCAAAAGTCATTCCCTAATATGTAAATCATTAAAACATATTACCAAACAGTTCTCCAAAGAATTGTAAAGTATTAACAGCCATATGAAGTGATGCTCCAAGGAATGAATAAGAAGAAAAATACAAATGAAAACAAATCCTGAGGTTAAACTACGCACCCTTCAGATTGACAGAGATGTCCCCAAAATGGGAATATTGAATGTTGAAGGGATTGTGGGAACATAGGCACTTTGTTGGTGGAGTGGTGACTTAACACAACCATTTTGGGGAGTAATTTGAAATTAAGCAAATAAAGTAAATAAATATCCTTTTGATATAGCAATTTCATGACTAGGCTTATACTCCAAGGAGATCATTGGCAAGAAGAAAATTCCTATGCGGACCAAAATATTTATAGCCGCACTTTTTTTGTGATAACGAGGAATTGGAGACAAAGTAGTTGCCCATTGCTTGGAGAATGACTAAACAGATTGTGGTACATGAACATAATGGAATATGATTGTACTATAAGAAATGATGAGTGTGATGAATACAGAGAACTATCAAAAGATTGACATGAACTGATACAGAACAAAGTTAATAGGACAAATAAAACAATATGCACAATGACTATAACAACCACAAAAAAAATCTAAAGTGAATATTGCAAAATTATAAAGAATGAGTATGGCTTGAAAGAAGAGACAGAAGACGCTCCTACCCACCACTTTACCAAGGTGATAGGTCTATAAGTATCATACAATGCAAGTGTTTTCAGGTTTCTTTGATGTATTCATCAGTTATGCTGACTTTTTTCCACCAGAAAATGTATTCTCCTTGAGAGTAGGGGTTGTTCATTTTTTGCATTTGTATCACCAGTGCTTAGCATATAGTTTTGTTGATGCTCAGCTGTTGAATCTTGTCTGACTCTTTGTGACCCTATGGGCTATAATACTCCAAGCCTTTCTATCCTCCACTATGTCTCAAAGACTGTCCAAGCTGATGTTTGTTGCTTCCATGACACTATCTATCCATCTCATCTCTGCCACCCCCTCTCCTTTTGCCTTCAATCTTTCCCAACATCAGGGCCTTTTCCAATGAGTCTTGTCTTCTCATTATGTGGCCGAAGTATTTAAGCTTCAGCTTCGATATTTGACCTTACAATGAATAGTCTGGATTAATTTCTTTACGTACTGACTGATTTGATCTTCTTGCTGTTCAAGAGTTTCTCAGAAGTCTTCTCCAGCATCACAATATAGAAGCATCAAGTCTGCAGCATTCAGCTTTGCTTATAGGCCAACTCTCAGTCATACATTGCTACTGGAAGCCATACATTGCTACTTTGTCTGCAAGGTAATGTCTCTGCTTTTTAGTAGGCTGTCCAGATTTGCCATAATTTTCCTTCCAAGGAGCAAGCATCTTTCAATTTCACGGCCACAATCACTGTCTGCTGTGATCTTTGAGCTCAAGAATATCAAATCTGACACTTTCCATTTCTTCTCCCTCTATTTGCCAGGAAGTGATGGGACCAGTCGCCAAGATCTTCATTTCTTATGTTAAGCTTCAAGTCAGCTTTTACACTCTCCTCTTTTACCCTCATCAAGAGGTTTCTTAATTCTTCTTCACTTTCTGCCATCAGAGAGGTATTATCTGAATATCTGAGATTGTTGATGTTTCTCTCGGCAGCCTTATTTCCAAGTTTTGATTAGTCCAGCCTGGTATTTTGCATGATGTTAAATAAATATAATTTAAATACAACATATAAATATAAAATAAGTTAAATAAGGACAACAGGGAACAAGGGAACAATGTGCATAGTTGTGTGCACAGTGGGGGTCTACAACAAGAAGTATATATTTTTGGATAATTTGTAATGATTTAATGATTTTGTAAATCATTTTCAGGCTTCTGCACCTGTAGATTCTCCCTGGGAATCCCTTGCTTGCTCATGCATAAGTGTATTTGCAATACCAAATATGTAGGTCTACTACTTTTGTCAGTGATTGTTTCCCGTGTGGATCATTTTGGTTGATGTGTCAAATATGGTAAGAGTATTGTGGATGTGAAGTGGGAAGTAATTTTAATCATGTGTAATTGCTTGTAGGGCCCAAGTTGCAGTCACTAATTTTTTATTTATTTAACAATGCCTTGTTGCTTTGTATGCGTTTGACATTTGGCTGTAAGGACTATGTGTATATCCGACAAAGAGCCACAGTATTTAAACTGAACAACCTAATGTTACAACTACTTTGAGGTGGTGTGTAAACTAAAATGTAAATTAAAAGCCTTAAAGTGGTGCAATTTTGTATAACTTAGCATCAGTAGTTCAATAAATTTGAATTGACATGCAAGGACTTGTATTATAATTATTTGCCACTTGAATTTTTGTGTAATGTTTTAACAACACTAGCAAAAATGTATAGGTTTATCTTTGCACACATTCACACACTCACACTCACACACACACACACGTTCACAAACATACACACACACACATACATAGCCTTGTCCTACTCCTTTTTCAGTATTAAACCAATCAGTTGCAAGTTGAGTTCTAACTGGTGCTTCTTGACCTGCACACAGGTTCCTTATTAGACAAGTAAGACGATCTGACATTCCCATCTCTTTGAGGACCTGCCACATTTTGTTGTGATCCACAGAGTCAAAGGCTTTAGTGTGGTCAATGAAGCAGAAGCAGATGTTTTTCTGGAGCTCCCCTGCTTTCTCCATACTCCAGCAAATGTTGGAAATTTGGTCGCTAATTCCTCTACCTCTTTGAAAACCACCCTGTTCTTCTGGTAAATCTTGGTTCACATATTGCTAAAGCCCAGAATCTTAAGCAGAACCTTTCTGACGTGTGAAATGAGCATACTTATCCATTAATCTGGACATTCTTTTCCATTGCCCTTCTTTAGGATTGGGATATAAAATGATCTTTTCCAATCCTGTGGCCACTGTGGAATTTTTCAAATTTGCTGGCATATTGAAGGTAGCACTCTAACAGCATCATCTTTTAGGATTTTAGCTACCTCAGCTGGAATTGCATCACCTCCACTAGCCTTATTATTAGCAATGCTTCCCAATTCTCCATTCTATAGGATGTCTGTCTCTGAATCAGTAACCAGACCATCCTGGTTATTATTGACGTTAAGATCTTTCTTGTGTAGTTCTTCTATATGTTCTTGTCAACTCTTCCTAATTTCTTCTGCTTCTGTTAGGTCCCTACCATTTTTGTCTTATCATACTCACTTTTGCATGAAACATTCCCTTATTATCTCTAATTTTCTTGAAGATATCTCTTGTCTTTTCTATTCCTTTTTTCTATTTCTTTGCATTACTAATTTAAGAAAACTTTCTTGTCTCTTCTTGCTAATCTCTGGAATTCTGCCTTTTGTTGGGTATATCTTTCCCTTTCTCTTTTACTTTTCATTTTCCTTCTTTCTTCACTATTTGTAAAGACTCATCAGACAGCTGTTTTGCTTTCTGGCCCTTTTTCTTTGGAATGTTTTTTGTTATTGCCTCCTGTACAAATTGCAAACCTCTGTCCGTAGTTCTTCAGGCACTCTACCAAAACTAATCCCTTAGATCTATCCATCACCTCTACCTTGTATTCCTAAGGCATGTTACTTAAGTCATACCTATATGGTCTGATGACTTTCCCCATTTTCTTCAATTTAAGCTTGAATTTTACAATGAAAAGCTCATGATCTCAACCACATTCAGTTCCAGGTCTTGTTTTAACTGACTGTGTAGAGCTTTCCCACACTTGGCTGCAGAGTATGCAATCAATCTGATTTCGATATTGACCATCTGGTAACGCTCATGTCTTTTGTGTATTTGCTATGACTAGTGAGTTATCTTAACAAAACTCTATCAAAACTTGCCTGTTATTCCAATTATCTTTTGATTTCCTACTGTAGCATTCTAATTACAATCCCCTATGATAAATGTGACATCTGTTTGGAAGGATGTAATTTCCAGAAGATATTGTAGGTCTTCGTAGAACTGACTAACTTTGGCCTCTTCAGCTTCATTTGTTGGAGCACAGACTTATAAATTGAATGATTTATTTCAGACTCAAACAGATCTCATTCTGTAATTTTTGAGATTATACCCCAGCACTGCTTTTCTCATCCTTTTATTGACTGTGAAGGCTACTCCATCTCTTTTAAAGGATTCTTGCCCGTAGTAGCATATGTGATGAGCACGTGAATTAAATTCCCCCATTGCCATTCATTTAAGTGTACTGACACCCAAGATATTGATGTTTCATTTCTCCATCTCCGATTCGGCCACATCCAGCTTGGTTCCTAGATCTTATATTCCAGGTTCCTATGCAATATTAATCTTCACAGCATCAGGCTTTCCTTTCATCAGCAGACACACCTACAGCTGGGTTTGCTTCTTTCAGCTTTGGCCCAGTCACTTCATCCTTTCTGGAGTTACTTGTAGTTGTCCTCTACCCTTCCCTGGTGGTGGATCAGACACCTTCTGACCTAAGGAGTTCATCTCCTAATGTCATCTCTTTTATCATTTTGGTACTGTCAATGGGCTTTTGCTTTGTTTTTGTTTTGGCAAAGATATGAGAGTGGTTTGCCATTTCCTTCTCCAGCCGATCACCTTTTGTCAGAACTCTCCACTGTGACCCAAATGTTTTGGGTGACCCTACATGGAATAGGTCATAGCTTCATTAAGCTTTGAAAACTCCTCTGCCATGACAAAGCAGTGATCTGAAACTGAGGTAGACAAGGGAAGAGTAATTTGCCCAAGGTCAGCTACTAGTGTCTAAGACAGGAGTTGAACTCAGCTCCTTTCCCTCCAGATTCAGTGTCTTTTATCCTGGGTCATCTGCTTTGAGCTGGAATTTGAAAGATTATAATGTTGTAGACTTCAATTTGGAAGGGACCTTCGAAGTTGGCTACTCCAATTCCCTCATTTTACAGAGAAGAAAACTGAAGCTCATGGAGATGACAGGACTCACCTCAGGCCAGATAGCCACTAAGTGTCATAGGGGGGATTTGCACCTTGCTCCTCCTGACTTCACAATCAATGACAGCCTCTCCTATGCCATTAGCTTGGGACCAGTGACTCTGTTTTCATGCCGCTACCCTTCTGAGGAAGGGAATTCTAAGAGAGTGGGATAGACAGTCAATCTGAGGAGACCACAGAGAGCAGGCCCTCTCAGACAGTCTCACTATGGTGAAAAAGTCATAGCATCTCATTTGGCAAGAGTAATCACCCCAAAGCCGCATTCAATACATTTTTTCTAGAGCTTTCTTTATGCCAATAACCTTAAGAATCCTTGACAAATTATGTGAAGAATGATGGCTGTGGCTTCTCCTGATGCAGCCTGGATATGGTCTAATTACAAACAAAGGAAGGATCCTCCAAATAGGGAGAGGACCAGACAGTAAAAGAGCCAAATGGAAATGTTTGTGTCTTCCTGCTTTTCAGTGAGCTTTTCCATCTGCGGCACTTTCCTTTAGCCTCTTTCCATGGATGTGCTAGAGCCTACTCAAACTAGTTTGTGAGAATTGATTGTGAAGTTTTCAGTGGGAGCATTTATACCTCAGACATGGGCAAATACTACAAACCAAGGTTTGCTTTATTTTGTTAATTATCTTGATTTTAGACAGTTGTGTGGAAAATATTAATAATGCAGGTTAAAATTAAATGTGTTAGAGATCTGGATGTTAAACATTTACCAGCACACTACAACCTCCCTCCTTAACTACAGTGTATTTAAATTTTTGGTATTTATTTATAATCGACTCTCAAAGAGCTGGATTGAGCTGGCTCCTACATATCCCTATTTTTTAAGGTTTCATTCTTGGTCTTTACAGTCATAGTATGGTGCCTGGCACACAGTAGGCACTTAATAAACGTTAGTTGATTGACTGATAGATTGTACCTTTGAAGTCTGAAATGATGCAATGAATCATTATAGAGGTGACTCTCTTAGTAGGCTAAATTTTTTGACTAAGTTAATGATTTTAGATGCATCTTTGTAGATTCCAAGATAAGCACCAAGATGGTGTACTCTGGCCAAAGACAGTGGCTTTGGCTTGTCAGCCGTTACTCGCCTTCATATTCCAGCCAAATTGACTCACTTGATATTCTGAATAAATAGTATATAAAACTTAGATTTAGAGCTGGAGGTTGCCTTAGAAGACATGTAGTCCAGCCTTCTCTTTTCACAACTGAGGAAGCTGAGACCTACATGTCCTACAAGCATTCATAGGATAATGGATTTCTAGCTGGAGGGAACCTTAGAGGTCACCTAATCCAATCACTTCATTTTACAGATGAGGAACCTGTGACCAAGAGTGGAAGAGAGTGTCCTGCCCAACATCATAGTTAATAAATGTAAGAGTCAGGAGTGGAACCCAGGTTCTTTTTTTTACATCCCACATAGAGGCAGGTAGATTTCAATCAATCAATCAACTTGCATTTATTAAGGTCTTACCAGGGACTGTGCTGTGCTATTAATTCTTTTTTGATTATACACGCATACTAGAATTGTGTCATGAGCTTAGGTCCTAGTCTCCACATCCAGTGCTCTTTCCAAAGCTTTGTTACACTTCCCAGTGTATCTCCTACCTCCATGACTTTGTCCAGGCTATCTGCCATACCTGGAGTGCTCTCCTTCTTCATCTCTGCCTCTCAGGACTCCTAAGTCCCTTGAAGTTTTGGGTCAAGTGCTGCATCTTCTAGGTGGCTTATCCTGCTACCCTCAATTGTTGTGTCCAACTTTAAGGACACTAGTGTTTATATGCCAGAATGAACGAAGAACCTAAAGCAGTGCAAGAGACAAGTCCCCACTTGGTGCGTCTGAAACAGACTGAATTTGGAAAGTGGGTTGAAAAACGGATGTCAGTGAAAGAACAGGAATGGCCAGAAATCTCAGATGGCCCTAACTCTAGTGAGAAACACTAGTCTAGGATATGAGATATCTGGAAAGGTCTTAGAAAGCCTTAAAGTACAACATAAACATTAGTTGTTACTAGCTTTGTTGTTGTTATTGCTGCAGCCATTTCACTTATGTAACAGCTAGCGTTTCTAACGTTCTTTAAAATTATTACCTCATTAACAACCCTGGGAGGGAGGTGCTATTATTGCCTTAATTTTACAAATGAGGAAACTGAGGCAAACACAGGTGAATGACTGCCTGGCGTTACACAGCTAGTAAGCATCTTAGGCTGGACTTGAACTCAGGTCTTCCTGAATCCAGGCACAATGCTCTATGCACTGTGGCATCCCCTAGCTGCTCATAAAGCTGTATAATCATTGGTCCTTCTCTCTGCGGGTGAATAAATCTAACCCCTCTCTCCTACCTGGTTTCCAGGAAAGCTGTTGCAGGTTGGAGGCACTTGGTGGGTCAGTATGCAGTTAACACCAGAGTTCTTGAGCCCCCAGAATGTGTCATTATTATATAGTAATGTTGAACTTTAGTTCAAAATAAAAGGTATTTCATTGAATATCATAGCAAGTAAATGACAAAAAAAATGAAAATAAGATTTCCCACTCATATAAAGGTACCCTCTCATGTTACTATGCCACCTTGGGGAATGGGAAATATGCAGGGAACATACATGATCAAGTAACATACATGCATGGATGGCTACATGCATAGAGAACATGTGTGCTCAGTGTGTATGTGTGCATGGGGAAGCTTACATTTCAACACTGCAGAGCTGAGCGTGTCCTCTGGTGATATTGTTGTTCAACCTGCTTTCTCTGCCAGGCTGACACCCACATCTGCTCTGTTCTTCCCACGACAATCCTCTTAGATGAGCATCTCCCCTGGAGTTCTCCACTGTGCCATTTTCCAATGCTCCTCTGTGGTCTTTAGAGCCCAGACCCTTTCTTTTCCTCAAAGGGACTTGCCAGGTCATTCTCATCTACTCCAGGAGCTGCCCTTAACTCCTTAATGGGGTAGATCCAACCAACAGTATCCAGACTCCTAGCTAGATGCCTTTCTTTTTCTCTTTTTTGAGATTTAGTATTCTTGTCTCACTCAGACTGGAAGTACATCCATCATTATTGGGTCTGATTCTACCCTCTGCTGATCAATGAGGAAGCTTTGACCTGTTCCATTTGTGCCCTGACTTGGTTTATCCCTACTTAGCCAGCATGATGTATCAACACACCCCACCTTGGCTCCCAATCAACTTTAGCCCAACTCCCAAACTTGAATGATCCACAGTCACAGCTTCTGCAGCGACAACAGGGACCACAGTGCAACCAACATACCCGACCACTTGGGCATCTTAAAATTGGACTTTACAGACACACTTTGCTTCTGTACTGCCATTAAAATGCCTTCATATAAATCTTATATATGTTAGGGTCAGAAAATTCCCTTTCTTTCCTACCATCTCTGGGTCCTAGCAAATCATTCCCAGGGTCTCTACTTAGCAAAACTGCAAAAGAGTGGGATGGGGCCATGGTAAGGAGACCTCTCTCAATCCTGCTTTGTGATGCTCACATTCAGTGCAAATCAGAAGGGTTGGGTGGGGGAAAAAAAGGCTAGAAACTTGTACCTCATTTTCCATTAGCAACTACATTGCTGCCTCTCAACAACCCTCCTCATCATAAATCTGTAGTCCAGGTGAATTACATCAATGCATTGATATAATTCATACCCATCAATCGACATATAATTCACACACAAATGATCATGCCAAATATCCAGTAGATATAATGGTACTATATCACCCACATTGGAGTTAAATATGGCAGCATGAACATAGGCAGAAACTGGTTACACAGCAAAGGAAATAATACTAAGTCAACCAAAAAGCATGAATTAAGTGTTTTCTATGTGCCGCGTGCTAGGGATACAAAGAAACACAAAAATCTGTTCTTTCACCTCGAGGAGCTTGTATTCTAATGGAGAGGGAAGATAATAGTCAGTCTATACATTTATTAAGCACCTATTCTGGGCCAGACACTCTGCTAAGCACTGAGGATACAAAAAGAGACAAAAGTCCCTGCCCTCAAAGAGTTTACAATCTAATACTATAAATAATTAGAAAACAACATGTAATCCATACAAGATTGTAGACAGTAGGTGGGAGTAATCAGAAAAGGGAAGAAACTGGAAGCAGGGAGGTGCCAGGAAAGGCCTCTCATAGCAGGCAGGATTTGAGTAAACCATGAAGAAAGCCAGGGACTCTAAGAGGCAGAGGTAAGGAGACCGAGAATTCCAGTCAGTGGGCACAGCCTGTGCAAAGACCCAGAGAGAGGGACATCACGTCTGAAGAACTCTGAGTAGGTCAGTGTAGTCATGCCGTGGAGCCGCGGAGGAGAGGGAGGTGTAGGACTGGGACTGCGCAGGTAGGAAGGGAGTGGCTACAAAGAGCCTGGAATGCCAAGCAGAGAATGCTGTATTTGATCCTGGAGGCAATAGGGAGCCCCTGGAGTTTATCGGGGCGGGGTGGCGGCAGAGGTAACGCGATCACACCTGAGCTTTAGGAAATCATCTTGACAATTTAGCAAAGGAAACAGAAGCTTCACTTGAACGATGTTGGGGCCCCTTGTGAACTTTGGAGCACTGCGATCGGCGTGTGCCGTTATCGCTGTTTCCTCATAAGCCTTGGGGGGGCGGGGGGGCGGCCTGGATCAGTGATCTTCTTAGCAGAGGAGGCTCCCTGTTGGCAGGCGTACGACAACACAAACACAAATACCGGCAACAGGAGCAACGCCACCACCAAGCGGAAGAACAGCAGTAGGGCCAAGAGAAACAGGAACAGCTAGCAACCGTGTGCGCCGGGCGCCAGGCGCTGTGCTGAGCTTTTTGCAGATATTATCACGCCTGATCCTCATGATAATCCTGGGAAGCAGATGCCTTTATTGTCTTCATTTGACAAACGAGGCACACATGGAAATGACTTGTCCAAGGTCACACAGCTAGCAAGGGTCTGAAGCTGGATTCGAACTCAGGTCTTCCTAATTCCGGGATCATTTTTCACTATCCCCTGTGTCAATGAGCTGCTTTTGGTATATTATTAGAATATCCAGATATAAATTCCTGGCTCACTACCCTCAGTGCCCTGCCATTACTTTGAATGTGCTGGGGTTGGTATCAATCCATGCTGACATTCTTGATTTGTTCACCAAACCCAGACATACTATGACCACCATGTATACCTTCTTAGTGATCCCCATACCTTCCCCAGGGAATTCTAAGCTCATGATAATGGAATCCAGATGGGGTAGTCCTCCTCCCTCTGGCCACAAAGTCCTAGCTCCTTCATGGGCTTCAAAGGGTTATGTCATGAGAAGCTTTCACAAAATTGCTTTTCATAATATTTTAGGACAGTTAGGTGGCACAACTGATAGACCTGAGTTCCAATTCAACCTCAGACACTCATTAGATGTGTGATCCTGAGAAAGTCACTTAACCTTTGCTTGATCTAGTTTCCTAATCTATAAAATGGAGACAATATTACCTACTCTGTAGAGTTGTCGTAAGGATCTAATGAGATGATGTTGCTGCTGTCCGTGTTCCTTGGAAGTTCAGGTGGAAAGGACCCAGGAATGAGTGGCGGCAGGACCCCAGACCACCCTCATCCTAGTGCCTAACCCCATCTCCATTATCTTGAACCTGTCCAGATTTTCTCATGTGGCCATCCAGCCCACATTTATAGCATTCAGTTAGCTGCTCAGATGCCTCTTAAGGCGCCTTCTAGCTCTGGACATAGGATCCTACAAAGTCTCCTGAGTCTGGCATCTGCCTAGCAATAATGCTGCCTGAAATCTTGAAAATGAATTACCCTGTTCCAACTGTAATAGGATCTGAATCAGTGCTGGAGTCAAGAAGGGAGCTCTAAAATTTTCCTGTCTAAGGGACTCATTGTAGAGATGATAAAACTGAGACCCCCAAAGGCAAGCGTATGGATCAAGATCATACAGCCAAGTCAAGTCAAACAGACATGCATTTATTAAACACATGCTCTGTGCCCAGCACTGTTCTATGTCCTAGGGATACAAAAAGGGGCAAAAGACAGTTCCTGCCCTCACAAAGCTTACAATCCAGTGGAGGAGACAACATGCCAACAGTTATATACAAACAAGATAGCTATATTTCCATATGATAAATTAGAGATAATCTCAGAGGAAAGGCGTTTGCTTTAAGTTACAGAGCTAGGATTCACAGCAAGGCCTTGTGACTCCAAATACTTTTCCCTCTACTTCATACAACTTCCAGAGACAGCTTCTAAAGTCTTAGTAATCACATGTAGCAATCACCCTTCTTTCTACCAGACAGCACTATAAAGTTTGCCTAGACACTTCTTCACACCCTTATCAAAGAATCTACCACAGGTGGCTTTCATAGAGCAATGGTCAGACAATTGCCATGTGGGCAGTAGCCTTCCCGTTTCACGGATGGGGAAACAAGGCTCAGGGATGTGGTAGCCACAAACATCAAAGCTGGATTTTCAATTCTGGCTTCTGCCTCCTAGCCAGCAAACTTTTTACTCCACCACCTGGATGCTAGTTATGTTTCTGTGAAATCTGAAAGCTTTTCATCGGACTTTTGTCATGCTCTTCGCCCATGTGCAATCATGAATTGGCTTGACTGTGAGCAGGCAAATTGCAAATATTTCATTTTCTTCCACTTCGTTCCATTTACACAACTGTTTATTACATTCTTCCAAATATTAGCAGATGTATCAGAGCCCCATAGTATTAGTGGTTTGGAAATCTTGCCCAAATTTGCCTTAAACATGAGCAGGGCCAAGGGGAGAGGCCAATATGAAATTGAAAAGTTGGCAGAGCTGCCTCCTCTGTTATTTTTTTTCTTACCAGGCAGCCCATGAACAGCATTGTTCTTGTACTTGTGATTGATTGGGGTCCTATGTCTGACTGCTCAAGTCCCTAGGCCCAGACAGGAGTTTCTAGGCAAGATGAGCTACTAAGATAGTAGAATGTTATCCCTGCCAAGAATAACATTGTCATAAAAAATAAAACATTTTGCCTGGAACAAATTCAGCCGCACAACATCTCAAGTTCAGAGCCGAAGAGTCTTAGAATATCAGAGCAGGCAAGGAGCTCAGAGGGCCACTAAAATCCCCTCTACAACGTACCTGACGCGTAACCATCCTGGCACTGCTTGAAGAGCTCTAGGAAAGGAGAGCCTGCTACCTCCCGATTGGACAGCTGTCATGGCTAAGATGATTTCCCTGATGAGAAATTCACGTTGTCCTCCCTACGGCCTTCCCCCATCCTTCTAAATCTGCTCTCACAGACCAAGCAGAACATGTCTAATGCCTTTTCCAAGTAACTTCCCTTCATATAGCTGAAGACAGCTCTAATGGCCCCTTGCTCCTCCCCCAAATCTTCTGGTTTTCCAACTAAACATTCCCAGTTCCTTCAACCGACTCCTTCTCATGCCTGGAAGTGCCCCTTCCCTGACACATTTCTTTCTCTAAGGCTCAGCTCAGATACCCCTTCCTCTGTGAAATCACCCCTGATCTCAACACTCCCCCCAAGCTGCAGTGATCCTTTACAGCACCTTGCCAGACCTTTCCTTTACCCCAGAATGTTTTACCTTGTACCATTTGTTTATTTGGAGGGACTTACCACATAATTACTGAGCTATGTGGTCATAGATTTAGAGGAGGAGATTTTAGAGATCATACAGTCCAGGTTCCTCTTTTACAGAAGAGGAAACCGAGGCCCAGAGAGGTGAAGTCTCTTGTCAAAGTTTAAATGAGTAAGAATATCAGACCAAACTCCATTGTGTGCATTGTTTGTCAAGCTTGCCCCAGTCCTCCTCATAGGCACCCCGTACTGTGAATTCAGTTGTTATTCAGTCACGTCTGACTCTCTGTGACCCCTTTTGGGGCTGTCTTGGCAAAAATACTGAAGTGGTTTGCCATTTCCTTCTCCAGCTCATTTTTGAGGACACTGAGGCAAACAGGGCTCAGTGATTTGCCCAGGGTTGCACAGCAAGTATCTGAGGTTGGCTTTGACCTCAGGAACACAAATCTTCCTGACTCTACGCCCAACGCTCCATCCACAGCACCAGCTAGTTGTCCTGTGACTATCCCCCCACAAAGAATTATAGACCCATGATTAAGTCAAACAGATGACACAGGGTGAAAAGGGGAGAACCAGGATTTTGATGTCTTCTGACTTCCTGACCTTGTGCGTTACTTCTTCTTTGTCTTAGGGCAGAGACTGTATTTTTACCTCTATGTCACCCAGAAAGTTGAGCATAGTAGGTGTTTTATAAAGGCTTGCTAAATTAGCTTGAATGTAGATGAACGGTAACAGATAAATCTCATTGTTTAGACATTGGAGAGAACATGGGACACGTTTTATTTCTGTCACATGGCAGGCCCTTAATAAAGGCTTGTTGAATTAAATGGAACTTAAATGAAGTATAAAGGATAGTGGCAGATGGTCACATTCAGTCAGCAAGCATGTAGTAATAATGGAAGTTCACATTTTTATGTAGCATTTGAAGACTTGAAAGAACTTTCTTTTGGTCTTTACAACAACCCTCTGAAAGGTCAGTGTCATTCTCGTCTTGCTATTTTATAAATTGAGAAACTGAGGCTGGAAGAGGTTTTGACTTGTCCAGGGTCACCGAGTGAATAAGTGACTGAGGCGGGATTTGAATTCAAGTCTTCTAGACTCCAAGACTAGTACTCTATCTGCTTTTCCACCTATGTGCTTAAACACCTCTTATGTGCCAGGGATGTTGGCAATCCTGAGGATACGATAACCAAAGCAAACTAGTCCGTTCCTCAAAGGCCTTATCTTCTCATAGAATGTGTGTATACAGATGGATGCATATTTGTGTGTGTGTATGTTCATAAACACTCATATATATCTATGTATGTATATGTGTGTGTATATGTATAGATATGTATGTGTATACGTATATGAAATAGATTTGTTTCCAGCACATAGTGGGCACTTTAACCAAATTTCAATGCATGGAATTGAATTCAATACATATGATATCGGATCAGTAGCCAAGAACAAGCTGTATTTCTCAGCCAGCTGAGAAGTTTTTTGGAATCTTCCACAAAGCTGGGCTCTGGTACCATTGATCTAGCAGAAATAGGCAGCAAGGGAAGAGTAACCTGGTCAGAATCCCAGGCCTTGATGAATCAGTCATGGGAAAATTTCCCGAAAACTGAAATGTTTCATCTGCAATTAATCTTAGAGAAAAGAGCAAATTCCCCAAATAATTAGACCAAGTTAAGGGGATTCAGAAAGCCAGAAATCCTTCTGCTCATCTGGCAGTCATAAACCAAGCCCTGGAGCCTTTGAGGCCAGAGCTGGAGTACAATTCAGTCACAAAGTTTACATTTTCCTTTTAATATCTGGCCAAAAAAGCATTTTAATCAACGCTCATCATTCAGATGTTAGGACTGTGGGTCTTGATAGATTCTTAGCACTTGTTTGTGTTTCCTTCCCTGCATTGGAAAGAGAGCCTTCCAAAGGCCTAGCCCAGCTTGCACTTCATCTTGAAGACAACTTCTCCTTTCTGCCCTTCGCCCTTGTCTCAGACCCTGCCCCAGTCTATGCCTCAGCTCCATGGTAAGCAGAGCCTTAACCTGGTGCTGACAAAATGGGGCATCGCTGAAGGTGGTCTTTGACTCTCTCTCATCATTACTTTCTGGACCCATAGGCCCCTATCTGATATATATCCTCTGACCCCTCTTCCCACACCCTGTGTTTGTCCCACAGGACTCCCAAATGTAGCAGCTGGGGAGGAAAGGAGCAGAAGAAAAGGTCTCTGAGGTCAAAGAGTCTGTTTGGAGCCTTTTTATCCTTAGCGCCATGCCTAGTATAGCATATTTTATACATGCACACACTCATGCACTCACACACACACACACATACATACACACATGCACACACACATAGCTATATGTATATGTACATATATACATCTATATCCATATATGCATACATTTATGACTTATGCATAGGCTTAGTAAATGTTTATTGAATTAATCTATTCTCATACTAAAGAATTATATATTAGTTATAATATATTGATTACTAATTATATAATATATTAAAATTCTAAAGAAACCATCCCTGATAATGTAACTTAATTCTCTAAGTCACTTTAAAATGTTTAATATATTTGAAGCAATATTCTTCAGAGGAAGGATGCTAACAGATACCCAGTAGAATGGGGAATCACAAAAGATTAGTTTAAAAAAATCAGGCATGTTTGACTTGGAGAGTAAAAAACTTAGGGTAGTTTTTTCCCCAATTATTTGAAACTCTACCACTTGGAATCAAGGTTTAATGAGTTCTACTTGGCACCAGAGGGCTGAAGTAAGAGCAATGAGTAAGACTTGTAAACAGGGACAAATTTCGGTTGGATATAAGGGGGAAATTGCTTACAAATGGAAGCATCCAATATTGGGATGGTCTATTTCAGCAGGCTGTCCTACAGACTACCTGGACAGAAGGAAGGAATGCTTAAGGAGTTTGGGAAATAGATCATAAACTCAGAACCACAGGATAATATCATACCGATGGGGAACTTCAATTATCCAGACAGAACAGGTAAGCATTTCTCAATTTCCTTTAATGATAACTTTATCTTTACAAAAAAGCAGAGTGACAAATTAATGTTGATGAATAAGCATTTATCAAGTGCCTACTATGTGTTAAACACAGAGTATATAAACAAAAAGAAAAGGAAATAGTTGCTGCTCTCAGGAGCTTACCTTTGAACAAGGGAGACACCGCACCTGCGCCAGGAGCAGCCATCTTGGGTACAGCCATCATGGCATATTGAAGCCTTGGGCTTAGCCTCAGGAAGACCTGAGGTCAAATCCCACTTCAGACACTAGTTATGTATCGCTGGGCAAGTAACCTAATTCCTCCAAGACTCAATTTACTGCATTATAAAATAAAGAGGTCATGACATTCAATGTCCTCTAAGGTTCTCTTCTGGCTCGAAATCTTGTTGTTGTTTAGTCGTTTTTCAGCATTACCAACTCTTCATGACTCCATTTGGGTTTTCTTGGCAGAGATACTGGAGGGGTTTGCCATTTCTTTCTCCACTTCACTTTATAGTTTAGGAAACTGAGGCAAACAGGGTTCAGTGACTCACCCAGGTCACACAACCAGTAAGCATCTGAGGCTGGATTTGAACTCATGAAGATGAGTCTTCCTGACTCCAGGCCCAGCGTTCTATGCATGATGGCCCCACCCAGTTGCCCCAGACCTAAATCTAGGACCCTATGAATATGTAGAGGCATATACAGATTAAATGCATGCAAAATGAGTTGCAGGGAAGCTCAATATAAGGCTGCTTGAGAAGGAGGGCACTGGGGGGGGGGGGTGAGAATCAGGAATGATTCATGTAGAAGGTGGCAGTGGCTGAGATAAGCCTTGAAGAAAGCAAGAGATTCTATACTGAAGAGGTAAAAGAGAAAGCTCATTTTAGGTAAGGGCACTGGCCTGTGAGAAAGTGGGGAGATGGGAAATGGAATTCAAAGTGTGAGGATACAAGAGAAGGCTGGTCTGGCTCAGCTGTTGATGTGGGAAGGAAAGTCAACATAATGAGACAGTAAAGAGAGGCTGGGTCTGGGTCTGACAGGCCAAACAAAGAAAGGGACTGGCCGTTATGGATCTAATTCTTACTCAAAAGGAAGAAGTGGTTGCTAAGGGAGATATGATAGATTCTCAGGGGAAAGTGATGATTGCATCTTAGAAATTAGGATCAAATAGAAAAAGAAAACTGGGCCTATTCTGGCATTCTCCCTGGAGTTTGCAAGAGATTTCAAAGAGTCCAAAACAAGAAGAGGAAGGATCCAATGGCCCAAATCTCAAGAAGAGAAGTCAGCCTAGGAGAGATTTTAAGCTCTCAAAAATGAAACTGGGAATACATAAGAAGAAATCATTTCGGCAAGAATGAAAGGGGGAGCTTGCTTGAAGAGACCAATGTGGATGGACAGGGAACTTGTTGCCCAATGGAGATTTTTCAAAAATACACATAGAAGACAGGAGTGAGGTAAGGTAATGGAAGATAAATATAAAAATGTGCCTTGGTCCTCTGAGAAATTTCAGGACTATACAAACTCTGAATGAGCTGAAACCAGAAACTTAAGCTAAAGATATCAAAGGAGTTTCATTTCATTAGAGAAGAGGGGAGGTTTAAATTGGGGGTGGTACTTCTGTTTAGAATGACTAGGACCAAGACTGTTTTAGAGTCAACTCAAACTGACTCTTGAGGGCTGATTGTTAAATTTGCAGTGTGAGCATTCATACCTCAGAAGTAAAAAATGCTATAAACCAGGGATTAATTTATTATTTTGTTGATTAAGAAAGTGATGATAGAGAAAATGTTTAAAAAATAGATAAAATGTAAAACTGCATTTGCACTTTTGCAAAAAAAAGTATTTGCATTTTTGAGAGAGCTGGCTGTTAAACATATTTACTAGTCACAACTGGATGGAAAAATGAATGAATGGATGGATGGATGAATAAAAATTTGTACGTGCCAAGCATTGTTCTAAGTGTTAGGATTACAAATGGAAAAGTAAGACAGAATTTGTCCTTAAAGAGCTCACATTCCCAAAAGGGGAGACAACACACATGAGAGGCTCTAGTTGCAACTGTTGGAAAGGTCCTATGGTCCTTAGGTGCAAGACAAAATAGATGGCTACCTCTTTTTGGATAGCATTTCCAAGGACAAAATTATATCCTTTTCTGATGCTGAACCACTCAACAGTGCCAAGGACTTGGGTTGTCAAATCTTAATTTTCTGGGTATTCAGGACCTGTAGCTGTGGCACCCACAGTTGTAATAGCCAGGCACTAATCTGATGACAGTGGCAATGAATGATGGAGAAGACAGACCTGACCAGTCCTTACTCTGTTTCTATTCCTTGCCAAGAAGAATGATCTTAGGGCTGCAACACTCAGAAAGGCTCTGACTCCATGAGAGTGGTGCCTAAGACAAGTGTGGAGACTGTACATGGCCCTCCTGGATGATGGCATTAAAGTCACCAGACCCAGATGACCTGTGTCCTAGAGTACTGAACTACCTGGCAGATGCAATGACTGAGGCACCATCAGCAATCACAGAAAGTTCAGCAAACAGGAGAAGTGACCCAGAACTAGAGAAGAGATGAGGTTGCAAAATACGACGAAGAACAGAATCCACTCATTGGAGGCCAGTGGACTTGCCTTTGATTCCTGGAGAACACGGTCATAATGAGATGCTTTGTGAATATCTAGGAAATGGAAGAGGGATCCCAAAGAGCCAACATGGTTTCACCAAAGACGGGTGGCACCAGACTCATCCCTCCCTACCTGGCATTGTTTGGGAGTTTTCATATCCCCTGTAGCTTCCTAGCATCGTTCCTATACTTAATCATTTCCCAAGAGTATCCCCATGAAAGAAAGCAAGTTTATCTCACCCAAAAGGGCCCTGAGTCACAGCAAAGAGGAGCTGGCAGAAAGTCAGGGGTTGAGCTGAGATTAGACTCCTCAGGGGGCCGAATGACCAATGAAGTAAGCTTTGCCTCTGCTGCTCTGCTTGCCTAGTCCCTCTTTCTTCTTCCCATTTCTATGCTTTACCATGGTAGAGTCGGTAGCAACATAGAGAATATAAACATGTCATGTGATGACACAAAGGTAACCCAAGGTCCCTTGGTGGTATTTCCAAAAATTCACCTCTAGTAATGGGTGAACCTAATAGGCTCAGAAATTAAGGTCGATTTTCTGGTCATCAAGAATTTATTAAATGGCTACCAGATGTCAGGCTCTGTGCCAAGTGCTAAGAATACAAAGAAAGTGAAGCAAAAACCAAAAACTTTCTTGCCTTCTAGGAGCTTGCCGTCCAATGGGGGAGAAAACACATAAACAACCACAAACAAAAACAGACAGACAGAAGGTACGGGAGATAATCGCATTTACCCATCGCGGAAGTACAACACAGCCCAAGCACCAGGGGCTTGTCTTGGCTTGGCTTGATGTATGGGTTCTGAGCCTCCCTGTTGTTGAGCTGAGGCAGATCACTGCATCCTCTGGTTATCGGGAACACAGGACTCTAGGACCTAGATCTGGAAGTGATCCTAGAGATCATTGACAAGCCACTTATTTTTCTGGGGAGAAAATTTCACCTGAGAGAGATAAAAGGTGAGCAACATCATGTGGCTAGCAGGCAGCAGCCCCCGAATCTCAATTGAGTTTTCTGACTCCAGTGCTGGAGTTGGAGTTGGAGAGATATGAGTGTGAATCCTGCCTCTGCCATTTACCAGCTGAATGACCTTGGATAGTTTATTAATTTCTCCCAACCTCAGTTTCTTCATCTGCAAAATGGGAAAAATAATAGTCTCTCTCTCTCTCTCTCTTTCTCTCTCTCTCTCCTCTCTTTCTCTCCCTCTCTCTTTCTCTCTCTCTCCCTCCCTTTCTCTCTCACCTTCCCTCTCTCCCTCCCTCTCCTTCCATCTCTCTCTCTCAAACAAGACATAAGATATACATATATATATATATATATATATATATATATATATATATATATATATATATCACTTTGCAAATCTTAAAGCACCATATAAATGCTATTTTGTTATTCTTCTTCTTCCTACTATATACTGTGTGATCTCTCTGTGGCATAATGTCACAGGCCCTGAGGCTGACTGTTCCTGCATAGTTTTCCTTGTTTATCTGTATTCCTTTGTACCATAGTACCCTGTAAAAGCCTGAGCCACTGGCCAGAATTGCCAGTTGCTGAGGGTATTGGGCATAAATAAAAACAAAGAGTTTGGAAGTAAATGAATATGTTTCAGAATGTCCATGGAAGATGAGTCCTTGATCACACCTTTGGAGCCCTTTCCTATTCTTTAAGACATAGCCATGTCAAAGGTCCAGAACTCTGGCAGTCAGAGGTTATGGGACCTCGACACTCTAGGTTTTGATTTTTTCATCTCTAATGTGAGAGGGTAAGGCTAGAACATCCTTAATGTCCCTTCCAGCTCTGACATTTTGTAATGCTCTGTTTTTCCTAATCAACTGGCTTGAAGCCTTGTTTATTTTTAAAAGAAATTGGCACTGTATTCATGATGGGCAGGGGAAAGGCATTCAACATATTCATCCCAAAGTTCAAGTCCTTCTATCATATCCAGGTCAGACTTTTCCTTTGAAATATCTCTGGCAGGGTTTTAGCAAATAGGATTGTCATCTTCTGAGAATTGGCAGGCTATATGAAGAATCCTCAATGGTGTGAGCTTTGAAAATCTTCCATGTACAACTTTCCCTAGGTTAGAGCCCTGTGCCAAGGCTAGCCAAATTCTAATATAGTAAATAAATGAGCAAGAGTCACCAGCAGCTGCTGATTCCAGGGGGTTGCCAACCTCCAGGTCTTTGTGATTCAGCATTTGGGCCGAGCTTCCTTCAGACCCGTCAGAATGCCTTCTGGCTGGCCCCAGGGAAATTCCGATGGCAGCTCTGTGTTGGCTTTCTGCTACCATGGAGGCATCTCAAAGGGCATGGGTGCAACCCAGGCTCAGGATGCCAGAGACCAAGCCATTTCATTCAAAGGACAAAGGCCTCCTGGAGCACTCTAGCCTTCCAAAGAGACAGGAAAATAAAAGTCTGAAGTCAATCCAAATCCCCAGGGAACAAACTGTCCCAAAGCAGAGTCTTCCCAAAAGGCCCTTTGCTTCTCATCTTGAGCAAATGGAGCAGGAGTGGATTCCCAGGCCAACAACTTACCCCTCACCCCAAATCCCACAATCCTCTGAAATACTGGGCCTTTAAAAAAGTACTGTCCAGTAGGTGAAGCAACTTTGGGCAAGGCACTTCATCCATTCATTCAGTCAGTCTGCTAATGAACCATCTTTAAATCCTTATTATGTAGGAGGCATTAGGCTAAACACTGGAGATACAAGGGAAGGAGAAAATACCTTCCCTTCTCTCTAATGGGGAGACAACATTGCCCAGTGCCTCCTACATAACAAGGGTCTAAAGATCGTGAAGACAAAAGGCAATTTCAGAGGAAAAATACTAACGAGTGGCAGGAACTGGGGGAAGGGAGGACCTGGAGAGGTCTACTGCATGCAATGGAATTTCAGCTGAGTATTAAAAGAAGGCAGGGAAGCTGGGTGTCAAGGGGGGAGAGGATCCTACGTATGGAGGACAACCAGTGAAAAGTCCATGACTAGGAGCTAGAAACAGTAAGAAGGTCAGTGTCACTGGCTCATAGAGAATGTGGAGGGGAGGAAAACAGAAGGCTGGAGAGGGTGGAAGAGGCTTTAGATGCCAAGCAGAACATGCTAAAGTCTATCCATTGGAATTTATTGAATAAGCAGGAGGTAACATGGTCAGCCCTACATTTTACGAAGATCACTGACAGCTGAACAGACAATGCACTGGAGTGGGGAGAGACTGGAGGCAGGGAACTGACCAGAAGCACATTATAACAGTCTGGGCCAGAATATAGATAAAGGAAGCAATGGGGGAAGACCCAGAAACTGGAGGTTAAGGATCTTATCTTTTCTACCCTCCAGGGCTCTTGTCAGGATCAAAAGACATAATGTGAGTACATAAGGAGTTAAGTTGATGGACAAGCATTTATCGTCTCCCCTGTGGCAGGCAACGTTTGAGATGTGTGGGTTACACAGATGAAAAATAGAAACCCTCAAGAAGCTTATGTTTTGGCAGGAAAGCAATGTGCATGTAGGCTATGATGATGACGCTGACTTCACATTTACACGGGATTTTAAGATTTGCAAAGCACTTGACAAAATGATCTTTTTTCATCCTCACAACAACCCCAAAGAAAATACAGTGATTTTCGAAGGATTCTGGTGACTGGGGTAATCAGGCCAGCTCTTGTGGGAGAGAGGGCTATGCTTTGATCTGTGCTTCGAAGGCAGGGAGGGCCTCTAAAAGGTGAGGTGGGAGAACTCTCAGGGTTTGGGGAAGAGCCTGTAAAAGGCACATGGACAGGACATGTTATCAACACGGAATCCATATGCCCTTGACCTAGACCATAGGGTGTGTGAAGGTGTTGTCTTCTTCCAAAAATATTCCCGTAATGTAATAGGGAAAACTAGTACCTGGGAGCTGGAAGGCCTGAGGTTTCTAGCCCCAGCTCAACCACTGCTCAGTTGTATGACATCTAGCCATCCCACTTCCCCAGGCTTCAGTTTCTGCACCTATAAGATGAGAAAACTCAATTCAGTTCATCTTAGGAAACTGTTCTTAATAATAGCTAAGTATGACAAAGTTTCTTTTAAGACAATTTTCTTATTTGATTATTACATTAGTAATATCATCCCCACTTGACAAATAAGGATACAGAGAGAGGGTCAGAGACCTGACTTGAGGTCATAAATAACAGAGGAAAACTTGAACTCAGATCTTCTGACTCAACTTTCAGGGACTTTCCCCGACACAGACCATCAGAGTCAAGAGGGATCTCAGTGGTCTAATGTGTACCTGAGAAGAATGTCTTCTACAAGATGCTCAATGTGACCATCTAGCCCTGGTTGAAAATTTGAATGCTGCCTCCTAAAAGAAGAGCACCTTCCCTGATGGGGCTTACAGTTTGAGAGGGGAATGGGATGCACTCACATGTAACTGGCAGCACACAAGAGTCTTCATTCATGTGGTTGCTTCAATGGGGATCTTGGAGCCCTAGGTCACAGAGGGCTACTAGAGTCTCAATTTCTTCCTTACCTCCAATTCCCTTCACTTAGCCAATGTGTCACTAAGCCTTGCTGTTCCTACTTGTGCACCATATCTCAATAGCCTTCTCTCCATTCCCATGGCCACCACCCTAGATCAGACTCTCATTGCTTTTTGCCTGAACCACTGCAACAGCCTTCTACTTGCTTTCCCTAGTATCTTTCCACTCCCATCCATCCACTGCTCAACTATCATTTTAGTGAGATTGCCCTAAAGCATGATGCTGACCATGTCATTACCCTGCTCAATTAACTCCAGTGGCCATGAGACAAAAACATACATATTATTAAATCCCAAGCTTTTATATTTGACCAACATTTCATCCACTGAACTAGGTACCACACCAAGTTCCAAATCACTTCAAAATTGAGTGTGGAGTTTCACCACAAGAAGGGTTCCATGTTTGTGGTCATTAGCACTCTCTAGTGGTCAGATGGGGAATTTCAGGCTATTAAAAGGGGGCTTAGCCCTAAGCATAGGACAAAAAAACAAAAAAAACTCAAGTAGACAGCCACCCTGTGGTTATTTCTAAGCTAATCTAAGCCCCTTGGCTGGACTTTAGAATATGAACTTCTTGAGGTCAGGGATCATGTTTTTACCTCTCCTCGGGCTCCCAGCCCTTAGCTGCGGATAATAGTCAGTGTTGATTTTTATTGATGAGACAGTACAAAGAAGCCAGTATTCCAAATGAATGCCACATCACAGGTATTCTATAAATATGCCTACATCACCTAGGCGTAACTTTGTATTTGTCACTGAGGCATAACTTTCCACCCTAGAATACACAGTAAATGCTAAATGAGATCTCAGATCCCTCTCTTTTCTAAAATTCCATCTAGTTATAACTCCTGTCTCCCAGGGATGCCAAGGGATTTGAAGGAATTTTTACTCCAGGACCTTCTGGGTGGAGAAGTCATCCCGAGCCAGGCTCATTCCTGGCAAGAGGAAGAGAATGGGACCCTTAGGCAGTGAGGATTCAGAAACCAAGTACTGTCCTTCCAAGTAGAGGTGACGTGACATTGACAGCTGAATCAGGCAGTCCATGAAAAAGACATTCTCAAGAGACTGAGGCTGCAACAACCATGTAACATGCAACATGTTTTCTTGCTCTATTCAACAATGGAAACTTTTTTTTTAAAATAAGTTCTCTGTAAACAACTCCCAGCTCTCCTCTAATCCCCTATCTGAAATGTATTTCAAAGGGATGGTGGGAGGGCGCCATTTGAGAAGTCATCTTAATGTAATTATGTGATTTGGATTATTACTGAAAGTTGAAAAGATGACTCTCTTTTTCTTCATTCTGTGCCAAAGGAAATGTTGGGAAATGAGTTCAAGCTGAATTGTTCCCTGGACTGCCCCTCAGGGTCGGGTGGTACCAGTGGTTCCCACAGCTGAGCAGTACAAGCGTATCTCTTTGGGCTGAATGTTAACCCTCAGAGCATCTCAGAGTGAGACAAACATCAGGCACTATGTAGTCTGACCTGTACCTCAAAAAGAATCAGAATAATAGCTATATAATGCCTTAAGGTTTGCCAAGTACTTTATAAATATTTATTTCATTTTGTCTTCACAACAACACTAGGAAGTAAGAACTATTGTGCCATATGCTCTACTGTTCTCTTGGCTAGTTATAAGGGTGACATGGGAGTTTGAATATGCTTATTTAGACCTTTTTCTTGTGCTTAGGGCCCCTGGGTTCTGGATTTGGTGTGGAGAGATTTCCCCCCCACCCATTCAGAAATGACATTGATATAAAGAAAAAGAATATCCCAGACTTAGCTTTAAAAAAGAACAATGACCAAAAGACTTTCCATAGAACTTGTATATTAAACCCTTCTCTGATACTTCCTACCCATGTGACCTTGAGCATATCACTTCTCTGCCCTCAATTTCCCCATCTGTAAAATAGGGAGATTGAACAAGATGACCTCTGCAGTCCTTTAACCCACATCCATCAGAAATGCTTAGGTTTGTAGGTGCTTTTTGTACCATAATGGACCAAATCATGAATGAAATCTCCCAAGATTAGTTTCTGATTCTACACAGACACATCCATACATGCACGTAATTCTATAAATACATATACATATATAAATATATGTACATATACATATATTACACATATACAGATGTAACTCCACATAGACATATATATGTATATACACATAAATATACACATATATATTGCACACACATACATATATACAGATGTAATTCCACATATACATATATACACACATAAATATATATCACACACATATACAGATATAATTCCATATATACATATACATGGATTCCACACATATGTATGTATGTGTGTGTATATATACATATATGGAATTCTCTCCCTTCTCTCCTCAAAAGGTTGAGCCAGCCTTCCTATACTGTCAAACTGAACTCCCTGGTGTTCCTAATTTTGGTTTCTTTCTACAGTTGGAGTATAATCATACCTTTCTCCTTTGCCCTATTGTTGAGGTCTAGAGTCACTGTGAAGCATTATTTGATGAACAAACACTTACTTAGCAGGATATTAAGAAGATTTCTATGCCAGGCGGAGGTTGAAATATAAATACTTTGAGATGCCTTCCAGCTCCAAGATTTGACAATTGTAGGATAAACATCATTTACATTCATTGATTTACTGACTGACTAATTATACCTTGGCTTCCTACAATTATACGTGTCCAAGAGTGGTCCTGGCTGCCTTGGGAGGTACTGGGAATGTTCTCCTTCACTCCTTCCAGGCTAAGGTTGGATAACCTTGGATAACTACATATTGGTAATGTTTAGAGATGATGCTTTTTCATAGATTTATTGGACTACACGGTTGCTAAGGGTCCTTCTAACTAGGAGATTCTGGGGCTGAAACATTCTTAATAATAAGAATAATATTAATAATAGTAAATGATTCTGCCTATACATTGTCATCTTTCCTTAACAGATTTGAGTACATTTTTCAAATTACGAAGAGTCAAATCAAAACATCTTATCAGTCACTTCTGAACATGGATGATATGAAAATACATGACTCATCTGAAATACACACGAAATAATTCTTTCATCTCTTGGAATCTTTCTCTAGTGGTTGAAAAATGTCATTTAAACTTGATAAGGGTGAAGTTCTTCATGTATGTCAAGGAAAGAGAGATTCAAAGCTTGGAGTTCAAACTCAGTGGTCGCATTGTATCTACAAATACCTTTGTCTCCTCCAGGCAAGACATGACAAGAATCAAAAAGAAGGCTATTATAGAATATGTTCAAAATCTTACTTAACCCCTATGTACAAAAATATTTCTAGCAGCTCTTTTTGTGGTGGCAAAGAATTCGAAATCAAGGGATGTCCATCAATTGGAGAACGACTGAACAAGCTGTGGTATATGAATGTAATGGAATACTAATGTGCTATAAGAAATGAGGAGCAGATAGACTTCATTAGACTTCATAATAACCTGGAGAGACTTATATGAACTGATGCTGAGTGAGGAGAGCAGAACCAGGAGAACTTTGTACACCATTACAGACATATCGTACATATGATGACTAATTTTGATAGACTGGGCTGCTCTCAGCAAAGCAAAGTTAGAAGATAACTACAAAAGACTCATGATGGAAAGGGCCATCCACATCCAGAGAAAGAACTACAGAGTCTGAATGCAGATTGAAGCAAACTACTTGCTCTATTTCTTTTTTTGTTTTGTTTCATTTTGTTTCTTCTTTCTCATTGCTCATTCCATTGGTTATAATTCTTCTTTAGAACTTGACTAATATTTAATGTAAAGGTGTTTGGAGGAGAGGGAGGGGAAGAAAATTTGAAACTCAAGGGATTGAGGAACTGAATGTTGTGAACTAAAAGTAAATAAATTTTTTAAAAAGTCTTACTTATATAAGCTGATGCAAAGAGAAGTAAGTAGAACTAAGATAACATTGTACATAGGAACAGCAATAATGTAATGATAATCAACTATGAAAGACTTAGTCACTGTGATCAATGCAATTATCCATGATAATTCCAAAAGACTCATGATAAAAAATGCTATCCATCTTCAGAGAGGAAATTATGGACTCTGAGTACAGATTGAAGTGTATTTTTTCCACTTTCATTACTGTTCTTGCTTTTTGTTTCTCACCATGGCTGATGTGAAAATGTTTTGCATGACTTCATATTTATAATGGGCATCATATTTCCTGCCTTCCCAATGGTAGGGGAGGAAGGCTGGAGAAGGGAGAGAATTCACAACTAGATATAAAAATGTTAAATAAAATTGTTTTGAAAAGTCTTATTGGCATCCTATAATCGATGCTAAGTAGAAAGAAACACATTTAAAGCAATTAATGTTTATGCAATATTTGTCTCAATGAATGCTTTCAGATCTATAAATTATACCATGAGAGATTTCAAGAGCATCTTCAAAAATCCAAACAAACAAAGATTATTAATGAAATGTGGGACCCATTGCATTAAGACAACTTAAGAAAGAACAACACTTCTTTACCAAAAAGAAGGGAAAGTATTGATGGACAAACTTAGGGTACATGAGAAACACATGTCACATATCCCAAAGAAATCCTTTTGGAAGAGCAGACATCACTTCACCAGGCAATAGTAAAAGTAAATAACAGGTACATACCATGTGATTTGTCCAATAGAAAGGAAACAGATTTACCTCCAAATGGAGTCTGTGAAATGACTGAGATCCAAGAATGGAAGCCAAAAGCCCTCCATGAGCAATATCAAGGAACTCAGCCAACAATATGTTGACAAAAGGCTGAGTCATGTGAATTAGTTTGTGGAAAAAGAAGGTTTACGATGGTGATTCAGGACCAGGTCATTGCCATGAAAAAAAAAACAATAGGGATGTGACCTGGTGGCTAGGATTATCTTCATCAGAAGCTCACTATCTTCCATGAACTGAAGAATAACAAATCCCCATGCTAAAAGTATGGACTTCAAAAATGCATTGGGAAACTTAACAAGCAAACTGTACTAGAAAAAACCACAATCACAGACTGGACTGTTGGCCATAATTACTCAGACATAACATCAAGTTGTAAAATCTTCAGAACACCATTTTTTAAAATAGATGTCACCATACCAGAGACCTATGAACTCCAAACTTCATTCTTTCAAAATATGGAGACCAGAAAAGGGAGATCAAAATCATGTAGGACTGGGAGGGTTGTATCATGTCTATCATCCTCTCTTGTTACTCTGGTTGTCCTGAAGATGCTTTCAGAGAGCCTAGAGGATGAATTTATATCTCAATACTTATATTCAATTATAAAAAAAAATAATGTTTAATAAAAATGCATAAGGGGAACCATGTTTGATATGAATGCATAAACAGAGCCTATATCAGATTGTGTGCTGTCTTAGGGAGGGGGGGGTGGAATTTTGAAACTCAAAATCTTATGGAAGAGAATGTTGAAAACTAAAAATAAATGAATAAATTTTTTAAAAAATGAAAATGAAACAATATTAAAGATGGACTTTTGAGAATAACAACAAAAAAGTCATTTCCCTCCTTTATAATAGTCTGCAGAACATTTAACATACAAAGAATAATCAAAGGCTAGTGATTTGTTCTAAGACTCTTTCTATCTGAACATGATCTCTTTCAAAGGATAAGATTATTGAACTATAAGAAATGATAAGTTCAATGATTTTAGAAAAATTTGGAAAGATTTGCATGAAATAATGAAGAATGAAATGAACAGAATCAAGGGAACATTGTATATAGTAAAGCTGTTTTAAGAACAACTTTGAATAAGTTATTTTCACTATTATAAATGCCCAAATTCATTGTAAAGGACATATGAAGAAAGACACTCTCAGCATCTAGAGAAAGAACTGATACGTAAAGTATATATAGAATATATATACATACACATATACACACAAATATACATATATATGTATATATACAGCTATTTGTGTTTAATGGTAGCCATCTGTAGGGCAGAGGAGGGGAGGGAATTTTTAAAAAGAAATTGAACTGAGTGGTGGGGGGTGGAGCCAAGATGGCAGCATAGAAGCAGCAAGGTACTGCAGCTCCCACACAGCCACCTCAAATACCCATAAAATATGACTCTAAACAAATTTGAGGCTCCAAAACTCACAAAATTCATTTCCCTCTGAAGGCAGCTCAGCAGGAAGGGCTCACTGCAGCTCTGGGAGCCAAACCCAGCCCAGCCTGAAACTGTGGTGTGACCCCAGGGAGTGGCCAGGATGAGCCACAGCTGGAGCTTCAGGAGAGTAGATCAGTGGCAGCAGTGGCAGTTTCCAGAATTATCAAGCCATAAGAAACAAGGACTAAGTGAAAGGTCAGTGGAACTTAGCTAAATTTGGGGGAGAAAAGTGGTCCGGCCAAACTGCCTCTAGGGCAAGGAAGTGGCAGAAGGGGTGGCCCTTCAGCCACCTCCACGTGGCTGCTTCAGAGCTCCCGGCCTGCAGACTGGAGGGAGGCCAAGTGATCATTTAGAGGCTAAGTGCTCTTGCACTGAGCAGCCTGGATCTGGATCATGGTCTTGGGTGGTGGTCCTGGAGTGTGTTTTCAGTGAGCCAAAGCTGATGCAGGCTGCAAAAAAATGGCAGCCTCCTAATAACTCTGGCAGCTATGAAAACCCCTGTGATTTGCAACAGAGCTTTCCCTTCGGGAAGCAGAGTTCCACAGAGCTAAAAAGTCAAGTAATTTACTGGCAACATGAGCAGGCAAAGGAAGCAAAGTAAAAACAGCAACCGAACTCTGGATTCCTTCTTTGGGGACAAAAAGGATCAAAGCATGGAACCAGAGGAATACAACTCAGACAGAATTCCCACACCAAAAGCTTCCAAGAAACACGAAGACTGTCTAAAAGCCATAGATCAGCTTAAGAAGGATTTTGAAAACCAAATAAGAAAAGTGGAGGAAAAATTGGGAAGAGAAATGAGAATGATGCAAGAAAATCCTGAAAAGAGAGTCAACAATCTGACTGAAGAAACTAACACCTTAAAAAATAGATTAACTC
>CM053586.1:352512774-352525498 GCA_028646515.1 Pseudochirops corinnae
GGGGGTGGGTGACAAGGGAGGAAGGGAAAGAATCTAGAATTTAAAGTTCTATAATAAAATGTTTAAAATATGCATGTATGTATGTATATATACATCATCATCATCATCATCATTATTATTATCATTATTATTAACTACATCCAACTGGGAATTAAGATATACAGGCACTGTGGTAGGGAGATCAATCCTGCCCTACCAGAAAGTCAGAGGGGCAATGGGGGAGGACATAGGAGAGAGCAGATTGGGAGAGGGGTTATACAGTAGGATGGCTGTTTTGAGGTGATGGGTAGGGGAAAGATGGAGAGAAAATTTGTAACTCAAAATCTTGTGGAAATGAATGATGTAAACAAGAAAATAAATAAATTAATTTATTTAAAAAAGAAAAATTTACATGATAATTTCTTTGTGTATTTGAAAGGAGTAACAAGTTGTGCACAGTAGGTTTGCAGTTCCATGTGCAATCATCTTTTTATTCTACGATGTTATGGAAATGCTTGTTTTATTCCATAAATTAAAAATAAAATTTAATAATGATTAAAAATGATAAGATAAATGGAAGAATCAGGTCTTTGCCATCAGGAATTACAAGTCTTGACTAAAGGAGCTTGAATCTGGTGATCAATAGAGACTATTCAAGGAAATAGTAAAAACTATGCAATGGATTATTTCAGGCTACAGAATACTTCCAAAATACCTAACTAGAAGCAATCTGGCATCACATATCACTCGTCTGTTACCTGTCATTGACTGACAGATAACAAAGCCCCATAATATACGTGAAAGGTACAAATTTTCAGGAGAACTTAATCAACAAACTGTCCTCAAAACGAGGCCATTCTCACAATGTCCACAATCACGCAGACACAACATTGACCCATACAGACTGAGGAGTGTTTTAATAGATGTCACTCTACCAAATAATCATCATTTTCAAGCAATTTGAAAATGAAAGTCTCTCTATCAGTGTAAGTCAACTCCCTCTCTGCAATTTATAGGCTGATATTGATGCCTAGAGCACTGAGAAGTGATATGACTTGCCTCGGGTTACATAATCAGTATGAGTCAGAGGCAGGTTTCTAAGCCTTTCACCATGTACTCTTCTTTTATATTCAAGAGAGATATTCTAACATCCTACCTCTAAGTCAGCATGTTTCTGCAAACATGAAAGTTTATAGAGAACTAGTGTTATATATTTGTACCCCTAATCTCGAACCCTAGAGACAAATAGAAGCCAGTCAACACAGGACTAGCCTACTGTGAGCTCTCAGATTCTACTGACCTGGGGTTACTCCTTCTGCCTCTTACAGATAGTTCTTCACACCTCATCTTTCAATAAATCTCAGATCTTATTAGAATCTCCATATTATCTTTAAGTCTATAAATAGGCTAAGAGTGTTGCTTTTTAAAATGCCAGTGTGTGTCATAGAGTGATGAAGAAGAGCTGTTAGGAAGTAGACTAATTTCAAAGCAAGATAAGTATTAATTGGTGAGAGGTGGGTAGATTCCCAGATGGCAGATAGTTCCATCTCCCAGAAAAGAAGGGATTGAAACAGAAAAATAGATCAGAAATGGTGGGTCCAAAATTTCAGGGTAGGAGTTTAAACTTCCTAAAGAAACAAAAGATGGGGAAAGATGGAAGACAGAGAAAGACAGGGACTAGGTTTTTTTCTTTAATTTCTTTGTATTCCCAGCCTTTGCACTGTGCCTAGCACAAAGTAGGAGCTTAACTGGTATTTATTAAGTTCACTTGACACCCAGGACAAAGTTTATATATCAAGTCAAAGTGAGAAGAGAACAGAAAGGAGCTCCCCAAATCAAGGCCAGGCTGGAAGTGAATTTGGAGCTCAAATAGGAAAGAATCTGGAGAATTCTAGAGAAACCAGAGCTTCAGTTTTAGAGGCCAACACCTTGGGTTTGAGTCCTAAGTTTGCAACCAGCTCTCAAGTCCCTTCACCTCTCTGGGTCTCAATATCTTGCTCTGTAAGATTACAAAGGCCAATGGTTTCCAATGGTCTCCAAGTTCTCCTCCAGACTTGACATGCTATGAAGCCAGTGGAAAGAGAGAGAGGATAGGAGGAAGTAAGAACTAAGGGAATGAATGACCTTTGGTGAGAATCAGTCACGGCATCTGACAGTTGGAAGAAGCTTCAGAGACCATGTTTGAGTTTTTGTCCCTGGGTGCTTGTTGAAAAGAAGATACCTCCAAACCATCTAGCAGAAGGTAAGATTCTGGATATTGGGCTTCACAACCTGACTCCAGCTTACTTTTCTAGTCTTACAATTTACTCCCCTTCACACATGCTTTGGTCTAGCAAGACTGGCCTTCTTTCACATGGGTTTGCATCTTCCATCTCTAGCCTTTGCATAGGCTGTTCCCTATCCGTGACAGTCACCCCTTCCTCCCCTCTGTCTCTTAAAATTGCCTTCAGAACTCTCCCTACCTTGTAGTTGAGGTCTTTCTGATCCTCCTCACCGCTAGCATATTCTCCACAAAATTACCTTATATGTGTTTGGCATATTTGTGGGTATACTTATATCAATTAACAGCTATTTATTAATCACTTACTCCGTGCTGGCCAGTGGGCATAAAAACCAGAGATGCAAATACAGAGAATGGGACAATCCCTACTCGGAAGCAGTTTAGGCGTGTCTGTGTTGTCTCTCCAAATAGAACCGAATTTCCTTGAAGACAGGGACTGTTTTATCCTTCGGTTTCTATCTCCAGCACCAGCTCAGTACTGGGTACACTGTAGGCAATGAATTAGTCAATTAATTAACAGCAGATTAGTTATTAAATTCTTGTTGATTGTTAAGGTTGAAAATACGTTATTTAGGTGTCATCACAGATTTCTTTGTGAACTCTGGAATCATAACACCAAGTAAGTGTGTAGTTGTGAACATGTGGGGGGGCATCTGGAGGGAGCATGTGTTGTACATGTCTGTCTGTCTCAGGATCCTGCCCTATTTGGTTTTCTCTGTAGCTGCAGAAAGTGGTTATTTTATAGGAGGGGTTAGTCATTTCATCTGGAACTGAGCAAATGAGATCCTGTTGATGTGGTAGGAACTTTGATGGTTCTTTCATTCTTTCCATTTGTCACCCAAAAAAATCTTTAATAAAGAAAAAAGAAAAATAGGGAGGAGTAAAGGAGAGATAGAACTATAAAACATGCACACACACACACACACACACACACACACACATCTATGCAAACATTAAGTCGTCTTCTGTGCTTGGCTCAGGACTAAAGGATGGATTCCAAGCCTCAAATTAAACAAATACACTGTCAGTGAGCTGTTTGCAGGCATCCTTCTGAGGTCTGTGGAACACCCTGGCCATCTGGACCTGGATAGGAGCTCCAGTTCATCCTATGGGAAGAGCCAGAGTGACCTGATTTCTCAAACTTAGTACAGTTAGTAATTTGGGAGGTCCCTGGCCAGTGTTGACAACCAGGTTCCTCAACAGAGTTACAAATTGGAGTTAATTGGATTGTAGGACACTATTTTTGGAAATCCTACCCTTTCATTTTACAGGTGAGGAAGCTGCGTCCCAGGGATGTTAAGCAAATTGCCCAAAGTCACAAGACAATGATGGTTAAAAGGGAAATTGATCCTAGGACCTCCAAGTCCACAGCTAGGGCTCTTCCATTGTACAAAATACTCAGTGTGTGTGTGTGTGTGTGTGTGTGTGTGTGTGTAGGTGTGTGTGTGTGTGTATGTGTGTGTGTGGGTGTGGGTGTGTGTGGGTGTGGGTGTGTGTGAGTGGGTGTGGGTGTGGGTGTGGGTGTGTGTGAGTGGGTGTGGGTGGGTGGTAGAAGGCAAGGAGAGAAGAAAAATAGGTGGAGAAAATATTAGGAAAAAGGACAACACCATAGTATCATAGATACACAGCTGGAAGGAACCTCAAAGGCCATCTTGTTAACCCCTACATTTTACAAATTTACAAAAACTGATTCCCAGTGGTTAAATGATTTCACCAAGGTCACAGTCAGCATAACAGTAGCAAGATTTGAGCACAGTATTTGGCTTCTTCTCCAAAGGCCACAATAATTGTTTTTTCCATGACATTTTAAAGTATACAAAGCCCATTCCTTATGTAACCTTGTGAAACAGTCAGTATTATTATTCCCACTTTCATGATAAGATAACTGAGGCCCAGGGAGATGAAACGGTTTGACCAGTCATACAATTTGTGAGTGGCAGAGCCAGGACTCAAATGTAGAAATTTTGGTTCCCATTCAATGCTTCTCCTGCCCCTCCCACACTGACTCTCTATAAGAAGTCAGCCATCTGTAGAAACATTGGGTAATCAGGGTCCAGTTGCCTCATCCAAGAAGATGCCAATGATCCAAGTTTCCAACACAGTATTTGTTTAAGGACAGCAGTCCAGACAGACTTTCCCAGGGGAAGGAAGGCTGCCCTCAGTCAGTTCATGGAGACTTTTTGTTACTTCAAAGGCAGCCAGTCTGGAACACACAGTCGCCTGAGAGAATCCCTTTCTGAGTCACTGGGAAACTGGATGATATTTCTTGCTTCCTTCTCCATTTGAGCCTTGGAGAGGGGCACTTGACTCTAGACCACCCACTGGGTCCTTTGCTTTATCCAAAAGCTGCAAGCAGCAAAAAGAGAGGATGCATGTAGAACTACCAGTCCTCAAAGACAAGCAAAGAGCAGTGTCACCCCTGACTGGCAGCCTTTGTGGTATGATTTGAAGCCAGCTAGTGAGGGAGAACCCACCATTTCCTGAAAGATGTTTTCCAGGCTTTTAAAAAAATCTTAACTTTCAGGGGTAGCTAGGTGGCGCAGTGAATAGAGCACCAGCCCTGGTACTACTGGAGTCAGGAGGACCTGAATTCAAATCTGGCCTCAGACACTTAACACAAAAACTAGTCGTATGACCTTGGGAAAGTCACTTAACCCCAATTGCCCTCCAAAAAGCAAAAAAAAAATCTTGACTTTCAAGTAGTTCAATAATTCTGACATTATTTCTACTGGATCTATTTTCTAGATTGGTTGTTTTTCTAATGAGATATTTCACATTTTCTACTCTTTTTTTACCTTTTCTTTAATTTAATTTTATTGTATCCTAACGTCTGTGTCATTAATTTCCACTTGTTCAATTCTAATTTTTAAGGAATCATTTTCTCCAGTGAGATTTTGTACTTTCTTTTCCATTTGGCCAATTGTATTTTTGGGGAGGTACTTTCCTTGGAAAGTTTTGGTTTATCTTTTCTGGTGCTGTTGACTGTCTTTTCATGATTCTCTTACATTATTCTCATTTCTTTTCCCAATTTTTCTTCTATTCTTCTACTTCTCTAATTTGCTTTTAAAATTCTTTTTAAGGTCTTCTTAAAATTATTTCTGGGTCTGATACCAGATCACATTCTTCTCTGAAGCCTCACATTTTGACACGATTGTCCTCATCTAAGCTTATGCCTTGATCCTTCCCATCTCCATAGTAATTTTCTATAGCCAAGCTCTTTTTTTGCTCATTGTTTTTTTTGTCTTTTTTTGTGACTTGGTGCTTTGATATATTTTTATATTGCTCTGGTCCTGTATAGTGCCAAGCTTTTTGTGCTGGGGCTCTGGATCTTACTGCTGGCTTTCACTGGACTTTAGGGCTTAGCTGCTTACTAAGGTAAGGGTAGGCTTCCCTTCTGACTTGTACTGGGTGGTGAGACCTCCCTGCTGGCCTCCCCTGGCTGTGGGGTCCAGCTGCTGGTCTGCCCCAGGGGTGGGACCCTACTTCTGGGTTGCTATGAAAACAGGGCTTTCTGCCCAGGAGCCCCAGGGGCAAGGTCTTGATGTTGGCCAGCCCCTAGGGAGGGTCTTCACTACTGGTCAGTGGTGTGGTCAAAGCCTCCCTGGTGACTTGTCCTGGAGGTGGGGTCGCTGTGGCAGGGCCTTGCTGTGCTACTCACTGGCCTAGGGAACTGCTGGTTTGCAGGAGGGTGGGGCCTTGCTGGTGCATTGCCCCAGGCTTGGAGTCTTGCTGCAGGCTCCCTGCAGTGAGGTGAACTGCTGCTGCTGCTTTTGGATCTGGCTCCCCTCCCACCCCAGTGAGGCAGACTTTCCTGCTCTTGGATCAATCAGGAGGGGCTTTTCTAGTTGTTTGGAGGGGAATTTGGGAGGGCTTCTGAGAGTTCCTTCCTCACTGCACCATCTTGGCACTGGGAATTCCAGACACTTTTTGATATGTCTCCCATGAATATTCAGGCCCCTCCACCCCGATCTGTGATTTAAGCAAAGCAACTGGAACATCCCCAAGAGATTTCACAGGCCTGAGTGAAATGTGTCCCTCTTCCCTGGTCCTCCCAGCCTGCTTTCATCCCTCAGCTTTAGAAAGAAGAGGCCTATGGATCTGTCCATAGACTCTCTCTCCACTGAAATCCCACATCCCTGTTCTGGGTCAAGCCTGAAGAAGTAGGAAAGTCAGGCTCAAAACTAGGTCTGGCTCTGAAAGTCCTGGCTGTGCAAGGCTGCCAGCATCCCTCCCTGAAGCATCCCTGACTCTCACAGTCTTTGAAACTCCACCTCTTGTCTTTAGCCGGAGATGGCCCTGCCCTGGACTCCGGGTGAGCCAGGAGAGAGCCAGCCTTTTCAAAGACTTTCCAGGCCTGGCAGTCAGAGCAGGAGGATTTCTTCCCCCTCCCCACCTACCCTGGGGGTTTGTGAGTACAGGATGGTCTTTTCATGGCTATTTCCAGCCATCTGTTTGGGGCCAGTGCCCTGGCTGCCTGGCCCCCTCCTTTGTGCTTAGATGAGGCTGGAATTATTTGAGGACTGGGGATAGTGATGAATGGGATGGAAGGTTGGTGTTGGGGTTTTTTTGGCTTAATGCATTGTGAAGGGCACTGATTCTCCCCTAGACCATAGAATCATAGATCTAAGGGCTGCTGGGAGGTCATGTAGCCCAACCTTCCCATTCTACAGAGGAGGAAACTGATGTCAAAAGAAATTAAATAATCCAGTCCACGTCAAACACTGTCAAGCCCAGATTTGAGCCCAGGCTCTCTGACTCCACAGACAGCTCACTTTCCACTGTGAACTGCTGAACTGCTCCCACCACACCCTGTCCCCAAACTCACAAGCCCCCGTGTCTATTACATACATCCTTACACATAAGGAATGGCACTGCCCTGTATAGAATGCCATCCCCTCAAGGGAGCAGACGGTTTCCTTTCTAATTCCCCAGCCTCTAGGCTGATTCCTAGCGCGCAGCTGGTGTCTGATAAACGTCTGATGATTGAGTGATTATACCACACCAACTATTATGTCTCAGATGGAGAAAATAAAGCCCAGTGAAAGGAAATGACTTGTCTGGCCAAGGTCACACGATTAGTAAAAGGTAGAGCTAGGCTTTCAATCCAGTTGAGAGGACCTGAGTTCAAATCTAGATGCTACTCTTTGCTACCCCACTGAAGTCGTGTCCCTGCTCTGGCCTCACTTCAGTCCTAGAGCCTATGAAATCATGCCTGCTTTGAGGCAGACTAGAACCATAGAACCCAGGTTCAAATCCAGACTCTGCCACTTCAGGCAAGTCACTTCCCCCTTCCTGGGGCCTATTTCTGAACCTATAAAAGAAGGGGAGGGGAGAGACTGGAAGAGGGAAGAGACACTTTCTGGGAAAAGAAGGAAGGACCATCAAGTAAAGCATGTCCACCTGGGGCGTGTCCAAAAATGAATTTCTCAATCTGCATTTAATCCTCTCTCTGTCATGAGGCAAAAACATCCTCCATCCTTGGGCCTCTCTGGTCATGATTGATCACTTAGCCCATCAGAGTTCTTGAGTCTTTCAAAGATTCTCGTGCTTATATTGTGTATGTTGTTGTATAACCGGTTCTCCTGATTTTGCTCACTTCACTCTGCATCAGTTCATACAAGTCTATGTCTCCGTGAACTTACCGACACCCTCGTTTCTCACAGCCTAATAGCGTTCCATCACATTTATACATCACAACTTATTCAGCCTTTCCCCAGTTGATGGGCATCCTTTCAGTTTCCAGGTTTTCCCCAGAACACAAATTGCTGCTTATAAATATTTTAGTGCACATAAGACCTTTTCACACTGGAACATCTCTCACTCTGGCCCTCTTCTTCCACTGGCAATCCCTTTGGTGGGGGACCCCTATTTGGGGGACACACAACTTGGCCATTCTTTATTCCCCCCCAGCTGTGATACTGATGGGGAAATGGGGTGTGTGTGGGGGGGGAATGGAGTGCGTTCTACTTGACCTTTTCAGCCCCCTTTCATATGTTGCTTTCCCCATTAGAATATAAGCTCCCTGAAGACAGCCTTTCTTTTCTTTGCTTTGGTATCCACAAGACTTAGAACAGTGCCTGGCACAAAGTACAAGCTTGATGAATGCTTGCTATCTTGTTACCTAAAGACCTAGCATTGGCATAGCCAGGTCAAGGGGCATGTGCTATTTAACAACTGTCGAGGCACAATTTCAAAATGCTTTGACCCTTATGGAAAGCTCCACTGGCAGCTCAAAGTGCCTGTTTTCCCCAGTCCCTTCAACATTGATTCTTTTTTGTCCTTTGCCAACTTTGTCAATGTGATAAGTTTCTGGTAGAACCTCAGAGTTGCTTTAATCTGCATTCCTCTAATTAGGGGTGATTTGGAGCATTATTTTTAACAAGACTATGGAGTTTGTCTTTCCTCTCTTGAGAACTGCCTGCTCATGTTCTTAGACTATTTATCAAGTGGGAAATGGGTCTTATTATTGTAAATTTGAATCAGTTCCCTGTGTATCTTGGAAGTGAATCCTTTGTCAGTCAGCAAGCATTTATTAAGAGTCTACTCTGTGCCAGGGACCTTGTTATGGGCAGGAATTACAAAGAAAGAAAAAAAAAAAGTCTGCCCTCAATGAGTTTACAGTCTTATGGAGGAAACAGCAGGCAACCATGTTCCAACAAGCTCTATACAGGATAAATGGGGAAATGCTGCTGCTGCTGCTGCTGCTGCTACTGCTGTCTGTCCTTTGTTCTTGAAGAGACTGTGACATCAGGGAGGTGATGCTGTGGTGTATGAGTGAATTGGATTTAAGTTAGGCAGGACCATGCAAAGTGACCAGCCTCACTTTCTCCTCCAGAGCCATCTGGGTTTAGTGGCCAGATACAGATCAGAACAACTGGAGATGGCCCAGGATGCACTGGGGGACCTTGGCCTTTTCAAGCTAAGGTCTTGAACAGGTCTCAGTTTGACTGAGGCAGAGCCCATTCAGTGATTAAAGCTAGGTAAGAAACGGGGCAAAGAATGGCTTTTGAAAAGTATATCTGGGAGGGAAAGACTCTCAGTGATTTTGGTTTTGCTTTTTCTCTTAAAGAATAGCTTTAGCCCCAAATGGGGAATAACTAACAGAAGGAAGGTGCTAGAATTAAGAGGGATTGAGAAGGGCTTTCAAAGAAGGTAAGATTTTAGTTCAGACCTGAAGGAAGCTGGAGGATCCAGGAGGCAAAGATGAGGAGGAGGAAGGGAATCCCAGGCATGGGCAGAGTAAATGCCCAGAGTCCAGAGATGGGGGTCTTGTTTGTGGAATAATAATGGGGCCAGAGTCGCTGAATTAATGACTCCATTGGGGGTGGGGTGGTATAAGGTGTAAGAAGAATGGGAAAGAGTGTGGGAAGGGGCAGCTGATGGATGGGCTTGAAGGCTAAATGGATTTTGTATTTGATCCTGGAGGCAAGGGGAGCCATCAAGTAGGGATATAACATGGTCAGAGCTGAGCTTTAGGAGAATTACCTTGGCACCTCACTGGGGAGAGACGTAAGGCAGCCAGACCCTCCAGCAGCTAGTGTAGCAAATGGGGAGGGGCCTGTGCAGTGAGGGGCGGGGGGCCTGTGCCAGGGTGAGGACAGTGTCAGAGGAGAGAAGAGAGAGGTTCAAGGGATGCTGCAGAGGTGAAGCTGAAAGGCCCTGGTTAAAGATTGGAGATAAGGGACACGAGACAGAGGAGAGAAAGAGAAACACACACAGAGAGATACACAGAGACACAGATACAGAGAGACACAGAGAGTGAGAGAGATACACACAGAGGCACAGAGATACACACACACACACACACACAGAATGGGGAGTCAAGTAGAAACCTACTGCAAAGACTTTTCCCAATCATTTCCCTTTTAGTCTATCTATATTGCATCTGTTTGTGCAAAAACTTCTTAATTTTTTATAATTAAAACCATCCATCTTCTCTTCTGTGATCCCCTCTCTTCCTTGTTTGGCCATGAATTCTTCACCTGGGGATAAATCTGATAAATTCTTCCTTGTTTCTCTAATTTGCTCATGATGTGACTTTTTATACCTGGGTTGCTTGTATTTGTACGGTCATAGCTTAGCAACATGCCTGGCACACACACACACTAAGTGTTTTAATACATGCTTGTTCTGTCCATCTATCTCTGTAGCTATCAGCCTATCTCTGTAGCTATCTGTCTGTCTGTCTTGTCTGTCTATCCAGAAATCTTGTCCAGAGGTCATTGTAGGCATGAATGGCTGTTAAAAATCTAACTGAAAGGGCTTTGAACCTGGCAGAAGAAGGGACTGCAAACAACTGTGTGTGTGTATGAGTGTGTGTGAGAGTGTGTGTGAGTGTGTGTGTGTGAGTGTGTGTGAGTGTGTGTGTGTGTGTGTGAGTGTGTGTGTGTGTGTGTGTGTGTGTGAGTGTGTGTGTGTGTGTGTGTGTAAACACCAGCCAAGGTGCTAGGGAGGTGGGCTACAATGGAGCACAAAGGTCTGCAGAAAAGCTGCTTGGTCCGAAGCCAGGACAGGAGCTGTCACTAAACCCCCAGTTCGACATGTCTGGGCGATACAGAAGGACCAGGCTGGAAAGCAAGGACCTTCCCGCAGAGGCAGCCTTGTCTGGCGGAAGCATCGGCCAATGGGAGGTGGCCACGTCCTGCAGTCAGATCTCTGTCCAGGAGAGATCCTCGCCCAGACACACCCTCACTACAACAGTGATAGTAGCTAGGACTTACGGACTGCCTACTGTGCGCTAAGCGCTTTACAAGTATGATCTCATCTGAGCGTCTCAACAACTCTGGGAGGGAGGTGCTTTTAGTATCCCCATTTTACAGATGAGGAAACTGAGTCAGGGCCATGGGGGGGGAGTGGGGGCGTGGGGGAGGCCGAGGGCGGGGGGAGGGGCGTGGAATGTAAGTCAGGAATTGTTCCTTTGTTGTCTTTGTATCCACAGTCTGGCACATGGAAGGCACTTTAATAAGTGATTGCTGAATGGAATGGAACAGAACTGAGGAAATGGAGGCCTTCTTACAGTACTGGAGGATAGCTATGACCCCATTTTTGGAGCAGACAGTAGGTAGTGCTCTGGGCCTGGAGTTGGGAAGACGCATCTCAGACGTGTGACCCTGGGCAAGTCCTTTGACTGCCATCTGCCTCAGTCTCCTCATCACGACAATAGTACCTACCCCCTAGGATTGTTGTGAGTACCAGATGAGACAATCATAAAGTGCTTAGCACAGCGCCAGGAGCACAGTAGGTGCTTTGTAATTGTTAGCTCTTATTATCATCCATAAAACGGGGGTGATAACTGCACCTACCTCCCAGAGTTGTGCAGATAAAATAAATGCTAGATGTCAGTATCGCCATCGGCAAGCCCTGATTAAGACTGGGCACACGAGGAAGGATGAAAACACGGCCCCAGGCTTCAGCGAGCTCACAACACAGTCTAAGTGGAAGGTGATCTGGGGAGAAGCCACTGGCAAGGAGGGAGGGGCTGCCTCTTACAGAAGTTGCCTGGTGCTCCATTCCTGCTCATTTTTATTGTATTGGACTTACCGGTGGGCAGTTAGGTGACACAGTGGACAGACTGCCAGGCCTGGAGTCAGGAAGACCTGAGTTCAAATTCAGACACTTACTAGCTGTGTGACCCTGGACAAGTCATTTCACCCAGTTTGCCTCAGTTTCCTCATCTGTAAAATGAGCTGGAGAAGGCAATGGCAAACCCCTCCAGTACCTTTGCCAAGAAAGTCCCAAATGGGATCACAGTCAGACATGACTGAAAAAGGACTGAACAACTTATTGGCATGTGAATTTCCCATTCCCTACCCATAATATAAGGTCAGCTTGGACCCAGGGACTGTTTCCTTTTGGGCATTCCACCCCTAGTGCCCAAGACATAGTCAATGCTTCTTAGGTATTTACCAAATGGCCCCCCTTCTTTGCAGAGTTTGGCAGCCCTGCCCAGATGCTGTCAGGCTAGACTGATGAGTTGGCTAATTTTGCTGAGTTTTTTTTCAACCTTTCTTCTTCTTCTTCTTTTTTTTTTTGCCACAAGGACTTTTGACATGACAGAGAAGAACCTTGGGCAAATTCTTGAGAAGGGGGTTCTGTAATGTGTGCTCAGTTTCCTTTAGAGGAATTATGAAATATTGAGCCAAAGGGCACGTAGGAGACACTACAGCAAAAACACATAGTTTCTAGTCTGACGGAATCTGGTCTGGCTTCTCTGGGGCTTGGGGGGTGGGGGAAGTAATATACTTGGAAATTAAAGTGGAATATACTTGGAAAACAAAAGAAAGTGATGTTTTTTTAATATATATGTTTACAGAATTCAATTGTTTTGGTTCTCAATCTGTGGGACCAATACCCTTGGGGGGGCCATGGAGTTATTGGAAGAGGTCTCTATCCCAAAATATAGTTTCTCAATTAAAAGATATTGATTCTGCAATCTCCATCAAATGGGACTCCCCCAAAATTCAC
>CM053586.1:352525598-352544355 GCA_028646515.1 Pseudochirops corinnae
GAATGACTTTCTGAAAAGGAAAGGAGAGGAACAGGGTGTAATTTAGGGAATGCAAATATATATATATGTATATATATATATATATATATATATATGTATGTATGTATGTATGTATGTATACACATTCAATATATTTTTGAAAGACAGTGGAAGGTTTCTCATCATTGAAAAGGTTAAGAGCCACTTTTTCTGAAATAGGAAGCCAGAGGACAGACTAGGGGTAAGGAACCTATGGCCTAGAGGCCACACATGACCCTCTAGATCCTCAAGAGTGACCCTTTGACTGAATCCAAACTTCAAAGAACAAACCCCCTTAATAAAAGGATTTGCTCTGTAAGATTTGGAATCAGGCACAGGCTGCACCCAAGGATCTAGAAAGCCACATGTGGCTTCCAGGCTGTAGGTTGCCCATCCCTGGGCCAGACAGGAGGGGAATGCTGCTGTGTGCCTGAAGAAAGTGACATGCAATTCATCTTGGCCAAGCATCTTACAGGTGCTTCTGGCTAACAACCACTTGGCTTTCTGAGTTCTCTGGATGCATTCTCCCTCTATCATTCCTTGTCTACTGAACTGGCCCCATTTTGTGTGTTTTGTCAAGTCCTGGCCTCTTGGATTCATAGATATTGTCATTTTTGTTTCATTGAGACACCAATATCCTTGAAGACTGGTTTCTGAGGATTAAAAAGCTGGTTCCCTAATTCATCCCTGTTCCCATTTCTGATATGGCCCCATCAGAGAATGAGGTAGCTCCTGACACATAAGAGCACCCTGCATGAGTCAGGGGTCCCTGGCTGGAAGCAGGAATGTATAACAATGTCATGGACCATTTCATGCTCCAGGGCCCTGGGGCTCATCTTCGAGTATCCCCAGTTATGCAGCTTATTGTCTCGAAGGGTTGATTCCTCACCCTGGCATTAACAGAGCCCTCAGAGAAAAAGCCTAGGATCAGACCACCAGACTGACAGCTTCTGGGCGGGGGCCTGACATGTCAGAGAAGAACCGATGACTGATTTCTCGAGCATGGGTTTCAGTAATGAATGCTTAACTGGCAGAATGAGTATCCGCCCAAAGGGCATGTCAGAAACCTGATATTGCACATAAATAGTTTCTAATCTGGTGGCATCTCTTTTGGCTTCATTCATGCAAAAGATTTTATAAATAATCTTTGTTCATGGTTATTAACACAATGGAGAGTGGCAATTAACACAGGAATGTAGGTGAATGTGCCAATAATGCAGGAAGCCCTTTCTGGTCCCCTCAGTGCCTAGGGTCTTCCTTCTGCTGATTACCTCCAGTTCATCCTGTATATATCAGGTTTATATCTTTTTGTTGTTAATTGTTCAGTCATTTTAGTCACGGCCAATTCTTTGTGACCCCACTTGGGGTTTTCTTGGCAGAGATACTGGAGAGGTTTTCCATCTTTTTCTTCAGCTCATTCTACGGATGAGGAAACTGAGGAAATAGAGTTAAATGACTTGCCCAGGGTCACACATCTAGTATTTGATGCCAGATTTGAACTGAGAAACATAAGTCTTCATGCCTCTAGACTGGGGACTCTACCCACTATATCACTTGGCTGCCCTGGTTTATGCCTAGACTGTGATCTCCTTGAGGGCTTAGAGGGATTGTTTTTCATCTGAAATATTAACATCTTATCAAGTCTAATCAATCACTAAACTAATCATCAAATGTTGATTTTTTTTTTTGTGGTTTCTGATTTCTGAGGAATAACTGCTCAGACTACAAATTGAGCAATCAGCAACTTGGTTCAAGCTGGCTGCAGCACTCCCTGCATGGACCACATGGCCTCTCCTTGGCTTAGAGGTGATGGAATCATAGGACTTAGCATGGGCAAGAAGGGGCATCTCATTATCTGCGTCAAAGCCATGGGATAAAGGGAAAAGAACACATAGTCTAGAGTTAGAAGGCTTGGATTTAGATCTCACCACTCAGGCTCATCCCTCAGCAGCCTTGGAGAAGTTACCACGTCCATGGCCTTCAATGTCTTCATCTCTAACTATACCATGAAAGGGTGAGAACAGATGGCCTCTGAGGTCCCTTTCAGCTCTTAGATTATGTCCCTCTAAGACTTGAAATAAGGAGGAGAGATTGGGTGAAGGCACACAGAGATTTTGAAGCATGGAGATTGGATTCAGGACAGATGGGCTCAATCTTCTTAGTAAAGAAGGAAACAAGGTCATCTGCTGAGAGACAGGGTGGTAGGGGTGAGTCTGAGTTCTCAGGAAGAAAGAGGGCAAATCGTGCTGGTCACTGGGAGGAGGGAAGAGATGACAAAGCCTCCTATTCCTAAGAACAGTGGGAATAATCTGGTTTTGGAAATTCCGGAAAGAGGAAGAAAAGCCACATTTAAAAAAAATCTTCCCCCTCCAGCTTCCTTTCCCTGCCCAGCCAAACAATGGAAATAAATTATCTTTGTTTAATTTATAAGAAGAATTACAGGATCTCTAAAGAACTAGAATTGGGAGTTCCCCAAAGGACAATGGATAGCTCAAGTCATCAGGCTGAGACCTATGAGGGTCAAGGAGAATAAGGTTGCAAAGAAAACCAGCTATAAAACACAAATTCATGGAGTGCAGGTTAAGATCCTCTGTATTAGAGAAAGAGGCATGGGCCAGGCCACAGAGCTACCCGATTTCCAATGTAGAGCTGGAAGGAATCAGATCTACTAGAAAATAACCTGGATCTATAGCAGGAAGCCCTGGCTTAGAATTATGACACCATCTACCCATATGACATTGGGCAAGCCACTTAACCTCACTGTGCCTCAGTTTCCCTTTCTGTAAAATGAGAGGGTTAGACTCATTGACCTCTAAACTTCCTTCCAGCTCTGAATTGGAGCCTGAACTCCTCTCTTGCTTGCCAGATGAGAAAACTCTGACTTACAGACAGTAAGCAGGAGGGTTTGGATTCAGACCCAGTCCCTCAGATTCCAAATCCAGCCCTCTTTCTATGATCTCAGGGCTCTTACCTTGCCCCATGGGGGGAAAAAAAAGAAAACATATTGTTCATTACCTAGATCACTTTGAGGAAGTCAGTCAGTCAATAAACATTTATTAAGACCTACTGTGTGCCAGGCATTGTGCTAAGCACCACGGATACAAAGTAAGGCAAAAGACAGCCCCTGCCCTCAAGGAGCTTACAGTCTACTAAGGCGACACGATGTGCAAGCAGCTACTGTGAGTGAGATACAGGCAGGGGAAATGGAAAAGAGTCAATAAAGGGGGATAAGTCGTCTCAAAGAAGGAGAGATTTTAGCTGGGATGGGAAGGAAGCTAGGGAAGCCCAGACAGTGGAGCTGAGGAAGGAGAGTGTTCCAGGAATAGGGGATGGCCAGAGAAAATGCCCAGAGCTGAGAGATGGAGGAGGAGGCCAGTGTCACTGGATCCAAGAGGACACTTTAGGGAGGAAGGTAGAAGAAGACTGGAAAGGAGGAAGGAGGTTGGGCTGCAAAGAGGCTTGAATGCCAAACTGAGGGTTCTATATTTGATGCTGGAGGTGATAAGAAGCCACTGGAGTTTGTTGATTAGGGAGGTGACAAGGGTGGATCTGAGTTTTAGGAAGATCAATGACAGCTCAGTGGAGGATGGAGAAGAGTAGGGAGAGACTTGACCAGGCAGCCACCCCCACCACCCCAGCAGCTACTGCAATAGTCCAGACTGGAGATGATGGGGGTCTGCCCCAGGGTGGGGGTGTCGGGGCAGAGCAGAGGAGAAGGCAGAGAGGAGAGATGTCATGAAGGTAAACTCAACAGGCCTTGGAAATAGATGGGGTATGGGGGGTAAGAGAGGGTGAGAAGGGGAGGAAGACACCCAGGTTTCCATCCTGGAGGCCTGGGGGGAGGAGATCGCCAATGGTTCACCAACTCTAAGAGTCATAAATATTCTGATGCCAAAAATCACTGGCAGGAGGTATCTGTGGTGACTTGGAAAGAAGCTGAACTGAGGGTTAGGAGACCTGGTTTCCAATCCCAGACTCTGCTTCTAACCAGTGTGTATCTTGGCTAAGTCACTCCCCTTATCTTACCCTCAGTTTTTTCCTCTGAAAAATGAGAGTTAAGCCAGATCATAGATCCAGAATAAGAAAAAAAGAACCATTATTTAATTAATGCTCTTCATTTTCACAAAGGAGACTGAGGGGCTAGAAAATTTCAAATACTTGCTCAAGTTTGGAAGGAAGGAAGGAAAGGAGGGAGGGAGAGATGAAGGGAGGTAGGAAGGAAGGAATGAAGGAACGAAGGAAGGAAGGAAGGGAGAAATGAAGGGAGGGAGAAAGGAAGGAATGGAGAGAGGGAGAGAGGAAGGAAGGGAGAGAGGGAGAGAGGAAGGAAAGGAAGGATGGAGAAAGGAAGGGAGGGAGGGAGAAAGAAAGGAAAGGAGAGATGAAGGGAGGGAGGGAGGATGGAAGGAAGGGAGGAAGGGAGAAAGAAAGGAAGGGAGAGATGAAGAGAGGGAGAGATGGAGGGAGGGAGAGATAGAGGAAGGAAGGGAGGGAGGAAGGAAGGAAAAGAAGGATGGAAGAAGGGAGAGAGGGACGGAGGGAGGGAGGGATAGGAAGGGAAGTAAGCACCCACCTTACAGAGCTGTTGGGAGGATGAAAGGAGATAAATTCTGTAAAGTGCCTAGCACAGTGCTGGGCATACAGTAGGAGCTTAATAAATGTTTATTTCATTCCGTTATTAAGTTTTATTGCTCCCTTTTGTTTTCACCCTGCTGTAGTTTCCCCTGAATTTCACCCCCCTGATAAATGAATCATTTCTTGTTACAAAAGAAACTAAGCAAAACTCAAACGCGGCAGCTGTTATCTGCGTATATCCCATTCCATAGCCATCATCCCCCACCTCTGTCTTCAAAGGAGAAAAGTGTCATTCATCATCCCTTCCCCAGGATTCCTTGCTAGCCAATTGCCTCCCATAAAGGCAGGCAAGCCAGCCTGGACCAACCATCAAGGCACTTGGAGGGGGGAGGGTTGGAAGTAACAGGTCAGAGGGTGGGGAATTCTGTTCTGAAGAGATAAGAGGTTGCCAGCACCTTCCTGCTGCTCTCCCCAGGTGGTCCCCAGGAAAAAAGTGGGACTGTCAGGGAAGGATGTGAAGCAGCTCAGACTCTCAGAGAAGCCCATGAGGGTTCTAGCCCCCTCCAGTTTTACTTTGAACTCAGGAAGGGGTTTATGAGTCCCTGCAATTCAGGAGGAAATTCAGTGTGGACAAAGGTCCCTCCCCTCCTGGAGCCTCAGGTTTTGAGAATGTGCCTGGGGAGGGGACATTTTAAAGAGGAGGAGGAGGAGCAGGGAGAAGAGGAGGGGAGGGGGGATTTTTAAAGAAGCAGAAGAGCAAAGGCAGGAGCGTAATGGGTCAAAGACTGATCTCGCAGAAGGATGTACCTTGTCTCTAGTGTCCAAGTGACAGTTTAACTATAAAAATAAGCTGGGAGCTCTATCCCTTTCATCTTGGTGGGCAGCCAGGCACTCACTCTCTAGAGATGAGGACTATGATGCAATAATCAGGGCCCACAGCCTGAGTCATTGAGAGAATTAGGAGGCATCTACAGGAGAAAAGTCCCATCCATTTGCAGGCTGTAAACCCTCTTTCCTTCCTCCAGCAGGAGGGGCAAGGAATATTGCTTCCATCTGCAGCTGCTCTCTGCGCTGGAGAGTCCTCTAATTAAATGCTCACCTTCTCTAGCACTCATGGATGGGCAGATGTTGGTGGGCAGGGGCTTGTCTAATGAAAAGAGGGAACTTGAATTAAACCAGACTGGCACAAAGGAGCTGTTTACAGATTTCACAGGGTAGGTATAGGGTGGGAGCATGGCAGTGGTCCAGCTACCTCTCCTGGTGTATGAAACAGAGATCCAGGAAATGACCAGTGGGACCTGGGAGCTGGAGGGCCTTCTAGGAAGTGTTCCTTTAGCTCTGTCTCTTTGGAACCATGGGACTCCAGAGCAAGAAAGGTCCAAATGAAGATCAACTAGTCCAAATGACATTGTAGATGAGAAACCAGGCTCAGAAAAGGCATATGACTTGTCTAAGGTCGCTTAGAACCTCCAAATGAGAAGGGAGGCTCATATTCCACTACAAAACCTCTGAATTTGAATTTGCCTTTTCATTTGTTGTGTCTCTGATCAGTTTGCCAAAAAGTTTAATTCAGTTTACCCCTTCAAAAATAGAAATAACCCCCGGGTTCGCAGATTTAGAGGAAGTAGGGACCTTGATTGTGAAGAATAAACTCAAAAGATTCATCTTTGACAAGTAACCAACTGGCCTCCCTTTGAAGACCTTGAGGGCCGGAGAAACCAGTCAGCCCATTCTACTGGGGGTAGTTTCTAAGACTGAGTCCTTACCTCGAAAGACTTGCAGATGAAGAGCATCATGGCTGTGAAACATGGCGCCCATTGTCAGACTTGAGTGACACGTTGGTTAGCTTTGCTGAACTCTTCTTTCTCGAGATCTTTCTTTTTTATTCTTTGTTACAAGGGACGGTCAGCTGCTAGGTGGCATAAGGACTAAAGTATTGACCATAGAGTAAGAGAAGAACTGAATTCAAATCCTGCCTTGGACAGAGGTGGCTGTGTGACCCTACACATGTCACTTACTCTGTCTGAGATAGTTTCCTCATCTGTAAAAGGAAAATTAGAAGAGCACCTTCCTTTGTTACTAGGATCAAACGGCATGTACCTGCTTTGCCAAACTGAAGGGATTATGTAGACGCCAGCTTTCATTAATAGCTATTCTTACTTGTTATCACGGCATTTCATTCTGTTATCATTATTGTTGTTGTTCTCACTGTTTTTATTGTATGATTATCACGTTTGTTCTCATTGTTTTAATGTTATCATTTCCATGGTGATGAAGAGGAGGAGGAGGGGGGTTTGGGACCAAGGGCTCCACTGATCCCACAGTTCTGCTCCTCATGCTGCGCCTCCTTTCACAGGGTCACCGACGAAGCTGATTTCTCTAAGGCGTGTGAAGAAGGGACTTCTCTCAGAGCGGCCCCATCAGCATTTCCGTTTCTGTTTTACTTTCTCTTTGTTTGTGAAGAGGCACTTCAGATGCACCAGGAGGGACTCTGGAATGGGACAGGAAGAGGAAAATGGATTGGCTCTGCCTTCGGGAATCTTCCCTGAGCTTGTCCCTGAAACCAAAGTCCAAAGTGCCGAATGCCAGGATTCTCCCAGGGGAGCCACATGGCCAAGAAGGACAGGAAACTCCAGGCTACACAGATGCTCACCCAAACAGCCTGGAGTGGAGCTGGCATTAAGCACCTATTCTGTGCCAGTCACCAGGCTAGGAAAGGAGCAGAAGGAGAAGGGGGGCAGGGAAGGGGAGGGGAAAGGGAAACGGAAAAAGGAATGAGAAGGGAAGGGAAGAAGCATTTACAGCATCCACTATGTGCCAAGTACGTTACAAATATTATCTCATTTGATTCTCACAATAATCCTTGAGGCAGGTGCTGTAAGAACGCCCATTTTACAGATGAGGCGACCGTGGCTGGCAGACAGAGGTTGTGACTCGCCCAGAATTACACTAATAAGTGACTGAAGTCAAACTGAACTCGGGTTCTTCTGACTCCAGGCCCAGTGCTCTATCTACTCTTCTTCCTGGGTGGGGAGACAGAGACCAAAAATAAAAGAAAAGAGAAAACAATCCCTGCCCTCAAGGAGCTTACATTCTATTGGAGGAGACAACCTGAACACATAGAAACACATACATAAAAAATACAAAGCAAATACCGGGCAGGTTATAGCACACACACCCCCTGTCCCCACCCACCTACTCAGGTGAGAGGAGATTCTTAAGTGGAGTTTTGAAGGGAACTAGCAATAACAGGAATGCACCAAGGGAGTGCCTTAATGAGGTCACAGATGTTCAGAAGTGTCCAATGGAGAAGAGAGGGCTTCAGAGAGCTTCAGCTCCTCCATTCAGAGGACAGAAAGACCAAGCAGCTTGGATTCTTTTTCCCAGCATCCTCTGATCCTCTCAGGGACCCAGGAGGTCAAGTCCAATCCCCTTCATCCTCCAAATGAGGAAACTGAGGCCCAGAGAGGGAGCAGTACTTGCCCAAGGTCACACAGGTAGTAAATAGCAGAACCAGGATCCATACCCATCTCTGCTGATTCCTACTTCAGGGCTCATTCCATCACCCCCAGACTCCAAAGCCCAGATCAACAAGGCCTCCCTGTCACTGTGGGCCCTGTGCCATCGGGTTGAGGCTTCGGAATCTCTCTTTGAATCCAAACACAAGTCCGTAAATCTCTTTAAGTCCAGGAGCCTAATTTAAAGTGTGTTCTCTCAGGCTTTTGAGTGAAAGATGAATTTAGCACAAAAGAAGAGTTGGATTATTGTTCGTTTAAAGCCTGATCTTCACTTCCCAAAAAAGCAGCTCCAGGTCCTCAGAGAGTAAAGACGAACTGATGCAGATAAGAAAATTTCCTGGTTAGCCATAGGAACCACTGGGATGGAAGAAGCCAATAGCCTCATGTATTTTATTTACTATGGCAGCACGATGGAACTCCCTATCTCTTATTCTCCCTCTCTCCCTCCCTCCTCTCTCTCTCTCCCTCTCCCTCTCCCTCTCTCACTTTCTTTCCTTATTCCCTCCCCTCTTCCCTCCCTCCATAAACATACATAGTTGTAAAGTGTATTAGCTCTGAGTGGGTAGATCTGGTGCCAAATACTTAGTATATGTGTGATTTGGGGCAAGTCTTTTCATCTCTCCAGGTCTTCATTTCTTTACCTATGGGGGACTAAGGTTCCTTCCAGCTCTAGCTATACATATCTGACTCCATAATTCTAGGATAATCTGACCAGTTTTTCTACTTTAGGAAATCTCCCCATCCATGTACCTACACGCCAACTCTGTTGGATCAGGATGAGGTGTTCCCATCAAACAAGGAGATTAAGAAGGAGTCAGTAACTATGCCACTCCTGGAAAACCACCCTCAAATATCCATGGGAGTTGAGTAAAACAGTCTAGGCTTTCATGTTGGCTGCATTGAAACAAGGTGACAATTTCTTTCAGTGTTGCCCATTGTGAAGGTGGACCAGCAGACACACATACCATCACCTGACTTTCCCTGGCCGAGCAATACTGCCAATATTTGTTCACCAAGAAAATAAAAGTGAATGGTATGCCTCAAGGTAGAAGGGTGGCACAGCAAAAGAGTTTTGGCACATGTGTCAAGCAACCTGGATCTTCATGCCTTGTCTCTTCTACAAACTGGCCGGGTGACCTTAGGTGAGCCTCAGTTTCCTTATCTGTAAGGTAGGGCTTCCAAGCTGCATCTTTATTCCTGCTGCTTTTATGTCTCTAAAATGGGGATAATAATACCTGCCATCCCCACCGTGCTGAGCTTGATGAAAGTGATGATTAAATGGGAAAATGTGCAAAATTTTGTGCAAACTTTAAATGCTACATGAACATCACTTTCATTTTCCAACTGCTTTGTTTTCAGCAATCCTCTGTGGTAGACAGTACAAGCATCATTCTCTTCAGTTCACAAAGAAACTGAGGCTTATGGTGGTTAAATTCAGTCCAACTATTCAGTCTTAACAATAATTTCTTAAGTGGCTCTTGTGTATGTCATGCTGGGATGGGAGCTGGAAAGAGGCAGACAGCTGATTCCCAGAAGAACAAGCAGTATTTATTGGATTGTCATTCTTAGAGGCAAAGGGAGAAAGTAGGGGAGGGGAGGGATGGTACCTGAATGCTGTGGCAGAGCAGATGATGATAAGATAAACAGGGCAGCCGCTGGGCGAGCTGGGAAAGCTGGTCTGGAAATTCGATAGAAGACTCTGTGCCTCTAGACTCACCAACAGAGACAGCACAGCCAGTGGACTCACAAGTCAGGACAGTATGGCCAGTGGATTCCAATTAGGACAGTATGACACCAGAGCTGTAAGGAGTAAGTCAACCAGGATAATGACTCAAGAGGTCTGTTAGACTAAAGAAAGCACTGATAGAATCAAGAGGAAGGAGTTTGCAGGGGTGGGTGGTTCAAGGGCTGTGAAGTGACCTATGAGATGAGGTCCTATGATTCCAGAATCAGAGTCAAAAGACCTGAGTTTGAATTCTGGCTCTATTGTTTGTTATCTGCATGACTTTGGTCCAGTCTCTAATCTCTCTGGACCTCAGTTTCCTCACTAGAAAAAAATGGAAATGATACTCTCAGTATTAAGGTACTGGATGGTACCATAAATCAATCAGTGAATATTTATTAAGCTCCTACTGTATTTTGAGCACTGTACTAAGTGTTGGGATAGACCTAAATTTGGAGGCAGGAGATCCCCAAGTTAGAATCCAGTCTGTGCCTTTCACTGGCACATAGTAGATGTTTAATAAATGTTTATCCTTTGGTTTCATAACTGTCATTTAGGCAACTCACTTAATTTTTCTTAACTTCCTTAGACTCATCTGAAAAATGGAGATGATACTTTCAACTCTGCCTACTTGTCCTGGTGATTATGGGGAAATTGCTTAGTAAAGATTAGAAGCCTTTGTAAATCAGTCACTAACAGTGGCCTTCCAGGTAATTTATTAAGCACCTACTATGTGCTGGGTATTTCTGTCTCAAAGAAAGGCTCATTCTTTTCCCAGAAGGGATTGGGAGGGTGGTATGGGAAGTAAAACTGAGTTTTCTGAGGAAGTTAAAATTCTGAACTGGTGATAAACAGAGTGGGAAGAGCCCTGGGCTTGCCCACAGAAGGACTGAACTTGAGTCTTCATTGATTCTATCCCATACAGAATCCCTGGTTCTGGCTTTTACTACCTTAGACTGTGAGTTCTTTGAGAGCAGGGACTCTTTCATTTTTCTTTGCATCCCCAGGAATAATCACCATGCCTGGCACAGAGTAGGTGTTTGTTAAATGCTAATCTATAAATGCCCAGTGCAGTTAGGTGGTCTAGTAGATAGAGTGCTCATAACAATACAATTAATTTTATCGATTTACTAACTGATAGATCAGTGGACTTGTGATCTCCTTCATATGGGTATGCCCTTCACTGGTGCAGATCACAAGCTTCCTGTTCCTTTCTTGTCTATGTCCTCTTGTCAGTCCTCTATAAGAGTTGGCCCATCCAGTTCGGACCATCTTAGAAATCCCTTGACTTAAAGGAATATCAATGTCCCATTTAGGCTGTAATCCATCTGTTAGAGCTGCCTTCTCCTACATGACCAGCTCACCACCTTTCCCTACAATTCAATTTACCTTGACAAGCATTTATTAAGCACTAACTGTCTGCTACATACTGTGCTAGGCACTGATATTACAAAAACAAACACAGAAACCTCTCCCCTCAAGGAGCTTACATTCTCCCCAACAGATGCAACATGTAGATAAGAAGAGAAATGCTAAGAATATGCAAATTAATACAACATAATTCAAGAGGGAGGGAGTCAGAATAACTGGCAGCATCAAGAAGGGCTTCATGGAGGAGGTGGCACCTGAATTGTGCTTTGATGGAAGTTGGGAGTTTCACAGGACAGAAGAGAGGAAGAAGTATGTTCTGTACATGGGTGGCCACTTCTGCCAAACCATGGGGGCCACAGATGGAATGTCATACATGGGAAATGGATGTGGACTAGTCCAATTTGACTGAAATAGAGTGTATAGGAGAGAAAGTCACAGGAAATCCAAATTAAGATTTGGAAAATTGGTAGGAACCAAATACCAGGCTAAGGATTTTGTGTTTTCTCCCAGGAGCGGAGGAAGCAACTGAAAAAAATTTAGATAGACAAGGAACATGTTTTAGGATTGTCATCTTGACAGTTCTGTAAAGAATGGAGTGAAAAGTAGGATGGCTGGAGGCTGGAGACATCCATCAGGAAGCTTGTACCTTAGTCATGGGAAGAGGTAATGATGAGAACAATGAAGATGAGAGCCAGCATTTCTACAGCACCTTGAAGGTTTGCAGAGCACTTGTACGAGTCCGACCTCATCGCATCCTCACAACATCCCTTGGAGGAAGGTGCCATTATTGTCATATCCATGTCACTGAAGACCTGAGCTAAAGCACTGGTTGGAGAGAGAAGATGGCCATAAGACTCTCCTGGAGGCATGATCAACAAGACTTATTGGCTGATTGAGTGTGGGGAGCTGAGGGAGAATAAAGCGTCAAGGATGACTCAATGATAGAATGACAGATTAATCAAAATGGAGAAGTCTGGAAGAGTTGGGGGTTGGAGGAAAATATAACGAGTACTGTGTGTTGTGTTGCTATTGTTGTTCAGTCATTTTACTCAGGTTCAACTCTTTGTGACCCCATTTGGGGTTTTCTCGACAAAAATACTGAAGTGGTTTGCCAAGTTTTTCAATTATTTTACAGATGAGGAAACTGAGGCAAGCAGTGTTATGTAACTTACACAGGGTCACACAGCTGATGTCTGAGACCAGATCTGAACTCATGAAGACAAATCTTCCTGATTCCAAGTCTAGTGCTCTATCCACTGTGCTACCTAACTGCCCTTACATACTATATATATAACATATGTTGAATTTAGGATTTCTATGGGATATCCATATAGAGATGTCTAGTAGGCAGTCATCCATATGGGAGATGACAAAACTTAGGGCTAGATATAAGATTTTGGAGTCATCTGAATAAAGATGATAACCAAACCCATGAGAATTAATGAGATCACCAAAGGGAAGACTTGAGAAAGAGGTCTAGGAGGGAGCTTTGAGGATGCCCACATTTACTGGGCAGAAAGAGGATTTTCCAGCAAAAGAGAAAGAGTCCTGTACAAGTAGGAGGAACATCAGGAGAAAATGATGTCACAAAAGCCAAGGCATCAAGTGTCATGGAGGAGGGGGTTTTGAAGAGTGTCAAAAGCTAGTGAGAAGTCAAGAGGGATGAGGACAGAGAAGATTCCTTTGCATTAAGTACTTTAGAGATCATTGGTAAACTTGGGAGAGTGATGTTAATTGAGTGGTGGGGATTTGTAGCTAGATTGCAAGCGTCTAAGGAATGAGTAGGAGGTGAAGAAATGGAGACAACATTTCTCTTTTTAATACATTTTTATTCAATTCATTAAATATTTCCCAATTACATGTAAAATTTTTAACTTTCATTAAAAAAAAAAAACCTTTTTAGTTCCAAATTTTCTCCCTCCTTTCCCTCCTTGACCCCTCAAGAAGGCAAGCAATATTAGATCAGTGGTACATGTGACATCATCCAAAACCTACTTCTGTATTAGCCATGCGATGAAACACACATGCTGAGAAATAAAGGAAGTTTAAAAAAAAAAAAGTGTGCTTCCATCTGCATTCAGAGTTCTCTGGAGATGGATGACATTTTCATCATGTGTCCTTTGGAATTATATAGTATGGTATAATAATATTACACTTTAGAATAGTATTTTTTATGCTAAATCCCTTGTGCAATTCTTGGTGATATGCTCAAAGATTATCCTTCTTTCCATTCCCATCATGGACCCTGACCAGTGACAGCTACACAGATATCCAGGGAAAACTTTATCTTTCTTTTCTCACTCTTTATTCTTTCTTTCCATCTGGCTTATAGCTTGTGTTCCTGCCAAGGTTTCCTGGACAAGTCTGACACATAAATTGACTTCTAACTATACAGTGAGCAGAAGCCAACATTTTCTCATTTTCAGAAGCCAAAGGGAATGAATGTGTCCACCCTCCCAGTGCTTCCATGTTGATCCACCACACAAGCAAAGAACTGTCCCTTCCCCAATATGGCCAAGAGCCCCAATTTAAAGAAAGAATAGATCCATATGAAACTAAATATTCATAGCAGCTCTTTTGGTGGTAGCAAAAATGTGAAAACAAAGGGGGTGCCCACTGGCAGTAGAAATAACCGAATAAGCCATGGTGTATGTAAGTGTATGTAATGAAATATTATTATCTGGCAAGAAATGATGAATATGAGGGATTCAGAGAAACATGATGACTTATATGAACTAGAGCCAACTGAAGCAAGCAGAAGTAGAAGAACAATATAGAAACTGCAATCACGTAAATGACAAGAATGCTTAAAGGAAGAAATGGGATTCTGAGTAACTGTAATAACCAATTTTGGTCCCAGGGGACATATAAAAACCCCTAGAGGTAGGGAAATATGGGAACCAAATGGTGCATGTGTCAGACATGGTCATTGTACCAATTGTTTTTCCCTAACTGGTTTTCTTTGTTTCAATGAAAGCTTTAACTCTAGAGGAAAAGATGCAGTTGGGAGAAGTAAGTGCAGAACTGACCAAATGAAAACAAAAGCGAATATGAATCTTAATTTAAAATAATATTACTTTTTATTGCAAAATGAAATGAAATTGAATCACAGGCTTGGACTGGATGGCCTTAAGCATTCTCCCCTGGGGTAGCTACATGGTACAGTGTGTAGAGGACCAGATCTGAAATCAGAAAGACCTGCGTCCAAATCCAGCCTCAGACACTTACATGCAGTGTGACTCTGGGCAAATCTTTTCATCTTTGCTTGCCTCAGTTTCTTCATCTGTAAAATGGGAATAATAATAGCCCCTACCTCCCTGGATTATAGTGAGGATGAAATGAGTTATTATTTGTGAAGTACTTTGTAAACCTTAAAGCACTACAAAATTGCTAGCTATTATTATTAATAATAAACCACATGGATGGTCTTGCTAGATAGACTACCAATTCCTCCGTATTTTACTGAATCATATTTAGAATCCAAAATTCAATTTTGAAGTGAATCTTGATCTCTTCTAATTTCTCACAGAGGAAATTATCAGCAAGGAAAGTCAAGAGTTTGTCAGCTGCTCGGAAATCCCCTACCATAACCATATTCTACTTCCATGTTATACATATGATCTGCTTATCATCCATTTCTCCTCCTGGCTGGGAAGTCTCTGGTGGACTGCTACCACAGTCTCCTTACTGTTCTTCTCTCCTTTGATCTTTACACAAACACACACACACACACACACACTCTTCCCCTAAACTCTTACATTTCCACAGAGGATTATATCTTTTTGATATATTGCATCAACCACTTTATCTAATTGGCTACTTTTGAATGCATTGTGTATTTTTATGACCAAATTCCAGTCATGAATCATCTCCTACCAAATTTTGATGATTGCTCTGAAGTCATGTTTATCTCCATGCTTTGATATTTCTTGTTTATTTGACTTGCTACCTACACTCTGTTCTTGTCACTGAATCACACAATCTTGGAGTTTGGAAAGACTTCAGAGATGAACCTCAACAGAAATCCCCTCTACAGCAATTCCAAAAAGTGGTCATCTTGCTTCTGTTGGAAAGTGTCCAATGAAAAGTATCCTACCAGCTCTCAATGTAGCCCATTGTACAGTGGAGTAGCTCTAATAGTTCTGCTCACTAGGACCAAGCAGAATGTCTTGGCCCCTTCAAATACTTTAAAATGGTTCTCCCTCCAAACACACCCAATGCCTTGCCCTACCACCAAGATTTTTCTACTCCAGCTTAAACAATTCTCTTGTCCTATAGCATGGTATCCATTCATATCACTACCATGATTCCCTTCCTCTGGGCCTGCACTAGTTGGTCAACATCCTTCTCATAAGAGTTAAACCCAGGTATGAATCATGACAAGGTCCCAAAGCTTTGAAACCACAATGACAAGGAAAACTCTTGGTAGTTGGGTGGGGTAGTGGGTAAGCAGAGATACTAATAGGGAGACCCAGGATATTGGTAAGACTTTCAAGGAAAAAGTACTCAGAAAGAATGGTTATCAGCATGGAGGAAACTTGTTTTTTGCCCACCAACCTTTGCATTGACTAAATTTCTAAGATTTTCATATCAACATCCTGGCCACTATTGGTGTAACACTTGAAGGTTTGTATAGCACTTTATGCATATTATCTCATTTGGGCCTCATAACAGCTCTGGGAGGGAGGTAGGTGGTATTCTAAGACTCATTTTGCAGAAAAGAGAACTGAGGCAGACAGAGGTTAGGGTATTTTTCCAGGGTCAGACACCTAATAAGTGTCTGAGGCAATTTTTGAACTCAAATCTTCTTGACTCCCAAGCCCAAAATCTATCGACTGCTTTTTACCATTTCATTTGAAGAACCGTGTACAGTTGGTACATATGACTTCAATTGAAATGCAGCAAGGAGAGGAAGAAGAACAGAGTTGGGGTTTTTTAATAGGATGAAGGCTGAGCCATAAGGATTTGATTGGTCAAATGCCTTAGACTAATGAGATGTGCTTTGTTAACCACATTGGGGCAGAGCTAAGGGAGAGAGGTAGTCAACACTCTGAAAGTCAGAGAGCTCAATATTACAGGGGACTACGCTTTGGTGTTGGTATGGCACCATTGAACAGGATTATGATGTTGAACAGGTCATTAGCTGCTGGCTATGGCATCAGGAAAATTCATCTTCATGAGTTCAAATCTGGCCTCAGCCACTTATTACCTCTGTGACCCTGGGCAAGTCACTTAAACCCATTTGCTTTAGTTTCCTCACCTGCAAAATTATATGAAGAAGGAAATGGCAAGCCACTCCAGTATCTTTGCCAAGAAAATCACAAATGGGGTCACAAAGAGTTAGACATGACTGAAATGACTGAACAACAATATTATCTACTGTGGTGATTAAATTCCTAAAATGTTATTTCTGAACTGATCATAGTACTCTAGATGTGTATACAGGCCAGAGGATGGCAGAACTGCCACCTCCCTCTGATAAAAGCTGTCTAGACTTAAAAGGCCTAAAGGATTCACTACCTTTCTTCCTGAGTGGCATCTCCTGTAAACTTATGACACCTGTGTTATTGTCCTTTTATGCCATATCTACTTCTCTATAGCATGTAATCCAGGAGTTGTGTAAGCAGTATCCTCCCATTCCATTCAGCTTCAGTTTAAAGCCCTCTGCTCAGATCCACATTCTTTTTTTGTGTGTGAGGACAGGTGTACTTTTTTTATTTTAATTTATTTATTTACTTTTAGTTTACAACATTCAGTTCTTCAACCTCTTGAGTTTCAAATTTTCTCCCTCTCCCTCTCCTCCCCTCTAGGCAGCATGCAATCAGATAGAGGATCTACAAATCCCTTCACATTAAACATTAGTCAAGTTATAAAGAAGGATCACAACCAATGGAGTGAACAATGGGAAAGAAGAAACAAAACAAAAAAGAGACAGAGCAAGTAGTTGACTTCAATCTGCATTCAGACTCTGTAGCTCTTTCTCTGGACGTGGAAATCCCTTTCCATCATGAGTTTTTTGGAGCTGCATTGCTGAGAGGAGCCTGGTCTATCAAAGTTAGTTGTCACAGATACTACGTGTCTGTAATTGAATACCATGTTCTCCTGGTTCTGCTTTCCTCACACAGCGTCAGTTTATATAAGTCTCTCCAGGTTATTATGAAGTCCGTCTGCTCATCATTTCTTTTTTTTTAAATTAATCTTTTATTTATTTATTTTAGGTTTTGACATTGATTTCCATAAGATTTTGAGTTACAAATTTTCTCCCTGTCTTTCCCCTACCCGCACCACAAGATATCAAGCCTACTGAATACCTCTTCCCCCAATCTGCTCTCTCTTATATCCTCCCCCATTTCCCATTCACGTTCTAGTAGGGCAAGATTTTCTATACCCCAGTATATTTTATTTTCCAGTTGCACATAAATAACAATTTTTGTTAACATTTGCTTTTAAACTTTGATTTCCAGATTCTTTCCCTTTCTTCCCTCCTCACCCACCCCCAATGGGAAGACAAGCAAATCAATATAGGTTGTACATATGTAATTATGCAAAACATTTCCATAGTAGTTGTGAAAGACTAAATATATTGTGAGAGACCAAATATATTTCCCTCTATCCTATCTTGCCCTCTGCCACTTAATCTATTTCTCCTTTGACCCTGTCCCTTTTCAAAAGTGTTTGCTTCTAACTACCCTCTCCCCCTGTAATGGCTGCTCAACTCAGTAGCCTAAGGGCCAGCCTTAGGCTGTATTCTCAGGAGGGACTAAAGAGACCAGAGGCAAGAGAAGCATACAGCAGCTGTCCTTTATATCCTGTATACACATATATACATATATATTCCCTTCAATTATCCTAATACTGAGAAAAGTTTCATTATCGTTTTTCCGTGTCAGAATGTAAATAGTTCAACTTTAATAAATCCCTTATGATTTCTTTTTCCTGTTTACCTTCTTATGCTTCTCTTGCTTCTTGTATTTGAAAGTCAATTTTTCTTTTAAACTCTGGTTTTTTCATCAAAGAATGCTTGAAAATCCTCTATTTCATTGAAGGATCATATTTTCCCCTGAAGCATTATACTCAGTTTTGCTGGGTAGGTGATTCTAGGTTTTAATCCTAGCTCCTTTGACCTCCAGAATAGCATATTCCAAGCCCTGTGATCCCTTAATGTAGAAGCTGTTAGATCTTATGTTATCCTGATTGTGTTTCCACAATACTCAAATTGTTTCTTCCCGATAGCTTGTAATATTTTCTCCTTGACCTGGGAACTCTGGAATTTCGCTATGGTATTCCCAGGAGTTTTCTTTCTGGGATCTTTTTCAAGAGGCAATCAGCGAATTCTTTTAAGTTCTGTTTTGCCCTCTCGTTCTAGAATATCTTGGCAATTTTCTTTGAGAATTTCTTGAAGGATGATTTCTAGGTTGTTTTTTTGATCATGGCTTTCAAGTAGTCCAATAATTTTTAAATTATCTCTCTTGGATCTATTTTCCACGTCAGTGTTTGTTTTTTTTTCCAATGAGATATTTCACATTGCCTTCTATTTTTTCATTTGTTTGGA
>CM053586.1:352544855-352566165 GCA_028646515.1 Pseudochirops corinnae
ATGCTATTCCCTATTAGAAAAGTGTTCCCAGGATAAATCACCTGCCCAACATCTTGCCCTTTGTGACCCCATTTGGGGTTTTCTTGGCAAAGATACTAGAGTAGTTTGCCATTTCCTTCTCCAGCTCATGTGACAGATGAGGAAGCTGAGACACACAGGGTGAAATGACTTACCCATGGTCACACAGCTAGTAAGTGTCTGAGACTGGATTTGAACTTGGGTCTTCCTGACTCTAGGCTGGGAGCTCTATCCCCTGAACCACTCAACTACCCTACAGTAGGTAACTCAATAAATATTTGTTGACTGACTGACTATTAGAAAACTGAATTAAAATCTAGATCAGTGTTGCTTGATGTAACACAAAGAAGGAGGCTCTCGTAATTACAATTTAAAATATGTAATTCCTAATAAGTATGTTTAATTTTGTTAACATCTTAAAAATGTAAATGTGCCTTTTTTGGTGTCTTTTTGTGATTGCCCTCCAGCTCATGCCTGCCTATTGTCACACACAATGTAGGAACATTTGATGCATGATGTCATAGGAAGAGCCACTATTCCTCCCTTTCAGAAACCAATACTGTTTGGCTACTCCAGAAGAAGCTACTTATATTTCATTAAACTGACTGACAAGGAATTTTACAAGTGACCTCGGGGAGAGAGGAGAGGTTATCCCAAATGAACTGCCAAACAGCATCATGCTAGGGTTGCCTCAGGGAGACAAAGGGACCCTGCAGAATAGCCTGGCTTGGCAGCATTCGTCAGCTCTGGGGTATCATGCCCAGTCATCCCCACAGCAGACTGCAAAGCTGGAGAACAGACCTGTGCGTGTGGTCTGGAATATTAACAGTGGCTTCTAATTGGAAGGCTTTTCTGCCTGTGGGCCTTTGGGCATGAGGGCAGACAGAGCAGAAGACAAGAGAAGATCAAATGGAACTGTGTGTTTACCTCAGTCTCTGCTGATCCTGCAACTGGATCCCTCTCCTGACTCCCAGGAATGTTTCAGAGAATGAAGGTTCAAACTCTCAAACAGGCAGAATGGAAATGGAAACCAAGAAATGCAGGTGCTGAAAGCTGACTCTCAATGATGCTTAGGTGCAGGAAGGGAGATTAGGTCTGAACTTAGGGAGACTGTGGAATCAGAGTCTCTCAGCTGAGAGCAGCCAGCCAAGACTCAAGTAGGAAAAGAAGTTCTTCCCTGACATACCTAACATGTGGTCCTCCTGTTCTTGTTTAAAGACCTTCAGTAAGGGGCACACTGTCACCCATGGAAGCTGCCAATATTCCATATTCAGGTGGCTTGAATTATTTGGAAATTTTTCTGTACACCAAGATTAAGTTTGTGTTTTTGCAATTTCCAAACTCTCTTATTTCTGCTATTTGAAGCAGGTATAACATGTACAATCCCTTTCCACGTGAGATTCCTTCAAATGCTTGGAGACAGCTATCATTCTGTCTGTCTGTCTCTCCTTCCCTCCCTCCCTCCCTCCTCCCTCCTTCTCCTTTCCTCCCTCCCTCCTTCCCTCTCTTTCTCTCTCTTTTTCTCTCTCTCTCTCTCCCCCTCTCTCCCTCCTTCCCTCTCTCTCTCCCTCTTTCTCTCTTTTGAAGCTAACAAGTATTTATTTTCTTTCTCTCCCACCTCACCTTCTACTTTGGAAAAAGTGAACCCCTTTCACAAATATGCATAATCAAGGAAAACAAATTCCCTCATTGGCCATGTCCAAAAATGTACGTCTGATTTTGTGTTTTGAGTCTGTGCCCTCTCTCTGTCTCTCCTCTATCACTGTATCTTTAGTCCTCTGTATTTGTTATCTATAATTGCATTAATCAGAGTTCTGAAGCTTCTCAAAGTTATTTTTTCTTTTAAATGTTGTTGAACAAATTGTTTTTCTGGTCCTACTCACTCTACTCCACTCTATTAGTTAAGAAAGGTCTTCTTGGTTTTCTCTGAAACTGTTTATTTCATCATTTCTCACAGCACAAAAGTCTCCTTACTCTAGTACATTCCTAGACAGGTGCTTCAGGGTTAGCTAGGTGGTGCAGTGGATAGAGTGTCGGGCCTGGAGTCACAAAGATTCATCTTCCTAAATTCATTTCTGGCCTCAGACACTTACTAGCTGTGTGACCCTGGGTGAGTCACTGTGTACCTCGGTTTCCTCATCTGTAAAATGTCTGGAGAAGGAAAGGACAAACTACTCCAGTATCTTTGCCAAGAAAATCCCACATGGGGTCACAAAGGGTTGGACATGACTGAAAAAATGACCAAGCAACAACAACCAGTGTTAGCACAGTGCTTGACTCACGGTAGATGTTTCATGATTCATTGATGTACCATAATTATTTAACTGTTCCCTAGTTGCTAGGCACTCTCTTAATTTCCAGTTTTTTTGAAAGTATGAAAAATGTCTCTACAAATATTCTTGAACACAGGGGTCCTTTCTTTGATTTCTCTGGGATATAGGCTAACAGGGGTATCACTGGGTCAAAAAGTTTGTACAGTTTAATGACTTTTGGGGAATAGCTGGAATAGCTCCAAATTTCTTTGCTGAGTAGTTGGGCCGGTTTACAGGTCCATCAATAGTGCCTAAGTGTGCCTTTTTTTCCTATAGCCATTCCAATATTTATCATTGTACTTTTTCGTCATTTTTATCAATCTGATGAGAATGAGGTAGAAACTCAGAGTAACGTTTCTCAAATTATTAGAGAGTTGAGGCATTTTTCCCATACACTTGTCAACAGTTTCCTTTTGAAAATTTTTCCCTCAATTATCTATCTGATTTTTGTTATACTTTGAATCAGTTCATTATATATCTTGAATACAAGGCCTTTATCAGAATAACTTGCTCAAAATGTTTTCCCTTTCTAATTTTAATTGCATTAGTTTTGTTTGCTCAAAAATCTTCCCATTAGATTAGCAATTCTCAACCTGTGGGCCGCGACCCCTTTGGGGGTCGAATGACCCTTTCACAGGGGTGGACTAAGACCATCAGAAAACACATATTTCCGATGGTCTTAGGAACCGAGACACAGCTCCTCTATCCATCTCCAGGTGGGTCTGCCCACATGCAGATATGCCCACATATGAGTATTAAAGAGTTGAGGCATTAAGATGGTTGAGAACCACTGACTTAGATGATCAAAATTGTCCATTTTATTTTTATGATCCTCTCCATTTACTTATGAATTCTTGCTCTAACCATAGATCTGAAAGACTATTCCTTCCTTGCTCCTTTCATGTGTTTGTGATGTAATCTTTTATGTCTAAGTCACATATAAATTGAAATTTGTCTTGGTATATGAGGGGACTCAGGTCTACACCTAGGTCGGACTGCATTCCAATTTTCCCATGCTTGTTGGATTGGATGATTGGATGGGCTTTAACATCCCCTCCAAGAGTGAAATGCCCTTCTCCTCACAAGCTTCATCCTTTCTTGACATCAGTTGTTGGCTAAGAAGGTTATGATCACTGACTGTATATTCTATGAAGGTGGCTATGCTTCAGCTTAACCCTAGTATCATTCCAAACCTCCTGGGAATAGAACAGGCCATTCCTCTCCAAGGTATTATACTTTAATTCCCTAGGTTTGCTATTCAGCTCTGTCTGTTTATAAGACTCTGTCACCCTAATTCTCCTTTTATAATTCATCATGGTGTGGGGAACGGATCCTTGGTTCTCAAAGGCTTTGCTGGAGGGGCAAAATACATGGCAGGCTCTGCTGAAGAAGGCACAATAGATGAACCAGATGATATCTATTCTGAGGACTAACAAGATACAGAAAGTCTCAGCCCCAGGTAGATTTCGAAGGGGGCAATGAAGGTTTTAGCCATAGCAACTCACTGAGACTTGGAGAAATGGCCATCTTCTGCTATGGAAGCAAGACCAATGTACATGAAAATAGTGAATACAATTACCTAGGACTCCAAGGTTTGTTGAATGTTTTACCTATATTATCCCATTTGATCCTCATGATTCCCCTATGTGGTAGTATAAGGCCATGCACAAGCAGCTTCCCAAAAGAATGCTACTGTGAATAGCTTTTAAGGTTCTGATTACACAGTATAGTGAACACTCCATTTATTTCATTACAAATCAAGGCAAACATTCACAACAAATCACAATATAACATTTACAACATGACATCTTATCACAGAAAATCACAGTATAGTGTTCACAACAGCTTAACATTGGAATGGCCACATAGTTTTCACCAAAGTGGTCACATTATTAAGAACAAAGAACAAAAGAACAATCATCTGGTATCCCTAAGGGGGTTTGCCTCCTCACTCAGTCATTCAGTCATCTCACAATACAATAACCAATCTTCCACTCATGGAGCAATTATAGATGAACTTAATCAGTCACTTATGTAGCAATCAGTCACTAAGTATTGTTAATCACTAAATACAATCATTAGAAAATTTCACAAACCCTCCACCCTTGGTGTCTAGTAAACTTCAATTTCATCACACATTCAATTTCCAAGGAGAGGCCTTTTCTTCATCTTGACTCAGGGTGGTCTCTCAGATTCCCTGGATCCCCTTCCCTGGTCCCAGCTCCTACCTGAATCTACTAAGCAGTCACCTGGATTCAGAGGCAGACAGCTCCCAGATTCTCATCTAGTTCTCCAGCCCATTTTTTTTGCTACACACTGAAGTTCACAGGGTCTAGCACCTCTCAAAACCTTCACAACTTCTGTTTCCGGGAACTCAAGGATCAACTAAGCCATAAACAAACAAAGTCTTATCTTGGTCATGCTTCTTCAGTCTTCCATCAGTTCTTCTGGCCCTAGGACCTAGAAGAAATCTCAGCCTTCCAGATGGCCTTTTCAGCCTTCCAGGCAGCCTTCTTGAGAGCAACTTCAGCCTTCACCAGATTCTGGTCTCATAGAAAACTCCAACTCAGTTCTCAGTCCTGTAGCAGCCCAGTTCCCAGATGCTGGGACAATTCTGCTTCCTCCACCAGGAGTAAAAATTCTTGATTCTGACTGTCTCTCTCTAGTGTTCTTCTTAACACACACACACACACACACACACACACACACACACACACACACACACACACACACACACACACACACACACTGGCTTACTGTCTTAGCCAACCCTTTCCTCTTACGTCAGCAACAGGAGACAGAGTTCACACCTTCTGTTTCTTTCACTTTTACTTGACATAACAAAAAAGAGGTCTTCAAATTTAAATTATTTACCACTACAGGTAGGGACTATTATCACCATTCGACAGGGAGGAAACTGAAAGGGTAGATGGACTGAGATTAAGTGAAAACTGGTGAATATCTGAAATTAGATTTGAACTGAGGTCATTCTGACTCCAAGTCCAGCACTGGTTCCCATGAGGGAGCCTGAGGAGGGGTTTTGTGGGGACATAGGCTGCACTCAAGGACTTTGAATCCTTTTAACCCTTTCTGTCAACTGAGATCACATGATTTCGTTGTTGCGCTTTAGGCAGCCAACCAACAAACAGCTAGTGAGCAGCGGGGTGGAAAGCACTGTATCAAACCCCAACCCTGTCTGGGCTAGACAACACTAGGCAGATTCTCACCTTGACAAGGAAAAGCTCACTCTTCTTCAATATTGCTACAACTCCTTTTTGTCTATTCCCGTCTTTCTTGGCACCTGACCAAGTGCAGGGACTGAGAATATGAAAAGAGGAACAGGTAGGAAGAATTCAATTCAACACCTTCCAAAATCAAAGCTCACCTGTACCCCAAAGAGTGTGATCATTCCTGAATTAAGCAGTTTACCATTGGAGGCTAAACCTCAATTTCCCCTTAAGTCCAGTTAACTATTAATTTAATTAAATTGGCTCTCAGGCTCCTCTTCTGTAAAGTGAAGGCATTGCACTACTCCAAGGTAATTATCTAGTCTAAGAATTCCAAAATCATTTGTGCCGATGATGAGACAGAACGCAGAAGAGAGAGTCCCAGACTCGAAGTCAGTCATTCGGTCAATAAATGTTCATTGATCACCTACTATGTTCCAGGCATTGTGCTAAGTGATACAAAGAAAGGCAAAAACGTGGTCCCAGAAAACAAGCAAAGAAACCAAAGAGCAAATTGTATCCACTGAGACCTCCCTCTGACTCCAGACTTACGCGCTTGCTAGCTCTGGGAGTGGGTGTGCATTCACTTGGCTTTCTGAACCTCAGTTTTCTCCTCTGTAAACTGGAGACAGTGACACCCGGAGCACCTGCCACCTGCAGTTGTGAGGCTCTGAGAATGTAGCGTGTGCAAAATGCTCTGTCAGCCTCCAGGTGTTATGTCAGTATCAGAGCGTGTTAATGAAGAGGAGGGGAATCCACCAAATGGTTCTTAAGTGCCGATTAGATGCAGGGCAGCGTGCTAGGTCCTGGGCCACAAAGACAAAAATGAAACAATCTCAGCCTTGCAGAAGCATTCTGCTAGTGTAAAGGGTTAAACTCAGACTTTGGCTGGACAGCGATGAAAAAGTAGGTGTGGATGGGTTTAGGATACGAGTGGCATAGCCATGCCCACTAGGCTACTCCTGTCATAAGCATGCCAGGGTACCAGCAGCCCAGGTGCATGTGATCACATGTCCCTGCTCCCTGGAATACAAAAGGATGTTTTGTTAAGTAGAAACATGCATAATAGTGAGCTGTTATTATTCATCAAGTCATTCATTTCAGCACCTAGCCAGTCAGGAAGTCCTGTGCTAGGTTCCTGTGATGGTGATACACAGAGACATTTATGAAGCACCTTCTTTGTGTCAGGCATTGTGTAATGTGCTGGCAACACTAAAAGAGGCCAAGAGAGTCCCTACCCTCAAGGAGGTTATAATTTTATGAGGGGAACAATAGGCAAATAAATATATACAAAGTGAGCTCTATACAGGATAAATGGGAAATGATTAACAGAAGGAAAGCATTGGAAGTAAGAGGGGATAGGGATGGCCTCCTGAAAAAAGGGAGATTTGGGTTGGGACTTAAAGGAGGTCAAGTAAGGCAGTAGGTAGAGATAAGGAGGGAGAGGATCACCAAAGACAGTCAGAGAAAATGCCCAGAGCTGAGAACTGGAGGGTCTTGTTTATGGAAAAACCAGGAGGAAGAGTGTCACTGGATCAAAGAGGACAAGTTGGGGAGCAAGATGTAAGAAGCCTGGAAAGGTAGGAGAAGGCTAGGTGATGAAGGGCTTTGAATGCTGAAATCAATAGGGAGCCACTGGGGGGTGGGGAGTGTGGCATGATGGACCTGTACATTAGGAAAATAAATGGGACGCACAGAACATGCTCTCCAGGAGCTTATAAACCTCTGTTATAAAGTAGGAAGGGACCTCAGAGGCCATTTAGTCCAACTCCCTTATGTTTTTTTTTATTACTCTATTTTTAGCATTCATTTAAAAAAAATGAGTTCAAATTTCCTTCCTCCTCTCTTTCATCTATTGAGAAGGCAAGCAATATGGTATCAATTATATATATGAACTAATGCAAGATATGTTTCCATATTAGTCATGTTGTAAAAAAAAAATCACAAGAAAGAACAAGAAAAATAAAGTTTAAAAAAACCAACATGTTTCAATCTTCACCCACAGTTCGTCGGTTCTCTCTCTCGAGATAGATAGTATTCTTCATCATGGGATTCTGGAATCATCTTGGTTCATTTTATTTATCAGAATCGCTAAGTCTTTCAAAGTTGATCATCATTATATTATTGCTGTTACTCTGTACAATGTTCTCCTGGTTCTGCTCATTTCACTTTGCATTAGGTTTTTCTGAAATGATCCACCTCATCATTTCTTATAACACATTAGTATTCTAACAGAATCCCATACCACAACTTATTTAGCCATTCATTCCCCAACTGATGGGCTTCCCCTCAATTCCTAACTCTTCAAAACACAAAAAGAGCTGCTACAAATTTATCTGTATGTATAGAGATCCTTCTCCTTTTTCTTTGATCTCTTTGGGATATAGACTTAGTAGCAGTATTTCTGGGTCAAATGGTAAGCAAAGTTTTATAGTCCTTTGGGCATAGTTCCAAACTGTTCTGCAGAATGTTTCGACCAGTTCACAACTCCACCAACAGTGCATTAGCCTTTTTATCTTCTCATATCCTATCCAGAATTTATCATTTTCCTTTTCTGTCCTGTTAGTTAATCTGATAGATGTGAGGTAGTTCTTCAGAGTAATTTTAATTTTCATTTCTTTAATCAATAGTGATTAAGAGCATTTTTCCATGTGACTATTGATAGCTTTAATTTCTTCTTTTGAAAACCTATTCAAATCCTTTGACCATTTATCAATTGGGGAATAGCTCTTATTTTTATAAATTTAACTCAGTTCCCTGTATATTTGAGAAATGAGGCCTTTATCAGGGATACTGGTGAATAATTTTCCCCCAGTTTCCTGCTTTCCTTCTAATTTTCCCTGCATTGATTTTGTTTGTGAAAGTTCTTTTTAATTTCATATAATCAAAATTATCCTTTTTACTTCCTATGATCCTCGCTATCTTTTATTTGGTCATGAACTCTTCCCTTATCCATAAATCTAACAAATGCATTTTTCCATATTCCCCTAATTTACTTATGACATAGCCACTTATATCTAAAATGTTTACCCATTTTTATCTTATTTTGGTATATAGTATGAGATGCTAGTCTATGCCTAGTTTCTCTCAGCAATTCTAGTCAAATGATGAGTTCTCATGCCTAAAACTTGCATATCAGGGTTTATCAAATACTAGATTATTATGGTCATTTACTATTGTGTATTGTGTACTAATCTATTCCATTGATCCACCACTCTATTTCTCAGCCAGTACCAAGCTTTTTGTTATTTTCATGATTACCACTTTGTAATATAGCTTGAAATCTGGTGCTGTATAGAGATTAATTGTTCTTTAAAGTGTTTGGCAGAATTCACTTGTAAATCCACCTGGTCTTGGGGATTTTTTACTAGGGAGTTTGTTAATGACTTGTTCAATTTCTTTTTTCTAAGATAGGGTTATTTAAGTATTCTATTTTCTCTTCTGTTATTATGGACCATTTATATTTTTGTAAATATTTATCCATTTCACTTAGAGTGTCAGTTTTACTGGCATATAATTGGGTAAAATAACACCTAATAATTCCTTTCATTTCATCTTCATTGGTGGTACCAGCACCATTTTAATTTTTATTACTGGTAATTTAGTTTTCTTCTTTTAAAAAAATCAAATTAACCAATGGTTTATCAATTTTATTGTGTTTTCCCCATGAAAAGTAGCTCCTAGTTTTATTCTAGCTCCTTTGTCTTTGAGATGAGATATGGAAGCCTATGGAGTTACTTGCCCAAGGTCGTGCAAGTGTTAAGGGTCAACAGTGCAATTTGATCCTAGTCCTCTGAGTTTTGAGCTGGAGTTCATTCTCTGTACTCCTACTATCTCTCCTGTATTTGTTTTGCCTCCAGTACTCAGTTCTTCCTCTGTGTGGTTGTGTGATGTTCAGTAAGTCATTTAACTTCTGTTGGCCTTTGTTTTCACCTTCACAATTAGGCCAGATCTCTACAGTGCTGGTCGTCATTGATATTCTCTGGCTGTGATTCAGTAGGGCATGAGGTCCCTGTCATACAGATATTCCGAGGGCCACAATGGGTTGGGCTGATAAGCTGTCTTTAATAGAGCGTGCACTCCAAGAGAGAGGCCACACTTGGGCACTCCTTCTGCTCTTCCCAGCCACTGCAAATAACTTGCCATACTTTGGCTCATCAATGAGAAAAAGCCCGGGAGGGGAGGTGGTGGCACAAAGTGGAACTTGGCTTCTGTCCAAAACCCAGAATGGCAGGCTTCTGGTATCAGTGATCTTCTCTGTCCCTGCAGGCTGAATTCCTTTCCTTCTACTCTGTGCTGAGAATGTGGGTGGAAGAATGCTCTCTCTTTAATAAATATGGCAGGCTGTCTGCTGAGATGGATGGCTTACACCAGCAGCAGAATGGTGTCTGCTGAAAACAATACTCTTTCAACTTATTCCCCAGTTTGAACAAAGTTTGACTGATGAGATGAAATAATAATATTATAATCACTTAACTAAAAGACCATAGGTTTAGAGCTAGGATTGAATGGGGATATGCCCACATTGGTCTTTATACATTAGAAATTGTAGAGGAAAATTATGAACAGGGAGGTGATATGCAAGACGAGTAGCTTATAGTAAGAAAGCACCTGGCTGACCTTGGTGAATTCAGGTTATCTGGTCCAGATGAGTGAGCAGTGAAAACAATCCCGTATTCGTGATTTTCAGGGACTTAACACACACGTATAAGACTGAGAGCCATTCACCAATGGTGTATACCCTAAGGAAGCTGAAGACAGAAAAATCCTATGAAAAATATCAGTAGCAGAACTCTTTGCAGTTATAAAAGAATTAGCATAGTAAGTGCCCATCATCTGCAGAATGGCTAAAGGAAATGTGGTATATGTATGTGTAATACCCCTACCAGGTCTGCCTTCCCAACTCCCAATGAACTAGCAGGTTGAGGGTGGCAAATTACTTCTACCCTTCTGAATTCCAGGAATGTCCCTGAGGGCATGGGGTAGTTTCTAGTAGTGTTGTTCATGAGCCCCATCAGTGCCTCCCACCTCAATTGATGATAATTAGCAAGAGAGTTAATTACTTTTTAGAAAGGAGCATTTCCTGACGTGTAAGAAGAGTTGGTCCAAAAGTACTTGCATCAATGCCCAATTCTGCAACGCGCCATCCACTAAGTACACACAAAGTCCTGCAGAAACTAAATTCTACTTTAACTTGCATTTGTAGCAAAGATTAACACACAGCTCCTGGTTCCTGCCTTCCTGGGTTCCTGGGAATGGGTTTGCATCATGGTGGAGTCTTGGTGAAATCCCCTTTGGTGTGTGGAGCTTCCTTCTGTGTCCTGAGGCTTTGTTTTGTGGACCTAGTTGGTCTTTGGCTCCTGAGACAGATGCTTTCACCTAGCTAACAGCCCACTGTCTTTAAATGATTCTTTCTAGAAATTTCTTAGGAATTGATTTAATGCTGTCTTGGTTATAGTTTGTAAACTCTGCTCTTTTCCTTTTTTTAAAAAAAAATCCATATGCCAATTGTCCTTCTCTCATCTTTTAATACCTTTCCAATTTTCCGTTGTCTTTCAAATATCACCAGTGGTGGCTAAGTAACCATATCTACCAGTTGAATGACAAGAGCTTTGAACTCAAGAGGTTTGGGGTGTCAAGTCCTGAAATAAATCAAAGCCATGGGTTGGGGAATAAACTATCTTTAATTGAGATAAGAGGGTAGCAAACCTGCCATCCTGAGTGATAACCAATGGATATCCATGCAAAGATCTATGCAAAAGTTTCTTATACCTTTAAGAAGAGAGGGAGAGGAGGTAGGGGGCACGCCAGGTAGTAAGACCTGGTCAGGAGACCCTGGTAGTTCTTGGCAATCCAGACAAGGAAAAACCATTTCATTCTGGCTGCTTTCTTCTTCATGTCATGAATCTCAACCAAAGAGGGCAAGGAATCAGAGGCCCATATTGAGCTTGAACCAGGGTCCCCTAAAAGACCATATCTCAGCATGGGATTTAAGGTCTGACTCAGCTCAACCTAATTGACACTGTCTTGCTGGGAATGCTCCTGACATTCTGACACTGCCAGGGAGTGACAGATAATATTACATTTGTTATTAACATTTTTCTGTCATTATATTAACAACTTTCTGTCAGGAATCTCACTCTGGCTCTCCCATAGGTCAGCTGTATGACTCTATGAATGGTTATTTAACCCTCTGAATCTTTGTGAAATAGGGAATTTGAATTAGATGATATCTAAGACACACCATTCAAGTCTAAAGTTCCTTGTCTCTGAATGGGCTAGAAATAGAAGAAATTTTGGAAATAATTGTGGCCAAATGTTATATATTCACATTTACTTTCCTTCTCAAAACCTAGGAAGCAGGGAGTAATTTAACCCTCTGAAAATTGGTCTTTAGTGTCTCAGTTGGTGCTCTTGGGTAGAAATTTATCCTGAGGTGAGCAAGTGATTTTCAGAGCATCCTCTCTTATTCTCTTTCAGAGCGTCCTGCAGCCATGAAATGGTCAGGAGTCTTCTTCAGCTCTAACTGAGGTCTTACAGGATAACAACACTTGTATAGTGCCTTAGTGCCACATACACCCACACCCACACACACACACAAAATCTTATCACATTTGACAGCAACGTAGTGGATCTGGGAATAGCTAACTTGTAGTAGGTGAAGGGCAAGGCAGCTGCCGTGGCTGGTGGGTAGTGAGGAAGCTGTAGGATCAGAGATTCATGGACAGACAACTGGAAGGGCTTAGAGATCCTCTAAACTACTCCTTCCATTTTACATATAGGAAACCACAACCTAAAGAAGTCAGGGTAACTTGTCCAAAGTCACAAAGCCAGGAGACAAACAGCTCAGATCAGCCTTGGGAAAGCTGCTCTCAGGTCTGGACATCTGATGTGAAGTCTGCAAAGGGCCAGAGACAAAGCAGGTAGTGTTGTGTGTGGTGTGGTGTGGTGTGTGTGTGTGTGTGTGTGTGTGTGTGTGCAGTTTTCAGTACAGAGTCTGAGAATGGACAGGGGCAAAGCATCCATCAGCCCACCACAGCTAAAGAGTCGGCAGAGAGGAAACAACGGGATGAGAGAGGAGGCAAAGTCAATAGTCTAGAGTCACAGCTAGGTTCAGCAAAATTGGCAGCGGAGCAAGTCAAAGGAAGGGCCAAGCTCTACAAGACCTGACTGCTATTGCTTGTGCTCAAGATGTCCTTGCTGCTGTGGGAGAACCCAGCTCTAGGACTGGATGTAGATACTGAAAAGCCAATTCAAAATATATTCAAGTGAAATACAAAGTAATTTGGGGGGATGGGAAGGGGGAAGAGGGAGTGTACTAAGCTCTGGGCAAAGGCCTCCTGTAGGAAATGGCATGGGAGCTGGGCCTGGAAGAGAGCTGGGGATGCTGCGAGGTGGTGCCATCATCCTAGATCTCTCCTCCCTTTCACCGCCAAGTCCAGGCCACCCAACAAATTGGAATGGTCTCTTCATTCACTTCTTAGTTTTTCCCAGCTGGTTCTAATAAATACCACAACTCCGCTACAACTTCTGTCAGAGGTTTCTAGTGACCTCTTAACTGCTATGTTGCCCTTGATCTCAGCATATTTTGACATCATTGACTACTCCATCTTTCTACATACTCTCTCTCTTCCATTGACTTTGTGATTCTGCTCTCTCTTGATTCTCTTTCTACCTATCTGCTCTCTTCTTTGGTTAAAGTGGCTGCCCACCTGCAATCACTGAAGCATGGAATTCACCCATGGTTCTGGCTTGTACCCTTTTCTCTTCTCTCTCTTTTCTAGTGATCTTAATAGTTCTCATGGGTTCAACCGTCTTCTCAATGGAGATAAATTCCAAATCAGATCCCTAGCCCTAGACTTTTTCCTGAATTCCAGATCAACATCTCCAGCAGATATTTTTATGTTGATGACCCATTAACAACCCTAAGTCAACATGACATCTCTAATACACCCTCTGCCAAACGTCCCAAACCCTTTCTTGAAGGCAGATCTCTGACCAAATCACTCTCTTTCTCAAAAGCTTTGAGCGACTCACTGTGATCTTTGGAATTAAATATAAATTCCTCAACTTGTCTTTTAAGGCTCCCACAATCTGTTTCCAATATGCTTTCCTACTCTAATTCATATTACTTCAAGCACTCTCCACTTATCCTGAGACTATAGATTTAGATCTGAAGAGAACAGAAGAGATAATCTAGTCTACTTGTCTCATTTGACAGATGAGAAAAACTGAGGCATGGAGGTTCTGTGGTCACACATGCATCAAACAGCAGAGCCAGTAATAAAGGCTTGTAATGGTGATTAATTTAAATTTGAGGACCCCTTTTTGTTATGTCAAGTAAGCAGGTACTTTGCCCTTAGTAACTAATCAAACCTCTGTGAAAGAAACAGGTATGAACTCTGTCTCCTGTTACTGACATAACAGGAAGGGGTTGGCTGAAACAGGAAGCCAATGTGTGTGTGTATATAAGAAAGGCTCCAGAGAGGCACATTCAGAATTTTCTTGAGACCAGAATCTGGTGAAGGCTGAAGTTTCTGCTGGGAAGGCTGCCTGGAAGGCTGAGGTTGCTGTAGCCTGGAAGACTGAAGAGGAAAGCCCCATCTAGACTGGAGAAAAGGATTTTGATTTTGAAAACCTAGGAGGAGTGATTTTGATTCTGGGAGCCAGCTGAGATTCCTTCTGGGTCCTAGGGCCAGCCGAACCAAACTGTTGGAGGGCTACAGAAGCATGGCTGTGGAGCCGGTATTCTGTCTGTCTGTTTTGGTATTGTTTTGCCAGACTCATCTGCTGGTGAAGGACAGTACTGTTGTTATAGAGGTCCTGGAATCTTGCTGTTGACTCAGAAGCCCTGAAGAAGGATTTTCTTGTTGTATGTTTACAGAAATCCTGGAAGAGGGTCTTGCTGATGTTTTCAGGGGTCCTGAGACTGTTCTGCAGGCAGAAAATGAATTGATGAGGACACTGGCAATGAATATTGTGGCTTTGTTAAACTTTGTCTCCCCAGGAACAGAGATTGCTGAGAATTTGCCTCAGGTCAAGATGAAGAAAAGATTTCTCCTTGGGTATTGAATGCTGTGATGAAATTGAAGTTTGCTAGAGACCTAGGGGTGGAGGGTTTGTGTATTTTCTAATGATTGTATTTAGTGATTAATGATACTTAGTAACTGATTGCTAGATAAGTGGCTGATTAAGTTAACCTAGTTGCCCCATGAATGGAAAATTGATTATTGTATTGTGAGAATGTTTTGCTTTGATTTGTTATGGAATAAATAGGGTGTTCACTATATTGTGTAATTAGAACCATAAAAGCTATTCACAGTTCTCATGCATGGCATTACAAGGCCTCGGTCTCTGACTCCAAATCCAGCATTTTGTCCAGGGTATCATACTACCAATGCACCAGTTGTGCTATTTGCTGTTCTCAAAAGTCAGCATTCTATCTCCCATGTCTGGAAGATCCCACAGGGCACCTCTCATGGCTAGAAAGCAGCCCCTCCTCATTTGTACCTTGAAGAAATCTTATCTTTTTCAAGATTCAGCTCAGGTAAATTTCCAGAGAAGATGAATGCAGGGAAGCAGCTTAGCTGCCACAAACCTACTCCAAAAGACTCATGGAAAAGTCAAGATAGTTTGGAAAGCATTATAGACCCCTGGGACTGCCATTTGACTTTCTAAGACACCCTAAAGACCTCTGATCCTTTCCATCTGTCCTGGATGAGACATCCTTTATATATTCTATCTCCCATGTTCCTTGACAGCATGGACTCACTTTCCTCTGTGTATCACAGCATTTATCCCAGTGCTTAGCACATAGTAAGAACTTAAATACCTGTTTATTCATTCATTCATTCATTCATTCACTCATTCATTCATCTTCATGCTCCCAATACATCATACAGTGTTTGGCACATAGTAGGTACTTATTGTAAATGTTTATTGAATTGAACAATTCTCCTCTGCATTCTCCTAACACTAATAATAAAATAACTTTGCAGGATTATGGAATCTCATAATTGTAAGGGACTACAACAGTGATCTCCTTTACACCATGTGGGATAAGAGGCCACCATCTTCTGCTTACTGACCTCCAGTGATGAGGAACTTTATCTTATTAGCCATTTCATTTGACCTTTGGAAAACTCTCAGTCTCAGGAAGCTGCTTTATTTGTTGTGAGCAAAACTATCCCTGGAAGGGTCATTCATTGATCTCAGATTTGCCCTCTAGAGTCAAATGGAACTTGGGCTTTGGAACCAGTGTAGAGGTATTTATCTAGAGCTAAGCCTTCAGGAATGAGAATGGTTCAAATGAAGGCTGGATATGTTGGGGTTTGGATCAACACCTCAACAATGAGCTTATGGAGAACTTTTTTGATCCCAAAGAATGAGAATGCATATCTACTATGGAGAAAGAGTTGAGAGGAAAGGAGGAGCAAAATCTTTAAGTTAAAATCTTTAGGGTTGCATGAAACCTTCCCAGGTGTAGATAGAGTCTGAATGGAAACATGGGCATTTTTCCCTTATTTACCCACCTCCCAAGCATTCATTAGCATCTGGGACAGTTGCCCAGAGGGACTTAACACATCTGCGAGCTTGTGGCAAAAGGGAAAAGTTCCAAATTCATTAAGTGCTTTGGAATCTAGGGCTGGGGCAACATAAACAAATATCAAATACAGGAAAACCAAATCACTTAGGAAAGAAAAGTTTCTGCCTTTTGGAGGAGGGATGGAGAAGGTTCACAGAATCGTTGGATTTAGGGCTGGAAGGGATTTATATATTCCAAATATCACTTGATCACCACTATTACCCTTTAACTATGAGGGAGTAAAATGCCTCAGGAGAGAGTAGGATCTTGGATTTAGAGCCGGATGAGACCTCAGACGGGGCCCATGTCCAGCCAGAGTTGAATATAGAGGCCCAGGGAGGTCACATGGCCTGCTTGAAGTCACACAGGCAGTGAGTGTCAGGGCAGGACCCTTTCCTCTATACCAGTCAGCCATGAGCAATCTAGACCCTCTCAGTATCTATCTATAATTACAGGTGTTTTCCTGAGTGATTATAAGCCACTAAAATCTCTGATCTAATCTTCTTCCACATCTTATAGAAAGACAAGACTGATGGGGAATCTTTCGGGACCCTCCCACACCCTACCCAGGATAAACAAAGGGAAACCTCTGGGGTCCCAACTCTATAGGCTGAGCATGAGAGGATTCACTTCCAAATATCCTAGGGGGTCTGATCTCAGGGATTCAAGAATTCCCTCCAAGATATAGATTATAGCTCATCCATTCCTGCCTACCTGTCTATCCTGTGGGACTCTTGCCCATGTGCTCCCAAAGGTTCATCACAGGACATGTGAAAACTTTCATTGTTTTCTATCAATATGGTCAGGGTGCCAGGGGAGCACTCTGGCTGTCCACTGTCTTCATTTGTTCTTGCCATGTGATCAGCCCATCTTTTCTTCCTGTCCAGCAACTTCCTGATGACAGTTTTTACTCTTGTTCTTGTCTGGAGTTCTGCTGCCTCCTGCGCACACCCACCATGAGACTCTCCATTGGCAAATGTGATCCCCATCTTGAGTCCTTCCAAAGCAGTAATGTTCCATGTCATGCTGCCATACAATAACATTGGCAAAATCTGTGTGTTGAAAGAATAGGCTTTTGCTCCCACGAGAAGGGAGGCAGAGGTCAGGAAAAGGTCTCTACAATTTCTTGAAAGCAAACCAGCCTGCCCTCAAGGACTAATAGAGAGGTAGGAGTCCAAACTGGGGCTATGAAATTAAGTCCCAAGTCATAGTTCCTAAATAGCACCACAGTGTTGCCCTCCTACCTTCTGCCTCAATTTTGCAACCATCCGCACTCGTGGATTCTCAGGACAGCTTCACATATGGCACCTGGAATTACTTTCTTGAGGTTCAAGTACCATCAGCTGACCCAAGTCTGGTATAGCATGCTTCTGATGCCCTTATGCTAACATATGGTTGTTGGGGAGGCTAATGTGTTTACTTTTGACAACATAATGCTTTATACTCCAAGTGCATTATGTACATGATCTCTTTTCATACTCATAACAGCCCTGGAAGGAAGGTTCTATCTTTGTCCCTATTTTACAGATGAAAAAACTGAGGCTGAGTCAAGAGGTTAAGTGACTTGACCAGGGTCACACAGCTACTAAGTACCTGAAGCAAAATTTGAACTCAGTTTTTCTTGACTCCAAGTCCAGCTCTCAAATCACAATACCACCTCATTACCTCTGGACAGCTCAATTCAAGTCTTCTGACTTCAAAGCCTGGGCATATTCCCCGGCAGCAGAATGCCTCTCCTAATCTCTCCATGGTCTAGGCTTACCCAGACTTTTTTACTCCACTCATTGAAAATGTTTACATCTCCAGGACAACAAAGGAATTGTTAAGTCTATTGGGTAAAAGAAAGCAATCACTCCTGTGATCTGATGCTCTTGTAGACTGTCAAGATACTATTAGGAGGAACCCTGTTTTCTGGAGCTAATGCCCAGCAAGCAAGCCGTACTCTGAGTCTGGCATAACAACAATCCTTTGCACTCACCCTCTGGATGAATATCACTACAGCTACATCAGGACTGATGGTCCCTGGGCTTGGGCAAGCACCAACAGGCCCAGACATGAAGACCTGCTATGAATGGGCCTTTTGTCACTAGACAACCTTGCCTCGCTGCTGCTACACTACACTGTTTGACTCTTTGTCTAGCCACAAATATGTAAATCAAGGTTAAGCCACACTAAAGTGGTTCCTCTTCCTTCCCCCTTCAGGATAAGGCCCCTGGCACATGTGTCTAATCTGCCTCCTTGCTGCAAGCCATTTCCCTCACTTTGAAATTAAACTTCTGTTTGATTCCCCACTCTCCTGACTCTAGCCTGGTCTTTTTGGCTCTGGTCATCCATGGGTTAGAGGCTGGCTCAGTTCAGTTGACAAGACCAATGAGGCAGTTGATTACCTGGGTTTGTCATTTTTTAAATCCATTACTTTGGCTCAGTGTAGACCCTGTGAAGAGGTCTGAAAATTTAAAATGAAGGAAAGATGGAGCTAGTTACATTGCTTTAAAGAGGGCCTGATTTCCTGTAGTCTTTCAACACATGGTAATTTTTATGGTTGAGTTAGAGCTGACAGAGAAAAGAGTTTCCTTTAAATGAATTAACAGAGACCTGAAATTTGTATGCAAGATGGCTAACTCTTTCTTGCAAAACATCAATGGTAAAACACTTAAATCTACATTGAAGGAAGACAGTAGACTATTACTGAGGATGGGGTTGGGGGGAGGGAGGGAAGAAGGGTGGGGAGAGAAAGAGAAAAAGAGAGAGAGAGACAGACAGAGAGACAGAGAGAGAGAGACAGAGAGAGAGAGGCAGAGAGACAGAGAGATAGAGCAGTAGGACAGAGACAGAGCTCAGAAGGACAGAAAAGGAAAGAAAAAGCCTACAAGTAAATCCCAAACTGTCCTCCTTCCAAATGACTTTCATATGTATAGGACAGAGAACCCAGAGCAATCAAATGGCAAGAGAGATAATAGACACATTATGTAACTGGGCTGACTGAGGACAGGCCAAAACTGGAAACAGACATGGAGCCATTGAGAGGCAGAAAGTTTATACAAGCGATAGACACAACAGGATGGGAGGAAGCTAGCCAAGATGGGTCAAGGCGGATATTGTGTCTGAAGAGAAGGAATGTCACATACTAGATAAGCTGGCAATGGGACAAAGCATGCTTAGATGGAAAAGAGATAAAAAGGAGTGAGTATAGGAGAGCTCAGAGGAATGAGTACCAACCATCTGGGTCAGATAAAGAGGCAGCTGAGAGTGTTTATGCAGATAAAGGAAACCAAGGACATGGTAGTTTAATCTATGGTTGCCTTTGGGTTATTTCATGCTCATTGGGAGGAGAGTAAATGCTTTGGTTAGAGAATCATAGGATATGGTTAGAAAAGAGACAGTGTGGTATAGTGGGTAGGGTGCTGGACTTGGAGGCAGAAAGACCTGTTTAAATTCTGCTTTTGACACTTAATTGTTTTGTGACCTTGGGCAAGTGACTTCACCTCTCTGAGGCTCATGTGTAGAAGAGAAATAATGAGCATCTGCATCACTTTCCCCACAAAGTTGTTATGCATATCAGGTGTAAGACTTAAGGCACTATATAGAAGTGTCAGTGATTCTAATTCTTACACCATTGCTGGGAGACAGTGGACCATGTGCTTTAGAGACTGGGGGTAGCCCAGAGAATAAATACCCTGGGATAAGAGCTCCAATGAGTGCAAGAAGAGTCTAGGACAGATTGCCAATAGATAAGCTCATTCTCTCTTTAGAGTAGTCAGGGTTCTCCAAACATTTGGTGAGCTCAACCACCAGTTTTAATTAATAACCAATTTTAATTAATAACTGTGTGATCTTGGGTCATCTGCTAGAACTTTCACTGTCAAAAGCAGAGTAGCCAAAAACTTCTCTACTTGCCTTCATCGTAATTTCATCCTTCAAAGGACAGAGGAACCAACAAAGGGAAATTCTATTCTGGATCTGATTCTTACTAGAAACTGTTTGTTGGAGCAGAAATGATGGGAAATGTGGGAGAAAGTGACTACTCCCTTCTAAAGTTTGTGATAGAATAAAAGAAGAAATCCAAGCATAGTCTGACAGGAAAACTGGATTGTAGAAAGCTAGTTTTGAAAAGCTCAGAGGAAAAGTCAGTAGGATCTCATGAAGTAAAATCTTCCATAAGATGTAAGCTCAGGAGGGATGGGAGATACTCAAGATGAAAATTCTAAAGACTTTTTAAAGAGAAGGGGGAAAGTCAATACATTAAAAGAAGTCTGAAAATATACACAGTGTGCAACACTTGTAGACCTCCCAGCTCTGCAAAGCAGTGGGAAGAGTGTCCTCTCCTATCTCTCCCTTCAAGTCTTGATGGTTCATTGTAATCTTCCAACAACCATTTTTGATTTGGGGGGAAGGAAGTTCTTCCCATTTACATTGTTTTTAAAAAAAATTATTTATTTTTAGTTTTCAACATTCATTTCCACAAGATTTTTGAGTTACAATTTTTTCTCTCACCATCTTTCCCCTGCCCCCTACCCCAAAATAGCAAGCCTACTTAATACGCCTTCCCCTAATCTGTTCTGTCTTATATCCTCCCTCTTTACCTCCCTAACTTTCTAGTGAGGCAAGATGGGTTTCTATACCCCAGTACCTGTATATCTTATTCCCCAGTTGCATGTAAAAAAACCAAATTTTTAAACATTTGTTTTTAAAACTTTGAGTTCCAGATTTTTACCCTTCTTCTCTCCTCACCCATCCCCACTGGGAAGATAAGCAATTCAATATAGATTGTACATGTGTAGTTACCCACATCATTTCCATGTTAGTTGTATTGTGAAAGACTAACTATATTTCCCTCCATCCTATCCCACCCCCCACTTAATCCATTTTCTCTTTTGACCCTATCACTTTCAAAAAATATTTGCTTCTAGCTACCCTCTCCCCCAATCTTCCCTCCCTTTTATCTTCCCCCCTCTTATCCCCTTGACCCCTTTTTTCCTATAGGGTAAGATACCCAATTGAATGTGTATGTTATTCCCTCCTTAGGCCAAATTCAATGAGAGTCAGGTTGTCCCATTCCCTTTCACCTTCCTGCTCTTCCCCTCCACTGTAACAGTTTTTTCTTGCCTCTTTTATAAGAGATAATTTACTCTAATCTATCTCTCCCTTTCTTCTTCTCCCAATAAATT
>CM053586.1:352566665-352583483 GCA_028646515.1 Pseudochirops corinnae
CTCAGATTCCAAATCCCCATCTGAGATGGTGTCAGGGGAAGAAAGTTAAGAAAGTGAGAGGGAGGGGTTGTATTTCTCTCATTTGACACAAGTAAGATTCAGAGGGGTTAAGGGACTTGGCCTGGGTCACAGGGCTAAAATCCAAAGCCTGAACCCAGGTTCTCCTATTTTAATTCTCAGATATCTGCATGAAATATGGGTAGCCCTGCAGGTAGAGATGGGAATAGTTCCTACCATTCAGGAAAGCATTTTGGAATTATGCAAAGAAAGTGACTTTACTCTTGGTTCCAGAGATTCCATTGCTAATCTATCCCAAGGAGGCAAATGGCCCAAAAAAAGGCCCCACTGCCATCATCATGGTAGTGCTGTTTGTGGTAGCAAAGAACTTCCAACACATTAGTCGCTCATCAGTAGGGGAACAGACAAAACTGGGATCGTTAACACAACGGAATCTTACTCTGCTGTGCAAAATGACGAATTCAGAGCAGCAGAGGAAGACTTCTATGAACGGATGCAAAACTAAACAAGAAGAACCTAGGAGACAATATATGATGTGCCAACAACAATGTAATCAGAAGAACAGCAATAATTATAGACTCAAAAGGAAATTTTGGGAAAAGAAGGTGCCCAAGCTTAGACTCAAAGGAAGAGAGAGCAGAACAAGGCACGGCTGAAGAAGTGGGGAATTAAGGGGTGGAATACATCATGTAATAGACTTCTGATATGTTGGCTAGTTTTGACAAAACTATTTTTATTTCCTCTTATTCTCTGTTTAAGGGATGGCTTTCTGGGAGGCGAAGGACTCACTGAGAACAGTAGGTGATGTAAAAAACATCAGATGTTGACAAAAATTTTTTTAAAAGAAATGAGTGTAGCAGAGTGTTAATGAAATTCAAATGCAAGATGGCCCACAAAGATTCGCTTCCACATGAAAGAAGGGAGGGAGTAGAGATGGTGTTATTTCCAAGGTCTGCTTACCTGCTGCACCTCACTCTCTCCATTTGAGATCTTCTCAGTGTACACAAAAGAGTTGAATATGCGCTGCAATGGAAAAAAAAAAGAAATTTAGGAATTCAAATTTCCAGATGTGACATCCAAACCTTTCCATAGGGAGGCAGGAGGCAGGAGAGGTGTCGTTTATGGAACAAATAGAATAAGGCAGGAAAAAAATATTTCAAATTGAAACTGAAATTTTGTACAAATAGGGAAATTCACATTTCAGCCAAAGTCAATCATGCTTATATGAGCAACACACACACACACACACACACACCCACACACACAAACTCCCCCACAACACATAACACCTATACACAACACACACACAACAGACAAGCCACACACAACACACATGCACACACAACACACCCATTCATGCACAATAAATACACACAACATACACACATACATACCCGCAGAGCTATAGTAAACCAGATGTCACATGATAGCTTTCATTTTCAAAAATGCACTTCACTGGGGCAACTAGGTGTCTCAGGGAATAGAGCACCGGCCCTGGAGTCAGGAGGACCTGAGTTCAAATCCGGCCTCAGATACTTAAACACTTACTAGCTATGTGACCTTGGGCAAGTCACTTAACCCCAATTGCCCACTTCATTATAGACTTCTGGCACCTCTGCCATTCTACCCTCATGGACTGATCTCAACCCATCATGTTTCTCATTTTGCTGTAGTCTACACTTCATGGCTAAAATTGTTTGCAGACAGTCACATCAAATGCAAGAAGGCTCTCTACAGGATTTTTTCCATGCTCCCTCATGTCCCTGCCTTGTCTATCCCCACCCGGCAGGGGCCTCTGCCTTCCTCGCCCACACCTTCTTCTGCTCTCCTTCCCACCCACTACTCACTCTCTCCCTCCTAGCCCAAACTAGGCATATTGAAAGCTTTCCTCCCAAAATAATATGTGACGTTAACACACACCTTCAAGGCTTCCAGAGACCTGTGTGTACAGGCTCTCATTTAAGCCTCAGAACTGGGAGCTGGGCCCTACAGGTATCATTACATCCATTTTACAGTTGAAGAAACTGAGATTCTGACTCTTAAGGAACCAGCTTTGGATAGAATCCCACAGCCAGCGTTTGAGAGGACACTGGCACTTAGCTCTTTCTGGGCCCTAATGCCCCCCAACACATGTTTTGCATACATTATATTTATGTATCATATATGTTATAATATGTTTGTGCCTGTTCCTGCCTGATCCGAGAGAAGACTCATGAACCACAGGGTCACCAAGGTGCAGCTTGGAAGTACTATGGAATCATTGAAGACCCAGACGGTGCTTTGCTGGAGTCAGCTCACACCTTCTCGAAAGAGCTGATTATTAAATTTTCGGGGTGAGTACTTACACTTATTATTTTGTTAGACTTAAAAATTAATAATTTTGATTAAACTTAAAAGTGTATCATGTGAAGATATTGTCCAGAGAGCTGGCTGTTAAACATTTGCCAGCACAGCCTTGGTTCCAGAGCTAGAAGGGACTTCAGAGATTGTCTAGTCCAATTGCATTCTTTTCCAGGTAAGAATATTGAGGCCCAGAGATATGATGCGTTCTGCCCCAGGTCCCAGAAGCAGGAAGAGCCTGCATTTGAACTCAGGTCTTCTGACTCCAAAGCTAATATTCCTTCCCTTCTGATCATAGATTACAAAAGTTGGAGCAGTTTTCTATAGTGGAAAGAGAGCCAGATTTGGAGTCAACGGGGCTGGGTTCAAATTCTGTCTCTGCTACTTACTGGCCAAATGACTTCAGTTCCCTGAATCTGTTGCTTCATATTTAATTAAGGAAAGTTGTACTAGATCAGAGTCATCCAGAACTGCAGCAAAATATCTCAGGAAGCTGATGAGAATGTAATTGGAAACATTTAACAAAATTAGTAATATCATAGATAATGTGAATTTGTGGTTTTCATTTCCATTTGAGCTGGATACCACTACACTAGGTGACTTCCAAGCTGCCACCCAGCTCTAAATCCATGCTCCTCTAACTTTTGAGGGGATCTGGTTCAATTCATATCTGAAACAAAGACTTGTTGTGTTGAAAAAAGGTCAGTTATCCTGCTTGGCCCCAGAGGGTAGCGCTGGTAACAAAGAGAAGCAGATTGAGGCTCCCTGGGGAAATCACGACTTCTCTGGGCTTGTTTCTTCCTTTGTAAAAGGAAGGGTTTTGACAAGTTTGTCTTCAAGGGCCCTTCTGACAAATCCTGATTTCCCTCTAATAACTATTCCTATTTATCTAGATGTGCTGGGGACTTTCCTCATAGCTCTATGAGGTGGTTGCTCTTATGAAGCCCATTTTACAGAGGAAGACACTTACTCTGCAAGAAGTTATAAGTGACTTGCCAAGTCATGCAGCCAGTAAGGGTCTGAGGCAGGATTTGAATTCAGTCTTTCTCATTCCAAGTGTTCTACTCTATTCAGCAAGTCACCTGGCTGCCTTCTCCTCATGCTTTTGTCTACTTTCTGAGACTGAGCAAAATAGAAGACAGTGGAAGGACACAGTCATCCGAAGATGAGGGATCAGAAAGGCAGAGTTCAAAACAAGGCTGAACGTGTAACCTTACAGAGATAAATTTGAGGTGCCAAAGTTTCAGAATGAATAATGTCTGAAAGGCATTTTGGCATCACGGACAAAGGAGCTGGTCTTAAAATGAGGAAATCCTGGGTTAATGTCCAGCCTCTGGTATGTGCTGGCTGGGTGAGCCTGGCCAGGTCATGCAACATCTCAATGCCCCGGTGACTCTCAGGCTCAAAGTTGCAGATGAGTAGCAGATCTGTGCCAACTTAAGCAAGACTCAGGCTGATGAATTCACAGGTCCAGCAAGACTGCCAGTTTACTGTTTCTGTTGTTGTTACTATTAGTGTTGTTATATAGGGAAGTTGGCAGAGAGGAAAAGGAAGTAGTCTTCCAATTTAAGCCAGCGCTTTTGAGAGCCCACAGATCACCCCCAGAAGCATCTGGGGTCAGACCTGGAGTCATTAACCAAAATTTCCTTTGTCCTCTTTCCCCACCTGCCAAGTATTAGTCAGTACCTGGGACAACTGCCCAGTGGCCTGGACACACCTGCATAGTTGTGGTTGAGTAGAAGTGCCAGGCTCATGAAATGCTTAGGAATCTAAGACTAGGGCAACAAAAACACATTTCAAAGGCAAGAAGACCAAGGAATTTAGGAAAGAAAATCAGTCAGTAAAAAAAAAAAAAAAAAAAAAAAAAAGATGGATTAAAGGATGGTTTCATGGACTCATGAGATTTCGAGCTTTAAGGAATCTCATTGGTCATCTCTTTCAACCCCCTTCCCCATTTTACAGATGAAGAAAGCAAGGCACAAAGAGGGTAAGGGATTTGCTCAGTTATGCAGGCGTAGTCAATGACAGACCTGAGATTTAAACTCAGTCTGACTCAGTGGTGAATCATGAAATAATGATAATAATATAGAGTGACAATAATAAAAACAAGGTGATAAGAGATGGCATTTATGTATCACTTTTAAGTTTTCAAGTTTTTTTATATCTTGTTTTACAGATATTATCTCATTTGATTCTTCCACCAACCCTGGAAGGCAAGTAGCATTGATTCTGAATAGTCAGGCATCAGAAGCAGAGAACTGATTTTTCTTGTTCAGTAGTTTCAGTTGTGTCAGACTCTTCATGACTCCATTTGGGGTTTTCTTGACAGAGATACTGGAATAGTTTAACATTCTTTTTCTCCAGCTCATTTTTCAGATGAGGAAACTAAGGCAGACAAGGGTTAAGTGACTTGCCCAGGGTCACACAGCCAGTAAGTGTCTGAATCCACTGTGGCGCCACCTAGCAGCCCAATTCCTGACGAAGTAAAACAAATAGAGGAAGCCATCAGCTCGCTCTTGCTTGACAATGTTTTTTAGCTGTCCCATCTTGAGTAAGTCACTTTCCATTCCCAGGCTTTAGTTTCTCCATCTGTGACAGGGTGTGGGCTTTGGAGGAGATCATTGTTAACTCCTCCCCCCACCCATGTCTCTGAATCCATGATTACTGACCCCTGTGCCTCCTACAGCATCCTCAGCATGTCATGCCCAAGTCCTCCTGCTTTCCCACACCCTTTCTGTGCTCCTTTCCCTTATCAGAATGTAAGCTCCCAGAGGGCAGGGACTCTCGTGCCCAGCCTCAAGGCTGAGCCCAGCCCTGGTACCCCAAAAGGAGCAGAGTTGTCAGAATGGAAATGCTTAAACTAAGCTGGCTTCCCCTCCTTTTAAACCCCCCAATTCTTTGATTCTTCTAATTACTTGCATACTTGGGAAGACAGGAAGCATCTGTGATTTCCCCAGAGGATTACTGGAAGGCACTCCCAGCATGGATCCCAGTGAGCTCTGAATTGGTAGCTAAGTCCTGGGGAGCTGACTCAAGTTTAGAAAGGATGAAGTGATTCCCTCAAGTTCATATGACCCCATTGGATAGAACTGAGGTTCCCAAAGGCAAACCTGGAGTCACACAAGTTGTCGGTATGAGAGTGGGGATTAGAAGCCGGGAGCTGCCCACAGAACTGGTGAAGAGACGAGTTTAGATGGGTCCCTGGAGTCCTGCCTGTCAGCCACTCACTGACCCTCCAAAACACATTAAGGTATATCTAATAATACTGTTTAGCCCATTTTTCTAGTGGCAAGCACACTGGATTTAGGGTCAGCTGTGAGCTGAGCTGGAAGGGACCTGAGAGGCTGGCCAAGCCCTTTATTTGGAGGATGACAGAAGGGAAAACCCAGGAAGACTAGAGAGCTAGCTTGCCTAGGGTCCCACTGATCATCCACATCAGAGGTGGGATTTGGATCCAGGACCTCTGACCCCACCCACGAGTGTTGTTTTCTACTGTACCAAGGCACAAGAAAGAAAGAAAGAAAGAAAGAAGGAAGGAAGGAAGGAAGGAAAGAAAGAAAGAAAGAAAGAAAGAAAGAAAGAAAGAAAGAAAGAAAGAAAGAAAGAAAGAGAAAATAAGGAAGATACATTCTCTTCTTTTTGTGAATTGAAATTATATCCTCCCCCACCCTCACCTTCACTCCCCAGTACAACAGAGTACATCTGTGGGAGGAATTTGAATTTCAGCGCCAGAAAGAACCAGAAGGACGTCTAGTCTAGTTCGTATGTGAACAAGGATCCTCTACAACAGGGTTCTTAGCCTGGGGTCCACAGGTCTGTGGAAAATCTTCAGGGGGCAGGAACTTGACAGAAAAAAATTTACATGTTTCCGTACCATTGGTTGCCTTTGTAACCCTATCTATGGATTTTATTTTATGCATGTAAAGACAGGCTTCAGAGCAGAGGTCTGGAGGCTTCACCACAGTGATTGCCAAAAGGATCCAGGACACGAAAAAGGTCAAGAGTCTCTTGTATACACATAAGTTCCAGGTCTCAGATGTGAGTGGGGGGATGGGCACAACAGTGCACACATTCACTCGACGTTCCACACTGAGCCTCCACCATTTCTGGAAGGAGGTCCACTGACCTATGGGAGACAAGGATTGGGGGGGAGGGGCAATGTTCTCCTTAGTGTTTATAAAATCAGGAGGCATTTATTGAGCCACAGCTGGCTGGTCATAAATGGACCATCTCAAGTTCCAAATAGGACCTTTATTTAGGGAAGCCATTATAATTCTATTCAATTCAACAAGCCTGTATTAACTGCTTACTGTGTACAGTATCAGGAAATGGCAAAGCGCTCCGGGGTCTTTGCCAAGAAGACCCCGTCATGAAAAGTTGGCACAACTGGAAGGTCTGAACAACGTGCATTCTTCAAGGGCCAGAGGGAGAACGGCCAAAGAGACTTTTGGAGTGCCTGCCCTCAGGGCACTTACACTCGACTAGACACCATACAAAGGATCTTAGCTTCTAGTACATGGGGTCCCAGCCTGGGATCTGGGAACTTGTTTATTTAATATTCTGTTAAGCGTCTTTTAATATAATTGGCTTTCTTTGAATTCCCACATATTTTATTTTCTGTATTTAAAAACACAACTCTGAGAAGAAATGCCTAAGGACCCAAGAAGGCTAAAAGGCACCTCAGAGGTAATCAGCCCCTTCATTTTAAAAACAGGGAAACTGAGGCCCAAGGTGACTTGCTCAAGGTCATTTCAATGGCAAGCAGCAAGAGCTGGGATCTGAACCCCAACTTTCTAACTCCAAATCCAACATCTATTCCACTGCACCAAGAATCCTCTCACCAAATCTTGATTCTCACCTCACTTAACCAGGATAAATGGTGACACTCTGCTGTTACCCAATCACAAAAAATCTGGGCGGGCATTGTTTATTAGACTCTCTTTTCCCTGGTCTAACATTAGCACTGCCCTTGGCTACCCAATCAATCAATCGGTAAAAACTGGCAGGGACTGTGCTAAGCCCTGGGATACGAAGGAGACAAAAGACAGTCCTTGCCCTTAAACTCAGAATCTGACGTGGGAGATGAAAAGCCAACAAATTCGTACGGGGCAAACACTATACAAGATAAATAGGAAATAATTAACAGAGGGAGGGCACCAGAATTAAAGAGCCTTGGAGAAGGCTTCCCTTGGACCGCAGGGTTTTAGTTGGGACTTAAAATGCCCTGGAGCAGAGAGGTGGAGTAACTTGTTCCTGGTCAGAAAGTACCTGGCGTGGAACACCGTGTAAGAAAATTGGAAAGGTGGGGGAGAGTGGGGGCAGGGCTGTTAGAAAGGGCTTTGAATGCCCAACAGGGGCTTTTACCTTGGATCCCCGAGTTGATAGGGAGCCACCACAGTTTACTGAGTTGGGGAGGGGGTGGTGGTGTGGTCAGATTTCACTTTAGGAAAATCACTTTGGTCCCTGTGGACAGTGGACTAGAGGGGGGAGACCCAAGGCAGGCAGACCCACCAGGTGTGAGGTGAAAGTGTCAGAGGAGAGAAGAGGGTGCATTTCAGAGATGTTGTAAAGGCAAAATCAACAGGCCATGGCACCACACTGGATGGGGTGGGATGAGAGATAGTGAGGAATCCGATACCTTCTAGATGGTGAGCCTGAGGGACTGGGAGGGTGGTGTGGCCGGCTAGTCGTAGGAAAGGTAGGAGCGGGGGAGGTCTAGGAAGCAGGGTAACGAGTTAGAGATGTCTACTGGATACTCAGTTGTGGTGTCTGAAAGACAGCAGGGGAAGTGAGATGGGAGGTCACCAGAGAGTTCGAGGCAGAAAAGGGAGATCTGAGAATCCTCAGCACAGAGCTGGTAGTTAAATCCGAGGGAGCAGGTGAGATCACGACACCTGACCTAGATTAGACATGTTTAAAGGCTATTCAAACGAAGCTCAACGTTCTATCTGTTACATAAAATTGTGGAAGTGGCGGAAGGCCACCCCATTTAAAAAACAGACACAAAAAAGCTGGCCGGGAAGTCCAGAGGCACCGGCCTGGGACTCTGACCACCCAAAGGTGTCAGGCTTTTTTAATGACTTTTCCGAAGGAGAGAATCGTGTGAATGAGGGATCTGAAATACCAATGGCAAAAACTGATAGCAGGAAAGTCTGAGAGGATGACTTGTGCTGCACTTTAACCTTTAGGGATCAAATGCACAGAGGCCTCCAGTTACTGGGATGGGGGGATTCCAGAAAAAGTCAGACCTTCTCTGCTACTCAGTTTCAGCCTGTCACTCCCTCTTATCCCCATCCCCAGAGGACCAAAGGAATTTCAGACATCTGAACTCTTTAATTCAAACACAGCCTTGGGAAAGCCAGCAGTAAATCAGTTTACAAGGCTCTGAGATTGTAAATGGAGTCCACACACATACACAACCGCACATTGCTATAATCGAAACCCCCAAATGGTTACTCTTCTAAGTTAAAAGCTCAAGGTAAATATTTTTAAAATACTAACATTGTTGTCTTACAGGGCAAGAAGAATTTAAATAACCTACGTGTGTGTGTGGGAGTGTGTGTGTGTGTGTGTGTGTGTGAGTGTGTGTGTGTGTGTGAGTGTGTGTGTGAGTGTGTGTGTGTGTGAGTGAGTGTGTGTGTGTGTGTGTGTGTGTGTGTGTGTGTGTGTGATACTCAAGCATGTTATTCTGAATGGATGTAAGATGCAGGAGGGCAGGGGCCATTTTTCCTGTGATCTCAGTATTTTTGCTGAATAGCACAGCCATAGTAGGTACTTTCCAGTGCATTAGATCCCAAGATCTTAGGCTAACAGCTAAGGGGTCTTGGAAGGGGTCTTGGAAGGCGTGAGCCTTCTCATTTTTCAGCTGAGGAAACTAAAGCCGGGGGACGTTTAATGATTTACTCGAGGTCACAGGTAGTGAGGGGAAGAGCCAGGAAACCCCTCGGCCTCAAACCCAGTCCCCTCTCACGCTGTGCCAGGAATTAGAAGAAGTGTTCTAAGTGAACCTATCAGCAACACTGGCCAGTTTCCATTTACATCAAAGGATTTTCCCAACCGTCAAAGGACAAAAATCAAGAAGGAATTATTTTTCCCATGGCTGATGAGAACAGGGCAAACCCCAGCCCCAAGCTGACCTTTCCTGGTGTCTTGGAACACAGTTCTATTTAGGGGATTCAAACAACAACAGTGTATACCTAAGAATAACGACCAAGGACATCTGTACAGAGGTTTGTGGCTTACAGAGTAATTACAGACATAATTAAGTTAAGCTCCTCCTAGCGAGCTGCCCTGGGCCTCCGAGGCTGCAGCTGGGACGGGTCCCATTTTAGAGGTGGAGAGACTGAGGCTCAGGGAAGCCATTCATTTTTCCTAAAGGCAAGAAACTCTGTCTTTGAGGTGGGATATGAGCCTGGGGGCTTCTGACCACAAGGGCAGTGCTCTCCTCACTGTGATGAGCTGACCACTGCCGAGAGAGTGATTTCTAACCATCTCCTTACTTGTCCGTGAATAAAAGCAGTGGTGAGCTCGTGGTGGGTTCAAATCCCTCTCCAGATACTTCCTAGTTGTTTGAGCCTGGACAAGTCATGATGTCTCTGGGCCCCGGTTTTCTTATCTGTAAAAAGTTGGGGTGTTTCGGCGGGGGGGGGGAACCTTGATTACCTCTGAAGTTTAGTTTGTTGTTCAGTCATGTCCGACTCTTTATGACCCCACTTGGCAGAGATACTGGAGGGATTTGCCATTTCCTTCTCCATCTCATTTGACAGATGAGGAAACTGAGGCAAACTGAGTGAAGTGACTTGCCCAGGATCACACAGCTAGGAAGTGCCTGAGGCTGGATTTGAACTCAGGAAGATGAATCTTCTTGACTCCAGGCCTCAAACTCTGTGCACAATGGCACCACTGGCACCACCAATGGATCCTATGATACAATGAAGAAACTTTTATTTTGGAGGGGGGGAAGCGAGGCAATCAGGGTTAAGTGACTTGCCCAAGGTCACAGCTAGTAGGCGTCAAGTGTCTGAGGCTGGATTTGAACTCAGGTCCTTCTGACTCCAGGGCCAGTGCTCTATTCACTTCGACATCTAGTTGTCCCTTTTTTTTTTTTAGTGGAGGAGGCAAACAAACAAAAAACCTTATTTGATGTTTTCTGATTAATAAAATAGAGGCCTGGTATAGTGTTGGACACCGAGCTGCTGGGTGGTGCCCTGGGCCTGGAGTCAGGAGAGACCTGAGTTCAAATCCAGCCTCAGACACATCCTGGGCAATTCATTTAACCAGCACCTGCCTCAGTTTCCTTGTCTGTAAAATAATGATAATAATCACCTCCATCTCCCAGAGTGGTTGTGAAACTCAAATGAGATGATACGTGTAGAAAGTACTTAGCACGTTGCCGCACACGGTGAGTGCTATGTAAACGCTAGTTATTGTGACTAACTATAAATGCCGAGGTTGATGGATTGCTGGGACTTAGGAGTTCTGAGCTGATGAAGGAGGGCTAAAGCCCATCAAATTCCACACCCCGTATAGCATTGAAATGATGAAGCCCAGGAGTAGAGGGCTGCTTAGGAGAGGCAAACCAGCCCTGGTCAGAAAAGGAGCTGTGACCATCGGCCGCGGGATCCCACCAGGACTGGCCACTGGCCTTCCTTCCAGGCTGGGGGAAAGAGGGAGAACCAGGCTCAGAAAAAAGAAGAAAAAGAAATGAAGAAAGCAGAGTGTTTTGAGTGCACAGAAAAAAACCCAAAGTCGTTAATGGGGCTCCCTCAGTCAAAGATAAATCCTAACTTTCCCAGAACCTCAACTGTATCAGGACTCCAGCAAGTCAGAGAGACAGTCACAGAGCAGCCAGCCACAGCCGAGGTCTCTGAGCCTTCCCTGGGGCTACATATTAATTGGTCCTCCACAATTCCAGGCATACACTCCACCCTCCACTTCCCAAACCATCTCCCAAGACTCCAAGGTTTTCATCAGGGAAATTGGCATTGCCTTCTGGGTGCAAGTGCTGGGTCGGAATGACTTGCCAAAGTCTGAATGAGACCCAGGACCAGCAGATGCTGCCCCTTTGCACGCTGCAAACCTTCCTCCATGGGCATCAAAAAGCAGAGACTTCAGGCCTCTATGAAGTTAATTGAACTTCAGACATATAAAAGCAGCTGAACCCATTTCCTGGCCCCTGCTCCCTCCACCCCCCTCAACCAAACTGAGCCAACACTAAAACTCTGGCTCACACGGCCTCTTCCCCACCTATTACAAGCATCTGCCCCACATCCCTTCCCTTCCTCCGCAGCCCCACCCCCTCCACCAGTCTCACCATTTAATTGAGTCTGCTTAACAGATGGCAGGAGAATTTGCCTTCCCTGGGACAGGGACAATTACCAGAGTGTTTAATGAGGTGGTCAGAGAGGGCGATTTACCCCCACTCCGAGGCCTGCCAGATTTTAACTAGATATTTAAGGGAAGGCAATAGTAGAATATCATGGATGAAGAATAAATAATTGTAAATTTAATGAGATGCTGGAAGCCTCCTCTCCCCAATCTTTGCTTTTAAAAAATAAAAAGAACCAGGCTTGATTCCTTGAATCAAAAGATTCCTCCACTATTTACCCGTCCCTTAGGCTGCTTAGAATGGACCTGTCAGGCCGCTAATGGCCTTATTCAGCCCCGAGTTCGGTCTTATTATTGCCAGGAATGATTCCGAACAGGAGCCAAAGGATTCGCCAACCCCCAACCACAGGATCTAGCAACTGTCCAGCACAAACCAGTTAAAAAAGTAAATCATTATTATTTGAAAACCCTCTCCAACAACCATCAGGGTTGAGGATTAGACAACTCATTTTAGGGTCCCTGAAAACATTTCCCCAAACGAGATTTCTCTCCTTCTTCTGACTTTATGATTAAACCAGAAGACGCTTGGTCAAAGCAGTAACTAGAGTCTGGCCATGACTGGTTCCATCAGATCAGCTGATGTTCTAAACGTGTATAAAATGCTAGAAACACTTGGGACACTTTCTTGGACCAAAAGGAGACCGAGCATCCGAAACACTAAGGTCTGAAGAAGAATCAAGCGCCAAGGACCTAGCCAAGTTTTCTAATTTCTTTCTGTCTGTCTCTCTTGTTCAAGACATGTCTGTTTACAGTATCCAGAAAGTTTCATTAAAAAAAAAAAATCTCATTGTACTTCAGTATTTAAAGATCACAGATGTAAGGTTCTGAGAGGGGCCTCTGATGTCAGTTAGCATAAACCTCACCTTTTACAGATGAAGAAACTGAGGCCCAGGGAAATTCCCTCTTCTAAAAACACTTCTAACTAACACTCTGTGTTCTCAAGTCCCTCCCACCATTAACCTTTCATGGGAAGTCCTGTTTCTATCTCTCCAAATAGATTGTGAACTCCATTTGAAACCCCAAAGGCAATGAGAGAGGGTAGTGGGACACCAGGGAAGGGGTGCCAGGCCTGAAGCCAGGTACTGCTGACTCCAAAAAATGCCTTGCATGAAATTGTCTATTGTTGGGTAAATCCCTTCAGTTCAGAGAGTGTCTAGGTCCTTTTCCATCAAAGGGAGATAATAACACCAGTTTTGTTTTGTTTTGTTTCTGTTTGTTTGTTTTTTGGTCTGTTAGTCATGTCTAACTCTTTATGACCCCATTTGGGATTTCCTTGGCAGAGATAAGGGTGAGCTTTGTCATTTCCTTCTCCATCTCATTTTACAGATGAGGAAACTGAGGCAAACAGTTAAGTGCCTGGCCCAGGGTCACACAGTCAATAAGTGTCTGAGACTGGATTTGGACTCAGGAAGATGAATCTTCCTGACTCCAGGTCCAGTGTTCTATGCGCTATGGCACCACCTGGCTGTTCCCAAAACACCTGTAAGTACCTACAAGTACCTACACACCTCACAAGATGATTTGTAAGCTGAAATTGATACAGTACATAGAAAATATTTTCAAAATCATAAAGCATTGTTCCAAACACAACAAGGCATTTCTAAAGCCTCCCAGAGGCTGAATGGAGGTAAAAGAACAATGTATGCTTTGTGTGGAGGTATGTATTTCTCAGATCCTCAAGTTTCCATTCCTTTGACCTTGAAGAGACTTCCCAGCCACAAGTTTTTGCAGAAAAGACACACCCATCCACGCTTGTTTTTGGTTTAGCCAGCCAGAGGAGGCTCTGGTGGAGGGGTGCCACTCCCTTCCCCATTGATCTTGCACCAAGGAGGCGGTCCATTGATGCTCCTCTGCCTTCCGGGGACACTGACCTCCTTGCTGAGCCTAAAACATGACCCTCCATCTTTGGACTCCAAATGTTTCCATTTTCTGGCCCCCATGCCTGGAATCCTCTCCCTCCTCATCTCCATCTCCTGACTTCCCTGGCTTTCCTTTCCAGTCTCAGCCAAAGTCTCACCTTCTGCAGGAAGCCCATCCCGGTCCTCCTCCATCTCAGTGATGTCCTTGATTATTTCCAGTTTAGCCTGGAGATGTCTTCTTTGCACATCTCTGTTTGCATCTTGTGTCCTCCTCTAGATTCTGAACTCTCTGAAGGCAGAGATTGGTTTGGCTTGTTGGTTTGTTTGTTTTTCCCTTTCTTTGTATCTCTAGTGTTTTCACCCAAAGCCTGACACATGTTGGGACTTAATAAACACCAATAGATTGACTGAGTAACATCTGGAGCTATGGGGGCTGCTCTTCTTTGTTCATTATGAAATATACCTTCTCTGAAAACAAACGGATTTTTTTTCTCTTCTCCCTGGCCCCATCTTTACCTAAAACAGTGTGACTGACCCTCCTTCCTTTCCTGCTTCTGCTTCTCCACACCTGCACTGCATGATTTTTAAAAGCCTATCTGGGAAAGAAATGATCTTTTCTTTAAACTGTGAGTATGTCCTAGAAAAGAAGCAGATGCCAGAAATCCATGAAATGTTTCAAGTTCACCAGTGGTATCTGAGCTGCTCTGAACTGTGGCAGAACTATTCACTGAAGAGATTCCTTTAGAATCTGTCCAAGGACTATTTCTGGTCCAAGGAAAGGGCTGGCTGCTTTCCCCTGGAGCTTCCACTCTCTGCTCCAAAGAAGAAAAGAGCACGTGGAGGTACTATTGCGGGTGGAGGTCATTTCTGAAAGAAAACCCTGGAGCTGCCTTCATTCCTGTAAGAGCAGCCCACTTCCTGCTTCCAGGTCTTTGTCCCACCCGGCCCCCTCACCTGCATGCCCTCCCTCTAGACTTCTGCCTCTGGGAATCTCGATCCCTTAGAGACTCCTCTCAGATGCGACCTTCTTTATCTCTGCACATGGTAACCGTAGTGACAGATGGGAACTAACGTTCATGTATAATGCTTACCATCTCCCAAGCACTATGCTAAGTGCTCTCCAAATAGCTCATCTGACCCTCACAACAAAACTGAGGGGGCAGGGAACTATTATTATCCCCATTTTACAGACGAGGAAACCGAGGCAAACAAAGGTGAGGTGATTTGCCTAGAGTCACACAGCTAGTAAGTGTCTGGGGGTTTCTCTGACTCTGCGTAATTGCCAGGTAAAATAAAATATGAAATAGATTCATTTTAATTCATTTGGTTTCCTTTGTATCTGAAAACATTAATAACATGATTTTGAGAAGAGATCTATAGGCTTTGCCAAAATGCCAAGGGAACCCTTTCCACTCCCTCATTTTATAGATGACATTAAAGTCTCCAGAGGTTAAGGGACTTGGCCAAGGTCACACAATTTGAACCTGGGGGCCTTGACATCCAAATCGATAGTTCTTTTGTATTTTAGGCTTTGTGCCTGGTTTGGGAATAACAACAACCCTGTTAAGCAGATACTATTATGACCTCCAGTTTGGAAACAGAAAGAAAGACAGAGAGACAAAGGGATAACTAGAGTGGGCGCTAATTAAACATGATATCATCAGGCACTGTCACTGTGTACAATGCAAGACCGAGAGTTCCTACCCTCCTAGAGTTTACATTCTAGTGGGGGAAGAGAAACCCAAAACGGGAAGGGGAGACAGAGCAAGCAGCAGAGTGTGATGAGAGCAAAGATGAAGCGACCAAAGCTCCAAGGGCTTAAGTGACTTGGCCAGGGTCCCAAAGATAAGATACTTACAGAGAAAAATGGGCAGCCCTGTTAATAGGTCCTGGCTTTTAATTCTGGCTCTGGCTCTGGCTCTGGCTCTTCCTTTGGGGCCTTAGGCAAGTCACTTAAACTGAGCCTCAGTTTCCACATTTGTAAAGTGGGATTTAAACCCAGGTCTCTCCTGACTACTGGGGCAGCCCTATTCCCATTAAACCCATCTTTCTCTCATTGCACTGGAATCTTATTGTAGGCAGTATGGCTTGAACCAAGTGGATCACTGGTTGAGGCTGTGCTCTCCAGGGATTGTTGCTGAAATTACAATCTTGTTGTCATGGAATCTGACCAAAACTGGTGGAAATCATTTCAGAAGCTTGGCAAACAAGGAGTAATCAAATATGAACAGGATGAATCGGGTTTTCAAAAGGTAATAATTTAAATGTAAAACAGGACAGGCTACAAGAGGGTGGATAAAAAATGTCAAAATTTAAGGCAAAATGCAATATTTACATTTGATTTGCAGAATCAATGGAGAGATGGTAATGTGATGGCATAAATATTTCCCTGGTTCTCCCAACGGTATCATTTTCCTGGGATTCCAAGCCAGAAAGAATTGTCAGAGGGCAGTCTAACTGGAAAACATTTCCCTAGTGTGGGGAAAGATCAAAGGCAAAACGCAAAGGGGACAGTGAGGATGAGATGGAGAGAAAGTGGTGGAAACAAAAAACATGAGCTTGGATAGATTTTGAGAGTGGAGGAGAGAAGTGTGCCACGAAGTGAAGATATCACTGAAGGACTGAAAGACAACAATACATATGCGTACGTACGTGTGTATATAGTGTGTGTATGTGTGTGAGAGACAGATGGACAAAGAGAGACAGAGACAGAGAGATTTGAGGACTAGGGGGTAGAAATTTCATACAATCTCCTTCCAGGAGAAACCCAGGAAAGACATATATGAATTGATGCAAAATGAAACAAGAAGAACCACAAAACCAATGTATGTACAAATGGATATTTGTTGGAAACAATAATCACAAAATTGAAAAATGAACAATGTACATATAATGCTACCAATGAAGCACAGCCCCCCAAAAAGAGGACAGAAAGCTGACCCCCACCCCGTTTCTTTGCAGAGGTGGGAGACTATGGGTATAGAATGCGAGCTCTCAAACATAGTTAATATTCTGTTACTTATATGGAATTGCTGTCTTCTCCTTCTCCCAAAATATATATGTCTTAGTCTTTTTTATAATATAGAGATCTCTGGGGAGGGAAAGCAACAGGGATGCATTTGATAATGAAGGCAATATTAAACCAAAAGAGATCAATAAAGTGTGTGTGTGTGTGTGTGTGTGTGTGTGTGTGTGTTAAGAAGCCCAGGTTTTC
>CM053586.1:352583583-352616077 GCA_028646515.1 Pseudochirops corinnae
CAACTTAAGACAAAAATACTTTGATGAATGTATTTTAACATAACTGATTTCCTTTATACTCTGATATATTTTATTTAATGCATTTAAAAATCTGATTCTGAGGAATCTGTTGGATTTGCCAGACCAAAGTTAGCCATAACAAAAGATAAGATCAGGAACTGGTCTAGGGGCAGCTCTGTGGCACAGTGAATAGAGCACTAACCCTGAAGTCAGGAAGATCTGAGTTCAAATCTGACACTTAATACTTACTAGCTGTGTGACCTTGGGCAAGTCACTTAACCCCAACTGCCCTGCATTCACCCCTCCAAAAAGCAAAAAAAAAGAACTGGTATAGAGGAAGACATTTTAAGAGATTCATGTTTGCCCGGGGGCTTTGGAGTCACCTTTGTGATTGTTTTTGTTTCCATTTACTTTATTGTGGTCATTTGTCCAGTGTTCTCTGGTTCTGCTTGCTCCCCTGTGCAGTGGTGAGAGCACTAGAGTCAGACCTGTCTTTGAATCCCAGCCCATCTGACCATGGACAAGTCATTTCAACACTTTGAATGCCATTTTCCTCTTCTTTAAAATAAGAGAGCTGAACTAGGCGATTGACTAGTCCTAAATCTATTATCCTAATGGAAGGTTCATCCCTCCTTCGAAGTGCTCCTGATTTCTATAGGCTATAACCACAATTACCCAACAGTCTCAGTTTCTACAAAATGGGCTATTGTGAGCTTCTTCCAAAAGGTGGGTGGAATCCCCATCTGCTGGGGAGGACCTTTGAGGACAAATAACTGCATAGGCACATCTGGAATCCCTGGTGCACTGTTCCCTTAGAGGTTTTACAAGCATCTGATGGGGATGCCAAAGTAGGAATTCAGTTATGAAATGTAGTGGCAAAGGTTCCGGTCCCCTTGACCAAAGTCTGCTCAACCAGTTACCTCTGACTCCCAGGAAGCCCTGATTTTAGACCCAATTCTTCCATATTACCTCTCTCACCCAGGTCTCCCATCTATAAAATAAAGTAGATGAAATGGCTGATCTTCAACCTAGCCCTTTGGGGATTAACAATCTAGAAGGCTATACTCCTGCCCCAAAAGAAACTACATCTTTATAAAGAAAACTCAATCCATTCAGGAGAAATATACCTGGAATCTATAAAAACAGAGTTCAAAAGGCTGCATTGATTGGCTAAATTCCAAACTATTCAACTAAGATTCTCAACGAGAAGCAAACCAAATGAACATTTTTTCCTTCAAAGTAGCAGTTCATAGAATCATAACCTTAGAGCCAGATGACACCCCAACATTTATTTAGCCTAACCCCTTCATTTAGAAATGAGAAAACAGGTCCAAAGAACTTAAATGACTTGGCCTGGGTCATACTTTGAATATGTGTGAGGCAGAATTTGAACCCAGGTTTTCTGTTTCCAAAGCTACCATACTATACTGCATCACACTGTATATGTGTGCAAGGGGAGAATGTGCCCCTGATTTCTTTTTTTTGGGGGCGAGACTGTTTTTGTAACAACTGTCCTTGTTATATTTACTTAATAAATACTCTTTATAAAAGCTAATTTTATCTGACTGATAATTGATAAGGAGTTCACAGGTGGGGGCTCTTAGAAACTCCAACCTCTATGTACTGTCACCTTATTTATTTCATTTACATGCAGAGTGCATCATGCAAATTATTAGGCTGGAAGAATGGAAAACCAGAATCAAGACTGCTGGGAGAAATGTCAACAATCTCAGAGATGTAGATAACACCATTCTGAAGACTCAAAGTAAAGAAGAATTAAGAATCCTCTTGATGAGGATGAAAGAGGAGAGTGTGAAAGCTTAACAACAAAAACAAAGAACCCTGAGATCTTGGCAATTGGTCCCATCACTTCCTGACAAATGAAAAAGAAATGAAAACAGTGTCAGACTGGGCTCAAAGAGCAGTGCTGATGGCAACTGAAGCCATGAAATTACAAGACACTCCTTGGCAGGAAAGCTATGGTAAATCTGGACAGCGGACTAAAAAGCAGAGATGTCACCTTACCTACAAAGGTCCATACAGTCAAAGCTATGGTTTTTCCAGTAGCAATGTCTGGCTGTGAGAGTTGGACTCTAAGGAAAGTTAAGCACTGCAGATTCGACACTTGAATTATGGGACTGGAGAAGACTTTTGAGAGTGCCTTGGACAACAAGGAGATCAAATCAGTCAATACTTGAAAAAAAACTCAGACTTTTCACTGGAAGGTCAAATATTGAAGCTGAAGCATAAATACTTTGGCCACATGATGAGAAGACAGGGTTCACTGGAAAAGACCCTGATGCTGGAAAAGATTGAAGGCAAAAGGAGAAAGGGAAGGTAGAGGATGAGATGGGGAGTTAGTGTCATGGAAACAACACATATGTACTTGGACAGACTTTAGGAGACAGTGGAGGAGAGAAGGGCTTGGTGTGCTGTGGTCCATGGGTTCATGAAGCGTCGGACAAGATTCAATGACCAAACAACAAAGCTATATACTAAACATTAGTGATATAAATACAAAGAATGAAGACCCTTCCTCTCAAGGAGAATATATTTTCTAGTAAACAAGAGGGTTGTGTAATGTGGAACTAGACAAGGAGAGTCCAGTCTTTCTATGAAGGCACTGAATGCCTGGTTGGTGAGGCTGCTTCCAGCATGAATAACCGAGAGCACCAATCTGGAGTACAGACAAGGCAGGTAATCTATAACTGCTTCCTATCCAATTATGAACAATTATGGGGCTCTTTTGACTGGCTCCTAAACTAGAACTGAGTGTGCAAAAAAAATAGTCTTTTCCTCCTGGCAGAGAGAACTAATTGTTGTGGGTCTCTGGATGGGTTGTGGATCAAGGATTAGGAAAGACTAGACCAAGGAGGAGGTCAAGATCTAAGCCAAGATACTCATCTCCCTTTCTAGAATTCCTCTGGAGTACCTCTCCTTTCTCCTCTCTGCTGCCTGATGCTACAAATGCCCAGCTTTAAAACTGGCCTTCCATTTTAAAGGTGACCCACAACTATGACTGGGTTTCCTCAACCAATCTGACTGCACCTCCGGTGAAAAGTCACTCCCATTGAACCAATGGCTTTCAAGGACTTTTCAGACACAAGTCTAACTTCTTTGATTGAATGGTTGTTTGTTTGAGAGGGGTTCTTCACTGGCTAAAGTATTAAAGTCTAGCATTTTATCTACTTCAAATGGCATGAAATAATTGATCAAACAACTCAATGACTCCTCTGCCCTACACATCATATTATACATGTATGTCTCGAATAAAAATAAAGAGACTGAGATAGAAAATAGTGAAACACAAGGTAGCTAGCTAGGGAGGGCATTAGCAGTTGGTGAGATAAAGCAAGGTCTTTTATAGAAAGTGAAGCTGTCTTGAGGCAAAGGTGAGGAGAGAGAGCATACCAGAAATGGAGCATAGACAGTGTCAAGAATTAGAAATGGGAGATGTAATTACTTTTGTGTTGAGCAGAGAGAAGACCAATAGGGTTGAATCCCAAAGAAGGTGGAGGAGGGGAGCAATATGCCATGAGACTGGGAAGGTTGGTTGGGGCCAGATTGTGAAGGCCTTTCAAAGCTTGCATTTGATTCTAGACAGTGGAGTTTAGCCAGTAGGGGAGTGACAGGGCTTTCCCTTTGATTAAGGAACATCATTCTCACTTTTGACAACAGTATGGAGAATGGACTTGGTGAGGGAGAGAAAGGAACAGAGCATGCTGTGATTGTCCAGGCAAGAGATGGGGAAGCTGCACCAACTCAAAGTGCCCTATCAGAGAGGGGGACAATCTGGGCTGAAGAAGGGAGTTGTCCCAGATTTTTGAAATAGTAGCTAATCCTTTCAGAGTTTCAGAGTCTTCCTCTATAAAAAGGGACTAAAATTAATAGCACCAACCCAGTAGGGTAGTGGCGAGAATTAGCTAGAAAGAGTATAAACTCCTTGAGGGCAGGGGCTGGAGAATGAATGCCCTTTGTTTCTCTACCTTCCGGGATGAGCACATAGTAGACACTTGGTAACTGAAAGCTGATTGACTGAATGTCTTGTAAAGCACTTTGTAAACCTCGAAGCCCTATATTAATTCCAGCTACAATAAGAATGCTAATAATTATTATCATCTTCGTTACTAAAATTTGAAAAGCGGTAGAACGTACATTTGAATCCATGCCTTGTGGCCGTGGGGCCAGGGCTCGTGCAGCTACAGCAGCACGAAGCTTCTCTGGAACCAAAAACCTCCAGGAGGAGGCATTTCCACTGACCGCACCCCCACTCTTTTCTCCCAGGTGCTCCAAAAGGCCAGCACCTGAGGAAATCCAGGGCTCCACTTCTCAGATTAGGAAAGGTGGACTGTTGGGGGAGAAAGTGCCTGCTGACAAGGAGTCCAAAGGGACTGACAGGAGAAGCCCCAGGGCCTGAATAATCTGCAATTTGGATAATCAGCCACTAAGTGACTTAACTATCTCTCTGACCCCTCCCCCCCCACACGCACACACAGCAGAGCTACTGGATAGAGAAAGCCTTATTATACCAAAGATGTGGTTGGCTCGAGGCAAGACTGATATTGACTCTAACACTCTCCCAGTCACTTCCAAATCTCAGAAAGAAGGCTGCTGGGCTGGGGGCCATCTCTCTTCCCAGGTCCTCACCTCCAAGCCAGGGCATGGGCGAGGGAATGTCCAGGGTCCGGCAGAAAGGGTGCCTTATCCTGGAAGACCCTCTCTTTTGGGGGCTGGGGGTGGCAGCTTGGAATCAGGAAAACTCATCCTCATGCGTTCAAATCTGGCCTCAGACAGGTACTAGATGTATGACCCTGGGAAAGTCACTTCGCCCTATTTGACTCAATTTTCTCATCTGTCAAATGAGCCGGAGAAGAAAATGGCAAATCTCTCCAGCATCTTGGCCAGGAAAATCCTAAATGGGATCGTACAGAGTCAGAAATGACTCAACAACAACCTTATTGTTACTATTAATATTGTTGTTCTTTTTCCACGGGCTGTGGACTCACGATCAATTAATCAGTTTATATTTATTAAACATCTTCCAGTACTAAGCCCTGGAAATACAAATTCAAAAACAAAATGGTCCCCACCTTCAGGGAGCTTACAATCAATCCATCTCTTCCATGATTGCTATGGACATATGAGAATTCAGCTTTAGGGAAAAACATCTGAGCACAGAATCACTGTGTCTGTTCAGGAAAGAAAAAGAAATCGGTTGGATCTAGTTTAACATGGCAGCCAGTGCTTGCTAGCCCTCTAGGATTCTAATTACATTTAGTGAGACAGCCTTTCAAGCCTCCCTCTCCATCCACAACGCAGAGTGATAAGATACAGAATTTCCCTGCCATTATTAATGGACCTGGCTCTGCCAACTGAACAGAGAGTTTCAAAGGAGATACCCAAATGTGTCAACATTTCATCATTCCTTAAAAGAAGAAGAAAGCAAAGCAAACATCTTCCCCATTTTCTCTGTCTTATTCTTCCTTGAGGAGGAATTTGTTTGAAAGAAAGTCTATCTTGCAAGCTTCTGAACTTTCTATGTGTCATGGACCCCTTCAGCCTGTCTGGGAAAGCATATAGACTCCTTCTCAGAATCATGTTTTTAAATGCCCAAAAGAAAACACATAAGGATGACAAAGGAGACTGCTAGAACTGGGAAGGCCAGTCTGCCAACCTCTTCTGGCAATTGACATATGGCCGTACAGACTCTGCTTATAGGAATGAAAAAAACAAAAAACCACCCACTTTCAGTGGTGACTCATTCCACTTTGGACAGATCTAACTGGTAGAAAACTATTAACCCAAATCTGTGACTTCTACTCATTTCATTGCCCCTATTTCACCCCTCTGTGGTCAAGTCATTGGAGAGAGATCACAGAAGACCTTGACTGAATCCCAGACAGTAGTTGGAAGGCTATTCCATGGACAAGCAAGAAGTTTTTGAACAGATACAGGTCTTTGAGCAACAGGACCAACTCAATTGAACCTTTTGTTTTCTGGCAGAAAAGATTTCTAAGTCTAGAGCTGAGGGATAGACTTGAGATTATGAGATCAATTAAGAGCCCATTAGGATTACTTGGGTGAGAGGATCAGATGGACTGAAAGAGACCAAATGGAAGAGTGAGAAACGCTGAATCTCAGAGTAAAAAGGGGCCTGAGACATCATCTACTTGAATTGAACAAGAATTCTCTCTGCAACTTAGCCAGTACCTAACTATTCAGCCTTTGCTTGAAGACTTCTGAGGAAAGGAAATCCACTGCCTCTCGAACTGGCTCTGTCTGTTATAGTAGATAGACTTTAAGACACTTGAAGGTAGAAATATTTTTCTCCCTGAGTCTTTTCTCCTAAAGAATAAATACTCCTTCAACCAATACTCATATGACCTTCACCCTTCTCCATCCTGTATCCTTTGGACACCTTCTAACTTATGTGGGGATTAAAATTGTCCAACCTACAATAAAAACCACTGAGGTAGAGCTATGAGCCAATGGCATTATATTAAAGGGTCCATGGTCCTCATGATCTGAGATGCCTCCTTCTTCCAGGGTCTTACTTTTGTAAGGCTTGATACAGAATCCCATTGGTTGATAGACCTTCCTTCAAGGACCAAAAATGATATATCAGAAGAAAAGTCACAGGCTGGATGAAGCATGGGTCATCTCCACTGACTAAGTGGTCATAAGATGGTCACCTGCTCATGTTGGACAAGAGAGAATAGTCTAGTGTGACAAAAATATATTGCGGGACTTTCCAAAGCATCAAGGCATCTCAGCCATGCTAGGTTTAGACAAGGAATTTGAGCAAAAGAGTATGAAGATATCTTTGTCAGTATTCTTGTGGTTGTGCAAATGAACCTCATAACTTAACTTGGACAACATGTCTTGTTTAATTAAAGCAGTGTATTGCTACAATGGCTCTCTCAACAGCCATTTCTTACTGTTGACTTGCATGGAATCTTCAATCTACTAAAACACAGATTTTCTTCATATGAGCAACCGATTAGCCAAAGCTCCCTCATCTTGTACTTGCGAAGCTGATGTTTTGAATCCACTGAGAAGACTTTGCATTGATTGCTTTCAAATTTCATCATATTTGGTTTGACCCAATGTTCCAGCCTCTCAAAATCTGTTCAGACCCTGTCTCTGGTCCCCAGTGAGTTAATCATCAATCTCAGCTTTTTGTGTATTGGAATTTTTAGAAGGATGCTATCTCTGTCTTTATTAAAGTCATGACTCAAAGGCCAGATACAGATTCCCATGACCCTTTACTAGAGGACTTTCCAACCCCCATAGCGATCTCTCAGGGCAGCTAGATGGTGGAGAGCACAAAGCCTTGGACCTGGAGTTAGGAATACCTGAATTGAAATCTGATCTCAGACACTCACTAGTTGAAAGACCCTGGGTGAGTCACTTGACCCTGTTTGCCTCAGTTTCTTCATCTGTCAAGCGAGCTAGAGAAGAAAATGGAGAATCACTCCAGTGTCTTTGCCAACAAAGCCCCAAATGAATTCATGGAGAGTCAGATATAACAGAAAAAAAGCAACTGAACAACAGAATAAGGATATTTTCTCCTACAGAGGGGAAAATTTGAAGCCCCAGGGTGAAGAATGACCCAACGTGACCTATCTGTGAAAAAGTTGGGGCAAAAACATAGAACTTCTGGCCCCAGGCCAACGCTCCTTCCAGGACCAGTGCTGACTATGGAAAATTGGGACAAATAAGAAAACATTTCTTTCTATTTTGTGGCTTCTTTGACATTCAAACCTGAATTCACTTCACACTTTACTTACCCAGAGAAATTCAAATGAAGGGATGGAGAAGCTGATCTCAAGGGACAAAACCAAATCCCCCATTCCAAGTCAGACTGCACTGTGACTTTTCTTGAGCAAGACATGATCCATGAGACCATCATTATTTAGCCAACTCCCAGGCTCATCAAGTACCTGATGTCATCTTCATTAAAAATAATTAAGATTCCCTAGATGGCCGTTCACAGCTCAAAATGATAGAGTTTTTCTTTTTTATGCTACTGCACGGTTTTCTCAAACTCATCCATATTTAATTCTTACAGACGCTTTGCAGAGCATGAAATATTTAGCAGTAAGAGGGTTTCAAACCAGAATACTAAATGTCAGCCTCTCTCTCCAAAACAGTTTTCATTTCCTTCTCAATAAATGAGCTGGCCCCAGCTTCAGAAGTCGAGAGGAAACGGGGCGAGGGGGAAAGAGAACCCCTCCAACTTCACCCACATTAAGGAATGGAGATAATGACATCCATCTAGCTGGACTCTGAGGCAGACAATTAGGCCACATATGAGTCTCTGCTTTAAACTTCAGGCTTATTAAGCATTGTCAGATTCCAAAGCTCGGTGCCCAGTTTGTATTATAGATGGAGATAATCGCTCAGAAACCCATCCTTCCTGAATCCTGTGACATACATTAACAGAAAGGGAGAAGAAGATAAGGCAGCCCTGGCAGGCATGAATTCAGCCAGATTACATTCTGCAGGGCTAATTGGCCATACAAAATGACAATTGAATAACATGAATTACCCTCTTGTCCTAATTAAGAGGACCTAGGAAATAAAAGGCATTTAAGTTGGGAGGTGGTACAGTCTTAAGTCCCTACACTGATGGGATGTAGACCTTAACTTGCTTTGTTAGCCAAAAAGATTTTTAAAAAAATAATTTTATTTTGAATTTTTGAGAATTGATTTGATAAAACATGATTCCACACTTATTTATATTGATGGGGATACAAAAGGGGGAAAAAAAAGCAAGAAATCTCTTTTTTTAGGGAGCGTACAGTCTACTACATGTATCCAACATATAAACAAAGAAGTAAATATGAACAGGAGTCAGCAAAGTGGTGCTGTAGTGGAGAGAGCTGGGGCATGAAGTCAGAAAAATCTGAGTTCAAATCCAGCCTCAGATACCTACTAGCTGTGTGACCCTGTTTGCCTCAGTTTCCTCATCAGTAAAATGAACTGGAAAAAGACATAGCAAACCACTCTAGTACCCTGCCAAGAAAACCTTAAGTGAGGTCACAAGGAGTGGGGCAGCAATGAAAAATGACTGAACAGAAAAAAAAATACAAAGTCTACACAAAGGTTTTTCAAGACTGAGTGCTCTATTTAGCAGAGGAATCAGAAAAGCCAGATGTAGGAGATGGCACCTGGATGAGCTTGGATTTCAATTCAGGTCAAAACCATTCAATTTAACAAATCCTTTTTTTTTCTGTTTGGAGGGGGGGAGGTAGGTGACTTGCCCAAGGTCACACAGTTAGTAAGTGTCAAGTGTTGGATTTGAACTCAGGTCCTCCTGACTCCAGGGCCAGTGCTCTATTCACTGTGCCACCTAGCCGCCCTTAACAAGTATTTTTAAGTGCCTGCTATGTGCCAAATTCTGTGTTAAGTGTTGGAGATATAAAGATCAAATCAGAACGGTGCTTGCCCTCAAGGGGCTTTCATTCTAGGTGGTGGAGAACAGATCCAAGCTCATAATTTAAGTCTGCTTCATATTGACAGAAGTCGGGGTAGGATGGGAATTGCAATGAGCAATGGGGTCAAGAAAGCTAGGAGGAAGCAATTCTGGCTGTGGGGGCAGAATATCATCTCTAGTGTATCTCCACCAGTGCCTAGCACAAAGCACAGTACACAGTAGGTGCTTACAGAATGTTCATTGAATGTTGAGTACATGTGCACAGTGGGCTCTCAGGTGGACAAAAATATGCACATTAGGAGGAATCTTGATGAAACCTGTGATTTCATTAGCATGGAATGCTCCCAGGGAATGTGCAAGGCAGCCTGTTCTCAACATCTTAAGAATCTTAAAGTTGCCTCCAGCACCAAGCACTTGAGTGATTTGTACAAGGTCACATAGCAGTATGTGTTAGTCAGGATTTGAACTCAGTCCTTCATTGGCTTACTATGAGAACTCTCCAAAGGATCTCAGTAAATAGTTATGGCATTAACAGACTATTAATGTTTCTAGTAGTTTATTTTTTGATCTCCCAGAAGGAAAGATGGCTTTGTAAGATTCATAGCAAGAAGTAAGTGGCCACTCGCCTTTGGCATCCGGTGAGTTAAACCCAAACCCAAATGTGGAGTGAGAGATCTAGCCCAAAGCCCAGCACATAATAGACATCAAAAAAATATGCCTGTGGAACTGAAACAAATGATGTCAGAGACACATCTTTAAACTCACAACTGACCCCTGTGCCCAGCACAGGCTGCTGGCACACAGTGGGCACTGAATCAGTGCCTTCTGGATTTGCTAAATTTCAAGTTGCTCAGAACTTTGGGAGCTGCTTCATAAAGTGGATTAGGGGCTGGACTCAGAGACAGGAAGCCCTGGGCTCAAATCCCGATTCAGGTACTTGGTAGTTATGGGACCCTGGCCAGTCTCAGCACCCTCCTCCATAAACTAGGGATGATAATTATAGCATTTACCTCACAGGGTTGTAATGAGGATCAAGGGAAATGATCTATGTCGTATATGGCAATAACATATTACACATATGACAAACCTTCAAGTGCCCTATCCAAAAGCAAGCCATTAGCTATTAAGGGCCCATTGCATGGTGTCCCTACCGTGGGAAAACCAGATCTACACCTCTTTTTGCCAATGAGGAATTGCTTCACTTTGTCAATTTCTAATCCAAAACCTACCATCTTCCTACCCACCCCAGGAAACTTCCTATAAGACAATTCCACAGCCCTCCCTTCCCTTCTCACTAACTCCCAAAAAGTCCTCACAGGCTGGGACCTTTAGTATTCTTGGAACAATATCATCGTTGCTATGTACAACGATGTTTTCAAACAGCTTCTGCTTTTGTTTGCTACTCTCTTGGAAGCCTTTTTTGGAGCAAAAGGGGGAAAACACTCAAGTCTCAGGAGTATGGCTTTGGGTACATGGACCAAACGTGGGGCTAGTTTTCCAAATACAGTCAATTTCCAGAATCCAAGATTGAAAGGAAGGGATTTTGGAGAGCAGCAAAGCTGACTTTTACACGATTAAAGATATACTCAACAAGTGGTTGTTTTGTCTTCATAGCCTGTGATGCAATCCCAATAGCCTCCATCTCCTGACTTGGGGCACGCCACTGGCTCTCTCCCTAATCTACCACTCTCCAGGCTCCCTTCAAGTCTCAACTAAAGTTCTACCTTCTGCCTTCCTCAGTTGTCCTTCACCTGAGTGCCTTCCCTCTGAGAATAATCATAGTCTGTCCGATAATCCAATCTGTCCTTTCTATGTTTTGTTTGTCAGTAGACTGTGAGCACCTTGAGGACAGGAACTGGTTTTTGCCTTTTTTTACATCCTCAGGACTTAGCACGGTGCCTGGCATACAGTAGGCACTCCATGAATGCTTTTTGCTTAATACTTGTTGGAGGATGGAAGGAGGTGGGAAATCTTCAAACACAGAGAGCATCTGTTATTCCAAAATCCAGTATTAGGTCACCTGATGAATGGTATCAGACTTCACCTAACAGAATGGAGGAACACTGAATTTAAATTCAGAGGACTTGGGATGGCGTCCTAATTCTGCCACTGTAAATGATGTGGCCTTGGGGCAGATAAACTCAATTTTCTCTTCAGTTTAAAAAGAAGAAGTTGGACTCAAGTATCTAATGTACCTTTCTATTTTTAAAGATAAATTCTAACACTATGTTTTGTCTTGACATCATGGTCACTTCTGATGTGTTATAAAGAAAAATCATTAAGAAAAAAACCCGAGACTTATTGACTAAAGCTAACAGTGCATGTGGCAACCCTCACTTCCTTGCTGCCCCACCGAGCTCTCTCCTGAAAGGAAGGAGGTAGCTGCATGCCATTCTTTGTTCTTTAGGGTCAGGATTGGTCATAGTGATGACACAAAGTTTGCCCTCTTCCTGTTCCTCACACAGAACTCCAAGCCTGGAATTCACTCGTTCCTCTCACCTCTGCTTCAGGGAATTTCTCACCTACTTAGCCCAGGCACCACTTTCTAGATGTAACTTTTCCAGATTCCACCAACCCTAAGTGTTCTGCACCCCACCTCCCCACCCCCTATCCCTGTGTGCTGGGGCCAGCTTTAACCAGCTACTTGATAGTTAAAGTTTTAGCAAGAGCATCCACACCTCCATCATTAGCCAATGCTCCAAATCCGGGCTCAGTTTTATGCTTTGTTCATCATCCACACTTGTTGCTGTTTGTCCTCTGGACCATGATATCAGGAGGTGATGCCATGATATGCAAGAGAATTGGACTTAAGTGAGGGAGAGCTGGGCAAAGTCACCAGTCTTGGGAAAGTGATGGAGAAAAAGTTAATGCAGATGAAATTTAAACCTATGCCCTTGGGGGCCATGTTCTCTCTGGAGAGCTGGTGGTTAAACACTGACCAGTACAGCCCTGCCTCCCTCCCTCTGTGCCCTGTATGTAATTTTACATTTATTAACACTGACACTCATACAGTTACTTGCTTTCCCTTCCCTCGCCTTCCTCCCCCCGCCCCCCTCCCCTCTGTAAATTCCTCAAGAGCAGAGATTACTTCATTCTACAGATCATTATGGCGCAGCTAGGTGGTGCCATAGTGCACAGAGCGCCAGCCCTGGAGTCAAGAAGATGCACCTTTACAAGTTCAAATCCCATCTCAGACACTTACTGGTGGTGTGACCCTGGGCAAGTCACTTAACCCTGTGTGCTTCAATTTCCTCATTTCTAAAATGAGTTGGAGGAGAAAATGTCAAACCACTCCAGTATCTTGGCCAAGAAAGCCCCCAGTGGGGTCACTAACAGTTGGACACTACTGAAATGAATGAACAAAATAGATGATTATGCCCCTAGTGCTAAACGCATAAAAGACCCTCCTCAATAAATCTATGCGAGTGGTTAGTAATCTTTCTGTTTACATGACTGTTCCTTTTATTAAATATTTTGGTTTTGCTTACTTGACTCTAAACTGGTTGCTACAGGTCCTCAATACAGGGTCAATCAGGGGAGGAGGCAGTGAGCTGAGCCTTGCAAGCTGGAAGAGCCGAGAAGGGCATGCATTCTGGGTTGGGATACAGCCTTTGCAGAAGCATAAAGATGAGTAAGGGATGGGTGATGGCTGATGGCTGAGGAAATGTCACTTATGAGGATTTTTAGCCATTTTTGCTGCTAAACAATTCCCAGAAGGAAATTTGTAATTATAAAGGGAAGGTCTTTGAAAAACTCCCTCTTAGGTTGTTTTGCTGTGTGCAGAAGTCAAGCATAGGAAGATTGCAGAAAATCTGAAAGCCTGCAGAGGATAATTTTCAGAAAAAACACCCAGCTGCCTCTCTCAGTGCCTTGCTTTCTCAGGATGTGTTTCTCATGCTCACTAATAGAGTCTGACAGTTACAGAGGCTCTTTTCCATAAGGTTTTGGGTCCAGATTTTCCTCATGAGGCTGGCATGTTCACTGGATTCCCTTTTTAGTAAGAGCTTAAAGTAAAATTCTTTGAAATGAATTGTCCTTATCCATCACCACAGACAGAGGAAGCTATTGCTGAGAAAGGGAGACTGCTTCTGAGGGTGGCAAAGCCTGTTGTCTACTGATGAGCAGCTCAGTGAAGGTGACAAATAGGATCCTGGTCTGCCCTGGAGGTTAAGTGTGGGAAGGAAGTGTTTAAGGTTCCCAGGGACACTGAAGTCTAGACTAATGGGCAGGGGCAATGTTCACAAACTCTGAGATATCTCACAGAATGAGCAGCTCAGATGAGATGGTCTCAGAGATACATTTCTGTTTGTTAACAGTTTATGGTTCAAGGACCCTATAAAGCAGTGAGACTTCTACTTTCCTGCACTCATATTTACTGAGCAGCTCCTGTGAGCAAAGTCTTTTCAGAGGTACGATGGGGTGTGTGTGAGGAGAGAGAGAGAAGTATAAGACATGCTTCTTTGTCCTCAAGGACCTTGTAATATAAATGGGGGAGAATGAGACTGTATTTGCATAGGGTCATAAACCTGGAACCAGAAGGGATCTTAGAGGTCACCTACCCGGAAGGTCCAAGGCCAAATGGGCATGGGCTGCGGGCTGCCCTCCAGAATCGCTGCTTCCCCCTCCCTGGAAGTCTTCAAGAAAACACTGGATGACCACTCATTTGGAAATGGTGTCAAGGGGATTTTTGCTCAGGTGTAGGATGGTTGTTACCTGGCCTCTGAGCTCCCTTCCATGTCTGAAATTCTGCGAGTTTGTTTTTCCTCCTAGTCCTTCCTTCTTAGAGCAAAATGGCATTACATCACATTCATGTGACACTGTTTCATCAGCTCTTCTCCAATCAAAAGCCCCCACTTGGATTCCAGTGTTTGGGCAGCTTAGGTTCCTTTACTATGATGACTCCAAGATGGGCTAAGCTGGCAACACTCTGGGAATGGTAAACCACTGAATAGCGGGGTTGCCTCATTGGAGAGCTTCTGGCAATGGCTGGACAGTCACATGGTAGAGACATAGTCATGGGCCTTCTTGGCTAGAGAGCCTTTGAAGTCCCTCCCACATCTGAGATTCTTTAATATAACTAACTTCCTTCCTTCCTTCCTTCCTTCCTTCCTTCCTTCCTTCCTTCCTTCCTTCTTTCCTTCCTTCCTTCTCTTCCTCCCTCCCTCCCTGTCTTTCTTCCTTCCTTCCTTTCTTCCCTCCCTCCTTCCCTCTCTCCCTCTCTTCCTTCTTTTCTCTTTCCTTTCTTTTGTCCTTTCTCCCCAATTTTTGGGTCACTCCTCACATTGAAAACCAGCATAACTTTTTTTCTAAATTTTTTAAAACTTCAATTAATAAGCATCTCTTTGTCCTCCTTCCTCTCCCCCAAAATGAAAAAAAAAACAAACAAACAACAAACCCTTGCAAAATCCAGCATGACTTTTAGATAACAATATTCAATACTTATGAAATCCTTTCAGATTTGAGCTCCGTTATATACTTTTCCTTAATTGAGGTTTAGCAGTTAGGTAACACAGGTTATACTAGCCCGATTTTACACAGGAGTAAACTGAGGCTCTGGATGGTTAAGTGGCACCACATGGCACAGTGCCAGGGTCCTTCATCTGGGATCCAGGCTAGCTCTCCAGGAGTCTCTGGAGTGGGATGGAAAACAAACAAACCTATCTTTATTAGCACTCACTTTTGGCTTCCCTGTTAATCCTATGTATTTTATTTTATGCATTTAAAATAGTATTCCTATGCTATTGTGCTATAAGAAATGGGAAGGAGATGGACTTCATAATTACCTGGAGAGGCTTATACAAATTGATGCTGAGTGAGAAGAGCAGAACCAGGAGAAATTTGTACACAATCACAGACACATCATATGTGTGATGACCAACCTTGATGAACTGGACTCTTCTCAGCAACTCACATGTATAAGACAACTCTACAAGTCTCAGATTTGAAGGAGATGTCTACATTCAGAGAAAGATCTAGAAAGACTACAGTTTAAATGGAGACTGAAGCAATACATGCTATCATTCTTTTTCATATTTGGTTTTCTTTCTTCTTCCCAGTGTTCACTCCACTGGTTACAACCCTTCTATACAACCAGACTATTGTACAGTGTGAAAGTATTTGCAGATCCTATACTTGATTGCATGCCACCATGGGAGAGGGGGGAAGGGAGGGGAGAAAATCTGAAACTGAAGGGATTGTGGAACTGAATCTTATAAACTAAAAGTAAATAAAAAAGTCATTGAAAAAATAAAATAAAATAAAATAAAATAAAATAAAATAAAATAGTATTCCAAGGAGTCCAGAAGTTTTAACCAAATTGGCCAAGGAGTCTAGGAAACAACAGTGTTGAGAGAATGCTATCTGTGGAGCAGGGAGTCCTGACTTTAAGCCCTGCCACAGACATTTCTTATCTATAAGATGATGGGGAAGTTCATTAACCCCCTAGAGACTCAGTTTCTTCATCTTTACAATGGGGATAACAATGCCATCTATCACGTGAGCTTCATGGGAAGACAGAATGAGACAATATGTGGGAAGCATTTGGAAATCCTTGTAGTGCTAGATCAATGAGTGCCTGTATTTACAAATAAGAAGTGACTTATCCAAGTTAATACTGTGAGGAGCCAAAGGATTTGGACCCAGGTCTATCTACTCAAAAACTACTCCAAAACTTAGAGGTTTTGGTTTGTTTTTTTCCAGTGTCACAAATAGAAATTAATGCAATATATTCATTGGTCAATCATTCATTAAGTACCTACTGCATGCTAGGCACTGTGCCAGGCACTAAGGATAGGAAAAACTGAATAATCCCTGCCTTAAAGGAGCTTACATTCTTTTGGAGGGGGAATAACACACCCATTGACAAGGGTGGGAACAGGATGGTGATTTCATTGCTATGGGCGGCCTCCAGATGAAGAGCCTCTCTCTATTAATGCAGGTCAGTTCCTTCTCTGCACTTTACAGCCTTAGAGAGCTGACCCGGCAGTGAGCGGACAAGTGTCTGCCAAGTGTCACCCAGCCAGGGTAAGCCAAGTCAGAGGCTGGACCCAGGCAGGATCTTCTTGGCTCTGAGGACAGCACTCCTTCCTGCCCCGCTGCCCATGAACCTGACAGCCTGGTAGGAGACAGCCTAGCTCAGAGGAAGGAGGGTGAGGTCTGGGCTCAGAGGAGGAGGCTTTCTAATCCCAACTCTGCCATCTGTCACCTGGGTGACTTTGGACAAGTTACTTCAGTCAGTCAACAAAGAGTCATGAAGTACTATGTTCCAGCTGTTGCACAGGAACAACATGGTCCCTGCCCTCGAGGGACTTCTATTCTAATGGGAGAGACATGTCAAAAACTGTATATAGAAGGAATAAGCAGCATAAATCTCTGGGGGAACCAGTCACCTCACGGTAAAACAAGGAAGCTGCATCAATGACCCCCAAGTCCCCCTTCAGCTCCAAACCTGCGATCTGCAGACATAGCCAAGCAAAGACAAAATACACACACGGGGCAAAGTAATTTCAAATTCTTTGACTGTGGATGAGCAAATATAGAGCAATTTCCAAGGGGAAGAAGGGGGGAAGCATTGCCTGGTGGGGGAGTACGGAGAGAGCAGGAAAGGCCTCCCTTAAGGGGTGGCCCTTGAGCCAAGCCTTGGAGGGATCTGTGGAATACCACAGAAACTCCTACAACGCACTCAGTTTACACCCCCAACTGTTAGCTTAACACCAGAGACAGCAATCTTGTCTGCTTCAAACACCCTTAATATAAAGAACAAGATGAGTGGTCTTTTCCTCCCCCACTTTCTATCCAAAGAATTCTCGCCCTGATTCCCACCCCCCAGTGTCGACCCCTTCCACAATTCTCCCAGGCCAGTTGAGGAATGCTCAGTTGCCACTACCTAATAAAACATAACTTGCCCAGGGAGAAATCTAAGCAGCTAAAGTGCCCTGCACATGTGGGATGAATTATGTGGTGATGACCTTCACATTCTATTTAGGAAAAGCCTGAAATGTGAGCCAACCCCTTCGTGGCTGAACTGCAGAGTGTGGGTCTCTCTCTATGCTAAGAACAGTAAGATTTCCATAGGTTTAAGCCACTTAGAAACCACTGGGCTTGATCATGGGCAAGACAGTGTAATCAGAGTAACGGAACGATCCTGGAGCTCAAGCAAGTGGTGACCTTGGGACTGGCATCTCACCCAGGTGCTTCCCTATAGGATCACCTAATAGGGAGCCCAGTAAGACCTTGGCCAGCATCCCTCTAGGACCTTAGGGGCCTAAGGCTAGGCTTCTCAGCCTTCTGGTGCATCAGAAACTCCTCTGGAGATCAGTCTGGGGAAGCTTATGGCCCCTTCTCAGAATCTTGTTTATAAATGCATAAAACAAAATACACACATTACAAAGGAAATTAGTTATGCCAAGTTACAAATATCCAAACATTATTTTTAAATAAGTTCAAAGAATAAATTAAGAACCTCTAATTCTGGGCCTTCTTTATATTTGCCAGAGTAGAAAACGGAGGGCAAAAGAGGCCGAGTGGGTTTCCCAAGGTCACACGATAATTTAGAAGAGGGGATCTGACCTGGGGCATGTCTCTTAATCCTGTGGGCCTCAGTTTCCTCATCTGTAAAATAAGCTCAAGAAGGAAACGGTAAATCACTCCAGTATCTCTGCCAAGAAAGAAGAAGAGGAGTCAGACATGACAGGAAAATTATCAACCAACCACCTCAAAATCAGCGCCAATCATACTGCTACGATTGCACTAGATCTACAACTTTCTAACTTTTTTATATTTTGTACCAGGTGGGTGGGAGGAAAATGTTAGTATTGTTTTCATCTCTCATTTACAGATAAGGAAAAAGAGGAACCAAGTGTTAAAACAATTCGTAGTTTCCCCTTCTGGAAAACGAATGGAGGGGATGACCTGGAAGGCCCTTCTGCCGACAGAATTCCGAACGTCGCCCTCTAACATTCCCCTGTCAGCTCTCACATTCAATGCTCTTCAGCTTTTACCTTACAGTCCATATTTTTACGTTCTAGCTTCTCTAAGGTCTTTCCAGGGTCAAATTCTGTGATTCTAGGGTTTTTTAAAAATTAAATTCCTTCCAGAAACATCCATACTAAAAGCGCAAGGCAGGTGGGTTATTTGTACCGAAGGGTTCTTCTGCTAGGCTAAAATCATACCCATCAGGAGATTTATTAAAAAAAAAAAACAGCCATGATGGTGGGTTTGGGGTGGGGTCCAGCAGAACCCCACAACACTTCTCAGAATCTGGCCGTTATTTAGAGGACAACATCTCACAAGACCGATGTATCAATTGGAATGTTCGTGTTTCATTCTACTAGTAATGCCGAGGCTGCAGCCAGCGATGACTTCCAGACGGCCTCCATCAGAGGAAGGACCTTGAGGCCTGAGGCAGTTGGGTCATTTCAGATCACAGCCTTTCCAGCCAGAAGGGATTTTAGAGGTCACCTCATCCAGTCCCCAGCCCCAGTTCATTTTACAGATGAGGAAATGGAGGCCAGAGGAAGGGAAAAGGCTGGTCCCAGAACCCACATGGGAATCCAGGCCCTTTATCACTAGGGCCATAGTGACCAGTCAAACACACTAGACCCTGATGATCCCGATGGAAAATGGGAGGTACACTTGGTTCAGAACCTGAGAGACATTCCCAAGGACAGTTAAGCTGCAAAACTGAGAGATAAGAGAGCATGAGCCAGGGATCAAGAGAACTGAATTTTAGACCAGCTTTGCAACTGTCAGTTCCCCTCCCAGGGGCCTGACTTTCACCATCTGGAAAACAAGGGAACATGTTCCTACATACATTCCAGATGGCAGCCTCCCTGCTTTGTACTGATTGTTGAATTCAACATTGTTCTGTAAATTTAGTCATCAGAATTCAGAGTGCCCACAATTCTGGGCAAGGGCCAAGTTCACCTACAAATCTTTAACGACGTCTTGGGATGGGAGATGGGGAGTCCTGAACAGCTATGGGGCTCAGCAGATAGAGTGCTGGACCTGAAGTCAGGAAGACTTATCTGCGTGATCCTCAGCAAGTCACTTCACCCTGTTTGCCTCAGTTTCCCTATTTGTAAAATGGGTTAGAGAAGGAAATAACAAACCACTCTAGCAGCTTTGCCAAAGAACCCCCAATGGGGTCATGACAAGAAGGATAGGACTGAAAACAACTGAACAACAATAAAAGGGGAGTGAAGGGTCTATAGCTGACTTCAAAATAGTGTTAGAAATCTAGAATAGAGTCGGAAGTCACCTCGGATCAGCTATTTTACAGATGAGGACACTGAGGCCCAGAGAGGAGACACAATATGCACAAGCCACTTAGCTAGGAAGTGTCAGAGCCAGAATTAGAACTCAGGTCTTCTGGACTCCATGTCCAATTCTGCTCCAGGCACTACCCCGCTCTGCCTCATTAAAAACACGTAAGACCTTTAGATGCCAACAAATAAATAGAAAGTTACACAGTGTGATGAAATAACATCTGGGAGGGGACAAAGAGGAAAGGGGTCACAAGAGAGGTGGCACCTGGGCAAGCAGACGTGAGGAGAGCCTGGGGAAGGGACACGCTCAGGCAAACGTATGGAGGCAGGAGACAGAATGTCATATGGGAAACCACTAGCAAGCTAGCTGGGAACCAACAGTGTGTGAAGGGGGCTGCTGAGAAATAAAGCAGAAAGGAAAGAGGGGCTTTAAATGATGCACTGAGGATTATGTCTGTTATCCACACATCCGTGTGCATTTTATGCTGCCTCTATTTTCACCTTACTGATAATATTTGTATGTGTAGATATGTACATGTACATGGGTGGATACATATATGCATGTGTATATATGTATATAATACATACAAACACATATAATCCATAAAGCAAAGAAGAGGTGAAAATTTGTATTTCAGAGTAAAAGCATGACAAATTTTTTCCCTTAATCAATGAACCTGGTTTTTTTCTGGTGTTTTAATTCCCATACTGGCAATGGGGTTAAGAATACACTGAATTTCAGGGCAAACTTTATGTCCTTCCCAGGAAAGAGAATGGACCACGATGGCCTTCTCTCTGATGCTGTAAGGAGCCCAGGCACTTCCCCTTCTCTGTCCAGAGTCTGAGGATCTATGTAGAAAGCACATTCTCCTTTAGAGTTGCCCCAAAGGGGAAAGCACTGGAGATTATAGCATCTAGCCCTCACCCTCTGTTGGACCATGCCTTCCCCAGGGCCCTCTGCATAGGCGTTCCACACTGAACAGAGGGCCAGTAGAGACACCCGTGACTTCTGCTCGAGCTCTCATGGGCTTGGCGCACATGGTGGATTTATGTTAACTGGAATTCTGCCTCTGACGAACGTGCACCCAGGGAGATGCTCCTCTGTTAACAGCTGCAGGGTGGGGGGAAGTGTCATGGACCTGCAATCTTTGGAAAACCCACTTCTGTTTTACCCAAGAACCCCAGACCTGAGAAGAGCCACTCCGGACCTCAACATACATCTGTTGGAATGAACTTCCTTCTGAGGACTCCCATTTCCCTCAATGTACTGAAAATAAACCCAAAAGAACAAAGGTCATCAGGGTTGGACCCTCTGGTTTCCCACTTTGCCCAGCATGTAACAGGTTTTGTCTCCTTGATCTCAGGAATCATTGAAAAGTCAAGAGTTACAAAGAGACCTCTCACTCAGTGAAAGAGCAAAAAGGTCCCTCCCCAGAGAACAGGCAGCAGCCAAAGGAAATGTTCAAGGGACTCATTTCTTTCAGGATGCTTACAACGTTGGAAACAGCTAAGAAAACAGCTCTCGAGTTCTCTGCTTCCCAATTGCCTTCACTTCACAGAAGCCCAGACTCTCAGGGTCAGAAAGGAGCTCAACCAGCCCCCTTCTCCAACATGATGGACAAGTAAGGAGTCTTCAGTTTCTTCTGCTAGAAAAAACCCCAAGGGGAGAATGAGAGAATGATGGAAAGGGAGGCAGCCACAACTAATCTGTCAATCCACATTCATTAGGCACCAACCAAGGTGTAATACACAGGAAATCCCAAGATCACAATGAAGTAGAGTGCCTGCCCTCAAGGAGTTTATAATCTCATCTATTCAGGTGAAAAAATATGTGCATATATAGGTAAAAACAAAATAGAAGCAATGTAATGGGGGAGGGAGAGACTAGCAGCTAGGGAGTATTTATCAAATGCTTAAACAATCAGAGTCTTTTAGAAACTCAAGTTCTAATGGGGGTAGACAACATGTAAATAAATATGTTCATATAAGAGCCATAGAGATACAGTAGCTAGAAAATAATCTCAATGGGGAAGGTACTGGCAGCTGAGGAAGACCTGAAGAAAGTCAGGGAAACCCAGAGGCAGAAGAGAGGAAGGTGAGCATTCCAGTCACAGGGAACAGACAATGGGAAAGCATGGAGGCAGGAGATGGTGTGTGTGGGAGAAGAACATTAGTAGGTCAGTGTAGTTGGGTAGTAGAGCATGGGAAGAGGGTAAAGGAGGTGATCCTTGAAGGAAAGTAGGGATTCTAAGAGGCTTAGGTGAAGAGGGACAGCATTGCAAACATGGGAGATAGATAGCTATGGCCAAGACAGAGTGAGTACCATTGAAGAGTGGAAGGGAAGAAAATACAATGAGGCTGGAAAAGTAAGCCAGGGCTGGGTTGTGAAGAGCTTAGAGACCAAATGGAGAAGCTGATCTTTGGAGTAACAAAGAGTCACTATGGTTTAGAGGGGAAAGGAGTGACCTGGTCAGCCCTAGGGTTCAGGAAAATCATTTTGGCAGCAGAGGAGAATGAATGAGAGGTAGAAGAAACCAGATACTGGGAAATTAATTAGGAAACTACTGCAACAGCCAAGGTGTGTGTGTGTGTGGGTGTGGGTGTGGGTGTGTATGTGTGTGTATGTGTGTGTGTGTGTGTGTGTGTGTGTGTGTGTGTGTGTGGTGGGGGTAATGAGGGACTGAAAGAGGGCAATGGCTCTGAGTAGAGGGAAGAGGAGCAATAGGAGAGACATTGTGGAGGCAGACAGTGGAGTGATGAGCTGGGGCTCTCTGATGGGAAGCGCAGTGACAAGCTGGGAATGAAAGTGAGATTTGGACCCTGAGAGATTGGAAGAATGGATAGTAGCTCCCTCTAAAAATGCAGGGGGATTCTGGAAAGGATTGGGTCTCGGGGAACAGAAAAGGGATTCTGCTTTGGTTCCAAAAAAGTCACTCCATCGTTCTAGTCTGTAGGTCCTTTTCTCTAAAAATGGGGGGAGGGGTTTGGACCAAACGTCCGGCCCACCTCTAAACTGATGGTCCCCCCCAGGCCACTCCACTATCAGACACTAAGACTTAGGAAGTTTTTCCAACACCAAATCTAACTGTCTCTGCAAGGTTTGCCAATTTGTTGCTCCTGATTCTGTCATCCGGAGCCAATGGGAATGAGGCTAAACCTTCCAAGTAATAGCTCTCCAACGTCCTCAGTGCCCTGAAGTCTTTCCTTCTCTAAACTGAACAGTCTTATGTCCTTGATTCTCTTTGGCAACAAGATCAGTTCCAGAGAGGCTTCTGGCTTTCCCAGATGCAGAGAAAGAGAGAGAGAGAGAGAGAGAGAGAGGCAAACAGAGACAGACAAATGGTACCTAAAATGAAGTCTATTCTTTCAGGAATATGCCAATAGAATGGAAACTCTTTCATGGCATAAAGTTTAATTTTTGTCTCTGCATTGCCAGTATTTAGACAGTTCCAGAGACTGGGTAGGTACTTAGTAAGGCTTATTGATTGATTGTGATTGTGGTGGTTCATTTATTTTAATTGTGCTTGACTCTTTGTGAGCCTATTTGGGTTTGTTTGTTTGTTTGATAGAGACACTAGAGTGGTTTGCCATTTCCTTCTCCAGTTCATTTTTCAGATGAGGAACCTGAGGCAAACAGGGTGCAGTGACTTGCCCAGGGTCACACAGCTAGTGTCTGAGGTCAAATTTGAACTCAGGTCTTCTGGACTCCAAGTCCAGTGCTCTATCCTCTGATCCACCTTGCTGCCCTGGTTGATAGTTTTCCCACACACATATGTGATCTCCTTGAGGACAGGGATTGTTTCATTGCTATCTTTGTGTTTTCAGTGCCCAGCTTAACAAATGCTTATAGGCTGATTGTTGTAAGCCCAATAAAATGTAAAGTCCTTGAGGACAGGGCATTTCCATTTTTGTCTATGCATCTCCACTAAGCACAGTGCCAGCCCACAATAGGCACTTAATAAAGGCTGAAATGATCAACTGAGTGAATAGAAAAAAACACTCAGACCCTTGCAAAAGGGTGTGCATCCATTGCACCACAGGAAGGAAGGACCCCCCTCCAGGATCCCAAACAGTTCATTTGCATTGAGCTTTCAAGTTCAAAAAGGCAGAATAGGGAGTCCAAGAAAGTTCAGCCCCAATGGTATTTGTCTCAGTTTCTAATAAAGGATTCTAAGGAACAGCATCAGCCAAAACAAAAATCTCAACTTCATTTGTTGGGGTACAGGGACCAGAGCACTGACTCTGGACTACTTCTCTGAGCCTCAGTTTCTCATTCTGTAAAATTAATCCGAAAGGTTCTCTGAGGCTCCATTGAGTTCTATACCTGTGATGCTAAGGAGCAGCATTCACCAAAGAAGCCTGTCCACCATGCTGAGTTTCACCAGCCCTTCCTGTCCACGCAGCACAGAGATAACCTGAACATGGGAAATTCGGCACAGCCTTGATGACAGAAATGGTGACAGTTTGTGAGCATCCTCACAGCCTTTCACTCATCCACTTTGGGGCCAAGAAGGACTGGTAAATAGAAAATCCCCCTCCCCAGAAAGCTTCATGCTCACTTCTCCTATGGGTCAAGAAAACAGTCTTAGAACCACTAGAGGGGCAGCTAGGTGGCTCCATAGTGCACAGACTCATCTTTCTGAATTCAAATCCAGCTTCAGACATTTACTAGCTGTGTGACCCTGGGCAAGTCACTGCACCCTGTTTGCCTCAGTTTCCTCATCTGAAAACTTAGCTGGAGAAGGAAATGGCCAACACTCCAGTGTCTCTGCCAAGAAAACTCCAAACGGGGCCACAGAGAGTCAGCCACAGCTGAAAAACAACAGAACAACAACATGAAAAACAAATGTATTGTACCAGGTCATCCCCAAGGTCCTTTCCATTTCTCAATTCTTTGAGCTTGCTATTTGTGAACCCCTGTGCTCTTTTAAATTAAAGTGAATTTAAATTTCAAGAATTTTATAAAAACCATTGAGATAGTAGGAATGCAGGATTTTAACATAATAGATTCAGAGACTGATGGGAGGTTAATACTCCAATTTTATAGATCAGGAAACTAAGGCCTGTCAACAGCCCTGAGCCATAAAACCAGGCCTAAAACTACTAAGCAAGACTGTTGAGGAAAAACCAAGAAAGTACTTGCAGCCTCCCAGTAGAGTGATGGTGTCTGTCTGCTGTTATCTGGGCAGGAAGAAAAGGTCAGGAGCTGACAAATTGCTGTACTTAAGATCTTCTGAAGGCCACAGTTCCGTTCAGAACAGCTACTCCTTCCAGGAAAGAAATACAGGTTCTTTAAACAGCCGCCCACTTCCCAGCTCTGCTGGGCCAGTTGACCTGAAGCCACAACCTTCAGATTCTAAACTGGCTGGGGCAGCCCGAGATTTCTCTCTCTTCTCTCCTCAGGTCTAATCCCTTTCTCTGTTTCTCTAGGAACATAGACATTGAAGCCTCAAGGCACTGGCATCAAGGTAGGGAGATATGGCACCTCCACAGTGGTGTGTGTGTGCAGGTGTGCATGTGTGCGTGCGTGCGTGCGTGTGTGTGTGTGTGTGTGTGTGTGTGTACACAAAATAATCAGAGCAAAATCTCAACTTTGGCGAGAGCCCCCAGTTCTCAGGCCTCCCTGCCAAGAGGTGCTGCCTGCTGAGCAGGGCACTGTCCACTGCCTGGGCTCCCTGCAAATGCTGTCCATCATATCAGCCTTTCTTCCTCTCTGGTATCTCTCTCTCTCTCTCCCTTCCTCCCTCCCTCCATCTCTGTCTCTCTCTCTGTCTCTCTCTTTTTGTCTCTATCTCTATCTTTCTCTCTCCCTCTCTCTCTTTTTCTCTCCCTCCCTCTCTCTCCCTCTCTCCCTCCCTCCCTCCCTCCATCTCTGTCTCTCTTTGTCTCAGTCTCTATCTTTCTCTCTCCCTCTCTCCCCCCCCTCTCTCTCTCCCTCTCTCTCTCTGTCTCTCTCCCTTCCTCCTTCCCTCCATCTCTGTCTCTCTCTGTCTCTGTCTCTTTCTCCCTCTGTCTCCCTTCTCTCTCTCTGTCTCTCTGTCTGTCTGTCTCTCTCTCTGTCTCTCTCTCTCCTTCTCTCTCTCTCTGTCTGTCTGTCTCTGTCTCTCTCTCTCCTGAACTGACTCAGTTTGTAACATATAAACTACAAAGAGAATCTCTCTTCCAGGCTTCTTTCCTAATTCAGCTCAAGTCAATGGACCATGAGTGCGCACTGCCTAGTGCTATGGGCACAAAGAGCTAAACCCAGGACCTCCTTGCCTTCTAAGTGCCTACACAGCTTTCCTTACCTAGACTGCATAAGCATCATCTTTTACAGGAAGCCTTCCCTCTGCTAAGGCTTTCCTATTTATCCAGCACAGACATTGCTCTGTACATACTTGCTGGCATGTTTTCTGCCCCATTCGATTATAATCCCCTCAAAGGCAAGGATTGTTTTTTGCCTCTTTTTGTATCCACAGCATTTAGCAAATGCTTGGCACATAGTAGGTGCTTAATTAATGTTACTGATTGATTTATTGATAGGCACTTAACAAGTGTTTATTGACTATTGGCCATCATAGGCATGTATGACCACTTCTGCGTAAGGGCAGAGACAGGACAAGGGATGTCCTGTATAGGGAACAGCCAAAAGGTCAGCTGAACTGGAATAGAGAATTCTTAGAGGAGAATAATAATGAAATGTCTCAGAAGGGAAGGTGGGAGTTAGATGGTGGAGGGGAGGGAGGCAGGACTTTAAATGCCAGGTTGAGGATTCTGTAAGTTATCCTAGAGGCAACAGGGAGCCAGAGGAGAACATGAGAAGCCATATAACTACTAGTCTTACATCCCAAAGAACTCAAAGAGTGAAAGGAAAGCATACACGCATACTTGTAGCCACTCTTTTCAGGGGAGTCAAAAATTGGAAACTAAGGGAGTATCTTTTTTTTTTTTAGAAGACAGAAACAAAACATTTATTTAGACACCAGGAAGCCAAATCCCAACACCAGAAATCTGAATCCATCATAGCAACAAAGAAGTTAATGTACCACATCATAGCAGAGAGCCACAAGATCCTTTAGCTTTCCCACAAACCAATATAAGATCAATATTTACTCACAAACCTATCTATCTCCTTGCCTGAGTGTCATTTCTCTCCCACCATCTCTCTGGCTCTAACTCAGGGAGTATCTTTTTGAAGAGTGGCTAAACCAGTTGTGGTATATGACCATAATGGAATATTGTGTCATGAGAAATGATGAAATTGGTGATTTCAGAGGGAATTATGAAGGAAGACCCTTAGGAACTGATGATGAGAGAAAAGAGCAGAACTCAAACAATGCATACAATGAGAACATACCAGAGAAAAGCAACTTGAGCAGACTTGGGGCCTCTGATGGATGCAATGATAATATATCCAAAAGGATGAAGATAGAACATTCCACTCACCGCTGGATAGAAAGGTGATGAATTTAAAGCGTAGAGACCCATATTTTCAGACATGAATAATACAGGAATTTGTTTTGCCAGTCTATTGAGAGACGTATTGAGGGATTTGGTGTTTGTTTAAGTTGGCTGGGACATGGGCATCAAATGGCAGGAATAGATTAATTTTTTTAAATCTCCTACTTAAAAATAAAAAAGATTTAAAAATAACAATTCTACTGCTTTAAAGATTTTTTACATTACTTTTTTTCTTGTCATTAACAATTTCCTTGGGATATCATCTCAAGTAGAACAACAACAAAAAAAGCATGCTGGTCTAAGTCTGGAAGTCTTGGATAAAGTTGTTTTCAGGAAAATAAAGCATGGAGAGTAGTAAAAACCTACTGGGAACATGTGAACTTAGAACCAGCAGGAGCATCATCCATCCCTCCCATGGATTTATTAGGACCCATTTCCTCCCTTTGGGGATTAAAGGACAGCATTGTTGACTGTTCCTTTGGAGCTGCCTGCTAAAATAATCACCATCTTCAGGTGAATCTCTAGTATAGGCTTGACCCGAACATGCCCCCATCTCCCTAATCCTCCAGCCAGGGCACAATCAGCTTCAAGGTTCCAAGATGGACATTTGAGTTGGAAGTATCTCAGGAACTGCGATTCTCGCTTATCATCCATTATAGACCTGCAGCAAGAAGGACCTTAAAGGCCATCCAGTTTAACCCCACCATTTTTACAGATGTAGAAACTAAAGTTATCCAGAGAGAGAAAGAGATTTCCTTGTCCCTAGTCTCACAGGTTTTAGTCAGCAGAGCCAGAATCTGGATGGAGAGCTTCTCTCTGCCTTTAGACCACAAGCCACCCTCTTTCCCAGACTGTCTCTGCACCTCTGGAGTCATCTGGGTTCACTTTACAGCTGAGAAGGAAGGCAGCATGATGGAGTGGATACCCCATTGGTCTTAAAGCCAGGAAGTCCTAGATTCGAGTCTTGTCTTGAACACATTCAGGCTGTGTGACCTTGGGTAAGTCTCAGCAATGTAAGTCACTTGCTACGAAGTTGTTAAGATGCAGAGAAGGTGCCAAGCTGCGTGGGAAGAGGGAGTTGCCTCAATCATCAGTTGCCTGTATCAGTGAAATCCCTATCCCTTTCCTAGAGCCGAGAATAGCTAGAATATGTTTTTTGTAATGGACATAAATTGTGAATTGTTGTGATTTTTGGCATTCTCTTCCACCCTAGCTGACTCCCTTCAAGTTGCTTTATGATCATGGCCTCAAGAAGGTTTTAGCTCCCACAGAATAATTGGGGGAAAGGATGTGGAGGGGGAATCACCAAAGACAAAGGACAGATGAAAGAGGCTGACTCTGCTGAGGCTTAAAGGCTGCCTCACTGAAGACAGTCATCCAGTGTCACCTTAGCCCGAAGGATATAACATGAAATAACTAGACCACCATTTTGTATAAAGGAGAGAAAAAGAAAAATCCCTAGAAAGAACACTGAACTTTTAATCAGGAAAGACCTGGGTTTGAATCTTCTTCCTAAAACTTACAAGGTATATGACTAGGGGTTAAATTGCTTAAACTCTGAGCCTCAGTTTCCCTATCTGTAAGATGGAGATAATCCCAATCACAGTATCTGCTTCCTTGATTGTAATGAGGATCGTAGGAGCTAAAGGACGTAAGGTCGTGCAAAACCCCCAAAGTGCTGCATAGCCAGATAGCAACTATCATTCAATAATACAGCCATCTAGACAGCATTTCAGATTTTGCCAAATACTTCATTTTCCTTTTCGTAATTGAGTCTCACAGTAACCATTAAAAGAGGGATATCAAGGTATTCTTATCTCCATTTTACAGAGGAGGAAACTGAGGCTGGAAAGTTAAAGACTTGCCTAAGGACATGCAGCTAATGCATTTCTCGGAGGCAGGATTTGAACCTAGGCCCGCTGGACTCACAATGAAGAGTCTTTCTGCCGCATCACAGACTTTGTTTTTTCTTTCCATAAAGCACATGTTCAAATAACTTCAGAACATTTAGTTCAGCATCACTCTCAGCGCGATGTGTTTAATCATTCAGCATTTATTAAGCTCCCTCTAGAAGCAACTAGAGGCGACTATATGGTGTAGTGGATAGAGTGCTGGCCCTGGAGTCAGGAGGACTTAGTTCAAAGTCAGCCTCAGATACATATTAGTTGGGTGACCTTGGACAAGTCACTTAACCCCATTTGCCTCAGTTTCTTCATCTGTCACATTAGCTAGAGAAGGAAATGGCAGAGGAGATGGAGGAGGAGGAGGAGGAAGAGGAAGAGGAGAGGGAGAGGGAGGGGGAGGAGGAGGAAGAGGAGGAGGGGAGGGGTGGGGGAGGAGGAGGAGAAGGAGAAGAAGAAAGAAACAATGTACCATGCTAGACACTGAGGATACAAAAACTCCACCTGGGCGAAGCATGGCTCCAAAATATCTTCCAACTGAGAGACACCCGGTTCTATTAGCTGAAAATGAGCTTCTCCAGCTTTTCCGAGAGCATTTTTTGGGGACCTCTCCTTGTGGTTCTTTGTGTCGCTCTGTCTGGTACCATGTTTATATCTGTGTTCATATGTAGTTTATAAAAAAAATCTTGGTAGCCCCCAAATGTCTTTCCCATCATAAGAAATTGATAAACATTTGTTGTGACTTGGAACAAACAAGAAAGACGAGTATCACAAGAAATATTTGTTGGACAACCAGAGCTCCTTTCACTTCAAAACCCACAAACACTTTATCTAGGGCAGAAACTCTGGCCTTCTGAGAATGTGAGAAGCGGGACTTAGAAGAGGTACAAGTCCAAGGACAAATAGAATTAACCAAACACTGACAAGGCTTTGAAAACAGCCAAGCCAGGCTGTCTCCCACCCACTCCCACAACAGAGGATTAGCATGTAAATTTAATTTCTGCACATCACTTCAGACCACCTGCACTGCCCCCCCCCCCCCACAAGTGTCAGATTGCAGGCCTATCTTCAGCCATTAATTTTACATCACCCTCCTTTGCAAGCAGCTAGGGAGCCAGCAAGCAGTCCCTGAGGTTCAATCCAGCAGAATTGGCATGCTCTCAGCCAACACCACCACAGCTGTTGCATAGTAACATTCTTCCTACATCTAAGTGATAACTCCTTAAATCCTAGGAGTCTGGGACAACTAGAGAGAAAAATAATAACACCTGTCTTTCAAGCAGTGCTTTAAAATCAGTAAAAACCCATCATGTGGATTGTATCTCATTTGAGCCTCCCCAGAGCCCCGAGAGAGGTCAGTGCTACTGGTCTTACTGTCACGGCTTTGCAGATGAGGAAGCTGGGTAACTCACTTATGGTCACTCAGCTAGAAAGTGCTAAGGGTGGGACTTTGAACTCAGGTTTTCTTGACTCCAAGCCCTGTGGAAGTAAACTAATGAATGTTTTAAGAGATGTGAACAGTCAAGGAGGCTGTCAGGTTGTACTCAGAAGGCTTTCTGCTAGGGTTTCTGCTTTTTCTTTCCAGAGGCAGTGGAGGTTAAGTTACTTGCTCAGGGTCACACAGATAACAAGTGTCAAGTGTCTGAGGCCAGATTTGAACTCAAGTCCTTCTGTTCCCAGGGCCAGCGCTCTATACACTGCCCTACTTAGTTGTCCCTATGACCTTTTGAATGTCACAGACCCTAGTAGCAGTCTGGTCAAGCCTATGGATATTTCCTAAGAACTGTATTTTTGAATAATTGAAGGAAATAATCAATTTCGGTTAGAGATCAGACAAAAATTAAGATGTCATTTTTGCCCATTGGGGGCCTCCCTGAAATCTGTCTGTGGTCCTCTGCTTAAGAACCCCCTCCTAAGCAAATGTCACTTAATGACTTCAATTGCACCTGATTTGGACAGAGCTTGGAAGTATAAGGTAGATTCACCCAAAAGGAAAGATCCATTTTATCCCTTATTGCCTTTCCACTGCCATCTCCCCAAGCAGGCAGTACCGTCGTCTCTCCTCCAAATGTTGTCTCCTGGAGACAAATAACTAAGAAGACACCAAGGTGTCGACTACTATTGAGATGAATGAAAAAAGAATGGGGTTTTCCTGACTCCACGTCCAGTCGTCTACTATGCCAGCTAGCTGCCTAGGAAATGTAAGTGACACAAATCAGTAAAATTCATTCAAAAAGCAAAAAGAAAACTAAAGGAATTCAGTAAGTACCAAAATTTGTGACAATTCAAAACTTCCTTTAAAGAAAAAAGGAAGAAGAAATCCCATCTTAAGTAAGCTTGCTAACAAATGCTAAACTTCTCATCCATGAGTGGTGCCCAGAAGTAGAATGGATCACCTCACAGGATTGTTTGGTTTCTGTCTCCAGCACTTAGCACACTAGGCACTTTATCAGTGCTTCCTGACTTGATGTGATTCTGCTTGCTCCTTTCCTATCCCTAAATTTGCTTTCTTCTCCCTTGACCCAAAAGTAAAGAAGAAGCCCTTGTCTCAAGCAACCCATTATTAGGAACATGACAGAATACCACCCATATCAATCATGCGGAATGGAAGAAAGCCTCAAAGACTGAAAAAACGCAAATGCTGGCCTGATTTTCTCTCTCTCCCTCTCTCTCTCTCTCTCTCTCTCTCTCTCTCTCTCTCTCTCTCTCTCTCTCTCTTTGGCTATTTCAAATTTTTTTTTAAACTTTTATTTTTAGTTTACATCATTCATTTCCATGAGACTTTGATTTACAAATTTTCTCCCCATCTTTCCCCTACCCATCACCCCAAAACAGAGATCCCACTGTATACCCCCTCCCCCAATCAGCTCTCTCCTATATCCTCCCCCATCACCCCTCTGACTTTCTGGTAGGTCAAGATGGATCACCCTATCCTAGTACCTAGATATTTTCCTCCCTATTCTACACTCCACTTGTTCTATTCTCTACTTTGTCCCTGTCCCTTTACAAAAGTATGTGGTTCTAACAACTCCCCCCCCAACCTGCCCTCCCCTCCATCCTCCCCCCTCTCATCCCCTTCCTCCCTGCTCTCCTGTAAGCCAAGATACCCAATTTAGAGTGTATGTCATTCCTTCCCTAAGCCAACTTCAATGAGAGTAAGGTTGACCCATTCCCTTTTGCCTTCCTGTTCTTCCCCTCCATTATAACAATTATCCCTTGCCTCTTCTATATGAGAAGATTAACTCCATTCTGTCTCTCCCTGTCTCCTCTCATACTATCCCTCTCCCATCTCTCAGTTTCACCTTTTAAAATATTATCTCATCCTATTCAATTGATCCTGTACCCTCTGTCTATGTACACATATATACACACACTCACATATGTATTCCTCAGGTCCTCCTGACTCCAGGGCCAGTGCTCTATTCACTGCACCACCTAGTCGCCCCTCA
>CM053586.1:352616577-352663127 GCA_028646515.1 Pseudochirops corinnae
CAGTCTACATTTTTCTTGGAAGCTTTTGGTGCGGGCGTTCTGACAGTGTTATCTTCCTCCCGTTTTATGCTTTGATCCTTTTTACCCCCAAGAAAGGAATCTAAAGTTGCATTGCTGGGTTTGCTTTGCTTCCTTTGCCTACTCATATTGCCAGTCAATTACTTGACTTTTATGTCAGTAGAACTCTGCTTTCAGAGGGGAGGGCTCTGTCCCAAATCGCTGGGGTTTTCACAGCTGCTGGAGCTATGAGGAGGCCATCACTTCTGCAGCCCCCATGAGCTTTGGCTCACTGAAAACACACCTCGGGACCACCACCCAAGACCATGATGCTGATCCAGGCAGCTCAAGGCAAGAGCACTTAGCCCCCCTGCAATCTGCAGGCCAGGAGCTTTTGAAGCAGCCATGTGGAGGCGGCTGCTGGGCCACTGTTTCAGCCACTTCTAGCCCTGGGGCAGCAGGCCGGACCCTCTCCCCTGAGTTCCACTTAGTTCACTAAGTGACCTTTCACTTAGTCCTTGTTTCTTACAGGTTGGTAATTCTGGAAAACACCACAGCTGCTGGTGATTTGCTCCAGCTGCTGTTTGTTCTGGCAGCCCTAGGGCTCCAGCCGCGGGTTCATGCAGTACTGGTCTGAGCTCCCAGCTTGCTGTGATGAACCCCTTCCCATCTGCCTGCCAGGCTGCCTTCAGCAGGAGCTGTGTTGCTCTGTCATCTTGTGAGCTCTGGAGCTTTAAAATTTGTTTAGAGTCATATTTTATAGGTATTTGAGGTGGTTATGGGGAGAGCTGTGGAGTTTTGCTACTTCTATGCTGCCATCTTGACTCCACCCCCCTGGCCTGATTTTTAAAAGAAAAGGCAAGGAAGGTAGATTCCATAAACTACTAGTTCATAACAAAATACTTATTATTGGGGAAATTCTAGAATGGATTACCAAATATGTGAATTCTTAGAGCAGTGGTTCTCAACCTTCCTAATGCCACAACCCTTTAATACTTGTATGTAGGCGTATCTGCATGTGGGCAGGCCCGCCAGGAGATGGATAGAGGAACAGTGTCTCAGTTCCTAAGACCATCAGAAATATGTGTTTTCTGATGGTCTTAGGTGACCCCTGTAACCCCTGTGAAAGGGTCATTTGACCCCCTAAGGGGTCATGACCCACAGGTTGAGAACTGCCATCTTAGAGAGAAAAAATGGTAATCACTAGATTGGATTCAGTAAGAATCATTCAAGCTAAACAAACATCATTTTTGTTTTGATACAGTGACCAGATGAGTAGTTCAAGGGACAGTCATAGACAATATATCAGATGCATAGTGGTACATGTAAGTAAAATTACTTGTAGTGTTATAGAAATGTCATGAACTTTAAAAAAAACTGCTTTGATAGCTGTTATTTCAAAATAATCAGTTTCTTTTATGTTCCTATGTATTTTATTTTATGCATTTAAGACCATGATTCTATGAAGGGGGTAGATAGCCTACAAGTAAGGGGTCCAGGACATACACACGCACATGCATGCACACACACACATGCGTGTGCACACACACAAGCACACACATAGATTTAAGACCCCCTGATTTCAAGGGTAGGCTCAGCCACTGAGGGTAAAAAGGCATTGCTAGGAGGAATCTATAGCAAACATCATCATCACTCACATCCCATTTTTAGATATTTTGTCTTAAGGCTGTCTCAGGACCCCAAAACAGTAGGCTCCATTCTGGGTCTTCCAAGTTATCAGCAGCCAGAGTCACAAAGGCGAAACAGACGGAAGCATGAATAGCGCCAGCACACGGGACCCCTGCGCAAGTCTCTCAGACTCAGTTTCTCTATCAATAACATCGGAATAATAATAGCACCTAACTTACAGCGGTTGGTATGAGACTCACATGAGATAATGTACATAAAATAACTTATAAATGCAAGCTAATATCATTCTTCTCGGAACCCCATTGCTACCAGAATCCAAAGATTTCTCATGATAATTTTTGCCATTTGAATGAGAACTTGTTTAGGTGAATTCCTAGATGGTTGAAGATCTAGACCCAGAGAATCTTGGCAGATATCACCCTGGAAAAAGCCTCTACTGGCACAGCATCCTATCTTTGGTACTGTCCTTATCAACATTGTTATCAGGGAAGAGACTTGGAGGGAAAGCTCTTCGTTTGATGGAATGAACACTAGAAAGATAAAAAGAAGAGCCCACTCTCCCAGGGATGAGCTGTGTGACCACGGGGAAGTCATTGGACCCCAGGCAGCTGCTGCCACAGAGCACAGAGGGCTTGAGGTCAAATCTGGCCTCGGACACTCAATAGTTGTGTGACCCTCGGGAAGACACTGTTAACTCCCAGTTTCCTCAACTCTAAAATGGCGGTAATAATAGCACCAACCTCCCATGGTTGTTGTGAGGACAAATGAGATAATATTTGCAAAAGTACTTAACATCATACCTGGTGCATAGTCGGTGCTCTGTCAGTGCTTATTCCCTCCCTTATTGGGCCTCAGCTTCCTCATCTGTAAAGTGATAGGATTAGACCCTTTCTCTATCTGTGATTCTATGATCTGCAAAATGTGTGTGGATGGCACTAACACTTATCCCAACCAACACACAGGGCTCCTTTAGAAAGGCCAAAGCTCTAAATGGTGGACTTATCATCGTAAGTCAAAGTTATAGATGACACAAAGCCAGAAAGGGGAGCAAATACATTGTATTGTGGAATCAGGGTTCAAACAAAACAAACATCACAACAGGTTGAAATAATCACGATAAATTTGCTTTGATGGATCCGTGACTTTAGTATGAGGATCCCCCAACAGACACATGGTAGCAAACCTGGGACACTTCAGCACCTCTTTGATCCTTACTTATGGCTTTCCCTAAACCCACCAACGAAGATCTGCTTCATTCATTGGGAGTAGTCCTCTGGATCTTTTTTAAAATCCAAAGGGTACCAATATAGCACCATAGGGATATAGTACCCTAGGTCTACAGCTACTCTATCCATCCATCCACCTACTCACCCATCCATCCATCCATCCATCCATCCATCCATCCATCCACCTACTCACCCATCCATCCATCCATCCATCTATCCATCCGTCCGTCTGTCCGTCCGTCCATCCATCCATCCATCCACCCATCTACACAGCCACCCATTCATCCATTCAAATATACATTTTGCTAACTGACCAGATGGTCAGCTAGTACCTAGTACCTAGCACAGTGTTTGTTACAGCAACCCTCCTAGGCAGGTGACTATTTAAAACAAGTCCTTCATTTTAGAGAGAAAAAAATGGAGTATAAGAGAAGTAATGTTTCTAAAACTCTGGACGCAGTGGATATTAAGGACAGGTTGTGTGCCATTATGGAGGACCCTAAAAGTCTTCTTTCTATAGCTCTGTGTGTGTGTGTGTGTGTGTGTGTGTTTTACAGGCTTTAAGTCCAAAATGAGAACAGCTTCATGAGGAACTTGGGAAAACCTCAGAAGTCAGCAGAGGAGCAGGGTAGGCCTTCTCTCCCAGTGGGCCTTTTCAGAGAAGGTCTACACTTTCAGGACGTGACTCCTCATCCCAACACGCTTTATAAGGCTCAGGGAGGACGGCTACCTTTCTTGCACAGACCTCAAAGTACTCAACTCACATCATTTATGGCCACAGCATCCCAGAGGAGACAGCTCAGGGGTATCATTAACCCCATTTTAGAGATGAGTAAGTTGAAATCCTTGCCAAACGTCCCATAATTAGCCATCAGAGGAGCTGGAAACTAAAGCCTCCATTCAGGGACCTAAGAGTTCAATGGTTTTCCACCATTTGAAAACTGCCGATTGACTTCTCACTGCCAACCAGCTGCAGCTCCTCCGTAAAGAAAAGCAGCCAATTTGGGATGATTACCTCGTAAGTCAAGCCAAAACCCTAAGCAGCACTGGCCCAATTATGGCCTAGAAATTCATTCATTCATCCATTCATTTGTTCATTGATTCATTCAACAAATGTCTAGTGAAATTTTAATTTCCATGAGGAACATGCTGTCACAAGAGGAGTAGGGACCATCTTTTCTAACTCCCTCATTCTACAAATGTGGAAACTGAGGCTCAGAGGGAGCCTGTTTGCTAGTGCTTTCTTTCCTACTCAAAGTTGCCTTGTGCCTGCTTTGTACATGTTATAGATACACAAAGAGGAAGGGTAAGGAGTAGAATGCTGGATTTGTATTCAGGAAGACTTGAGTTCAAACTCTGCTTCAGACTCTTACTAGTGGTCTGACCCTGGGCAAATCACTTAACCATCCTGTGACTCAGTTTCTTCACATGTGAAATGAAGGGGTTGAACTCCATGACCTATTAGGTCACTCCCAGCTCTCTCTATGATCTCCAGATACCAATAAAAACAATCAACAAGCCTGTATTAGGAGCACATATTATCTCCCCCACTAGAATGTAAACTCCCTGAGGGCAGGGATTATTTCATTTCTGTCTTTGTATGCCCAGTCTAGCTGATAAAACCAAATCTTGCAGATGGATTGATTGAGACCATCTGACACTAAAGTAAAGCAAAGGAAATGAAGACCAAAGAGGTCTAGTGACTCGCCCAAATTAGGAGAGAGAAGAATCCAAATCCTGCCCCTGACATTTTCTAGCAGAGGGACCAACCCAGTGATTTTATTTCCTCAGTAAAAGGGACTTCCTGGACCAGTGCAAGCTGGCATTTTATCTGGCACTTTTAATATTAGCATTTATGTAGAATTTTAAAGTTTGCACAGCATTTTACAAATGTTTCATTGTATCCTCTCAACAATGCTTGGAGGTAAGTGCTATGGTAATTTTCATTTTTACATATAAAAAAACTGAGGCTGAAAGCAGTTAGGTGATGTTCCCAAGGTCACACATCTACTGTCTGAGGGCACATTTGAACTCAGATCCTCCTGACTCCCCACTGTGCCTCTGAGCTGCCTAGCATACCTTTGACATATCCAGGGTCACAGACAGTATGTGTCTGAGGTGAGACTCAAACCCAAGTCTTCTTCGTTCCAGGACAACCACTCTATCCACTATACCACACTGCCTCACACAAGTTATGTGAGGACAGGACATAGTCACTTCACAAGCTAAGCCTCAGTGATCCCATCTGTGAAACGGGAGCAGTAAGGGCTGTAGTACCCAGGTGGAGGGCTGTTAAAAGGTTATGTATGTGTCAGTTAAAGAAATTTCTTTATGTTATCTCACTGGATCCTCACAACCCTGGGAGGAAGATGTTACTTAATATTACGCTCATTTTACAGGAACTGAGGGTCAGAGAATTTTAATTGACTTGCCTGGGATCATAGCTAGCAAGGGAGAAGGGTTTGAATCAAAACCTAATTCTGCAGCTGCCTCAGGTCTCCACTGACTTAAAGAAAGGGGTAGAGGAGAAGCCACCTCTCTAAGTGGCTCAGTGAATAGAAAGCAGGAGCCCAGGTCACAAAGATCAGGGTTCAAATCCAGTCCCAGATACTAGCTACATGCCCCTGAGCAAGGCACTCTGCCCCTGTTTACCTCAGTTCTGCATTGGTAAAACAAAGATAATAATTTTGCTACATCCTTCCCAAGATTGCTTCAAGGGCGAGTCAAAACAAGGTATGGTGCAAACCTATGAATATTGTTACTGTTAGTAATACTGCCCATTGTCTGGTACAGGACAGCAGTACCAGAGAGGGGCAAGAGAAGCAATTCAGAATCTAAGGGTACAATAGAGGAAATGTTTGGTTTCTAGCCAAAGACCCTGGGTTCAAATCCTCAAGTTCTTTCCTACCCCTGTGTAACCGGGGGCAAATCCCTGGCCCTGTGTGGGCGGAACTGCCTCTGGTGTAAATGGGTCAGGCTAGAGGATCTCAGAGGTCTCCAGTGGCCTAGGACAGCGGGACCAGCCCTGTCTCTGCCCTTTACTTTCTCTTAGGAAAGTCCCTTCATTTCTCTGGGTCCCCCTGGTTCTCTTCTTTCAAACTGAGATTGAGCTGAATGGTCTCCAAGATCTACCAGTTGGTGATTCTGTATTGGTAGGACAGAATGTCCACAGAGGGGGAAGGAGTTGGCCAGACAGTCAGCTGACCAGTATTTATTAAGTGGTTACTATGTATCCTAAGTGGTTACTCTGTATCCAGGGGTCAGTCCGTGGTGAAGTGGACAGAACCCCCAGGTCTTGGAGTCTCAGGAAGATTCAAATCCCACCTCACACTTAGTAGCTGTGTGACCCTGGGCAAGTCACTTAACTCTGTTTGCCTCAGTTTCCTCATTTGTCAAATGGGCTAGAGAAGGAAATGACAAACCACTCCACTATCTTTGCCAAGAAAACCTCAAGTGGGGCCACCAAAAGTTGGACATGGAAGAGACACTGAACAAGAACCACAGTATCCAGGACTGGGAATGCAAAGAAAACTGTGGCCCTGCCCTCACAGATCTCCCAGACTAATGGGGCTGGGGAAGGTGACAGGCAGAAAAACTAGGAAGGAAAACCCTAGCAGGGGTTCTCAACCTGTGGGTTATGTTCAATTTGTAACAATGAAAATATATCCTGCATATCAGATAGATTCATAACAGTAGCAAAATTACAGTTACGAAGTAGCAAAGAAAATAATTTTATGATTGGGGTCACCACAACATGAGGAACTGCATTAAAGGGTGGAGGCATTAGGAAGGTTGAGAATCACTGCAAGTCTAAGGTGAAGGGGAGCTTGTCTCAGGGGGGAAATTCTAGCCATGGAGGTGAAGAGGAAAGCCCCCTGCAGAAGGGGAGATTTGAGCTGAGTCTTAACAGAAAGCAGTGGGGCTGTAATAGGCCATACCGAAATAGTGAAACTACCCAGATTAGGCCTGGTCACGTGGGAGGGGCACTGGCTTTAGTCAGAGGACCTGGGCAAGCCACTCCACCTCAGCTGGGCTTCCGTTTCTTCCTCTCCCAATTAAGGGGGTTGGAAGAGATTGCTTCCAGCTTTCCAGCTCTGACTTTTTCAGGTGGGGATTGGACTTTGTGTTTCTGTTGACAGAAGGGACTCCAGGTGTGACAATGCCCTCCCCCAATGCTGACTGCCCCTCCTCTGCTGGATGCTTCCGTCTGGGACAGCATCCTTGGCCATTTGGAATCTTGGAGAGCTGCCCAGAGGAGGACTCAATTTAAGTGACTTGTCCAGGGTCACAGTCAGTATTTGTCAGAGGCAGGACTGGAACCCAGGTCCCCAGGCCCACTCTTTATCCACTGCCTCTTAAACTGGGTGCCGTCATGCTGGAGTCTATTCTTGTAGACACAAAAATGAAAATGGGACGGATTATTTAACTGAATAATTCGTAGTAAAAGAACAAACGGGGTGGAGTGGGGGGAGGGGGAGTGTTCTCCAGGGGAAAAGCAGAGCAGGTCACAACTGAAGCCAAAAGCACCGTCGGTCTGTACCGGGAAGCGAAGCGGTTTATTGGACAAACTTCAATCAACTCATAAAGAGAGGAAAGTGAGCAGCCGGGGGAGGGGGAGGTTTGGGAGGGAAGGAGACAAAGGGCAGGGCCTTGAGGGGGGAGGGGGAGGGGGCCACGAGGGAGGCGGCAGTGGGGGCAGGGAAAAGGAGATCAAACCCACAGCATAATAAGGGGGAACAAAGAGAAGGGACCTCTCTCACCTCCGAGGGGCTGCTGGGATTAAGCACAAGGCGAGAGGGGGTGGGGAAGGGGCCTGGCAGGCTTTCTGGTGCAGACTTGGGGAGGTCAGGTTGTGAGGATAGTGATCTTAAGTACCTTGTCACAGCGGGGAGGAGGCTGAGAACCTCCCCCTCCCCCGCTGCCCTCTAGGCTCCCCCCCTCCGAAGGAAGGCACAGCTCATCTGGGCTGAGAGCCTTCCGCTCCCCAATATTCTCTAGGCTCCCCCCAAGAAGGCAGAGCTGAATTGGGCTGAGAGCTACCAAGGGCAGGAGAGCCAGCCCCCCCTACCCCACCCTGCTCCTTCCACTAACTTGGGCCAGGGAGGGAGGCTGGGCTTTCCCAACAAAGGAAATTCGGTAGAAAGAGGCCAGGATTGTCAGTGGGAGGACCTGGGTTGGAATCTCAGCTCTCCCGATTATTACGGGGGTGACCATAGACCAATCACCCTCACCTGTCTAGGCCTTAGTTTCCTTATCTGTAAAATGAAGTAAACTGTACTAGAGGGCCTCTGGCCCTATGGTCCTTTAGAGCTGAGAAAACTGAGACTCAGAAAGCAGTTGACGTACCCAAGGTCACACAACTAGTTGAGGGCACAGCTTGAATCTGAGACTAGGGCTTTTAACTCCCTTTCACCAACAATGTTAAGATCAAAAGAACTGAAAGAATCTGGTTTCAAAGAGTGACAATAACTATAAATCTGGCTAAGGCAGCCAACACCATGGGGCCTCAGCTTTCTCACTTAGAAAATGAGAGGGAAGGCCTTGGAGACTTCAGGTCCTTTCTAGCACTGAATCTGTGATCTTCTATGGGCTTGAGTTCTGGCTGTGCTGCTGCTGCCTGTGGCCTTGGGGAGCTTTGGAAACTCTGGGCTTCGACTGCTTCCCTGTAAAATGTAGCAGAATGGCTATTCTCGGTACTTCCAATCTCCCTCTTCCCATCCTATCTTTCTTCCCCCTCTGTGCCCTTCCTTTAAGAGGAAACAGCTTCTTCTGTTCAGGGTTTTTGGGGAACGAGAGGAATCTGTCCAAGAGTTAATGCACAGGGACCCACAGACCCAGAAGAACACCAAGGAACACCACTGGATTTCCAGGTGGGAGTGATCTGTCCAAGGTCACACAGGTGTGGGAGACTACCGGCAGCATTATTGTTTAGAACTGGACCGACCCTTAAAAAATCATCTATCCCAACCCCCTTAATTTACAAAAACGGTGTAAGCTAAAGCTCTGAAAGCTTAATTGGCAGAAATCAAACCCAGGGCTTTTTTTCCCCAAGGGCTTTTTAAAAATACATTTTTTCCAATTAACAAAAATCCAGTTTCTCTCTTTTCTTTGTTTCCCCTTCCATTGGGGGGGAGGGGAAGAAAAGAAAAACCAAACAAATACATATTATCAAGCAAACAAGTTGCTGTCCTGGCCATGTCCAAGGAGACTCTGCCTCATGCTGTGCCCAGGCTCCACCACCTGTCAGGAGACAGCAGCACATTTCTCCATGAGTTCTTGGGAATCACGACTGGTTATTACTGCATTAAGCAGAATTCTTAAGTCTTTCAGCATGTTCACCTTTATAATGTGGTTTTGATTATATCAGTGACTCTTCTGGATGAGGACTTCCCTTCTCATCAGCCCATGCAGGTCCCCTTTCTGTCTCACTGCCCATCCTTGATGGGAGATGCCCAATCAAAGTTGGTAGAGTTGCCTGTCCGAGCTCCGGTCGGATTCCAAGTGACCCAGCCCACGCTCCATGATCTCCCAGGCTTTCCAGTCAGAGCAGTGCCCAATGACCCCGAAGAAAGTGCTCAGCTCCCAGAGGCCAGCTGTGGCCCTTGGCCCCCTGCAGCTGGCTGGAGGCTATCTGTTTGCACTACTGTTGACCCAGGCAGAGACAAATACGAGGCCCCCTTTCAGGGGCTCCGTTGGTGTAAATTTGCATGGCCCAGTTTTCTTTAGCTCGCCTCTGTGTTAAGCTAAAGCTCTGGACAAGATCTCAGGCAGGCCCAGAACAAGGAAGCCCAAAACCCTTCTGAGTGGAACAAAAGCTTTGATCCACACAAAAGCAAAATCAGTCGAGTTAAGGAGCTTATTTGGGGCCCACCAAAAACCAGCATTATCTGGGGCCTCCTGAAGAGTGATGTAGGGGCTTTGGAGGAGAGGACCTCACTCAAAGCCCAGCTTTTCCCTTTACTACTCTTAGGTAGTCATCAGGTCTCAGCTTTCTCATTTGTAAAAGATGGATGTTGGACTAGAAAATCTCTGAGGCCTTCTCCGTTCTGACTCTCTGAACCTATATATGTAAGGCTATTGAGTCAGAGGGCTTGGGCTCCATTTCTGGGTCTGTTGTCTCTGGGCCTCAGTTTCCTTATCTGTAAAAAGAGCAGACGAGACTTTTCTCTAAGGCCTTTCTGGATCTAAATAATGATGAGTCTCATCTTCCAACCTTTTTTGGAGGGAGGTCCAGAATATATGACCATGGTGAGATTTACCCTGTTAAGCAAATATATGTGTATATACATATATATAATTATACTTTACATATATGCATATATATATATATATATATATATATATATATATATATATAGTTAAATATAGCTATCCCCTTCCTTCCATTTCCTTTTGCAAAACCAAGAAGAGAGGAGAGTTATAAACTGGCCCTAGGGGAAAAGTGTAATCCAAGGAGAGAATGCAGGTTCTGCCAAGAGAGAAGTGGTAGGTATTAAATGCTGGCAGATTGATTGGTGAGAGGGCACTTGGGAACTCAACACTCAAATACAGAGAAATAAAATTTCACTGTGGACAAGACATCAGAAAGTGCTTTGTAGACCATAAATTGATCTATTCACCCCCTCTCTGCTTGGCTGAGTGATTCCAACTGCCTCCTAATTGTCTGTCTGAGTCCTGGGGTCTTCTCTCTCCAAGCCAGCCTCCATATAGGTGGGACCAGAGCCCCTCTCTCAGGATGTTTCACTGGCCCCCATCACCTGTAGGGTCCTGACATTAAAAGTGCCAGAGTTCTGATTCCCAAAAGTCTTTCCAACCAAATTCATTTCTCAGGCTTCCTTCAAGACTCAGCTTCCCAAAGAGAAGGAAGACCTTTCCCAAAGCCCCTACTGCTGGGCTGTCCCTCACAGGTCACTGACCTCTTTTACACTGTTTAGATCTCAAATGTGCATTGCCTCTCCCATTAGAATTCGAGCTCCCCCTCCCCCCAGCCTGAATACCTGGAACACACTAAGGTGTAAATGCCAATTGACTGGCTAACTGACTGACTGACTGACTGGTTGATTGATGTCATATACTCAGATACCTAGCCAAGCTGTTCCCCAAATCCATCATTCCATCATCTCCCTCCAGGCATTTGTAAAGGCTGTCCCCTCTGCCTAAAATGAAGTGCTCTGTCAGAATGTTTTTTTCCTTCAAGGCACAGTTGAGACTCATCTTCTTCATGAAGCCTTCTGTGGTTCCTTACCCCACCTACCTGCCATTTGTTAATGTTCTCTCCCTCCTCAGATTACTTTGTCTTTATTTATTACTCTGTATGGCCCTGAAGTCAAGAAGACTTGAATTCAAATCCAGCCTTAGACACTTACTACCTGTGTGACTCTGGGTGAGTCAGTTCACCCTGTTTGCCTCAGTTTCCTCATCTGTAAAATGAGCTGGAGAAGGAAATGGCGAACAACTTCGGTATCTTTGCTGAGAAGACTCCAGATGAAATCAGAGAATCAGACACAATTGAAATGACCAAACAGGAAAGTAAAAATTCGATATAAATGTGGGATTTTCTCGTTCTCCATTACAGTCGCTTCTCTAATACCTCACTGGGACCCAAGGTGATGGGGGTGGGGGGGAGGGCCCTCTGATAAAGGAGTGTTCCCTGCCAAGCTGGAAACACAACATAAGCACATCTAATTAGGGCAGGGTTTGCTTTAATTCACCAAGGAGGCCAAATTTCCCATGGTGGTTGGCAACAGGCGCCAACACATACCCGGCAAGGAGCTCCAAAGAATAGGAATTAAAGTTGCTATGTGGGAAAGACACAAGAGAAAGACGAGATGGGCCCATTGCATGGAAGAGGAGACAAGGAACAGAAAGACAGGGTGCTCCGTGGATCTTCATACTGTCTGTTGGACACATACCCCATGGCATACTTCAGGGAAGGTGTAAGAGGGGGAAAAACAACCTGGAATGAGTAAAACCTGGATGAGATGCTATCTGCATCCCTAAAAGGAGCGTCCAGATTGATGAGCTCACAGAACCATTAGTGAATTAAAGTGAGGAAAAACGTCCTTGTCATAACTGCTGTTTCCAGAGAGAACAGGTTGTCTTGCAAGGTGCTGAGTTTCTCATCATTGGAGGTCATCAGGGACCAAATGACCAGGGTTGGTGTAAAAGGGACTCTTGTTCAGATACATACTGGACTACATAGACACTGGGAGATACCCCTGTCACATCTGAAATTCTGTGACTGGTCCCAGATTGGGGTGAAGAATGGGCAAACCCACATGGGAGGAAGGGAAAATCAGAGTCTGTTTCCAAGCCTAAGAAACTGAATTTTTCAAGAAGCTTGATCAGGCTACAGAGGATTCCCTCTATGACTCAACTCAGCAGATCCACACAATGAGACCTACTTGGCACATGCTTGGGCACGAAGGCCCAGGAACCAACTTAATGCCATCCCTTATTTTCTTTTGCTAGAATGCACAGGGAAATCATAGTCTGTTATAATAGGAAAATCTTCCTTTGTATTAATAAAACAGGCTCCTAATAGTCATCATTTAGGTTCGAGAACTATATAAGCCTTTAGCTTTTCAACAGTAACCTATTCTATATTTTCTCTAAAGTAAACGTGCGCTTTGGCAGATTGGAGATTTTCCCTTCACTAAAGGCCCTATTCAATTTCCATGTCCTTGAAGTGTTTTATCTGGGGATTATATAACTGTACCAAAACACAGCTGTTCCTGCTTTTCCCCCTTTATTTTTTCACATTAAAAAACTCCCACTATCAGCCAGTCCAATTAGTTTCTCACTCTCAAAAGATGGCTAGAGCCTTTCATCTTCTCGAAAACGGGGATCCGAGTGACAGGGTGTCATGGAAACTGTATCTGGGGTCATTTCCTGTTTCGATTGTTTAGCCACCAAAAAAAAAAAATCCATGCACACACAGCCCTATCCAATGGAAATTAATGAATCTATGCATTGCCTTTTGAAGAACATATAACTAAATAAAAAAGGGAATTATCTGTTGGGTGCAAGTTTTTCCACCAACCTGGTGATATTTGGGAGATTCATGTACCAGATGTAGCCTCTTGTCAGTTCTATTCCCACAATTCATTTCTCAGGTATTGGTTGTCTCTCCAGGCTGAGTAGGGGAAAAGGAAAGGGGGAAGAGGGGGCTTTCTTGGTTTAAAGCTTAATTTCTGTCAATCTTATCTCTCCAGTGTCTCTGTCCCACTCTTCCTTCCCTTCCATCATGCCCTCTGGATTTCCAGTTCTGTTATTAACAAATCATCCTTCATATTAGACATGTGTCCTCTCCCTGTAAATTCCTTGGTATATCTTCTATTGAAGGCTCCTTATACATCTTATCTTGTTCCTTCTCTCCCTCTATTAAAATACAAGTTCCATGAAAGCAAGGACCCAATACAAACTAACTGACCATATCAATTAATCCATTCATCCAGCCATCCATCCAGGTCACCTTGATATCTTCTTACCACCACGGCCCTACTTCTCTGGCACCAACATACCCATCCTCAATTCCAGTGTCTAAGCCATCAATCCCTGTGAAATTCATCTACTCTACTTGGAAGCCCCTAACCTAGGGCCAGCACAGTTGATTGGTAACTGACTACAAATCCACCATCATGGCCCACTAAAGACCCCAGGGGTGGGGAATAATAAATCCTTAATAAAAGGAGATGTTCTGTAAAACTTGGACTCTGTCAAAAGGCTGCACCCAAGGATCTAGAGAGCTACCTGTGGCCTCAAGGCTGAAGGTTCCCCTCTCTACTTTTTAGACAGGGCTTTATCTTCACATCTCATCCAACCACCTAGTCACCCCCCAGGCCATCTTTACAAAGGTCTGGTGTTGTCTACATAGTTCCTCTATTTCCCAACTGTACTCCCATTTCCATCTTTTGCTCTGGGCACTGACATCGAACCACTAGTACCACTGCATCTGGAAAGGTTGTGTCCATCATATACAAGTCATCCTCTTCCCTCCCCACCACCCCCAACCATCATGATTCCTCAGACAGAAATTCCCTTTTTAGCCACTGCTCCCCTATAAATGTTATCTTCCCCAACTGGAGTGACCCCTGGCAGATAGTAGGCACTGAATAAACCCTTGTCCAACTGAATTGAATTCAACCTTCTTTATTTCCTTTTCCTCAAGGCCAAAATTGAAACTTTTTTTCACCTATATGCCACATCAGCCATAAGACTTCCCGTGTTTCTATGCAGGAAGGGTATATTCTCCCCCCCCCCCAGTTTTATCTGCATGATTTTGATTTCTTAGAATTCATATTACCCATGGCTGAGGGCAGGGGTGAGGGGGTATGGGGAAGAGACAACGGATCACAGATTTCTATCAAGGAATTTCAGACATCCTCTACTCCAACTCTTTTTAAAGGTGAGAAAACTGAAGATCAGAAAGTAAAATGACTTTTCCAAGGTAACACAGGCAGTAAGAAATGCAGGGCCATTGTAAGCTGAGAGCAAAATGACAGAGTAAATAGGGGACTAGGCACTAATCTAGGACAATCTAGGCTCAAGCAGCCCAGAGGCATACAGGCTGTATGACCCTGGACAAGTCACTGATTCTCCCAGTTGTAAATTGGCATTGATAGAAGGAGTTTCCTTACTGGGAGTTCCCAATAATTGAGGAAATCACAGATGTGGGCAAACAATGATAATAATCCTAATAGTTGGTCATTTTAATAATGCTTTAAAGTTGGAGAAGCATTTAATAAACATACACAACAGTCAAGAGGGGTAGGAATTTGAGGTATTTTTGCCCCCATTTTACAGATAAGGAAGCAGAAACTGAGGACCAAGGTCATACAACAGTTGAAAGGGTGTTGGATTTGGAGCCAAGGGGCCTGGGTTCAAACCCTGACTCTGTTGCCTGGAGAGCTGGGCCCCAAAACCCTGAGTTCAAATACTGTCTCTAATAACACTTGTGTTTGTGACCCTGAAAAAGTGACCTAACCTCTCTGGGCCCTAGTATGTTCATCTATAAAATGATGGGGGTGAATCAGATGACAGGGAAGAAGCCATCTGGTCCAAACCCTTCAGTTTACAAGGAAACCAGGCAACCTTCAAGGCCCCACCCTATGCATACGTGGGGCTTTGGATTTGGAGCTGAACTGGCCTTGGAGGTGCTTCACTTGAGCCCCCTCATTTTCTAGAAGGGGATATTGAGGTCCAGAGAGGTCCAGGGACTCCAAGTCAGGTTTTAAACCCAGACCCTTTAGCCTTTACCCCTGCCTTCCCCTCCATCATGCTGCCCCCCATTAATAACAGTCTGAAAGAGTATTTTTCTCCACCTTTTCTTGCCTGGTTCCTCCCCCCCCCAAAAAAGGAAAATCGATCGTTAATAGAGAGGCAAGTCTGATGTACGGTACTCAGAGATGCCAGGGACGGATGATGTTTTAGGAGTGAGAGTCCTAGCTGTAATGGACTAACAATAAGCCCTCAGTGAGAAACAGAAACAGTGCCACACGGGCACTTGGGGAATGGAACCTGGTAGGAGGCTGGCCCTGGGGTTTCACCGGAATGGGGGCATCCTGGGGAAAGAAAGCCCATTCGTAGCAGCACAGGTTGGCATCTTTGGTAAATTTACAGTCTCACCAAGTGTCCTAGGCCACGTTCGGAGACAACACTTGAATCCGAGGCTGCCTCTGGAATCACTAAATCATAGTAGGTGGCACAGAGTGGGCCTAACACAAGTAGGTATTTAATCAATCTTTGCTTGTTGGTTACTAATGCAAGGTGGAATGATGCAGGGGGCTAACTGTTTGGAATGAGAGAACCAGAGCTTATTACCCTGCTCTGCTCTTTACTCTTGGATTCTTGACCTTGGACAATTGACTTAATTTCCCTATTCCTCAGTTTCCTCACCTGCAAAAAGAGGGGGTTCCTTCAGTGCTGAAATAGGAGCTGGGGGCTTGAGTCTGAATCTCCCATTGGTCATTCCATCTCACTCCAGTCTATTCTATTAAAGGATTTATTAAATGTCTAGTATGGGCACCACAGGTTGGGCAGTGTAGACACAAAGACAAAAAAGGATCCCTGCCCTCAGGGAGTTTAAGTTCTGTTCTCTCCAGGAACCAAGCTTACCCCTAAGTTCTGGTCCCTTCCATAAATAATAATAATAATGATGATGATGATATGCTTAATAAAGTCTTATTGAACTCTATCCCCCCTCCCAATACCTGGATCTTAAAAATAAAAAAATAATGAGTCACTGATTTCCATTTGTAAATCATTTCTGTTTGAATTTTTTCCTCCACTGGATTCTAGGAATGCAAAAAAAAAAAGGCAATAACTCCCAGAAGGCTGATGGGGCGAGTCTCTGATTTAAGGACAAAGTATTTGTTGGGCAATCTATCCCTCAAAGTGTTTATGTTCCATTTATCAAGGCTTTAAGCCTTAACATGACATAAAACCTGAGCAGTCACACATACCCCTTTCTTGGAGTGGGGTGGGGAGGCAGAAGGGAGGAAGGGAAGGAGTTGGGTAATGCTGAGGAAGGGGCCAGAGAGTAATTTCCTTACAGAAAAGGAGCTGCAATATTGAATGGACCGCTGAAGGCATCAACACGAAGATGTATAAATCATTTCAAAGAGGCAGTGAGCTGGGTGAAAATAAATCCGAGAATCCAGCTACCAAGGCGTTCAGGACCTCAGGTCATGATGAATGAAGCTGGTTCTATCCCAAGAGAAACAGCACGTGAAACAGAAAGGGGGGGGGAGGGGATTCTAGCTCATAGAGATGGGCTATTTCTATTCTGGGCATGATGAACTGAGAAAGTCTTTTTCTTTCTGAATTTCTCCCAGAATATAGAATGGTCAAGTTGCTAACAGCTTCATAGGTCAGACCTCAAAGATGCTCTAATCCAATCCTCTCACTTGACAGATGAGGAAACTGAGGCCCTGAGAGGTTAGCAAGATGTGCCAGGGATGCTTCATCCACTGCTCTTGTATCCCCAGTGTCTAGGAAGAGTTCTTGGCACATAACACACCTTAACTTGTTGATCAACTAATTGATTGTAAGTCCATTGTTCCACAAGCTAAGCTAGAACTGAGGCCAGTCTGTGCTCAGAGACCCACTGCTCACCCTTCTGGCCTCACATGGTCTCCCAGTTCTCCTCCCTTCCTTATGAAGAGAGCTTGAGTTGGTTAGAAGGGACTTGATGGCTGAAGATGCCCACTCTCTTGCCAGTTGTCTGACTAGCTAACCATTTTATGGTTCCAATGGTTTTGGGTTGCAGTACTTGTGAATTGGGTTTAGTGGAGTCTCTCTCTTATTTGTCTGGCAAACGATACAATAGAGTTCAGAGCTTGGGAACCCAAATACAGTGTTCTTAGATTCCAAAGGGGCCCAAGAGTAAAGTTCTCCTAATGCCAAGGCCACTTGACACTCCACTGTCAAACATTTCTTTCTGGGGCTTGGGTTTCTCCGTGGGCTGAGCTCAGGCAGACTCCAGCCTTTCTAAACTCAAAGGGCTGAGGCAGATTTCACTTGCATTGATGACTGGACCAGGAGTGAAATAGCACACGTATCATTTTTTCATTTTTCCTCCTTTTCACAAATAAAAAAATATAACGAGCCAAACCTTGCATTTGTGTAAAAGAATAACGATGTGGTAGGATCTTAGATTTACAACTAGAAGAGGTTCTAGAGGTCCTCTAGTCCAGCTTCCAGCAGGTGGGTGAAGTGGATAGAGAGCTGGATCTGGCATCAGGAAGACTCGAGCTAAAATCTGACTTCAGACACTTAGCTGGGTGACCCTGGGCAAGTCACTTAACTGTGTCTGCCTCAGTTTCCTCATCTGTAAAATGAGCTGGAAAAGAAAATGGCAAATATGGCAAACCACTCTAGTATCTTTGTCAAGAGAACCCCACAAGGGGTCACTAAGCCAACCTTGGTTTAAATGCATACTCTGATACTTACTATCCGTACAGCGAAGGCAAGCAACTCAACCCCTCTGATCCTCAGTTTCCTCTCCAGGAGAATGGAGATTAATAATACCTAGGACATACGGCTGCTATGAGGCTGAATCCATGTATATATTAAGCACCTACTATTTGCTAGGATGGTAGAAATTGTGCTAAGCTCCAGTGAGAGAAACAACTAGGTAGCCCCGTAGATATCGCAAGACTTGTAGACAATAAAGGGGCAAGTCACTGAATCCCTCAGCCTCAGTTTCCTCTCCTGTAAGATGGGGACAATAACTGCATCCAGCCCCCAAAGTTATTACGATGATCAAATGAGAGAGCTTACCTAAATTCAGTGTTTTAAAGGCCCATATAAAAGCTATCTCACACTGAATAACATTTGCAAGTGCTTTGTAAGCTTCCAAACACTGTACAAGTGCCAGTTTCTCCCCCACCCCCACCCCTAGTAAAGCAGGTTACGCTCAATACAAAGGGAAACTTCCAACTAGAGCTGCCCAAAAGTTGTTTTAGGAGGGAATGGGCAGGTGCTCTACCAATGGAGGCTGTCAGCCCAAGGCTGGATGGCCATTGTTGGGTGTACTGTGGTGGGGACACTTGTTCAGGTGAGGATAGCTGAGGCTGTCCAGTTTGGAAATTCTGGGATTCTGGGATGCCTCAAACCTCTAGGGTCATGTTAACTTCCTGAAAATTATATGGGGGTGCCACCACCAAGCCTCTTGTGCTAGCTTGTGCAGACAGCCAGGAGTGAGAGACCAGAGCAGGGCCAGACATGGGACTAATGAACAAGGGAAGAGAGAAAAAAAAGTCTACCTTCATCTTTGGGATGAAAGCTGCCATAAAATGGTGTTTTCTCTCTCAAAAAGCCAAGTAAATGAAATCATCAATAGCCAGTGGCCCATTACTCAATGACTCTTTTCACGAGAGAAAACAAAGGGGGGGAGGGCAGCACTTGATGAAAACAGGTGCCCAAATAGGGCTGGATGTGAGCAAAGCTTTGAAACATAAATCCAGAGCCCAGGCTGGGTTAAAATGGCAGCCAGAGTCCCTTTAATCTTTAAAACACTCTCTTCCTCAGTGCCTTCTCGGGTCATTCAGGCAAAGCTGGGAAGGTTTTTGTATGATGATAACTTTTGTGGAAAATTCTAGTTCCAAGGAAACCAGTTTTACATGGTTATTGCCTGTGAGGAAAAGTATGCAAATCAATTGATTGATCAGTCAGTGAGCATTTATTAGGCACCTACTATGTTCTGGGTGTTGTGCTAAGACTGGGGGGGACACACACAAAAAAGGACAAACAGTTTCTGCCCTCAAGGAGATGACACTCTAGTGAGAGAGCCAACTCACACCCAAGTAGGTACCTGCACATACATACATACATACAAAGATGATGGAAGGTAGCCATAGAGGCAAACAGGCCAGCCTCTGGGACAAGGAACATCCCACCTGCCCAACGTGGGGGTTTAGCCAAATCTGGAAGGAAAGGAGATTCCAAGAAGTTTCTTCCAGCTCCAAATCTAGGCTTCTTGGGGTAAACTCTGGGTTACTGCTTATTCTGTAAACCTATTAAATCCTAATGGCTAGAAACACATGAACAGGATTGAAAGTAACCTTCGCCCAGCACCTTATATGAGGAGAGTGAAGGTCAGAGAATTTAAAAGACTCACCCAAGGTCACACAGCTAGTTAGCAATAGAGGCTCTTCTGCTTCACTTAGAGCCTCACTGTTTCAGAGACCCTCTTTCTTCTCCTTATTTGCTTCATTATGATCAGTGCTCACAAGAAAGGCATGGTGGTGCAGTGGGGACAGAGCTATCTGCCAGGTCAGGAAGGACAGGGTTCAAATCCCATCCTCGGTTCTGGCTGGATTAGCCAGGCAAGGCACCCCAGCCAACTCTTTCAAACAAATAGTTGTTGTTTCTTCTACCAGTGAAATCACAGGCATATATAGAAAGATGCTCAGGTTAATCAGGGCTGGTGTTGCTGATCAAAAGGCACTCCATCACCTGTTTTCAATAATAGGAACTATGAACGGATAATTATTCAGTCAGCAAACCTTCATTACCTAGTCACTAGACTGCCTGCAAACCTGAGCCCTTCCCCCTCTAAGCCTGGAGCCTGTTTGCTGTACCTCTCCCAGGCCACTGCATCTCCTGCCTTGTGCTTCTGCTCTGGCTGACCCCAGCCCCACTCCACCCCCCAACCTGGACTTCTCTTATCAAGTCCCCCTGGGGGCTTCCTCAGCTTCCCTCAATCCCACCTTCTGTAGGAACCTTTCTGGGTGCCCCCACCCACGCAGTGCCATCTACTCTGACATTACCTTCTATTTATTCTACACGAATGTCATAGGTACCTAGTTAGTCATATGATGTCTCAGTCATATGATGTCTCCAGGAGAACATAAATTTCTGGAGGGCAGGAATTATAGTTGTGCCTTTCTTTATATCCGGAGTGCTTAATCCAAAACCTAGCACATAGTAGGAGCTTAATAAATGCTTAATGACACCTGGCAAACAGGCTCTGGGCCTTGCTGATAGTTTACAGCAATGAAGAATAAAAGTCCAGATCCATGCCCCCAAGTTTCAGATTTACTGCCTCTCTATTATCTTCTTTGGAAGCCAGGGGCCAAGTAGGGCAGAGGAGCAGATGTAGGGAAAAGTAGATGTGGGAGAGTCATGGGAGACAAGGGCAAGAGAAGGGAGAGAGGGAGAAGGACACATTCTGGGGTGAAGAGCTTCAGACTTTTGAGGGAGGTGGAAGACCTGGGTCTAAAGGAGCCAATTCTGCCAGCTCAGGATCAGAGCAAAGGAATTCTCTCCCTGGACTCCCCACCCCTAGGGCTCCCTCCCTCTTCCATCAACAGCCCAGAACAAAGTCCCAACATCAGCCTCCTTCCCAGTAGGCAGATCAAGTGCCAGGGTTGGGGGAAGGCACACCCCTTTGTGTTGAAAATCACTTGGAAGATACAGGACAACTTAACAAGCTTTCAAGAAGAGGAAGGGCCATTGTGGGACAGTTGGCTGGCAGCCACTTGATCAGCTTCCACTAAGGACTAGGCAGGAATGAGTGAGCTGAGTTCTAAAGGACAGACTTCTCTCTTCAGTGTGAGGAAGAGCTCATAGATCCTGCCACAAAGAGACGGGGCAGAAAGAACCCTGGGGGCCAAGTCTCTGAAACAGCAGGGAGAAATTCCTGAAGGTTGGGTTACTGGCCCCTGGAGCACATTCCCCACCACAGGATAGTGGGGCTCCTTCTCCAAAAGAAGTGGATGTCTGGTGGGTCTGCTTTCATTTTAAAGACCAACACCTTTCCCATGCAAAAAACTGAGAGGTTTTGTGTAAGAAACTGGGAACTAACTTCCTGGATGGTCAGGTTGTTTAAAAAACAAACAAACAAATTTCATTTCATTTACCAAGGTAATAACAAAGCCGCTCTATTTATGTCTCCTGCATTTTTCCCTGTGCCTTAATCTTTAAAAAAATTGATCCATTTTCATATATGGTTTCTTTTTAGAGGGGGAAGCGGTTCGTGGGGGTCCAGAGATCCATTAGGTCAAAGCTATTTTGGCAATAATATGTGGACATTTCGGTGTCTGACAAAGTAAATGTTAATAGTTACAACCTACACAAACAAAACTACTTTAGGGCATCCTCAGTAACTGCGGAGTGCTGAGATTAAACAGCTGGGAAACAACCAGAGAACCCGGACCAACTCAAGGCATTTTCTTTCTTTAAAAAAAAGTGTTTTATCCATGCTTACCAAAAACCTCCCTAAACATGTCACTGCCTAGTAACACGCCCACCTCCCAAGAAAATACCCCTTCCTTCTTGTTGAGCTACGTTGTTTCCAACTCCTTATGACCCCATTTAGGGTTTTCTTGGAAAAGATACTGGAATGGTTTGCTATTTCTTTTCCATCTCACTTTTTTTTATGGATGGGGAAACTGAGGCAAATAGGGTTAAGTGATTTGCTCAGGGTCACACAGCTAGTAAGGATCTGAGGCCAGACTCCATAAAGAGTCTTCCTGAGTACAGTTTAGCTCTGTACCAACACACAGGCCATGTATGCCAATGTATGTTCCATTCCATCTGTATGGCACATCTTCCTCTCTGTGAAGAGGTGGAAGGAGGCAAGCTTCATCTTCTTTACTGAAGTCCTGGATAGTCATGGAATTACCCAAGAGCTCTAAAGTTCAAGGACTCTCCAAACAACTGGATGGCAGTACTATATCATGCAATACGGCACTCACTTCTTGGCCAGAGAAACTGACTTTGAGGTCCTGCTCTGCTCCTTCCTGCCTGGATAACCTTAAGTATATTGTGTCGATTTTCTGGAAGTCAGAAAATGAAGGGAATGGTGCCAGGTGAGCTTGGCTACTCCTTCAGAAAGTCAGTGCCTGATGTACCATGACAGTCCCAGTCCCTTTCTCTAGGCATCCTTTAGTAAAGAAAGTAAAGTGTGAGCTCCGTAGGGTCAGGGACTCTTCGAAATTTGTCTTTCTTTCCCTAGCACCCAACACAATAGCTGGCATACAGTAAGAGCTTAATAAATGTTTGTTGAACAGAATGGATTCTGCCTCTGTCTTAGTAGTAAGACGTCACATTTTCAACAGAAATACCTTTGAGAAGAGAAATAAGTGACTGAGATTCTTTAAATGGCTGAAAAGGGAGAGAGGATGGGAACATCCTAGTGACTTCCACCATATGACCAAAGTCTAAAAGAAAGGAGCATTTCTCTTGGCTCCCAAACCAAGCAAGGGACACATATTCCCCTCAAAACTTTTGGGAAAACAAAAGTATTTCATGTCATTCACCCTTTCCCAAAGTCCCTGAGGGACATGGCCTCATACCAATTCCAGATCAGGAGCAAGTCCTCTGGACTATGGGAAGGCAATGCTGCCCTTAGAAGGAGAAATCATTCTTTTCTTTTTCTGGCACAATTGTAGGATCTGAAATCAGGAACAGAGTTGGAAGAGATATCAGAGACCATCTGATCCAAATCCCTCATTTCACAGATGCAGAACTGAAGCTCAGAGGGAAAGGTGACTTACCAAGGTCACATAATTCCCAGAAGACTTGACCTCAGATGTTTGGGTCTCTGAGGCCCACCTCCTATTCACTATTCCAAAATGCCCAAGGGCCAAACAACTCTTTAGACACTTAGAGTTGGTTCATTGGTAACAGAGAATGAAAACCTTTCCTACCTGGTTAAATTCTAGCTGGGTTCATGTGAATTAATGGGTAACTGGCTGTGGGAGCCCAGGGCAGGTCACCTGAGATCTTTGACTGTACCCTCTCCCACTTTTCTTCATCTATAATATGGGAATGATAATGGCTGCCCTACTTACATCAGACAAGCATTTGAGAAACAGGGTGACCTGAGGAAAAGTGCACTGGAAGCACATTCCACTTGATTCTTCCTGCAGTATCAAAAATCTCTCTGACACTCAGTTTGCAAATCTGTAAAATGGTTTATAATATCTTCTTCATAAGGGAATAGGTAGGATAATGTACATGATATATGTCATAATGTACATTATATATTACATGATATTCGTTAGCTATTATTACCTTTGAAAAATGCCTGTAGAGCTGGGCACAGTAAGCAACTCCTATAGTCTCTGCATCTGAGAGGCTGAGGCTGGCAGAGAGATTGAGCTCAGGAATCCTGAGCTGCTGGGGGCTGAGCCAATTAAATGTCAGCACTTAACTTGGACACATACATACATACATACATACATACATACATACATACATACTGTGTGTGTATTTTGAATTTTGAGCTCTATGAGCTCATAAAGGATTTCAGAGGATCTTGGCAGAGGTCCTAGACAGCATGACCTTAAAGTGCTGCACAATTGAGTCAATTCTTATTCATATCATCAATCTTGTCCACGACACAGCACTCAGGCATAGCAGCAAGAGCTCTGGATTTGGAGTTTGAAGACCGGGGCTCAATTTCAGCTTTGCTTCTTAGTTGCTACATCCCTTCTGTGCCTCAGTTTCCTTGTCTTAAAAGAGACAAGAAAACTTCTAGAACTTTCATCAGCATACAGGCTGATGGAAAGCATAAAGCAGAATAACTTTCTGGGCCTCAGTTTCCCCCTCTGAAAGATAAAGGGGTTGGACTAGTTCAGTAGTTGTCAGACTTTTTGGTCTCTTGACCCCTTTGTACTCTTAAAAATGACTGAGAATGCTCTCAGTAGGTTATATTTATTAATAGTTACCCTATTAGAAATTAAGGCATTTTAGATGAAAGGGCAGGTAGGTGGCACAGTGGATGGCGCTCCAGACTTTGAGTCCAGAAGACCTGAGTTCAAATTTGACCTCAGACACTTACTAGTTGTGTGACCTTGGGCAAGTCACTTAACCCTGTTTGCCTCAGTAACTTCATCTGTAAGATGAGCTGGAGAAGAAAATGGCCAACTTCTCCAGTGACTCTGCCAAGAAAACCCCAAGTGGGGTCATAAAGGGTCAGACATGACTGAGCAATATAATTATGAAAATTGTTTTGATCTCTTGGGCCCCCTGAAAGGCTCTCAGAGCCCCCCAAGGGCTTCCTGGACCACAGTCTAGGAAGCACTGTTCTAAGACTGCTTCAGGAAGTAATAGGTTCTCCCATCATTGGAAGCCTTCAAGCAAAGACTGGATGGCCATTTGTTGGAAAGGTTGTAGAAGGAATTTTCATTCGGGTCAAGTTGGACAGAAAGATTCTTTAGTTCCTTTCAACTCTGAGATTCTGGGAATCTGGCAATGCTATCATCTCACTGCCCTGAAACTCTACTGAACAAACCAGTCATAAAGCAATAAGAAAACATCTGAGCCTCATAATCGAAACTATCTCCATCCTGCTTCTGATACATCCTGAGTAGGCTGCTGAGGGCATGCCACTTCATTCACACTGACCCAGGCAGCTCCTGCAGACCTTAGGTTGGAGACAGGGTGGGGAATCTGCTTTTAGAGAGGCAGCTTCCTCACCCAGAGTCCTTTCTATGGATGAAGTATTGGCAGTGGTAAAAACAAAACAAAGGTGCAAAAACCCCACTTGCCCACAAGAACAGGTTGTATGATCTTCATCAAGCACCGAAATACTTAATGCAAATATAGTAGAAAGATAAATGGAATCTACAGTCACTTTGAGTGAGGTCAGCAGAGCTGATGTTACAAATAGAAATACATAGCTAGAGAGAGAGAGGAAGACTGGCAGGGCTGGGTTCGAGGCTCACCTCTGACCCCTTCTGGCTGTGTGACCTTGGTCAAGTCACCTAACTTCCCAGTGCTCTGGGGAACTCTCTAAGATGAAGCTGAAAGAGGTGATTCCAGATTGGTATGGAGAGTTCCTCACCCAAAAGAGTTGGGTTTTTTTTATACCAATGAAATCACTAAGGAATTCCAAATAAAGTAAATACTCCCAGACACACTTAGTTTACATCTGTGATACACAAACTAGTCAGACATGGAACCACAACTTTTGTATTTAAAACTGGCAGGGACATTAAGAACATCTTTTTCAGGAATTCTTAGGCAGAGGTCCACAGACAGACAGACAGACACACACACACACACAAACACACACACCACACACACACCACACACACACACACTCATACACACAACCTCCAGAGGGGGCATCTTTGAACTCAGATGGGAAAAAAATACATCATTATTCCATCCTACTTTCCAGCTTTCTTTTCTTCCCTCATTAGAATGTAAGCTCCCCAAGGGCAGAGACCATCTTTTTGCTTCCTGGCTGAGCTTAAGACACTGCTAGGCACATTACTATTTCTTATTCAGTCATGTCCCCCTCTTCCTGGTCTTTTGCTCAGGTAATAAGATAATGGAGTATTTTGCCATTTCCTTCTCCAACTCATTTGACAGATGAAGGAAACTTAAACAACCAGGGTTAAATGATTTGCCCAGGGTCACACAGCTAGTAAGTTTCTGAGGTCAAAGTTGAACTCAGGAAGATGTCTTCTGTACTCAAGGTCCAGCCTCCAGCACTGTATGAGTTGTGCTACCTAGCCTAGCTTCCCTTGCAAGGTATATGGTAAGCACTTGAATGCTCTCTATGGTTGTCAATTTTATGCATTTAAAAACCTTATTATGAAAAGGGATCCATGAGCATAACCAAACTGACAAGGGGGTCCATGAAACAAAACAGGGAACAGCCCAGCTCTTCCTTGAAAGATGTGGAAGTTAGCTTTCCCATCGTTCACTCCATTGGTTACAACCCTCCTATACAACCAGACTAATGTCCAATATGAAATTTGCTTGAGAGGAAGAGAAAGAGGAGGAGGAGGGAGGAGGAGGAGGAGGAGAGAGAAGGCGGGGAATGAGGAAGAGGAGGGGAGAAAACGGGGGGGGGGAGGGGAGAGGATGAGGGGGGGGCGGCCTCAGCCACCCTGGGAAAATGCCTCTGGGCAGCCCTTCCTGCGGAGACCCCGCCCTAGTCCAACCCCTACCTGCGCTAAGGAAAAGTTCTCTAAAGAAGAAATTAAGCGAATCGGCCGGCGCCGATGGGGCAGAGCTTAAAACCATCCCCTTCCCCAGCGGGGTGGGGGCCGCGGGAGAGGAGGAGGAGATGCAGCGCGGCCCTCGCTCAGTGCCCGGGCCAATCAATCAGCGGCCGGAGCCGGGGACCAGCGAGCCGAGCTGCTCACCGAAACGCGGGAAGCCACCCCGAACCGCTACCCCTCCCCCAAAGCCCGGTCCAGATGCTGCGTCCCCTTCGCGTGGTCACATCTGTATAATAAGAAGATAATCTGGACCTGGACGAGGGATCCCGCAGCCACGATTACTGCCGGGGGGTAATGGGTGGGTGTGGGAAGACAGAGAGAGACCGAGAGATCGAGGAAGGAACAAACCGAGAGACTGGGGCGGAGGGGGGGGGGGGGGGGGAATGGGAAGACGGGGGAAACGGGGCACTGCGAGACAAACAGGAGACATAGAGCCAGGGAGGACAGATTCCCTAGCCCTAGAGCCTGGACCGCCGGCCTCTCGGGAGTCCCCAGGCACTCACTGAGAGGCAGGCTGGGTGGAGTTCCGCTGACTCCGGGTAGCTCTGGCCTGAGCTAGTTGGGGCCCCGGGGCAGGTTTCTCCCAGTGCTAGACTTTTCCTTTCCCTTCATTCCTTTGGGACCATCAGAGGATCACAGAGTCAGAGTAGGGTTTCATGAGCTGGGGTCCTCTGCCCTGGGATTTCAGGCTATCTGCAGATTTGTGGAGTGAGGAAATGGCATTTCACCATGATTATTTTCCTCTGTAATCCTATTCATCCCTGTCCCTTCAAGAACATGGTTCCCAGGCTTTACCAGACTGCCACAGAGGGAAGAGACCCACACTTGTTAGTATGAATCCCCTAAGTGCTATAACAAACCCAAGAAGTGTTTTAAAGTGGGAGGAACTTGGAATTTTGAGCCATTATAGATTCTAATTCAAATGCCAGCTCTGCCAGTCATGACCCACCTTTGTGACTTTGGCCTAGTCACTTATGCTCTCTGGGCCTCAGTTTCCTTCTCTGTAGAGTGAGGGGATTCTTGGCCTCTCCAGGCCTTTCTAGCTTTGGATCTCTCATTTACCCCTTTTGTGCCTGGACCTTCTGGCCATCTAGTGAATTGTAGAACTCCCTTCTCTGAAAGTTTTACAATGCATAAAATGGATTATATAGGATCACAAAGGAAACCTATTCTAATGAAGCAAAGACAGCAGAATATTTTTCATACAAGGCCACTGACAAGTCCCCCTGATCTAAATTAATTCAGCCCTCTCATTTTAGAGGTCTCACAGGTTCCCCACCCTGTCACATGGGAGCTGGAAGCAGTGATGAAATAATGAGTCCTTGCTTCCCCCCAAAAGCAGGCACAAAGCAGACATCATACACCCACTCAGTGGTATGACTGAAACCCACAAGTTTAAGAAGGGATGGTCTCTTCAATTCGGCAAAGCTTGCTGCATCCAGGTCTGTGCTAGGCACCAAGACATGTAAGGTGATATGGAAGACATGTGCTTGGGTCCCTCTTGTGCAAAATAAATAGTTCTCCTGGTTGGTCTAGTGCGCAGTGATGTACATAGGTGATGGGGACTCTGATGGGGTTCAGGCCAGGCTGCCTGGCAGTCTATCTGCCTATGTTGCTGGTGAACAATGAGTATCTTCAGCCATTGAATATTTATTAAGTGATTTCTATGTCTCAGGCACTGTGCCAAGCACCAGGGATACAAAGAAAGGCAAAAAAAAGTGGGAAGAGGGGAAGAATATCTTGCATTCCAATGGGGAAGATTACATGCCAATAACTAGATACATACGGATATAGACACATTAGACAAAGGTAATCGGGAGGGGATGGGAAGGAGGGTCTCCTACAGAAGGTGAGATTGGAGCTGAGTCTTAAAGGAAGGCAGGAAAATGAAGAAAAATTGAGGCATGAGGGGAGTTAGAAACAGGAGAGGAAGCCTCAGTTGAGGAACTGCAGAGACCAAGGATCTGAAGAGCTCATGAATCGGGGTAAAATTCACACTTGATCCTGAGGGTAATGGGGAGTTACTGGACTGCACTGAGAGAGGGTGTGATAACTGCCACACCTGTTTTTGGAGAAATCCCTTGGCAGCTGTGTGGAGGAAAAAGAATGGATTGGGGAGAGACTTGAGCAGGGAGACCAGGCAGCAGAAGGCTATTCTAATCGGCCAGGCAGGAGGTGATAAAAGCCTGAACTAGACTTGGGAACAAAAGGGTTTGTGGACAAGAAATGGTATGAAAGTAGACGGGACTGGTTTTGCTGTGTGTGGTGATTGAGGAGCTGACTATGACATGGAGGCTGCCAATGGGGTAACAGGATGATGGCACTGCCCTCAAAAGTTATTGAAAAGTTCAGAAGAGGGAAAGCCAGCTTCTGCTCTGGATTTGTTGAGTTAGAGATGCTTAGGAGGAATCCAGCTGAAAATGGCAGGTTTAATGACACATGACAAGTAGATGCCATCTGCATAGAGTGACAACTGAACACACTGGAGATCTTCAAATGAGATAATATAGACCAGAAAATGGAAGGGGCCCATGACAGAGCCTGGGGAACTCCAAGAGCTAGGAGATATGACCTGTTTGAAGATTCCACAAAAGAGCCTGAGAAAGAAAGATTAGTCAGCCAGGAAGCGAACCAGGAATGATGAGTGGCACAAAACCCAGAGAGGATCCAGGAGATGGTGATCCATCATGTCCAAAGCTACAGAAAGGTTAAGAAGGCAGAGGTCTAAGAAAAGGTAATCAGATTTGGCAACCGAGAAATAATTAATGAATGGACCCACCTCCAGCCAGGTTCTGAAAATAACTACAGTCTGTCCTAATATTACTCTCCAGTTACTGGGAGCTTCTCCTGCCCTAAAGTAGCATAGACAATTGGTGGTCTTTTTTCTATAATGAAAACCAGCCTGACCTCTTCTTAAAAGTCAAAGGGAGGCATTTGTTTTAATAGACCATCATTGTAAAGTCCCCTCCTCCCAGTCTCTCAAATGAGAAATTATTTAGATCAAGTTTCTTGGAATTGGTTTCAGACCCAAAGCACATGAGAGAAAATGACCCACTTTATTTAGAGTAAAGAATCTCAACACAGTAAAGTCTGCATCCCATCAACAAATGTTAATGAGCTGCAGATAAGGGCATGACTTTCCACAGAGACAGAAGTCCACTGATTCCTTCACCCAACTTAGTAATCTAAGAGATATGCATTTTTTTTAGAGATTTACTACAAACTATACAAGGGTATACATTTCAACATGTATGTCTGAAACACCTACTATGTGTCAAGGCATTATGCTTGGGGTTCTTTTTGTTACATATTTTAATGTTGCTTTTTGCTTTTTACACTTTTGTTCGCTCATAGTAACCCACACCTCTACACTTACTGTAACAAATACAAGACACTTAGACGTAGAAAGAAGAGCAATGTGTATTCTTCACCCATAGCCCACCACCTCTGTACCAAAAAGAAGGAAATGTGCTTTATTTTCAGTCTTCAGGAAGAAAAATCCTTTGCTTCCCTCTGGAATTCCCCACCCTACTTATCACTGCCCTCTTTACTCCGTAGGGGTCCCACAGGGCTCTTCCAGGGTCCTTCTCTCTACTCCCTAGACTACTTACCTTGGTGATCTCATCAGCTCCCAAGGATCTAATCACCATTTATTTCTATGCAGATGATTCTCAAATCTCCAACCTCTCAGCTGACCTCCAATCTGCCTTTCAGTCATCTCGAAATGGATGCCCATACATGGTCGCCTTCAGAGTTAGTGGTCGTTTCCTCACTGGAAGCCTCTTCTTCCTGTTTGCAGCTCCCTTCTAGTCACTGCATTTGAGGTTTCTGTTGTATCTATGAATATTTCCATTCAGGCAACAGGAGCCGGATGTAGGAGATGCTACCTGAGCTGTGCTGGGAGGGAAGCTATGGATTCATGAAAGCTGGACTTCCTTTGATCAAATTAGATTAGATTTTATTTATTTTTTGTGCTCTACAAATCTAAATTTCTTCTGACTTAAAAAGCACTAGACCTCCTTCCGTGTAGGTGAATGCACTCCCAACACACATATGCAGAAAATATAAATGAAACACATGTGGAAGGTATTTTATTCTTGTCCAGAATTTTTAATAACTAAAAACTACAAATCATAACCACTGATTCCCCCCCACCCTTAATAATTTTCCTCCAACAAAGGTCAGTCTTTTAAACTCAGATATTCTTCTGGAAATGCTGAATGATGGTGAATCATGGAACGCCAGAAACTAAAGAATCAGGGGTGAAGGTCATGCAGAGGGTCATGGAGAAACCCACATAAGTTTGAGTAGATTACACTATATTAACCACAGAGAAGTATGTCAAAAAAAATAAGGCAGGGAATAAAGATGTCACCAGAGATTTATGACAGAGAAAGATGGAGGGAAACTATGTGTCAAGAATGAAGGCAGTCCATGGGCTATATTTGTATACACTTGATGTCAAGATTGATCAGTCAATCAACAAACACTATTCTAGTATCTAACATATTCAAAGGATTGTGAAGGGCATTGGGAATACAATAATAACAATAATAATATAGCAATGGCTAACCTTTAGCTAGCATTTACTATGTATGGCACTGTGCTAAGCGCTTTACAGTTATTATCTCATTTGAGCATCGTAATAATTCTATGAGGCAGGTACTGTTATCATTCCTATTTTACAGATGAAGAAACTGAGGCAAATGGGGGTTAAGTGACTTGCCCAGGGTCACACAGCTAGAAAGTGTCTACAGCTGGATTTGTACTCAGGTATTCCTGACTCTAGGCTCAGCATCTAACTCTGTCCAATTGTCCCAAAGCCAAAAGGTGACTAAATGACTTCTCTCAAGGAGTTGACATTTGACTAAAAGGAAAAATGAAGACGATTAAAGGAAGACACAGCCTATGGGGTGGATGCTCCAAGAAGGATTTAGGGGAGGGCATTGGAACTGACCATAGAATGACAGATTCAGAACTAAGTCTGAACACTTAGGTCCATCAAGGTTCAGGAAATCTCCCAGAGTCACAAAGAGAGAGGGAAGGGATGGTTGGGTTGTCAACTGTCTCAATGTGGTTGAAATCCTAGCACCCTCTAAAATATTGAAGTCTGCTCCAAGGGAAAGTCGATTTCAAAGTCTTCAAATGCTATTTGAGGGATACCAAAGCACAAGTGTCCTACCCAATGAATTTTCTCTTCTCAGTCCTCTGAAGGACACAGCCGCAAGGGAGGAGGAAGAGGAGAATTTCTCTTAGCTCAGTAACTGGTGACTGAGGAGAACACGCTGAGTTGGAAGGGACGCATCAGACATGATTCATTTGGGTTCTCCCCTGGAATGTTCACTGTTTGATGGGAAGAGGAACAATCCAAAGGGCGAATAGGAAGTCCTGCCTCTGGCTCTTTTATTTCTCTCCCTAGATGGGGATGAGTGTTTTCTATTAACGAAAAGCCTGGAGCCAACAAATCCCAGTTTCAGATCAAATGTTCCTTCATCTTTTTAAGTTCCAACATCAGAGGGAGATGTTTTACAAAGAAATCCAGCCCCAGACAGACCCCAAGAATCTGAGGCTGAGAGGGGTCCATGCCCAGCTGAATGAGTGGACTTCGGAGCCCCAGCTAACAAAAGTCCTTTGGCAGGCTGCCTGCCAAGGTGGTCTAGGAACCATAGCCATTTCCCCACAGTACAGCACTACTGCCTCCAATCCAGGCAGGATATGTGGGGGCCGTGGGGAGGGGCATCCTGGTACTTGCCAGAATCTTTTTAGTGCCAAAATTGTTATAGAGCTGAAGCACAAACCTTGCCCTAGCTGCCCTGACCGGCTTCTACTTACCATTCTTTCCCATTCGTTAGAGTGGAAGCTTCTTGAGGGCAGGGCCCAGTTCATTAGTTGTCTTTGTATTCAAAGGCCCGGCACAATGCCAGTCATAAAAGATGTCTTCAAGAAATGCTTGTTGGATGACTGGTTGATTAAATGATCTCCTTCCAACCACACCTCATACTGTCCCGCATAACTGAGTCAGGGAACCCATTTGTATCATGAGTGGAAAAGAAATGGAGTCAGATAGAGCACTGGAGTTGGAATCAGGAAGTTCTGGATTCAAATCCTGCCTCAGGAAATTATTTGCTGGATGATCATGAACAATCATGTATTTTCTTTGAACCTCAATTTCCCCATTTGTAAAGTGGGGATGATAGGGTCTATGGTCCCTGTCTTATGGAGTCATTATGAGTCTCAGATGAAATCATCCAAAATATTACTTTGAAAACTTCAATGCATTCTATAAACATTTATTCTTGGCTCAGTTGTGTCCAATTCTTCATGGCCCCATTTAACACATGCTTGGCAGAGATCCTGGAGGGGTTTACCATTTCCTTTTCCAGCTCATTTTACAGATGAGGAAACTGAAGCCAACAGGGTTAAGTGACTTGCCCAGGGTCACATAGCTAGTGTCTGAGGCAGGATTTGAACTCAGGAAATTGAGTTTTCCTGACTCCAGGGACATCATTCTATCCACTGCCCCACCTAGCTGCCCTACATAAATGTTAGCTATTATCATGATTTGAATAACAATTCAAAATGGCAAAGTATATGGGAGAGACTTGAGTAAAGCAGCTACCACAATTTAAGGAGGGGAAATATTACATCTTTCCGACTTTGGGAGTCGGAGCCGAGTTACTAGACTTGGGCCATGAAGGATGATAGGTAAGATCTCATTAAGAAAGAGAGAGGGTTAGAAGAGAAATGCATTCCAGGCACCATGACAAACATAATTCTACTCTCCCTACTCAGAACCATTCTCCACTCAGTGGACAAGATGATTTTTCTCAGACCTAGGCCTAACAATGTTGCCTTCCTGTTCAATAAGCTCCAGTGTTCCCTATTACCTCCAAGATCAAATCAATTCAAACTCCTCCCGATGTGATTTAAGACATTGTCTAACCAGACCCCTTCCTGCCTTTCTAGTCTTCACATGCACACACTTTACAATTCAGCTCTACCAGCCTTTCATTGTTTGATCCCAACACTATTTATCCCCTGCCCATACCTTTGCATTGGCTCATCCCTCTTGCTCTGGATGCTCTGCTCTGTCCCCCCCTCTACCTTTACACTTTCCTGGCTTCCTCAAGAGCCAGCTCAAAATCTACCTTCTGCAGGAGATCTCCCCCAGTCCTGGCAGCTGCTAGTCTCCTCCCTTTCAGAGGGCCACACAGCATGGAGTGTCCACATCAGAGAAGGAGCCATGCTCTATGACCAAAGCAGAATCGAAATAGCTCAAAAGAAAGTCAAGATGTGCAAATGTAGAGAATCTAGAACAAATGCTCACATTATCTGTTTGTGCCTGACCCGTAGGAGAGCATTCTGAGCTCAGATTGGTTTGATCAGCCAGTCGGACACACAGTAACTTGACTCTAATATAGTGATGTCATTTTGGTCCTCTACCAGAACAAAGGACAGCAAACAACCGTCTTATCCACATAAGGTATTTTATAGCCATTTCTTCCAGTTGAATATAAAGCTCTTGAGGGCCAAGAATGGTTTTTGACTTTCTTCAAATCTCCAGTGCTTAGAACAGCATCTAGAACCTAGGATAGATGCTTATTGACTGAGGTAGTTGTCTTCCAAAGATGAAATGGGCAGGTTTTGGAGACAGTGGTTCCCTCTATATTGGAGGTCTCCCAGCAAAAAAGTCTCTTAGCCCAACCTCCTCACGGCAGAAACTGAGACCTACCAAGTTAAGTGACTGGCCCAAGGTCCCATGGTTTGGAAGTGACAGATCTGGGATTTGACCCCCAGACTTTCTGACACCAAGTCTAACACTACCCACTATACCACACTGTCTCATAGGTTGGATGAGAGACTGTCAGATGTGTTGTAAAAAGGGACTGTTTTTCAGTTATGGGGTGGACTAGATGGCTTTCCAACTCTGAAGTTGTCTGATTCTATTGTCCCTACCTAACGTGAGAGGTCATTGAAACTGATCTTGGCTCACACCACTGGAATCAGGGAGACAGCTGCCATCGACTAGTCCAGATGCCTCTATTTGCCCATCTTAGTGGGTGGGCCCTTGGCCGGAGGGAGGGGAGGGAGCTGGTAAATCAAACCAGAAAGCACATCTCCAGCAGGAGTCTAGTCCACACACCCCATGGAAGAGCTGCCCATCCAGGCTGAGCCTGGTGCCTGGGGCATATTCAGCTGCTGGGCTGGGTTAAAGTCAGACTTTATGTAAACAGAGTAAATAAAAACAGATGGAGTTATGCCCCCATAGCAGCATTGCACAGTATCAAAGCCAGAAGGCAGAGGAGGGGGGAAAATATTTTTTTTTAAGATGAAAAATGGATAAAACAAAGCACCAGAAATTGGCTTTTAGAAAGTCTGAGAGTGCTGAGAAGGGCCCAGAAACTGACTTGGTCTCTTTTCCATGTCTAACTCCTCAATATTCCCCACAATAATTAGAGGGAAAGCTTTCAAACTAAACACAACTCAAAATGCCCCTGGGTGATTTCCATAAATGCCATCCATTCATATCAGTGAGCGTGAAACTTCTTTCTGGTTTCAAATAGTCTCTATTTCTCAAATATTTAAAGTGATTTATTTCCAGTAGCAAAGTGTGCCTTCACAGCAGACTAGCCTTGATTCCATAGTGCTCTGCTCTTACCCAGAATATCACCTTATTTTATTTTTATAAGATTAAGCAGCCAGGAGAGACCTTTAAGTATCACCTAGTCCAAACCACTTATTGAAATTAAAAAACCACACACACACAAACTGAAAGCTTTTGATTTCTTTCCCCAACACATTTATTCCCCATATGACAAGAAGAGCTATTTGCCAGCTGGTGAATTAAGCTTAAACTTTGATTCACAAAGGTCTGAATCAAAGCCCTGCCTCAGATTCTTGCTCTTCAGCCTTGGGTTAAGTCACACATCCCCTCTCAGCCTTGGCTTCCTGTTCTGTCACATGGGGAGACTAGTAACAACCACTTTACAGGGTTGTTGGGAGGACCAGATAAGATAATGTGAAGTGTTTTGCAAACCATAAAGTCCAATATAAATGCCAGACTTTCTTCCCAATGTTATCATTGTTCCCTTTCATTGGGACATCCCCTGTAACCAACAGACAAGCAACAACCACATCTGATGGAATATGCAACATTTTTCACCCATAGTCCCCCACCTCTCTGCTCCACAACCTTTCCTACCTTTCCTACCTTTTAGCATTGGTTTCAATTACATTCATAAAGCCATCTTGTACATAATTATCTTGCTTCTATTTTTCTTTACTCTGGCAATCTTCATTCACAAACTTCCTAGGTTTCTTTGAAATCTTCATATTTGTCCTTCCTTCTTGTACAAGAATCCACTTGGTTCCCACATCACAATCGGTGCAGCTGTTCCCCAATTGACAGGCACCCATGCTATTTCTTTATTTCTTTTTTTTTTTAAGGTCTACTCAGCTTTTTAATTTAAAGTTCTGAGTTCCAAATTCTCTCCCTCCCACCTTTCTCTTCCCCTTCCCTGAGATGGTAAGCAATCAGATAAAGGTTATAAATGTGCGATTATGTAAAGTATTTCCATATTAGTCATTTTGTTCCAAGAAGACTCAGATAAAAGAAAAAAATGAAAAGAAAGACTGGAAAAATATCATGCTTCTGTCTGCATTCAATCAATGTCAGTTATCCTCTGGAGGTGGACAGTGTACTTGTTTCATCATCAGTCTTTTGGGATCGTCTTAGATCATTGTATTGCTGAGAATAGCTAAATCATTCACAATTCTCCATTGTACAATGTTGCTGTTCCTGTGTACAGTGTTCTCCTGGTTCTGCTCACTTCACTTTGCTTCAGTTCGTGTAAGTCTTTCCAGGTTTTTCTTCAACTATCCTGCTTGTCATTACTTATAGCACAATAATATTCCATTACGACCATACAATCGTAGGTGGATTGTTTAGTCATTCCCCAGTGGATGGGTACCTCTTTGATTTCCAATTCTTAGCCACCAAAACAGGAGCTTCTAGAAATATTTTTGTAAAAATAGGTCCCTTTCTCTCTTTTTACATGTTTTTGGGATGTAGACCTAGGGGTGGTATTACTGGGTCAAAGGGAACCAAGCTATTTCCAATTCATCAATCAAGTATTTATTGTGCAAACATGGTGCTAAAGGCTAGAGATACAAAGAAATGCAAAACACAGTCCCTGCCCTCAAGGAACTCATGGTCTAATGAGGAAGAAGACAATATGTAAATAAGTAAATTACATACAAAGAAGATATATACAGAGTATGTATGTGTACATGTGGATATATGTACATGTATGTATATAAACATGCATTTATGTCTTAATGTGTATACATGTATTTGCATTTATGTGTGTTGCACACATGTGTAAATGTGTGTGGTATATGTATACGTGTGTGTACACACACAGACACACACATACATATGTTTTGCTGCCACAAAGATTTTTATTGTGAATATTTTGATCTATAAGGAACCCTTCTTCCTGTCACTAACCTTGTTGAGGTTAGCAGGAGAGGCAGGCCAGCATATTTCATGGCACCAAGGCCTTCAAATCCAGAAGACCTCAACCTGAATCCCACAGCACAGGGTGCTAGCTGTGTGACCCTGAGCTTACCAATCTGAGCTGTCATCTGCTGTTCTGTAAGAGAGAGATAATGCCGGTATCTACCTCCTGGGGGTTGTGCTGAAAACCCACCAGAGATGCTGTAGGTAAAGGCCTTGGAGAACCTTATAATTTCAGCTCTTGTTCTCAGCTCCACCCCCTGCAGGATGAGGAAATTCTATCCTAGAGATGATGGGACTTATTCAAGTTCACACAAATAGTAAAAAAAAAAACCCAACCTCAAACTATGGCATGATATGAACCCCAGTCCCAGCACAGCTGTGGGATTAGAGGCGGCATGGGGCAATGTGGAGAGCCCTGGCAGCACAGGAGGAAGGACACAGATTAAAAACTTGCCTCACTATGGGGAAAATCAATTGGCCTCCATAGCTCTGGGTTTCTTCACCTTTAAAATCTGGGTTTGGACTAGATGGCCTCTGAGACCTCTGTCTGCCCTGGAGTTATGATCCCAAGATCACTGTTTGCAGTCACTCCTCTTTCCACATGGAGTTAGGTCAGGCTGATCAATCTCGGACACCTTCTTTACTGCTATTGTCTATATGGGTCATGATCTTCTTCGTCTACTGAGGTAAGGGGAGGGGGAGGGGCAGGAGAGGTCCAAGTTAACCTGCATCCTCCTAGCCTCAGTTTGTGTGGTTGCCTTACTTAGCATGTGCCTTATCAGCTCTACCACAGCTGAAATTAGTCCAAATGTCTTGATGACATATTGGGATTTTCTCCTGTTAATAACTCCTGCCTCCTGCCTCCTGCCTCCAGCCCGTGACTGGCAGGGTTCTCCCAGCCCACAGTAAGTGATTCGGGACAGACAGGCAGCTCATTATCTCCCCATCCACCTTGCTGCTGCTACTGCGGCAATGCACTGGAACTTTTATCTGCCAGGGACAGCTGCGTTCCCAGTGTTTGAAGTGAAATGTCACTGTGGGCTAATGCAACCCGACGTACATCACTAATGATGTCTCCCGCACTTTGAAGAAACAACTCAAAAGCCTAATTAAAAATTCAGATTCTTTCTCCCTGACTTGCCAGTTTCCAACAGCCTTTCCTTCTACCAGGAACTCCCAATAGCTTTTTGAAATCCTCCATGAAATCCAAGTAGGCCAAACACAGAGAGAGCAGAGCCCCCACCCAAGAGAATAGCCCCGACCCTGGACTTTGACAACCTCAAAAAAAAAAACTGTGATGGTTGGAATCAATTCAAGAGAAAATCATGTAAAAACAGAGGAGATTTTACTCCCCTGGTCTGCCTTCAAAAATGTCAGTAATGAACACTATTTCCAGGGACACACCGAAAGTCCCTTTATCCCATTATCTAGCTGCCTCTCATCATATTGACTTGTGGAAACTTTTCAAATTGGATTCATGCTGGAATCAGTACAGCCTAGATAACTATGGAAAAATCTGGAAAGGGAAAGAGGAGGAGTCTGGGGTAGAATGCAAATGCCTTGGAATTAAACATAAAGAGAACAAGGTGAAAAGGTAGTCTGCTCAGTCCACAGTGGATTACTGAATACAAATTGATAGGATCAGAATCACAAATCAAAAGATTAGGGAACATAAACTTTAAGATGCACAATCTTACTGATACACAAAGAGATTCAAAGTAAAGTAGTGTTGAAACACTGTTACTACTAATAGTTAAGGTATATTGATATATTGATACATAAATGTATTTGTATGTGGTGGTGATACAATGGAATACAAGTAACTTGGATCCCTTTGATCCAGCAATACCACCACTAACCCTAACCCTAAATGCCCAATCAAAAATGATTAAAAGCTCAGTGCTCTAGGAAGGAATGGAGAAATGGACATACTCATACATCACTGATAGAATTGCAAACCTGTATAATATTTTTTCATACTGAAATCTGATAGTATAAAATAAAATTTATAAAAATAATCATGCTCTTTAACCTAGCAATTCCATTGTTGGAATTATAGCCTGGAAGTGTTAACAAAGGCAAAAAAAAAAAAAAGTCATCCGCTTTAAAGATATTCACTCAGCATTATTCATAATTGCAAAGAATTGTAATGTCTCAATAATCAAAGAATGATTAAATAAATTGTGATACCTTCATGTAATTGAATGCTATAATGCTATCAGGAACATAGATTTAGAAGCTAGCTCTGTTGTGGGGGGCCATCTAGCCCAATGTTGTCATTTTACAGATGAGGAAAGTAGACATCTTGAACTTATCTTGAACTTAAATAATTTGTTCAATGACATACAGATGGTAAGCCTTAGGAAGAATTTGAACCTATGTCCTCTGACCAGAACCAATACTCTTTCATTTTACCACTCTCTCTCCCCTTGAGATAGTAACCTAGAAAGACTCTAAAGAGTTCTGGAAAAACCGTTCTCTTATGAACTAATACTAAAAATATGGAGAAAAAACAAAACAACCCAAAGTATATACACTGACTATGATCCTGTTGGCAGCTAAGTGGCTGGGTTAAGGACCTGAATTCAAATCCTGCCTCAAACACTTACTAGCTGTGTGACCCTGGGCAAGTCACTTAACCCAATTTGTCTTAGTTTTCTCATCTGTAAAATGAAAAGGAAATGACAAAGCATTCTGGTATCTTTGCTAAGAAGACCCCAAATGGGGTCAGGAAGATTAGGGCAGGATTGAAACAACTGAACAAGAATGTCAACTATACTGATAATAAGTCGTCTATATATATATTTTGATTTAATTACAGAGTAAAAAAATATAGAACTTCTCAATGGTAGAGCAGTGGAGGATTTGGAGTCAGGAATTTTTGAGTTTGAATCTTTCCTCAGAGACATGCTGGCTATGTGAACCTGGACAAGTCACTGAGCCACTATGAGCCTCTGTTTCCTCATCTGTCAAATGAAGCATAATAGCACCTCTTTCCCAAAACTGTTGTGAGGACAAAGTGAGTTAAACTAGGTAAAGCACTTTGCAAACCTGAAAGTGCTACCCAAGTATTACCTATTGATCTCACGACTATTATTAATCACAACAATATGAATATGAGTCTCCCGTAGGAAATATGAAATCTCATTCTATAATCACTGACTAGAGGAAGGAGAATGTGGGCAGCCTTAAAATCAAATCCGAAAGAGAATCATGTTCAAAACAATTAGTATTTTTCCTGCAACAATTTTCCAAAATAAAATTAAATAAACAAATAAGCAAGGTGGCCCCACCCACCCAAAGTTTTCATTAGGAAATCAACTTCTGCTGCTCCCAAGATGCAAGCACATACACATACGATGCTGGACAGACAAGCATTAGAGAATGTCTGGGCATGTAAACAGTGGTACAGGAATCAAAGTAATGGGACCCCGGTTCAAATTCTACCTCTCCCACTAGCGTTAGCAGGTCCCTTCCCTCTGAGTCTTTCTTTCCTCGTGTATAAAATAAAGGGCTTAAATTCTAGGACCTGCCAGTTCTAAATGAATAACCTTAAATAAGTCCTTCTTTATGAACCATTTTAAAAGGTCATATTTTTTTAAATACTTAAAAAACCCAATTTAGTCATTCAGGTTGAATCTCAGAACAGAGAGCAGTAAGTTCAAACTGGGTTTTTAGAAAATACAACATTGAGTTCTGGCGGAGCTTTCCTTTCTTCAATGATTTCCTAAGGAAATGGTTTCAAAATATGACACCTCCCCACCCCCCCCTCCAACATGAATGATGCCAGGCTGCGCCCTTCGGCACCCAATCCACTTGAAGGCCAAGAGCTGGAAAATTCTAAGGCATGGCACAGAAAAGGTAAATTGAGTCAACTTGCTTTTCTATGTTTTTTTTAAACCCTCTTCTTGGAACAAGGTAGCTCCCTGTACCCTGATAGAACAATGTGATTGGCATCAGAGAAGGCAAACAGAAAAGGGGCTGAGTGTGAAGGCACAGGGAAGTAGTAAAGAGAGCAGGGGCCCTTTAGATCTGGGACAGAGGCAGGATTGTAGCTCATTGTAGCACATGAGTAAAGTCAATTCCATGTGATAAAAAACAAAAAACATTAGTAGTCTGGGGAAAAGTAGCTGAGCCATGTAGCCCCTCAAAATAGCAGGTTTTTCATGGTGATGGCTGGTGACAGGTCAGAGCACAGACCCAGCTGAGCTACTGTGGGCAGGCTGCCCTTTTCAAATCTATATACTTCAGGATCTCACTTCTTTTTGTAGAGAGGTGGAGAGCAGTGGGTACAGAAAACACACGGTCAGGTATAAGGACTTGGTGAGTTGGTTTTGCTTAGCTGTTTTTCTTTGTTAAAAGGCAAAGCTCATTTGGGGGGTGGGGTGGGATGGGGCATATCCAAAAATTAATAGGATGTGAAAACTACAAGTAGCAATGAAACTTTTTAAAATATTTATTTTTGATATTTTAATCTTTAATTAAATATTTCTCAACTTTATGTAAAAACATTATAACATTTAAAAAGCTATTTAATATTTTATTGTCTCCAATTACATATAAAAACAATTTTAAACATTGGATTTTTAAAAATTTTGAGTTCCAAATTCTCTTCCCCCTCATTAAGAAGGCAAACAATTTGATATGGGTCATACATGTGTAGTCACAGCAATGACACTTCTAACAATTAAAATAATTCATATACTTGGAACACTGTAGTCACTAAAATGAGATCCATGATTGTTTAAGAGAATTTGGCTTTACTATCCACACAGGAAAAAATAAGTGGATGAAAAATAACTTTTGTCCACGGACTATTAGAATATCTATTTTGAACAAAAATTGTTACTCCAGAATAAACAGTGCTAAGAACTGAATAGGAAAAAGAGCAGGCATCTGGGAAATAGTGAAGTGTTTTTACTGATCCCAAGCTTCTCCCTAAAACCAAAGCCCATCTTTTCCACATGAATATTCTTTCAGCAAAGCTTTGTAGCTTGAATCATGGGCTCCCATAGTCCATGGGCTGTTTGCTAGTTATGGACTTGACTTGACCTTGATCCCTGATGGGTAGGGAAACCGTAACTAAAGCCCAGATTTCTATAGATTTGTTGAATCTTAAGAATTGAAAGAGCCTTAAAGGACCATAGAACCATACAGTCCAACCTCTGTCCAAAGAGAATATTTCCTCCTAATATCTCCTCCAAGCTTGGAATGACTCTCTGTCTTCCTAGTCAGACAAGTGCACCTAGGACAGCTCTTTGTAGAAGTGGCTCCTTCCATCAAGCCTAGATTGATCTTTCTGGAACCTTCACTCCATCACTCTTCCATCTCTCTCTCTCTCTCTCTCTCTCTCTCTCTCTCTCTCTCTCTCTCTCTCTCTCTCTGTCTCTCTCTCTCTCTCTTTCTGTCTCTCTCTGTCTCTGTCTCTCTCTCCCCCCTCCCCCTCCCTTTCTCTTTTCACTGACTGTCCCCTATGCTTGGAATTCTCCCTCTCCTTATTTCTGCCTTTTGCTTTCCTTAACTTATTTCAAGTTCTAGCTGAAGTCCCACCTTCTGAAAGAAGTCTTTCCTGATTCCCCTTAACCCTCACGCCTTCCCTCTCAGATAATCTCTACTAAATCCTGTACATATCTTGCATGTACACAACCACTTGCCTGTTGCCTCCCACTCTGAATTTTTAGCTCATAATGGTCATGGAAATAATATTTTTTTCTTTTCTTTGTATCCCCCAGGGGTTTAGCATGGTGCCTGACATACAGAAGGTACTTAATAAATGTTCATTGACTGACTATCTTTTTTTCCTCCCTCTGATGGCAACATCAGAAAGGAGAGATAGTTTTTATCAATGAAAAGTACATTAGAGAAGGCAGAGCACCACCTGCCCTGCCTTTGCAGCCTAAGGACCACTGGGACTTGCCATCTGCCCTGTACTTAAACCCCCAACATGTGTCCTCTTCTCTAATTAGAATGTAAATTCTCTAATGTCAAGGACCCCATTGATTTTGTATCTGGATTGCCAGTACTCACAACAGTGCTGGGCAATATAATTGGTGTTCCTTAAGTCTTCTTGTCTTGTTCTGTTGTTTTTTTTTTATTTTATTTTATCATTCATTCCTTCACTCACTTACTCCAGCAGTCCAAGTCAGGACTAGAACAAAGGTGGCACAAGTGAAAAATCCCATTTTGCATCATTATCATCACCACAGTCATGATATTTGTTAAAGTCCCACAATGTTGTAAGCCAAGAGATAGACGACAGACTTGTCCTTCAATGGGTTTACAACCCACCTGGGAAGTGCAGGATCAGAGCAGTTCAAAGTTGAAAAAGACTTGGCAGCAACTTAGTTCCACTCACAGCTGACCATGAATCCTCTCTACAACAGACCAGAAATGTGGTCATCCAGCATTGGCTTGAATGCCAACCTTCTGTGTCTGGAGGGGACTCATCCACTTTGAGATAACTGGAATTAAGAGCAGGATTCTGTGCAACCCAGGTCCTAGCAGTCCAAACACCAATGTTCCTTCCTCTCCTATGCCATGCTGCTCGCCATCATGGCCTTCAAGTCTTCTGCCCCTTTGTAGTCAGAAACTTATAGAACCATCATTGTTTGTGTATTCTCCCAGAGTGTGGTAGATTCCAAATCGTCCCAGGTTGTTACCTGAAAATTTCTGATGATGATACAAGGATAGAGTCAATTGCAAGAGATGAAATATGGCTTCAACTCAGTGAGCATAGCGTGGTTACAATGTACTGGGCGCACAGGGAAAGAAAGACAGTGCTAAGAATAGTCCCTGCTCACTCTCTTTTGTTCTAGGCTCATGATTCAGGATGAGTCGGTACCCTGGAGGCCATCTAGCCCAATCATCTCATTTTTACAGATGAAGAAACTGAGACCCAAAGAGGTTGGGTATCTTGCCCCTGGCCAACCCAGGGAGTAGAGTTGGAAGAACAGGGATTTGGAGTCCTAAACTGGACCGCTGATGTCCCTAAGTTAATGACCTTGTTTTGGTAAATAAGCATCCTTAGACCAGAAAGAAAAAGCACCAAATTTGGAGTCAGGAGACTTCACTTAGAGCCCAGGACTCTGCTAGGAACTTGTTATGCACCTTGAACCACTCAGTTCCTGGGTCTGGGTTTCTTTCTAAAATGAAAGATGGCACCACATGACCTCTTAACCTTTTGGTTCCCTTCTAGCTTGAACATTCTCCCAGTCCACCACCATGAGTGATGACAATTCCCACTTCAGTGTAAGATGTGTTTCCAGGACTCCTACATTACAATCTCACTTTTCTTTGTTATTTAGCATGGAAAAGTGACAATTAAACCTCTTAGCTGTTAAGAAAGAAAGGGGGTACAACATAGAGGCAATTTCTACAACTCCTCTAGCAAAACTCAATGTCAACTCTAGCTGATTCTGTAGGGGGCAGCACCATCTTCCCCTAAAAAAAATGCCTCCTTCCCTCAACTTCAAATATGGCTAGCATAGTCAGGTTATATAAGTACAGGACTCCAGGCTAGTAGGGATAGGCATCACTAGATGTGGGGCCAGGGATGAGCACAGAAGAGAGGAATAGGAATCCTTAAAAAAGAAAAAAAAGTAAGTGGTATATAAAGCTATTAAACCATTTCAATGTTTTGTTTTGTTTTTCCTTGGGTTCATTTCCACAATGCTCAACTCAAAATTGTTCCGCTCATGAACAATTTGATTCTAGCCCCCTTGGAGCTTCCATTTCACAGGAGTTGAGGGGTTTTTTTAATGCCAAGTATTCTGGATTCATATGACAATAACCATAGTTCTTATAAATGCCAATGGAGACTGTTGCTAAAATCTATCCTCTTTGGTCCAAGACAGAAAAAAATCTTAAAGATTGATATAAATCTTATCTTAGGGGAGGGGGTGGTGTCATACCCCATACCACATAGAGGCTGTGTACTGAGCCCAGTCTAATAATGTTGCCCTAAATTTCTGGGCTATTGGGTTACCTGTGTTCCAGAAACTCACCAGCAATGAGCCTAGACTGTTCTGTCATGGCCAGTGGGGTTTATGATGGTAGGGAGAATAGCTAAGAAGGCCAGATTATACTCCTCACAAGAATCACATAAGTTAAAGTGACCTATTCCCTGTTCCTCATATATAGCATCCCATCTCCCCTCTCCCAGTCTTTGCACAGGCTGGGCTCCAGACCTGACATGCCTTCCCTCCTTGTTCTTATCATCAATCACTGTTGCCCTTTCAGCTGCTCAGCTCAAAGAGACAGCACCAATTGTTCCATGAGGCCTTTCCTTCTTCTCCCCAGCTGTTGGTGCTTCATCCTAAAATCAGTATGAATTCATTTTACATTTCCTTATGCAATCAATCAATAATGCTAGGGATACAAAAGCAAAAGGCAGTTCATCTCCCCTGATAGAACAGCAACTCCCAAGAGGAGAGAGAATTTTATTTTTGCCTCTGTATGCCTGATACCCTTGACCGACATGGCTGTGTAATCCAAGGCTCTGTGCTCTAACCTACTCTCTAAAAACAGAAGTTGCAGGGCAGTCCCCAACCTTCACTGGTGGGGTAGTTTCCTCATCCTGTGATATCCCAGGTCTAGTTCCTATCTCTATTCTGGCACAGTGCCAAACTTGACAGTCATTGTCATACCCCATACCACATTTCCTTGAGAGGAAATGCTTGCTGATTGACTTTTCCATAGGTCTAATCTCCAAGACTTGAGTATAAGCTCATTCTGGGCAGGACCACTCCTTCTGGTGGCACCTAGCATGGTATGAGAGTTAGAAGGAGCCCTAGAGATCCTCTAGCCTGGGCCCCTCATTTTAGGGAAGAAGAAGCTAAAGCTCCCAGGGAAGGGCCTTGCCTGCAGTTGCTACTCGACATCTTGACCTGGGTGTATGGTAGGCACATCCCAAGTGGAACTTATTAACCTTCCCTCAAATGCTTCCCGACTTCCAGACACCTTTTTTACTGTGAAGGGCAACACCAACCTCCTAGCCACCCAGACCATCCTCAACTGCTCCCTCTTACTTCCCACAGCCAATCCAAGGTCCATTACTCGTCCATGCCATCTCCTCTCCTTGAATGCCACTACCCAGCACCGTGTTTCAGGGGCTCAGCACCTTAAGCCTCTGTTATGGCAACAGTCTGCTGGTGGCTTGGCCAGCCACAAAATTCTCCCCATTCCAGTCCATTCTCCACTCAGCTGTCCAAATGATCTTCCCAAGTGCAGGTCTGACCATGTCACAAAGTCATGGCCCCCTCTCCCCAAGGCACATTCACTTAATAAGTTGTAGCGGCCTTGAATAAATCTAATTCACTAACAAGTCAAGACATCGCCCCATGAAGCCACTAGTTCTCTTAGAAAACCAAGGACCAACAACAACAATGGCCCCCTATAACTTCCAAGATCAATTATAAAATTCCTCTGTTTGGCTCTTTTACAATCCTTCATAATTTGCCCTCTCTTCCCACCCCCACCACTACACCCACTTGTCTGCTCTTCATACACCATACACCCCTCCACACACACACACAAACTCCTCCTCTCCCTCTCTGTCTCTCTCTCTCTCTCTTTCTCTCTCTCCCTCTCTGTCTCTCTCTCTCTCTCTCTTTCTCTCTCTCCCTCTCTGTCTCTCTCTCTCTCTCTTTCTCTCTCTCCCTCTCTGTCTCTCTCTCTCTCTCTCTTTCT
>CM053586.1:352663627-352683156 GCA_028646515.1 Pseudochirops corinnae
TCTCTCTCTCTCTTTCTCTCTCTCCCTCTCTGTCTCTCTCTCTCTCCCTCTTTCTGTCTTTGATATACCTCCATCTTTTGCCTCGGAGTAGTTTTTCTGACATTCTCCTATGCCTGGAATGCTCTCCCTCCTCATCTCTGACTTCATCGACTTCCTTCAAGTTCCAGTTAAAATCCCACTGTCTACCCAGGGGTTGGCAAGCATGCCCTCTGGCCTCACTTTTTGTGTGGTCTGTGAGCTAAGAATGGTTTTTACAATAAAGGTCCATTCTTAGCTCCCAGACTGTACCAAAACAGGCAGGAGGGCTCAGTAGCCCTGGCAGGGCTTAGTTCACTGATCCCTGGGTTGACCCCAAGGGCCACCTCTCCCAATCCTTCTTAATTCTAGTGTCTTCCTTCCATTGATTATCTCCAGTTTATCTTGTCTGTAGCTTGTTTGCTTGTCTCCCCCATTAGACTGCAAATTCCTTGAGAACAGGAAATATCTTCTCTTTCTGCACACAATAGGCACTTAATAAATGCTTACTGAATGACTAACAAAGCTAACAAGTGCAGTGATCAGGCTGGGCTTTGAAGCCGGAGACCTCTGACACCATATTCACTCCTCACCACACTCTATCTCAACAAGCCCAAGCCTGCTCATCCCAGCCACCACCAAAGCTTCTCAACACAGTGCTAGGCAGAGAACCAAGGCCAAATTTATATCACTTTTTGGCTAATTAATCATTTTATTGAGTGAAAAGAAATGAATAAAAAGGATTTCCTGACCATTTACCATGTACTGGACACTACTATGTGCAGGGGCTACAAAGACAAGCTGGTCAGAACCTTGCACTATTTGTTGGATTGTGCTAATTAATTTTTCATGAGACACAATCCCAGCTTCAATAGTTACTAGCTGTGGGACCCTGGGTAAGTCATCTTACCTCTGAGTTTTCTTGAATGTGAAAGAAGACTGGACTGGAATTTTAGAATGCCATTATTGGAAGGGCCTTCAGTGGCCATCTCCTCAAACTACCCCCTTTCCCCCCAGAAAAGGAATGCCTTCTATAACCTACATTTCTGTTTAGTTGTGTCTGACTCTCCATGACCCCATTTGGGGTCTTCTTGATGTAGATACCAGAGTGGTTTGCCATTTCCTTCCCCAGTTCATTTTACATATGAGGAAACTGAGGTAAACAAGGTTAAGTGACTTACCCAGAGTGATACTGCTAGTGTCTGATGCAGATTTGAACTCATGACTATGAGTCTTCCTGACTCTGGGCCCAGCGCTTTATGCACTATGGTGCCACCTAGCTGCCCTCCTAGCAAGTGGTCAACCAAGATTTGCCTAAAGGGCACGCGCAAGAGGTGGTGGTCCTGGAGCAGCTCTTTCCCCTTTCCAAGAGCTCTTTGGGTTCCATGGTGTCCAAGGTCTCTTCCAGTTCAATGATTCAAGGTCCATCTTGTTTCTCTAAGGAGATCACAAGCTTCTTGAAGGCAACAACTATAACTTTGGCTTCTCGCTAAGCCTGCAGAGTGCCAGAGATAGTCCCTTGCATGCAGTAGGTGTTTACTAAATATTAAAGACATTGAATGAATGAAGAGGCAGCTCTAGGTCTCAGTGCCATGTAGAGTAAGTGAATCATGCTCGTGCCGTCCCCCAGAGGTTACCTTCAACTGCTCTGTATAGAACTTGTTTATACAGAATTATTTTTGAATTTGTCTGTTTCATTAGCTTGTAAGTTCCCAGAGGACAAAAGCTGGTTTTTGCTTTTCCTTCCATCTCTGGCAGGGCCTGTTACAGGGCCCACAGGGTACACTTGCTGTTGATGAGGTTATTCAGCGTTTTTCAGTTGTGTCAACTGGTTTTCTCAGCAAAGATTTAACTCATTTTACAGATGGGGAAACTGAGGCAAACTGGGCAAAGTGACTTGCCCAGGATCACACAGCTAGTAAGTGTCTGAGGTTGGATATGAGCTCAGGTCTTCCTGACTCCAGGCTCCCTGCCTTGCCTAGCTGCACACAGGGTACATAGTAAGTGTAATGCCTGTGGACTTGTCTCCAAAGAAGAGAGAGAGAGATGAGAAGACATGACCATGCCCCATTCCTTTGCAGCAGAGGAGATTCCACAAAAAGGGAACATTACATGTAATATCAGATCTTTTTCCATTTATTGATTAATTTTCTAATCTTTTTTGTTGCTGTTGTTTAATTCTTTATTAAAGAGATGGATCTCTGGGAGGGGGGAGAGGAAGGGACACAGGAGGAAACTAGATAATTCAAGACAAAAGATATCATTTCTAAACATTTGAATTGAATACATGCTTCTTGGTTGACTGACTGAGAGATTATCAAAGACCAGAAAAAAACCGTAGAGAGATCATCCATTCTCAGTCACCTATTTAATAAGGAAACTGAGGCCCAGAGGTGCTTGCCCATGGCCACTCCTTTCTAGATCTCTGGTTTGGGGTTTGATGTTCCTGAGAGTTTGGGAGGACCTCCCTCTCCCCCCCCCTCCCCTGGCCTTAAAGGGAGACTAGGATGAGGTTTTTGCCTTTATCCCCCAGCCTATCATTAGACAATGTCTCTGCTACCTAAGCAGCTCCACTCAATGACAGCTTCCTCAGGTCAATGGAGATGGAGAAGAGCAATTCATTTCAAAGAATTTTGTTTCCAACTCTTTTCCTAAACAGGGAATGCAATGAACACGGAAGCCTCATTAGGAAAACCTAGATCTAAAACCTCATGGAAAACGGCTTCTCCAACTGTCTAACTCCATTATCAAGCATGAGGAACACATCCTAAGAAAGCATGGTATGGAGAGAGGCCTGGTTTTTGTTTTCCTAAAACCAGTCCCTCTCAATGGTCTAACTCCGTTATGGGCGCCCTTAACCTTCCTCTGCTGCTGCTCCAAACACTGCAGAAAAAAAAGCCTGGCCTATGGGGGGTGGGGCAGTTTTGTTTGGGAAATTTTTAATTACAATATTTAAAATTCCAAATTTGATCAAGGACTAGTTCAGCAGCAAAAGCTGTTTAAAATGCAAATTGACTTCAAAGGAAACTGGTAACATAAAGTTTGGTAAAAGCCCCACAAGATCTTCCCAATGCCAAGATGATGTCTATCAAGAAACAAGGCCAGCCCTCCTAGCTTTACCAAACTATCCCCCTGAAACATGGCACCTAAAAAGCCGGAGGAGATTCCATCCATAGGCATCCATATCAGACGAATCATAAGCAAGTCACAGTCAGGTCCTGGGCAAACCAGCCTTCTAGGGGTTTTCACAAAGCTCCACAATGTAAGTAACCAAAGCCATGTACAAATTTCCCTATGAGGGGGGAGGGGAATGCCAGCATTCAAACTGGCATGAGCCAAGAGAAAAGTACTTGTCTCCCAAATACCCTGGGAAGGAAGCAAGAGGCCTACCCACCCGAAAACCCAGAGAAGTGTCTCACAAATAAAGCAGAGGGAGCCACTGCAGGACAAAGGCCAAGCCCCAGGAGGCCAGTTACCACAAAGACTTCCCAAATGTGCTAGAATGAAGCCAGTTTGGAGGAGATAAAAAGCCATTTGGACCCAGACCCTATGGATTTTTTTAAGGGTCTCCTTTTCAGTGGCAAAGGCTTTTAAAACTGCCTTTGCTTCTGATCCCGACCTGAATTACAGTGTGTCGGGATCTGATTTCACCTTTTGTCTGCCGAGGAGTGAGAAGTGCCCCTCTGCAGTCAGCTTCTCAGGAGACAAGCCCCAGCCAGCCAAGCGGAGTAGCCAGCAGCCCCCGCATCAGCAGGGGCCCCATCCTGTGAGGTGTAAAAGAGCTTGCGAATCACCAGCTTCAGGATCTAGGGTATTGTTATGGGGCCACTGTTGTGCAGGAAGACCGGCTGGTTCTTCGGGCTGAAATATTTTCCACCCAAATATTTATTTTACACAACAGGTCTTTTTTCCCCGTTTTTAAACTCGCTTCCTCAGAAAATTCCTTCATACCCAAGAACTTGGCCTGTCCCCGGCCAAAATCAAAACGGTGCCTCGGCATAGAAAATGAAAACCGATTCTGAATCAGAAAGACCTGCATCCCGGCTCTGCCAACTGTTAGACAAAAACAGGGGACTTGGGAATGGGCTCACTGGCTATTTATTCAGTTCTGCATATGCTTTCTTTGCAAAGCCAACCAAATACCTTTTCAACCTTCTCTTCACTTTCGGCATTCTTCCTCCACTCCCCCTAGAAAAAGTAAACCTCACTTGTCTTTGATTCAAGTTTAAAAGTCTGAAAATTGGCCTCAAGAAATGTGCTCTCCCCAAGGGGTGGAGAGAGAAAGGGAGGAGAAATCCTGTGGAAACTTGAGTCCCCAAATGATTCCAAACATCTCTCCCAGTGGGAGGTGAAGGCAAGAAATGAAATCAGAGACCTCCACCTGGGAGAGGTGCATTCCAGTAAACTCAGCCTGCCTCGGAAGGGCCCATTATTATTCTTAATGCTATGACTGTTGTCATTAATAACACATTACCGAACGGGCTGCACGGTATCCGACGGTTTGCAGCTAAAATGAATGTGAGCTTTCCCGCATTAACACGGACTGGGCCTCCCTCGCTAAGTACAAGAAAATAACCTCACCGTAAGAGACACCTCCCTGGGTTCGATAGCGATCTCGCAACTGGATTAGACTCATTATCTACTTCGAAGCCACCACCACCACCACCACCACCATCACCATCATCAACAAACACGAGCAATTAGTCTGCAAAGTCTTCCTCTCCTGAGTCAGAGGGAAGGAGGTCAACAGTCTGGGGTGAGTGAATCGGTCCTCACTCCGCCCAAAATACCCAAACAAAAACAAAACCCAAGTCACATCCCACACCCCGAGCTCAGCTCGCAGCTAGCCGAGGAAAGACTACATCCCAGCCCACAAGAGCCTCCAGAGTGTCCCGGGCAAGGGATTAGCACAGCCCCCAGCTCCTTCCCTGATAGGGGGCTGGGAGACAGAGGTGCAGAAAGCAGCTGCCCCCACCACTTCCCAGCACACCTCTCTGGGCATTCTCCCAAATCCCAGGCAATCTTGCCCCCAGAGATCAGAGTGCCAGGAGTGTTAGGGGGGTGGAGAGCGTGGGGGCCAATGGGGCCTCCAGAGGGGAGAAAGGAAGGGGGGCTAGGCTGCCCCCGGGTCGAGAAGACAAAGAAGAACTCGGAGTTTGCAGGAGAGAGTGAATGGGGAGTAACTTTGCAGGGAGTTGGGGAGAGGGGTAACGAGAAAGGGGTGAGCAGCAAGGAGAGAAGTGTGCACGGCAAGGAGGGCTGTGCGAGGTGCAGAGAGGGCTTAGCTTGAAGAAGGCTGGAGAGTTGGGGCGTGCAGTAGGAGGGGGCGAGCGAACTGCCTACCTGCATGGTGACGACCCCCAGCTCCTCGGCGGCTAGCCTCCGCATCTGGCTGGCCAGCACTTGCGCTTCATCCAGGATGGAGAAGTCGGCGTCGGCCGCGCCGCCCAGCCGCCACAGCAGGGCCAGGCAGAGCAGCCAGAGCGGCGGCGGCGGCCCCCGGCCCCGGCCCCGGGCTCGGCCCCCGGCCCCGGCCCCGGCCCCGGCCCCGGAGGGCGCACCGCGGCCCCGGCCCCGGCAGCAGCAGCAGCAGCAGCCGCCGCGGGCGGCCAGCCGAGACGCCGCCGCCGCCGCCTCCTCCTCGGTCCGGGGCTCCCCGCCGGCCCCCGGGGCCATGCTGGGCTGCCTCCCCCGGCTCAAGGCTCCCGCTTCGGGAACGGAGCGGACGTGGGCTGGGTAGGGGAGCGGAGGGGACGCCCCGCTCCCGCTCGGCTCTTTCACTCCGCACTCCCCGCGAAACTTTGTGCGGGCCACTTCCCGGCGCCCGCCGAGGGCTGCCGGGAGCCGGGCGGCCACGGAGCGAGCCCGGCTACGGGGCGGGAGGCTCGGCGGCCGGCATCGCGCGGGCTCTGGAACGCCAGGGCGCGGGGGCTGGGGTGCGCAGGCTCGGACAGCTGGCCGCCCGGGGCCGGGGCTGCGCGGGGCCCCGGTGCTGCCTGCTAGCCCGTCCGATCGGCCGGGTGTCCGTCGGGCCGAGGCGGCGGCCGCTACGGCGTCTTCCTGCCCGCAGCTCAGCGGCAGAGCCCCGGCGCAGCGAGGGGCCCGCGGTGGCGGCGGTGGCGAGGCGCGGACTGAGGGGACGGCCCCGGAGGAGGGGCGGCGGCGGGCTGCGAGCTGGCCCGAGGGAGATCGAGGGAGGAGGGAAGTCACGGCGGCGGCTGGAGAAGGAAAAGGGGGAGGAGAAAAAAAGGGAAAGGAAGAGGAGGGCGGGGGCGGGGGCGGGGGCTGGGGAGCCCGCGGCCGGGGGAAAGGGAGGTGTCTGGTGCCACCCAGCTGCGCTCGGGCTCAGTGCACTTCCAAACTCTGCGAGCGCGGCCCGGGTTTATGCCGAGAGACCGGGGGTTGGAGGGGGGGGAGGCGGGGAGGGGAGACAGAGAGAGGCAGAGAGACAGGGACACAGAGACGGAGACACAGAGACAGAGAGACACACAGAGACAGACAGACAGAGGCACAGAGAGAGACACAGAGAGACACAGAGACACAGGGACACAGAGACACAGAGAGAGAGAGACAGATAGACAGACAGACACGGGGAAATTCTCCCCATTCACTTGACTCCCCATCCCTCCCCATCCCCTCCTTTTCTGTCTCCCCGCAACAGCAGCAGCTATCCCGGGAGAATCAGAGTCCCTCTCTGATAGGAAACGTGTAGGCCCCTTGTCTCCAGGGTCCCACACCAGGATTGAGCCTCAAGGTGACCTCCAGCTTCATCTCATTCCTCCGCCCCCAGCAAACAAGAGCTGAGCCCAGTCAGGTGCTGTCCTAGCCATGATTCCTAGACTCGATTTCTGGTACCTTTCCCTTACTGGGGCCCAAGGGAAGGGAGAGTTATGTGTTGAGTATCGGGGATTTGGAAGGAAAAAGGACAGTCACTCATACTTTGACTTTCCCCGCTCTTTTAATCTAGGTTCCCTTCTAATTGCCTAATCTAGGTTGTTCTCTTTGGAAAAAGAGGCATGTTGGCCAAATGGTTAGAGAGTTGGCCTCTTAGTCCAAGTCCTTCTGCGTCTGATACTGTCTCTGTGACCCAGAACAAATCTTCGAACCTTTCGGTAGCAGAGAAGGGGTTAATTTTCCTCCGCTACAGAGAATTTCCTCTCATTGGAGTTCCCTATCTCAAGGAAATCTTAGGGACCAGTCTTGATCCCTCTGGAAATCAGCAACGGCACTACCTGGTTTTGTGCAGCCTGTATATTAATGGAATCAATCGATAAATGCTTAATGCCTTAATGCCTGTCTGAGCTGAAAGGATTGGTGTCTGACTTTTAGTCCTGTCCTGCCTACCCACTGAAATGTAGGCCAGACCTGGCTTCATTCGGTAAGAGATGGGAATTCCAATGGAGACCCAGTGCTCCTGGAGGCATGAACCTGACTCTCTGGTAGGGAAGGGCATTCCCCACACTTTACATAGCTCCAAGTGGCCTTGCCATTGTGTAGACCAGCCCAGCCTTTGATAACCCAGCTGCCAAGGCAAGGTTTCCTGGAACAGACCAATAAAAATAATTGTGTTCTAAATGTCCTCACTGCTAGGAGAGGCCGTCTACTCTCCCTTGAGAATACCATAAGTAACAAAAAAAGTGACAAAGAAAAAAAAACAAGTGATTTGAAAAGAGTGTTTTTACACACTCACACACACACACACACACACAAATAATATTTCATTCTATTTTTTACTGGGCCTTGTATTGGCATAGCCAGCTTCCAGTAGGGTACTTCCCTTGCCAATGCAGGTCTGCACTGACTTTGCAACTTTGAGCCTTCAGAGTGTTGATGGTAGTCATTAAAAGATTGACCACCCACCTATGGCCACACAAACAGTAGGCAGGCAAGACTCTAACCCAGGACTTTCTGGAAAGGAGGTTTTGTCATTCTATCACACTTGTTGGCATGATGATGTTGATGCATGTAACAAAATGTTGCTCTCAGACCACAGGACATCTCAAATGAGCTGAAGATGCACATCTCCACCTGCTGCTCTAGAATTTTTTATAAAGATTCTAGAGATTTGAGAAACAGTAGTAATAGTTTAGAAACTTATTTCTGTGCCCCATTGCATCAATCACCAAACATTTATTCAGTTTCTATAATGTGACACATAATGAGAAAACACTGGGAAAAAAACCCTGATGTTGGTAAAGACTGAAGGCAAAAGGAGAAGGAGATCACAGAGGCTGAGGTAGAGAGATAACATTATGGAAGCAACAAATATGAACTTGGACAGAGAGATGGTGGAGGATAGAAAGGCCTGGTGTGCTATGCTCCTTGGGGTCAAGGAGAGTCAGACAGGACTGAGCAACAACACACCAGACCCAGGACAGGCTCAAGGGATTTACTCTGTGCACAAAAGCATCTTTGATCTCAATGTGGGTGGCCCATCTAGTGAACCCCTGATGGCCAACTTGTCTTGTGTCCATGTCCTACAATAAGTTTGCTGCAGAGATTCTATCAATGTTATCCTGACCAATGAAACCCTCCAACTGTTCACCTGCAATACTTTGTTCTCAGCATCTGCCCAGAGCTTCTTCTCTTCCTAGCACAATTACTAGATGATAGCTCTTGCTCTTCTTCGGAATTCCTTGTTGGTTAAATGGTGGAACCTGTGTATAGTACTCATTTTTACCTTTTCTTTGACAATTATATTTCATGCTTTGCTGACATATAGCAAAAATGATACTACATGAGTCCTGAAATGATGGAGCATTGCTTTTAGGAGAAGACTGACACCAGTTTAAGTGTTTCATAATGTTCCAAAGTCAATCCAGCCTGCTCTCTTCTTGGGAAACTTGGAGGTCATCTCCAGTCATCCTGATGAATAGCTGGCCACTGGACCCAGATGGTTCTAGAGGAGAAAGTGAGGCTGGTGACCTTGCACAGCCATCCCTCACTTACATCAAAGTCAACTGCAAAGCATGTCATCATTTCCCTGATGTTATGGTCCTTTTCAAGAATGAAGGACAAACCTCACAACAAGTGTCCACCTGTATTCCCTGTCTTAGATACACATGTTATGCGAACACTCTTTGGAGTCTCCATAAAAATGCACACTGAAATCTGGACAATAGTCATTACTCATTCACTTGATCTCTCCTTTGTGATGGCCAAGTCAAACTTCTTTGAGTAATTGTGGATCTCTTGCTCTGTGATATTCTGAGGTTTTATGCAATCAGCACAATGTCATCTGCCAAAAGGAGCATATGGTGAACCTCACCGTCCACCGGGAATCCCTTTTCAATTTGGACTCTGCACTGTATTCTCCCCATCGAAGTGACTAATGCCTTTGGCCAGTATGTGTCTCCCCATTCTACTCACCCTGTGTTTGTTATCAGTGGGTCATTGAACTGAATTATTTCTGTTCTTATATCCTCCAAGGAAATATGGGTGATTTTGATGCAAGAATGTTCCAGAGGCCCTTTGTCAGATAAAAGCCTGTAAGGTAGTTTTTGTTCTAACAAATCAGTGCTTTCTTGTAACCAACAAATAAGTGCACCATGCAATCTTATATTGTCTATACTTGAACTGGTTGATTATCACTTGTGAAAGCTCCTTGTTCACTACTAATGTCCTCATCAAAAATGCCCTCATTTTATGTATAGATTAACACAAAGATTTCGTATAAAGCAAGAACAAATATATGGCTAGAAAGTGACTGGCGTTCTTTTGACCACCTTTTTTCAGTATAAATAATGTTATCTGAGGTTTGCCCCCCCATGCTTTTAATCTTTCCCCTTACCCTGTATTTCAGTTCTTAAGGTTCTCCCTACTATGTGGTTTCCAATATGGATCTCTGCTCTATATTCTTGGTCTACTCTCTCTGCCTTCCACATCTTTGTTTTCTTTTGTATCACTTCTACCATTCTATCTCCAGAAGCACTTAGGGGACTGTGACATCAGGATACAAGTTTTGATGTTCCCTTATCCTTGATGGGGGAAGTAGTTTTTTCAAATAGTTTTTGCAAATCTTTTCCAGTTTTCTTCTGTTTGTCTTCCTCTTTCCATCTTCACCTAGCAGTACCCTTGGGGTTGCTTTGTTTCATTCAATATTTTGCCAAGTTTTCTTTAAACTGGTTTTCCTCTCCACTGCTTCTCTCTCTTTTATGAAGTGATAACCATCATAATTGTCAATCACCCTTTCGGGTAGGTGTTACAAAGGCAAGAACATATCCTAACCCAGCATTGTCTTTGGTGGTTATCTCTTCCTATCTGGCAAATCAGATACTTGCTGATTAAGAGGCTTTTGGGGGTCTTTAGTTCTCTGTGCTGTGATATTTAATTTACATCTGTTGAACTTCTGAATAAATGTATTATATTCGGCATTGATGCTATTTCTCTTGTCTATTTCCTAATTTTGATTTTCAATTTTTGTTTAAATAGTTCAGGGTTAAGTTGTTTCAATTATATATCTTATTCTCATTTTTTAATATTTGTGCTTTTAAAATTAATTTTGATCTTAGTTCCAATGAGTTGATAACCTAACTGTATACGGAATCAGAGATGATATTGATGGGGGACATCAATAATAAATGTTTTCCTATCTATAAAAATATAGTTTTAGTACTTCATGGTATTATTTGGTTCTCACTATATCCAACATTTACCAATTCTTTGTTCTAAGTATTCATAATATATGGAGTCTTTAGGCTTCTGTGTAATCTACAGATCTGTATTTCTTCCTTATTAATCACTCTTGCCCACAAATTTCTCCCTTCCTTCACTTTTTCCTATTTTTGCATTGAAATCGCCAGATATAAAAATATTATGTTGCTATGTTGTGATGGTGGGCCTTATCATTATTGCTTCTAGAATTTCTCTAACATTTCATCCTCAGCCACTGACACTGGTGCATTAACTGCAACCATGTTCATGGTGATATTTTTACAAATACTTATCATTGGTATTGCAATATGCAATGACCAAATATCCCCTTAAATAATGTTTCTTGTTACCTCTGGACATTCAATAAAACCCATTCTGCCATTACTTCTCTTGGCTTCTCCAAGTAGAATGTGTGAACTGTCCTTCCATTTACCTGCAACTGCCATCTTTCTTCCTATTGAATTTACAACAAGAATGTGAAAACTGATATGACTCAGCTCCTCCAGCGATATGTCCACTTAGTAGTCGTTGGCCAATCTTCTCTCAGTGGAACCACCATCAGTCAAATTCAAGTTTGTCAACAAGTCTAGATCCTGTATGCTTCCATTACCCTCAGCTTCTCTCTCCACCATTCTGTTACTATCTTTGCAGAAACAGAAGGGGAACATGCAAGACTGATGAACACTTTCCATTTTAATTTTTTTATGGGTTGCCATGGCAAAAAAAATGTCACTAGATTTCCAAGAGAGAAGTGATGTGCCCCTCCATAATTAGCTAGGTCAATCTTCAGGGGGAAAAAACGACGATCTGTTTGTGAGGTCGAAACTTTTCCATCATAGCAGAACATGCCAGAGCTTATATTCTGCTGACATAGCCTTCAAGAACCCAGAATTACTTCCACAGCCTGATGAGACATTGGAGGAAGCTCTGGGGATAAAGGCAAAAACTTACACTCCGTGAGGGAAACACTGCCACTCTTTTATATATGGGGAAACTGAGGCTCAGAGAATTGAAGGGACTTTTCTATAAGATCTTTTAGAATCAGGACAGTTCCAGCTTCAAATTCTGCCTATTTACTAACTGTGACCATTTCATCTCTCACAACTTCAGTTTCCTCATCTGTAATAATGGGGAGATTAACATTTGTGGTACCTTCCTCACAGGGTTTTCATGAGGATCAAATGAGTTAGAAGAGAGAGCATTTTGTAAATCTCTATACACAATGTTAAAGCCATCTCTTATTATGTCCCCTTTGTCTCCCAAAGGATTGCTTGGAATCATTGATGTTGAGCTGGAAGAAACCTCAGGAGGCATCTAGTCTAACTCTCTTATTTTACAGATAATATTAATATAATAATAATAATATTACAGATAATATCCTCAAGAGGATAAATAATTTGTCTGAGGTCATGGGAAATGGAATTTGAACCCAGAACCTCTGCCTAAAAAGTCATCACTCTCCCCACTGTATTAAACCGGTCAAATCAGATAATAGACAATTTGGTTCACCAATGTGACTTGGTACTCAGAAACAGAAAAATAACATGACCCGAACTCTTGGAGCTGTTCATTCCTTCATTCACTTGCTCAATAAGCCTTTATTACATGTCTGCTTGATGTAATTGATCATTTCAAAGCAAGAAAAAAAAACCTTGGAGGTCACTGAATCCCTAATTTGGCAAATGAGGAAATGGAGACCAGAGAAGTTAAGTAACGTAACTAAGGTCATGGCAAAAGAAGAATAAAGCTAGAGCTTAGACCCCAGGGCCTCTGGCTCTGAGCCCAACGGGCTCTCTCCCCCACTGAGTGTCTGCCTACACAATTTCTCATCAGAGCCTTGTGGTCACCCCAGGTCCTGGAAGGGGCAGCCAGGGGACCGGAAGCTCTTTCAGATTTGATCAAGCCAGAAAAGCTCTGCCTATGGTCATGCTATCAGCATCCTTGCTCAGTGACTAAGTTCAGAAACTCTTCATCTTCAGAAGGCTGGCTGAAAGGTATCTATGAAGACCAGCTATGGAGGAGGAGAAGGGTAGAGGGCTCTGGGATGTGCTTTGGTGGAGGGAATGACTCCACTGACTAGATCAGGAATGTCTGAAGTTTGGATGGATGGTAAAATTAGCTGAAAATATAATTGGATGAGACGCCTTACCCCTCCCCCCACCAAATGATGAGTATTTACAAGGTGGCAAGCAGAGTGGATTGCTTTAGTCTGGGATGTCTGAGGGGAATGATTCATTCCGTCACTCATTATACAGTGTATTTGGTTAGGCCATGGAGAGATAGAAGCACAAATAAGGAATAAGATCTTTATCCTTCAGGAGCCTACATAGTGCCAGGAGAGAAATAATACTCTCAAAATTTTCTAAATGCCTTAGCACAAATAACACTCTTCTTGACTACTTCACCCTCCCCAGCTCTCACTCCAAGACTGAGTCTCCTGTAGGGAAGCTCCTTCACCCAAGGAAGTTCAAATCCAGCCTCCAATTCCTACTAGTGTCACCTTGGGCAAACTACTTAATCTCTGTCTGCCTCAGTTTCCTCAACTATAAAATGGGCATAATACTAGCACCTGCCTTCCAGGATTGCTGCGAGGGTCAACTGAGATATTTGTAAAGTGCTCAGCATATAGGCAACATCATATAAATGCCAGATAATATTATTTTTATTACTACTATTACGAGACACAAATTTTAGATGTGGTCCCTGCCTCAGGAAGCTTATAATCAGAGAACCACCAAATTTTTAGATTTTGAGAAACTTCAGACTACTACCAGCTAGCAATTATAGAATGCCCACTATGTGCTAAGAGTTTTACAAATATTATTTTATTTGCTTCTCACAACAACCCTGAGAGGTAGGTGCCATGAATAACCCTATTTTCCAGTTGTTTCAGATGGCCCATACCTCACCAAGAATCTCCACTACAACATCTCTCCCACAGAGGGTAGCCTGCAGACCTCTAGGGAGGGGGAATGCCTTAAGAAGTCTTAAAATAATTGATTTCCCTTTTGGATAGTTCTAATACTTGGTCCATTGTACCCTTACATCAAGACCAAACTTGCCTCTTGAAACTAACACCAAGTGCTCCCACTTCTTTCCTTTGAGGCCAAACAGAGCTAGTTAGGATATTCCTTCACAAGACAGTTTTTCAAATGTTTTTTTTAAGCTATCAAATTCTCCTTAAGTTTTGTCTTCACTAGGCTAAATACCCCCAACTTCTTCATAAACCACTGAGGGCTTTTCACCAGCCTGGTTGCTCTCTTCTGGACAGACAAGATATACATGCATGAAAAGTTAAATGTGAATACAATATTTAATGAACACTTCGAGACAGTAATTGAAGAGATGTTAAAGCCAACATATCACTTGCTGGCAAATGCAATGGGCAGAATATAATGAGAATCATGGAATAATGAACAAGCTAAAAGTTTGAGAATATTGTAGGCAGAGAATGGTATTTCTGGGGTTTCTGTCATATTAATGACATCTGGCTTACATGTCCATAAATTAGGATGTGAAAGAGCCAAAAGTGAGAGGTAGACCACAAAAGAGGACATGGTAAGACACAATTGTGCAGTAACACAAACATGGCCACTGGTTCGAGTTCACCCCATAGCAGCTGTGTAACCTTTGGGCAAATGAGTCAATCTATTCAAATGTATATCTTTATCTGTAATTGGGGATAGGAATACACTTTCCAGTCTCTCAATTTGGAGGGAGTTATCTTTATTCTGATATAATGGAAGAAGCACTTCATGTCTTTGGTATTCCAGGGTCTGGGTTCAAATCTCAGTTTTTGTTTCTTATTACCTGTGTGACCTTGATCAAGTCCTGTGTCCTCTCTTTAAGGGATTTTTTCAGTCTCATTCTCTTCCACTTACTCAGTGCTCTAGCCAAAGTGTACTACATTCTATTCTCTTCCCCCACTCTCATATTTCCCTCTGGCTCCTCCCCTCACCTTTGCTCAGACCTGTACTGGATGCTATGGTCTGGTTCCCGATCGGATTCTAAGTTGGGCATGAAAACCATAGATTTGAAGCATCTGTGGTGGAGTTTGAACCCAAATTATTGAGAATTCCAGTGCAGACAGAGGTCAGAACAAGGAGTAACATGCTCCAAGAATACCAAGAAACATGTAGATGCATTTTTAACTCCAAAGAACCACAGTCAGGGGGTATTGCCAGAGACAGGAATAGGGTCAAAATCAGAGACTCACTGCAAGATCCAAGGAGGGAGGGAGGTTGACGAGACTAGAAATCTGGGTTTCAGGCTGTGAGAATCTGGTCTGGGAGATGGCTGAAGTAGTAATCTAGACAAAGAATGTGATTTTAATTTGTTACACTCAAAGGCACATGAAAGTTTTAAGTACTGCCAATACAAGGTTGCCCCATTTTCCATATTTCTCAGACTCTAGCAGCTTGGGAATTCAGCTGTGAAGTCAACCTCATTCAGATTCTTAAAAAAAAAAGTTTATTGGTATCATTTTTTTCTTATCATGTTCATTCCTCAATATATCCCTCCCCATTCCCCTATCAAGGGGAGGCATTTCTTAAAATGAAAAAGAAAAAAGAAATGGAAAAGACTCACCAACACAACTACCAAGATCAACAACAGATGCCGCGTTCCCCAGTCACAGTCCCCTAACTGGACAAGGATGGGAGCGAGGTATGATTTCTCCAATTTTTGTTGGCTTGTTTTATTTTCTGCCTTCCTCCTTACATTGTTGTAGTCATTGTGTAACACTTTCCTACTTCTGGGTGCTTCACTTTGCATCAGTTCATGTTAGTGTTCCCATGCCTCCATGCATTCTTCACACCCACAATATTTACAAATAATTTTGCCTTTTGTTTTTATACCCAAATGCTTAGCTCAGTGTCTACAACATGAGCACTTAATAAATGCTTATTGCCTGATTGAATAATATGCCATTATATTTAGATGCCACAATTTGTCTAATCATCCCTAATCCACAGTCATAGGTCCAATCTTTGTTGTTAGATGAAGTGTTTAGCCCAAAGCATATCACATGAATGCTCTCTGGCTGGATGCTGCTGTAAATATTTTGCTGTTTATGGGACCTTTCTTTGCATCTTTGGTCTCTTGTATGCTGAGTCAAAGAACATCTTAATCACTTTCTTACCATAGCTGCAAATTGCTTTACAGAATGGTTGGACCAATTCACAGCTCCACCAACAATGTACAGATATACCTTATGTTACTGCATTTTTCAGATACTGTGTTTTTTACAAATGGAAGGTTTGTGGCAACCTGTGTCAAGCAAGTGTATCAGGACCATTTTTCCAACAGCATGTGCTCACATTGTGTCTTTTTATCACATTTTGGACATTCTTTCAATATTTCAAACTTTTTCATTATTATTATATCTGTTATAGTGATCTGTGATCAGTGATCTTTAATGTTACTGTTGGAATTATTTGGGAGCATAACAAACCAGGCCTGTATAAGACAGCAAACTTAATCAATAAATGTTGTGTGTGTTTTACTGCTTCACCAACTGATCATTCTCTCTCTCTCTCTCTCTCTCTCTCTCTCTCTCTCTCTCTCTCTCTTCCTTCAGGCCTCATTATTCCCTGAGATAAAACAATATTGAAACTAAATTATTAACCTTAAATGGCCTCTAAGTGTTGAGTTGAAAGGAAGAATCCATCAATATGGCAAACAGCACTGTTGTCTTATTTTGAGAAATTGCCACACCTACCCCACTCTTTAGCAACCACCACCCTTATCAGTGAACTTCCATCAACATCAAGGCAAGACCCTATAGCAGTAAAAAAAAAAAAAAAAAAAAATTATGATTCTCTGCAGGCTCAGACAATGGGTAGAATTTTTTTTAGCAATAAAGTATTTTTAAATTAAGGTACGTACATTGTTGTTTTAAAAACATTATTCTTTTGTACACTTAGTAGACTACAGTATAGTGTAAAAATAACTTTTACAAATCCACTGGAAAACCAAAAAATTCTTGTGGTTCACTTTAATGTGATGTTTGCTTTATTGTGATATTCACTTCATTGTGGTGCTCTGGAATCAAACCCACAATATCGCCAAAGTGTGACTCTTTCGGTTTGCCTGTCTTTCTACAGCTCCTCTAAGGCCTCCTATTCTCATCCTTATTTATTTTGACAGTTATCAAAGTATGAGATGAAGCCTCACTTTTATGCTGATTTGCGTTTTCTCTTTTTATTGGAGCATTTTTTTTCTTATTGTTTCTAAAAGGTTGCAACTTTTCTTTTGGTCACAATAAAATTTTAATTTTGTTCTAACATTTCTATCTGTTCCTAATATTTGATGACTTTTCCACTGAGTGATGGTTCTTGGTCCTATACATTCGGTTATGTCTTTATTATCTCCTGTACATCATACCCTTATCAAGGATATTTGTTCTAAAATTTCTCCTTCCTCTCATCAGTTACCTTCTTATCCTCATTGAATTTATTTTGTTCCTGCAAAAACTTTACAATTCATGTCATCAAAATTGATCTGTTTTACTTTTGGGATCATCTCTATTCCTATACCTTCTCTCCTGACCCAGAAGTGCAAACAGGTTCTGATCTGGTTCTCTAATGTTTTTTTAATAGTGTGACCTTTTAACTTCGTCGTGTTTCCATTTGAGCATTGTGATGTATGGTGTAAGATGCTGGTCTAAACTAATTTCTATTTGCTGGATTTCCAAACAGTCCTTGTCAAATAAGGAACTCTCCAAGTTATTTAGGTTCTTGGGTTTATCACACTGGAGCATTGACTTCAATTGTTTCATAAACTTCTTCATTCAGGTGATTTCACTGATCTACTTTTCCAATTTTTTTTTTAACTAGTGCCAAAGTTTTTTTAAATGACCATTTTATAGATATGATTTTATAGCAAATAGACATGATTAGGTTTTCAAGAATGTATAAAAAGATTGCCTATATCCCAAGAACCTTTATCATGTATGAACTGCTCTGTAATTGAGTTAAGAGGGGAATAACGAGATTAATTAACCAAACGAGCTAATCATATGCCAGGAGCTGTAGGTAATGGGAGGATATCTTTCTTTCTATAGATCTATTCATTTATCTGTTATCCTTTCATTCGTCTATCTATCTAGCCATAATATTGATGCTTCTCTCTCTCTCTGTCTCTCTCTCTCTGTCTCTCTTTCTGTCTCTCTCTTTGTTTGTCTGTCTCTCTCTGTCTGTCTCTATCTCTCTTTTTGTCTGTGTCTCTCTTTGTCTGTCTGTCTGTCTCTGTCTCTGTCTGCCTCTCTTTATCTGTCTGTCTCTGTCTCTGTCTATCTGTCTGTCTCTCTCTCTGTCTCTCTCTTTGTCTGTCTCTGTCTCTCTCTCTGTCTCTCTCTTTGTCTGTCTCTGTCTGTCTCTCTCTGTCTCTGTCTCTGTCTCTGTCTGTCTCTGTGTCTGTCTCTCTGTGTGTAGGGGGGGCATTGGTGCATGTATGTGTGTGTGTGTGTGTGTGTGTGTGTGTGTGTGTGTGCACATGCGCACGTGCACATATAGCATGTGGTATAGTAGGTAGAGTGCTGGACTTGAAGTCAGAAGAACCTGGGTTTGAATTGTGCCACATACACTTACTAGTTATGTAACCCTTGGCAAATTGCTTAACTTCTCTCAGTTTTCTCATCTGTAAAATGGGAATAAAATAGGAATAATAGGTGGCTCTTATTCATGCATCAACAGCCCTCTGGTGTCCCTTCCACACCTGGGATGCTGTATGCTTTTCTCTTCCTAGGAGACAGAGTAGCCTCTGTTCCCCCTGTCCTTCTCCTACTCTGAGCTCCCTTCCTGGTAGAAGGAGAAGCATGAAGCATGAAGCATGAAGCATGCAGCTTTTTCAGCTCTCTATCTCTTTGGTCCATTTTGTGGGGGTGGGGGTGGGGGGGTTGCAGGCCCATCTAGGCCTTCAATGGGCATTAAACCACAATCTGCCTCCATCCTCTTTGCAAGACTGCTCCAGCAGCTGGGACTTTGGGGTTACTGTTAAAAACCATGTCATTGCTTTATAGCAGGCTTTTTGATACATCTGTGCACCTTTACTGAGCTAGAAAATTCCCTGAAAATTCATGTCCTTGCTAAGTGCTCATTGAACATTTCTGTTCTTCTCTTTCTGACAAAATCATTCATTCAGTGGGGTTTTACCTGCTGCACATCCCATTGATTTTCCCTTAAAATATCTAAAGCTAATAGTTGGAAGGAGAAAAAGGGGCCATTTTTAGTATAAAATCTCTGTTCAGGGAAGGACTGATCTTAACAGATATGGTGGGAAATGCCCATATGGAGTTTCAAGGAAAGTACAGTCTTTAACAGACTAGGAATTCTTGCCCTGACCCTCAGGATTTATGTCTCACCACTTTGACTTTATCAAATTGTTGTGACCATGGACCTGTTCTGGCTTTCAATATTCAAGCATTTTCACACTCTCCAATGCTCACTGGATTTCAGGATCCACCTTGACCACAAATGTCCAGGTCCTCAACTGGATATGAAGTGATTCCAGTACTTCTCTTTCCTGTATTTCTAATTTGGCCCCCAGCCCTCCAGATCTTGACTTGTCATCCAACAGCAGTGACTACCTGTTGCATACAGTGCCAGTTAACACATGACTAAATCCTTTCTTTTTTGAGAAAAATTTTTGGGTCTCCTAACAACTTCTAAATTATTGGTTCTACCATTTCCCCCTCATTTTACGATATTTCTTTTTTTTTCTTTTTTTTTAAATTTTTTATTTTATTTTAGTTTATATCATTCATTTCCACGAGATTTTGAGTTACAAATTTTCTCCCCATCCTTCCCCTACCTACCACCCCAAAACAGCCATCCCAGTGTATCCTCCCTCCCCCAATCTAT
>CM053586.1:352683656-352702610 GCA_028646515.1 Pseudochirops corinnae
GAGAGAGAGAGAGAGAGAGCGAGAAAGATAAAGAGAGAGAAGAAAGGCAGAGCCAGAGCCAGATGTATTGATTTAGAGAAGGGAGAAATTATAATCACAGGTACAAGGCCAGTGTCATCCCCTTTTATAGAAAATTCCCTGAGAAATATCAGCAAGCAGAAAGGTCTGGTCTTGAACCAGAAGGCAGCAGGGAGGTGAGGGAGAGAGGCGTTGTCTGTGCAATTCTTACCGCTCTCTAAAGGCTGTAGATGTTAAGCGCTAACTCCTTTGCATTCAAGAGGTATTTTGACTGAATGCTCAGGCCCCCTGGGTAACGTGGCTTCATTGCCCAGGCCTGTCAGCTGCATTGTGACATATTTTAAATAAAGATTTTCATGGTATCGAAGGCTCCTTCCTCTCTTGGGCTTAGAAAACAGCCATAAATAAGGCGTGTACTTGAGGTTTTCTGTTTGTACCTTCTAGAGACCCTCCTCCTTTGACCCCCTCCTGAGCCCCCACCAGTCTTCTGAAATGGAAAGCTGAAGAGGAAATTTAGAAAAGGCTTTGGAAAAGAAAGACTTCTGGGAAGTATGCAAATAGGGGGATATGTCTATGGGAAAGTTAAGGAAGACAAAATTCACCGAGGGAGAAGGCCACTGATGTCGGATGAAACGTTGTCACTGGAGATGACGGCCCCCTCGCCTGGGCGCTCCCTACCTGCCTGCGGCTGACCTCTGACCAGAGGCTGCGCCCGGCCCCTGAACCGCCCCAAAGATGACAACCTCGTTTGAATCTTTGTCTCATCAGTATTCAGACACACCTCGGGGGCAGAAGGGAGAAGGACAAAGGGAAGGGAGGAGATGAAAAGTTGAGCCTGGCAAGAAAAGTATTTTTAATTGTGCTGGGGAGGGCTGTGGGCCTGGCTCTCCCTGCAGCTTTGTCTCCAGAATTTCCTTTGTCATCTCTCGGTTATGTGGACTGAGGTGTAATCAGCATTTAATGGACATCCAGTATCCGCTTCATTGAGCTCTGCCTGAAAGGTCAGGGATTACCTTTTTACTTGTATTAGGTCTCTGTGTTAATTCTTCTTTCTAACAATTTCCACAATCCACTTTGAGATTTTTATATGCCCGTGTGTGTGTGTGTGTGTGTGTGTGTGTGTGTGTGTGTGTGTGGGCACATGCACCTGAATGTAGATACTATACATGTATGTGAGAATTATATACACGTACACCTATGTGTGCTGTTGTACACTCATGCACACGTGCTCCAAACCTGGGATTTTGTTAGGATGGACAATAATGAACACTATTGTCTGAAAACTTTTCCAGTAATGCATATTGGCCCCTTCTGTATACTTTATAGTCATAGAGAGTTACCCAGACTTATGAGAGATGAAGGCACTTGCCCAGGGTCCCATGGCCAGGAATAGCAGAGGCACTCCTGAACCCAGGCTTCCCGACCTTCCATCTAGCCCTCAGGCTAGCCCTTCACTGTTATTTTAGAAGGTCAGTAGGTGAGTGAATATACAGTTTATGGAGCAGTAAGTGGTTACAATGGTTTAGCCATTCTCAAAAACAAAATTTTTAGTATCCTTTCACCCAGTGATTCCATTTTGAGGTTTATACCTCAAGAAAGTCGAAGAAATAAAATTCATATGACATAGAGAGAGTTGCCATGAATACATGGGGATAAGAACTGAACTAAGAATTCATTCATTAGACTTCATGACGAAACAAGAGTTAGAGAACATTATAAAATGCAAAATGGATAATTTTGATTATATTAAATTGAACAGCTCCTGTACAAATAAAGACAATGTTACCAAGGTTAAAAGGGGAGTGGAAAATTGGGAAAGCATTTTTACAACCAGTATCTCTGACAAAGGCCTCATTTCTAAAATATACAAAGAACTGAGTCAAATCTATAAGAATACAAACCACTCCCCAACTGATAAATGGTCAAAGGATATGAACAGGCAGCTTTCAGAGGATGAAATTAAAGATATCCATAAGCATATGAAAAAATGTTCCAAATCACTACTGATTCGAGAAATGCAAATCAAAACAACTCTGAGGTACCACATCTCACCGGCCAGATTGGCTAAGATGGCAAAATAGGAAAATGACAAATGCTGGAGAGGGTGTGGAAAAATTGGAACACTAATGCATTGTTGGTGGAGTTGTAAACTGATTCAGCCATTCTGGAGAGCAATCTGGAACTATACCCAAAGGGCTACAAATAAGTGCATTCTCTTTGACCCAGTAATACCACTTCTAGGGCTGTAACCCAAAGAGATCATAGAAGTGGGAGGAAGATCCATATGTAAAAAAAATATTTATAGCAGCTCTTTTTGTGGTGGCAAAGAATTGGGATGCCCATCAGTTGGGGAATGGCTGAACAAGTTGTGGTATATGAATGTAATGGAATATTACTGTGCTATAAGAAATGGGGAAGAAATGGACTTCGTCATAACCTGGAGAGACTTATATAAACCGATGCTGAGCAAGAGCAGAACCAGGAGAACATTGTGCACAATCACAGACACAATGTATGTGTGATGACTAACTTCAATAGATTGGGCTCCTCTCAGCAACACAAGGTGACAGGACAACTCCAAAAGACTCACGATTGAAGGAGATATCCATATCCAGAGAAGGAGATGGGGAGTCTGAGTGCAGATTGAAACAAACTACTTGCTCTGTTTCTTTTTCTTGTTTTATTTTGTTTCCTCTTTCCCACTGATCATGCCATCAGTTACAATCCTTCTTTACAACCTGACTAATGATTAATGGGAAGATATTTGTAGATCCTGTATCTGAGCACATGCTACCATGATGGGGATGGAGACGGAGGGGGAGAAAATCTGAAACTCAAGGGGCTGTGGAACTGAATGTTGTAAACTAAAAGTAAATAAACTGATTTAATTAAAAAAAAAAAGAATTCATTCCTTTAGGACACTGAGGGATTCTTTCTTTGCCAGGAGAATCCTGTGATTTTTCTTCAGTTCAGTCATAGACAGTGTCCTTAAGCCATTTGCCCAGAGTTGTACAGCCAGGACACTTCAGAGGCAGGTTTGGTACCAAGGTCTTTCTGGCTTAGATTCCAGTTGTGTGTGTGTGTGTGTGTGTGTGTGTGTATTTGTGTGCTGTATGTTTGTGTGTGTGTTGTATATTTGTGCATTTGTCTGTGAATGTATATTTGTGTACATGTGCGTTTTGGTATGCACGTACATGTATGTGTGTATTGTGCATTTGTGTCTGTGTGTGTACTTATGTGGGATTTTGTGTGTGTGTGTATAACAAAGAATGCTGTTGTGAATATGTGTATGTCTACAGCTGCTGGCTCCAAGAGATCATTCCCTCCATTCCATTCCATATCACTTCTATCATGAACCCACTGTTTGCCTCAGTGTCTCATCTGGAAAATGGGCTGGATAAGGAAATGATGAAGCACTCAAGAAAATTCCCGTTGTGGTCTTGAAGAGCTGGACACGCCTGAAAAATGACAGAACAACAACATTTTAAGAGAAATCTGCCCTTAAGGAGCTTACATTCTAATTGGGGAAAGTCTCTCACAAAAGGGAGCTAAAAAGGAAGAAGGGTGTAGTCTTTGGGGTCATGGTATGGAAGTCCAGACAGTCCTCAGCAAAGCCAGGAGGGGAGTGAAGACTGGCTGGCCAGAGAGGAAGCCCGGGTTGGACTCCCCAGTGGGAGAAGGGGGCAAGCATGGTGGAGAGAAGTTACGGTGGATGAATGTTCCAGGCTAAGGAGGCCTCAGGAACTGAAGACATTTCCAAAGTGAGAATGCAGCTGAGCCATGGGGGCAAAGTCACCTAACTTCTGCAGTTCTCGGTTTCTTTGTCTCTAAAACATCAGAGCTGGTCCAGTTTTTCATCTTATGAGCTATGATACAAGGGAAAGAGAGATAATTGCAAAATTTGGGTTCTGAAATAATGGTATCAAAAATTTGGGGTTCAGGAGAGAGAGACAGATGGAGAGAGAGAGAGACAGAGATAGAGACAGAGACAAAGAGAGTAGTGCTTTACCTGGGGAAAGGCAAGTCAGGAGTGGCATCCTGAGTTGGGCTTTGGAAAAAAGGAATTCAATGCTGAGCAAAGTGAGCAGAGCCAGGAGAATGCTGTAACTGTCACAGCCACATTGAGCGATGACTGACTTTGATAGACTCACGATGGAAAACGCCATCCCCATCCAGAGAGAGAACTCTGGAGTCTGAACGCAGATGGAAGTGGACTTTCTGCTCTCTACTTTTTTGCTTTGTTTTGTTTTTTCTTTCTCATGGTTCCTCCCATTCATTCTAATTCTTTTATACAACATGACTAATGTGAAAATATGTTTAATAGGAATGTATATGTAGAGCCTATATCAGATTGCACGCCATCTCGGGGAGGAGGGAGGCAAAGGAGGCAGAGAAAATGTAAAACTTATGGAAGTGAATGTTGAAAACTAAAAACAGATAAATTAATTTATAAAAAAAAAAAAAAAAAAGAAATCAGAGTGGTATGAAAAAAAGACCAGACTGGGTTGGGGGAATGAGAGGGGGAGATATGATTTAGGAACATGTTTGGTACAGGGCTTACAAGGAGGAAAACCTGAAATGAGAAATCTCAGTGTGGGAAGAACTACCAAGGACGTGTCTTTGTCTTCAGTTCTTGGTGGAACTCTCAGTGACTCCCTGACGTGGTCTCCTGCTGAGACTTAAAGGGCCCCTCCATCCTAGAAAAAGCAGACAGGCAATGCAGCAAGGAGAGTGAGCTTCCTCTGGCACAGTCACATACCTCACCAAGGGTAGGCTGAAGTAGAGGCTAAAAGGCATGAGGAGGGGCAACCAAGAGATGCCACCGGAGAAAGGAGGAAGCAGAGGACACAGAGTCAGGTCACATCCCTGGGGGAGACAAGGATGGTTCTGAGTCCAGAGGGGCCTTTGGGCAGGAGGGCAAGAACAGGGAGCCAAGATGGCTAATTGGCCTAAAGGCATTTAGTAATGTGAGCTGAGCAGTTTTCGTTTGATTGTGGAGATAGAAATACAAGTGAGTTGGCACATATGGTGGGTCCCAAAAGCCTTGGTTCCCTTTTAAGCACTAATGGCTATGGTTATACCAGGCTCTTACTCTTCCTTGTCTCATCACCCCATGAATCGGCTTGAAGATATTGAAGAGAATCAGCTGTTTCTGAGTCCAGATGGGGGGGGGGGGGCGTTCTTACTCAGATATGAGTTTGCCACCTCTGATTTCATGCTCTGGAAGGCCCCAGTCATCAAGGTTTCATGGGAGATGAAATTTTCTAGAGGGAGAGATTCCTTGTAGATTCCAGAAATGAGTGGGACATTGATGCTGGGTCTGCTAACTGGGGGGATGTCTCCCAACTCTGCCCCAGGCCTTCTCTTCTCCCTCCATGTACTCTGCATGGTGATCTCAGCAGCTTCCCTGGCTGGAAGGAGAGAGGATGCTGGCATGTCCAGAGCAAAGACCACCTATCCCTAGAAAGCCTGAGCCTCCAAATGTGGAGGTGTTTCTCAGCTATCACATTCATTCATTAGGTAAAAATGACATTTCCTTTGAAACCACAGAAATCAATTCAGGCAAGGTTGTATAAAATTACATATTCATTTATTCATTCATAATTATATAAAATTATATATTCGTTTACACTTATATATATATATGTGTGTGTGTAATGTCAAAACAGGTAGGAAACATTTTGCGCTCTCTCTCTCTCCCCCCTCCCTTTCTCCCTGTCTCCCTCCCTTTCCCTGTCCCTCTCGCCTCTCTCTCTGTCTGTCTGTCTCTCTGTTTCCTCTCTCCTTCTCTCCCTCTCTCTATGTTTGGCATTTTTAGTAAAACTGTGAACCTTGGAGACAGCTAATGAGTGGATTCAGGGCTGGGCTTGGAGTAAGGAAGACCTGAGCTCAAATCTTACACCCAATGCTTTGCTTGGCAGTGTGACCCTGAGCGAGTCACATAAGCTGGCTGGTCTAAGTTTCCTCCCCCGTGAAGTAGGATTTGACTCTCAGGTGCCTTCCAGCTCTGGATCTGTGTTCCTCTGATTGCTTCTTCAGGTGACCCTTAGAAACCTGAAGAAAGCAGTCAGAGCGAAATCACATTCAAACGTTGTCTTGCCTATGGAAATGGAAGTTTCTCAGATTCGGCCTCTTGTTATCAGCCTGCCCACTGCTGGGTAGATGCAAAACCTGATGGAAATGATTAGCAGTCCTCTGGTGTGCTGATAATAAATCATTCTCCACAACCAATTAGCTATAATTCTCTAAGTCATTTCTTTGGCACAACATTCTATTAGCCAACAGAGCCCTTGGAGACACGGAATTGAGCTGTTGTGTTTGATGGGGACAATGCAAGCCAACACAGAGCCTACTCTCCCCAATTGGGCCTCGTTATTCCTGGTCAGAAGTCAATCATGATGGAGTGAGCTGCTCCCAGGAGTTAGCAAAGACATTCATTGGTTGGGCCCGACAACCTTGCAGGTGAACGGGGCCTTCTCACTGGACAAATGTGCTTCCAGTTTAGTTGTTTTTTCCTATTTATTCATTTGCAAGGGAGAAAGGAAAGTTTTGTGTGTGTGTGTGTGTGTGTGTGTGTGTTTTAAAGAGGCCCACTTCAACAACAACAACAAAAATCCTGAATTTTAATCAGAAGCCAGAAAAGGGACTTGTGTCTTTACACTGCGTAGTCAAGTAAACATTTCAGCATTCATTGTGAGCAATAAAATGGGAAAAGATCAGGCATTCTTCCCCAAGTCTGTGTGTCCTGGAGCCCTTTGGCTGCAGGCTGGTGAAGCCCCTTCAAAGAATCATATCTTTAAATGGAGGAAATAGATCAGATTACAAAGGTGGTCAAAGATGAGGCAGGTTTTTTCTCCAACCAAGTTCATGGATCCCTTCTGTCCACAGACCTGAGGTGGATTTCAGGTTAAGAACCCCTGTTCTAGAATAAAAAGAAAGGGGACTGCCTTGTAATGGGGGGTAGTGACTCTTCCAAAGAGTTTGCATTCAGGAGAACTTCTAATGGCATTGGGAAGAAACGAGGTCTCGCGTGTTTGGTAGGTTCAGGATTTGGGGAAACTTGAACAAAAGCTTACACATTCGGTTGATTTAACTACAGAGTTTATTATATGTAAATCGTATGCTATGTACAATTATATAATATACAGATCCTGTGAGTATACTCATACACGTGAGATACAAAGAGATGTGTGGTTATGGGACCAGCTCACCATCTCTCACTAGGTCCATGTCTTTGTCTGGCAGGGAATTACTGCTCCTAGGAGACTGATTCTATTGAACAAATAGATGAACCCCGCTCACAGCCCTGCTTCCACAGAATCATAGATATAATCATAATACCACGTGCCATTTCAGTCACTTCCGAGTCTTTATGACCCCATGTGGGGTTTTCTTGGCAAAGATCGTGGAGTGGTTTGCCATTTCCTTCTCCAGCTCATTTGACAGAAGAAAGAAACTAAGGCAGACAGGGTGAAGTGACTTGCCCAGGGTCATGCAGCTGGTAGGCGTCTGAGGCCGGATTTGGACTTCAGGAAGATAAGTCTTCCTGACTCCTGCTCGGTGCTCTGTGCACTGTGGCATCCAGCTGCCCCGACAATAGTGATAGCGTGTGTGTTACATCACTGGAAGGTTTACACAGCACTTTACAAATCTCGGTTAATCCTCACCACAACCCTAGGAGGGAGATGCTCTTATTATTGTCTCCACTTAACAGCTGAGGAAACTAAGGCAGATAGGGGCTAAATTATCCAAGATTACGCAGCTGGTGAGTATCTAAGGTTGAATTTGAACTGGGGTCTTCTCAATTCCAGGACCCATGCTCTATGCACTATGGTGCCCCCTAGAAGCCTTTTCTAACAGCCCAGGATGGCTTCCCCCTTCCACACATTCCTCTATTAAACGGCATTCTCAGGGAATGTAGATGAATCGGAATCTCGCATTAGGAAGGACATAAGCTAAAGAAAATCTCCTGGAATTTGAACCGAATTGCAGATCTCAGGGCCAAGCATGAAACGATGGGAAAAGCACAGGATACGGATTTGCAGCCTGGTCGTGGTACTGAGCACTGTGTGATCTTGGAAGAGTAATTTGACCTTTTTCTGCCTCATTTATAAAATGAGAAACTTGGACAGGATGAGCTCTGAGGTTCCACGAAAATGTGAATTTACAGTCCTCTGTCTTCTTCTGTCCACCTTGATACACCTGTAACTCCACAGTACAGCTGATGACCTCATCCTCGCCATCCTCCCTCTCTGCCCCTTTGATGCTGATCTTTCCATGGTCATGATCAGTCTCCCCACGTCTTTCACCTTGACGTGGCATGTCCTCTCCGCAAGTCTCACTGCCCTGCCATTACGGCTGGATCTACTTCTTCTTGGTTCCACTCCTGACTCTCCAAACTTTTCTGTCCTGCACCACTTCCCCTACTTTTCCATCTCCCTTTCATGTACTGTCTTCCTTCTTTAAAATCGAGGTCCCTTGAGGGTTTGGGCTTTTTAACAATGATTATTTCTAGCCTTTAGCCTAGTGTCTGGCACACAGCAAATGATTCCTCTATATGCCTTAACTGTCTGTGGAAGGTGTTTCAATTCACTATCTGAATTATTTTCTAAATTAAAATTCCTCTCTCTTGCCATGTATTCCTCCTCCGCCCTCCTACTTTAAGGTCAGGGGGTGTCACTTCTCTATTTGTATCCCCAGTTCTTAGCCTAGCACCTGGCACATAGTAGGCATTTTACAAATGCTTTTCATTCATTCAGTCTCAGGAGTTTGTGGGAGGATCTTCGTAGTTTTCTGGCTAGCCTGTGCAGGACACTTGAGTACCCATAACAGAGAATTTTATGCATTTTTATTTGGGAGCAGCTTGTGGTAGTGGATAGAAGGCTGCACTTTGAGGGAGGAAGAAGAGCCACTTCAAATCCCACCTCAGACACTTTTTAGCTATGTGGCTCTGGCGAGGCCACTTAAATCAGTCCCAGTTTCTTTATCTGTAAAATGTAGAATAGGGAGTGGAGCTGTGACTGCATGGAAATAGAGAATGCCCTGGTGAGGAATGTCCCCTTCCCAATGTTGTCAATGTGTTCTCTGCAATAGAAAACCTTTTAGTCCACCAGGGATTTCATGACTTTCCCAGAGTCACACAGACAGCATGTGTCAGAGGTGAATCCCATCTGTGAAATGGGGATAATAAACTTCCCTCTGTGACTTGTGGCATTTCAGCTGTTTTCCCTTGGAGTGACTATTTCACCCCACATCATGGAGAAGGGTGGTAGTGGGCAGGTGGACCTGGGTGTGTCTTGTTTGTCCAAGTGGAAGTTTATTATGAGGCCAGATGGTTCACAGATTGATTACTTGTTAAGAAGAACAGAGACATTTATTGATGGATTGGTGTCATTTCTCTACATCTCTCTCTCTCACACAGCTAGCCAAAAAAATCCGAGAGAAGTTCAACCGGTACTTGGACGTGGTAAACCGAAACAAGCAGGTCGTCGAAGCCTCCTACACGGCACATCTGACGTCCCCACTGACGGCTATCCAGGACTGCTGCACCATCCCACCTTCCATGATGGAGTGAGTATCTATGGGAGAAGTAGGCGGGCTGATCACCAGGTCAGTTAGTCTCAAGGGTAGCACAGGAAATCGGCATAACCTGCCCATTTATTTCTTGAGACCAGTGTGTTACAACACAATTTGTTTGACTTTTGTGAAGAAAACGCTGCACAGAAGTTACCAGTCAAACCCTATTGCAAGGAGACTTTTCTCACTTGTTTTATTATTGTTTTGGGCACTTGAGTTATCAGAATTTTGATTGGAGCATCCAGGAGGCAGTGTGGCTTAGACAGTCAGCTTCAGATTCAGAGACACTTGGGTTCAAGTCCTGCCTCGGCTTATATATGTACTTCATGACCCTGTAGGCAATCTCAGTGTCCTCAGGCAGTAAGTTTCATATGAGTTGCAAATCTGTGTCAATGAAGGGAGTTTCCACACCAGGAACCCATACAGATAAAATCACTTTTCTTCCCTCTCCCTCCAAAAGTAGAGTAATCACAGGAAATTCTTCGTGGCTTGGTCAGTGTTGGGATGGGACTGGGACCCTACAATGTCCTGGGGCACCCAATAAGTTTTCAATAACAGATAAGTCAATTGCAATTGGCAGATAGGGCTAGGGCTAGAGACTAGATCTGTGCTTTCATTGAGTTCCTAAGGAAGCCTGGGCAACCAAGGTCTGTAATTTATTGTCTCAGAGAGTTGACCAAAGCACTCAGATCTTTAGGGACTTTAGGAAGTAATGGAAGCAAATTGGCTAGGAACTTTACATTTTAAATTCAATTTTAATATTTTTTAATGTACAAAAATCCGTTTTTTCTCTCATCTCCCCACTGGAAAAGAAAAAGAAAAATCAGACCTTTGTAACATATGCATAGTCCAGCAAAATGAATTCCTACATTGGCAATGTCCCAAACCTCCATGTCACAGAGATGTCTGTACCCCAAATCCCCCAGCTCTTTATTAGAGGTGGGGGTAGTGGGGTGGCTAGGTGGCACAGTGAATGGAACACCAGCTCTGGAGTCAGGAGGATCTGAGCTCAAATCTGACCTCAGACACTTAACACTTACTAGCCCTGTGACCTTGGGCAAGTCACTTAACCCCAATTGCCCTGCCTTACTTCCTCCAAAAAAAAGAAAGAAGTGAAGATGCATCTTCACCATTATCGTTTTCTGAAACCTGGAGTAGTAGTGCCTTGATCTGAGTTCTTAATGCTTTCAAAGTTTATTTTCATATTGTTTTGTTATTGGGCAAACTGTTCTCCTGGTTCCACTCTTCCATGGAGTCTCTGAAACTGTTCCCTTCATCATTTCCTATGGTACAGTTGTCTTCCACGATGTTCATACTCCATAACTCGTTCAGCCATTGCCCACCTGATGGGTGCCCCCTTAGTTTCTGGTCATTTTCCATCACAAAAAGAGCTGCTCTTCATTTTTATACATATGGGTCCTTTCCTTCTTCCATTGAGGTTCAGATCTAGTAGTGGTATCACTGAAAGAAGTGGCATGCATTATTTAGTGACTTCTGGGGCATGGGACTATACATTTTTAGGAGTAACGCCATATGCCTAGAATTGTGCCTGTTCTTTAAAAAGTCTGAACTTGTAGGTCTATGTGGCTACCCAGTCTTTTTGGACACCCCCACCCCCAGGCGCTCACTTTTTCAGCTCCCTTTATGTTGTCTTGTTTTTCCCTATTAGAATATAAGCTCCCTGAGGGCAGGTACTATCTTTCTTTTTGCTTGCATTTGCATTCCAAACACTTGGCTCTGCTTGCCACAAGGTAAGAGCTTAATAATGCATTTTGCTATCCACCTGCCTGCCAAGGTCACTTAGCTAGAAACTGGATAGGAGGAGCTTGGAAAGGCCCAGAGAAGGGGCCTGGTATGGCATTCTGAGACTTGCGTACTACTCCCTAGCTGACGCTGGAGAAGTCACTAAAGAGCCAGCTCCACCTCACTCACCTCCCCTGCCAAGTCCCCAAGGGCCCTTTCAGCCCTAAAACCAGAAATCCAAGATGGACTAACTGAGACCGATGAAGAACTCTTGGCTTTCGAGGGTCCCGTCTCCATTTGGCAGGTTTTCATTGGTTTCGTCCAGCTGTTCTGACACCTTCCTGCCGCCAAGAAAACTTCATTCTGCTCTTGTCCTTCCCACTCTCAGAACACTGAAAAAATTCCAGATGGGAGACCCCGAGGGGTCATTCCTAGGATAAACTATGGGAGTAAACACCATCTCATTTCTCTTTGCCTAGGAAATGTGATCAGGAGGAACTTCTTAGGGGAAGGACTGGATTTGAAAAAGGCCATTAGCAAACTGGTACAGATTTCCAAGCAAAGTGGGCTGGAGAGAGAAAGGTCACATGGCGAAGGGGTGAGGCATGTTTGGCCTGGCCTCAGAGGGCAGAGCTGGAACTGGACAGAGTCTTTGCCCGGAGACACTGATCCAGAAGTATTTAGTAAACTGTAGCTTCCTCCTAAGTGCCGGAACACTAAGAAAGACCAAAGCAGTCCTGTTAGGATCTTCTGTTCTGATGGGGAGAATTTCAGTTTGACTGCAAAGGGGAAAATCTGCACAATTAAGTTTTCTTTTGTTAAATTAAAAAATAATTTTTAATCTTTTGTTTTACATCACTTAAACTACACACACACACATACATACATACAGAAGTAATAGAAACAAATTGGCTAGGAATTTACATTTTAAATTCAATTTTAATATTTTTCAATGCACAAAAATCTGTTTTTTCTCTCATCTCCCCACTGGAAGAGAAAAAGAAAAATCAAACCTTTGTAACATATGTATATGTATGTATATATATGTATAGACATATATATGGATGGATACGTGTGTGTCTATTCTATTTGTCATATAAGGTTTTTTCTCCAGCCCTAGCCTTTTTTCTTGCAGGTACCTTGACTCAGATTCATGTTAGTGAGCACAAGACAGGATGGGGGTGATCTAAGGAACAGGAGAGGGATCCTGAGATAGATGCCAATCTGATACATTCTGTTGACAAAGCTGAACTAGGCACAAAAAAAGTGGCATGAAGTGTATTCGATTCAATTTGACAAACATTCAAAAAGCACCTACTTTGTGCAAGGTGGGAGGAAAAAGTGAAGCAGTCCATGAAGGAGAAAAGGTTCACCTCTGATCTGACACACACTGATTGTGTGACCTTGGGTAAGTCCCTGTCCCTGGTGATTCGCTAGGGTTCCAAGTTGCAGAACAGCTGCATATCTCCTTTGGTAGAAGGAATTTCTTAAATGGAAATCTGCATTAGCAATTAAATCATAGGTACAATGAAAACAAACAAGCAAAATGTTCTAGGCATTCGCGATACAAAAACACAGAAAGGAATATTCTCTGCCCTCATGGAGCTTACATTCTCCATCAGAGATATTATCCAGGAAATGTAGGATCAGAAAAGGAGATCAGCTGGTCCTACTGTGGAGTGCTTCCCATTAGCAGAATGAGCAAAGTGGTACAGGGAAAGAAGCTAGATTTCAAGGCAGAGGACCTGGGTTCAAATCCCAGCCCTGGTACCTGGCCCCTCTGCCACCTGGGGCTAGTTGCTTCCTTCTCTGGATCTCTGTTTCCTCACCTGTGACATGAAGAAGTCAGACCAGATGTCCTGTAGCAGCCCTTCCGGTGCTTCATCTCCAATCCCATGAATAGCCCAAGTGTCCCACAGAAAGGGAACCAGGAGGTGAAGGAAGGTTTCCATCCCCTGGACGCATCCTTTGCCAAGGATCTAGGAAATGAGTCAGGCAAGCATCTCTCAGGCTAGGTTGGCATGAATGGATTGTGAAGAGCACGGCCAGAAGGAGGACCCACATTAGTGGGATAGCAGAGTCATCTGAGGGCTGGAAGAAGGATGAAGAAATCTGGGCGATGCCCTCGGATATTTTAAGTAACACAGTCATTCACATGCAACAGCCTTCCTTAAGGGGACTTGATACAATTCCAAGAATTAAACTGACATATTGAGGAATTTTCTTAATGGGCTGTTCAATGCTGGCTTCCGGAAGGTATTTTTGATAGAATACCCTCTTGCATTCACCCCCTGCCCTGCCCCATTCTCTGTGATTTTAAAAATTTTCTCTCTCATGCTATAAAGAGCTCAAATTTTGACAGTTTGGATTAGAAAATGAAGGGTATCCTAAAGGTCTATGGAGTTTGGGGGTGCAAATAGCCAGCAGCACATCTCTAATTAGAGATGGCTTGGGGTAGGAGAGAGTGTGGGTGCTGCTGCTTAGAAGACTCAGGTTCAAATCCTGTCCCAGATAAATTCACTACTGGTGGGGTAGTTTAGGCTATTAACACAGATAAGTGCTATACATGATTTCATAATAAAGAACAGTATTAAGAACTTGATGCATCACAATAGCACATGTGTGACCCTGGACAAGTCATTTCCTCTCTGATCCTTGTATCTTTATCTGGAAAGTTGGGCTCCTTTTCCCTGAACTTAGAAGACCTGGGTTCTTCCAGTCATTGATGTTTGACCCTTCACTAAGGATGTCTGGTCTCTGCATTTGCCTCCTCATCCCTCCCTGAGGCCAGCCCTCTGGTCTCTCCCATCTTCCCTGCAGCTCAACTTTGTTCTGTAGATCTCTTTCCCCAGTTAGTGTGGGCTTTTCGAGAAGCCTTTTCTGCTTCTGTCCCCAGCCCGTGGCATGGTGCTAGGCACATTGCAAGGGCTTTCAAAAAGCACTTTTCCAGCCATTTGTTCCGATAAGAGTCGTAGGATAACAAGAGTGGCCGCTCAGATCGTGTGATACTTTCAGGTTCCGGTCACCGTTTGGTGGTTTTTCACTTGTGTTTGACTCTCTGTGATCCCGTTAGGAATTTTCTTGGCAGAGATGCTGGAGTGGGCTGCCATTTCCTTCTCCAGCCTGAAGGTTTACCAAGAGCTTTATGTGTTATCTCATTTCATCCTGGCCACAGCCCTTTAATTTAGGGGCTGCGATTATCTCCATCTGTCTCAGACTTACCCAAGGTCTAACAGCCAACAAACATCAGAGACAGAATTTGAACCCACAGTTTCCTGTTGCCTAGTCCGGTGCTCTATCCAATGCACCCTACCACCTCCAGCTCTAGAACTGGAAGAGACTAATAGCCATCTGATCCAATCTCTCCATTTTATGGATGGAAAAACCAAAGCCTAAAGATGGGGTAGAGACTCGTATAGCCCCGTCTTGTTTCCTGGCCTACCACCATCCCCTAATGCTGAGTTTATATTCTGAAGGATGCTTCCTACGGGGGCAACTGGGGAAATGTGTGTTCACTCTTAAAATATCGATTCCACAGTTGGCCCTGGCTTTTTCCCACAGTCTGGTCAATAATATTTTCTTCATCTCCTCTTAATCGGGCCTGTCATTTATTCGCTCTCCCTCCTCTCTCCATTCTGCTCTTTGGAGGCTGCTTCCTTTTGATATAGTGATTCATCAATTCTTCCTTTAAAATATGTAGATAGACAGACAGACAGACAGATAGACAGACAGATATATAGATAGACAGATAGACAGACAGATAGACAGATAGGTAGATAGATAGGTAGACAGACAGACAGACAGATAGATAGATAGATAGATAGATAGATAGATAGATAGATAGATAGACAGATGGATAGATAGATAGATAGATAGATAGATAGATAGATAGACAGACAGATAGACAGACAGGTAGACAGATAGACAGACAGACAGACAGATAGACCGATAGATAGATAGACAGACAGACAGACACAGACAGACAGACAGATAGATAGATAGATAGATAGATAGATAGACAGATAGACAGACAGATGGAACAGATAGATAGATATACACATACACATGTATAGATAGCTAGTTATAGTTATAGATATAGATGTTAGTGCATTTGGAATCCTCCCAGACCTCCCCAATTCTCTTCTGATCTCTTTAGACATTCTGACCTTTTCCACCTTCACTAGCTTTACATTCGGTTTATAACCCTCTAATGCATGGGTCTTGTAACATTATGTGTGGTACCTTGAACCAGTAGACTGGAAACTCCATAAGGGCAGGCACCCTGTATTCTCTAAACTTTATATGTTTGCAAAGTGCCAAACCTGGTGTTCTGTATACAGTAAGCCTTTAGTTTATGTGAGTTATGTTAAATCAACAAGCACTTTGCAAGCCAATCAGTAATCTTTATTCAGCACTTTCAATAAGCCAGACACTGTACTAAAGCAGGTAACAACAGAAAAAAGTCCAAAGACAGACTCTGCTTTCTCAAGGAGCTTACAGGTCAAAGGCAGGTTCTTTGCTAGAATCTGAGGATACAAAATAAAAAATGAAATGCTCCCTGCACTCAAGGAGATTATATTCCCCTGGGGCAACAAGTTAATGTAAATGTAATGGGGAGATAGGACTGGCCAACGAGAACCCAGTTCTGGAAGCACATGCTGAGAGCTCTGTGGGATGAGCCGCTACCAGGCATGCCCTCAGGTGGAGAAGCAGGACCCTTCATTATCACTGGTCAGTCCTCCTATTGCTTAAAATATGAACAAAATAAGAATTAGCTTGGGGTGAATGAGAGACTAGAGGCTGGCAGTTGTCATGTAGGAGGGGGGTGGTCAGAGATGCAGAGGTGAGAAGAGAGCAGCCCAGACCTTGGAGGCATCCTGGGTAAAGGTGTGGAGTGTGTCTGGGGAACAGGGGGCCAGTGTGACTCAACTGGGGAGGCCATGAGGAGTATATGTAATCAGGAGGAAAAAGAGCAAGAGGTTGGAGCCCGATTCTGAAGGGCCTTGAAGATCAAATAGAGGCATTTGGGAGCTTTGTAAGAGGAGGAGTGATGAGATGAGATCTTTTAAGGCTAGAGGACAGAGCTGAGAAACTGCAGATCCAGAAACCAATTGGGAACCTGTCCATAGTCTAGGCAAGAGCTGACGAGGGATCTAACTGGGCAGTGGCTGCATACGGGTCCAGAAGGGAATGGCCACCAGAGATGCTGTGGGCACAATGGGCAACACTTGGTGCTGATTGGGGCTGGGATATGAGAGAAAGTGAAGAACTGAGGAAGATTCAGAAGCTATAAACTGGAGTGATTCTAAGGAGGGGAGGGCCCCCAGTAGAAACAGAAGCCAGGAAGGCCAGGGAAGGATCTGGGAGGAAAGAATGAGATCTGCTCCAGACATAAGTGGGGACGCGCCAGGTGGGGCATAGAGCAGTCACTTGGTAAGGCTGGGCTGGAGGGCAGCAGAGAATGAGGGCTGGAAGCCTGCTGGAGGGCTGGGAATCACCTGCATCTATTTTGTTCATTATATATCAGGAGAGGAAACAGAATGAGTGGGCAAACCGTCCTGGGCTAGAGATGGTATAAAAAGTGGAATGTGGTTCGTGGTGTTAGGATGAGCAGAGGTCATAATCTGGCCTCAGACACTAGCCATGGGACTGGCTGACAATTCTCTCCACTTCAGCTTCCTCCCCTCTAAAATGGGGGTCATAACAGCCGCCACCCCAACTTTGTTGTGAGGATCAAAGGGGATAGCATTTGTAAAGCACTCTGCCAGAGCTTCAAGCCTGCAATATAAATGGTGGTGGTGGTAGTATTAATAGTAGTGGTGGTGATAGTAGTAGTAGTAGTGGTGGTGGTAGTGGTAGTGGTGGTAGTAGTAGTGGCAGAAAGAACAAGTCCAATCCCCATTCCATGTGATACCCTTTTCTATGTTTGATAACACCTCTCATATGCCACTCCCCCCCACCCCTCTCCCCCTGTCCTTTCATTAACCTTCTCAAGTCTTCACTGTCTAAACAAGCCTATTTTCCCCAACAATTCCTCATATAATTACATTCTAACCCTCCTGTTTGATGTCGCTGCCTCAAATCTTCCCCTCCCTGCCACCTCCAATCCATCCACACAGCCACTATCAATTACCCCATCACTCCCAAGCCTCTCCTCCCCAGCTTAGTAAATGCCAAGTGCTCCCTATTGACCCTCCTCTATTTGACATTTAAAGCCCTTCAGAATCTTCCCCTTCTTCCCTTTACAGTCTTCTTACACATCAGTGTCCCCCTCACACTCTACTGGCCTGTTTGCTCTCCAGGGCACTGGACCCTCCCTCTCCCACCTCTGGCCTCTCACACCAGATGTTCCCCACACCCAGAAGGTTCCTCCTCCTTCTCTCTGCCTTGGAATCCCTGGTTTCACTCAAGAGGATCTTCTTCTAAAAGCTTTTCTTGATCTCCTCAATTCCAGAGCAGGAGGTGAGATTTGAGAGTTAGGGGTCAGGAGGGAGAGCCTTCCAACATGGTGGACAGTCAGGGCTATCCTGTAGTCAGGAGAGCAGGACCTTCGTCACTCAGACCTAGAACCCAACAGCTAATAGAACAGACTCTTCTTCCCCAAGGGCAGAGCCTTGCTTACTTTTGTCTCTGGACCTTCGGCACTTAGCCCAGAGCCTGGCTTATAGCAGATGCTTAAGGAATGGAACTTAGAATCCCAGCATTCCTCAAACATGAAGAACCTTTCCTCTGACAGTGGCCTTCTCACCTTCCAGCACTCCCCTTATCTCCCTCACCTTATCCTGATCTGGGAGCCTTTGATCCCTCCCCAGTCTCCAGAGCACGTCTCCCCTGCTCCCTCTAGTTTGACCTTCCTCTGTACCTAGCCTTGACCCCGTGGTCAGCTGCTTGCATGTTGCACATCCCCCATCTGTCTGCCCCCCTTCAGTGGCAATCCTCATTCTTGACTCATCTCCTGCTAAATGAATCTCAGCTCTCTGGGTACTCAGCATTGCTGGGGACAGTCAGAAATTGAGCCGATTTCACCCCCTAAAACCCTGTGCATATATAACCCTACGTGTACCCTCACTGCTACTGAATAATCCTTTTTCTTTACAAATAATTTGTCATTTTTACTTTTCTGTCAGTTTCCTTTTCCAATGACTCCCTCCCCTCCAAAGTGTAGCCCACCTTTACTGTGACAGCTGATGCTTTGCCTGTCTCCAGTACAACCACCCTAGTCCTTATCCCCCCCCACCCCCAAATCCCTCTCATTCCACCTTCTGGATCAGCCCCACATTGAAGTGATAACCTAAACCAATTGTGACCCACAGTAGGTGTACAGGTGCCAATGGGGAAATACTTCTTCCGCACCACATAATAGTAGCAACAATGGGGGGGGGGGTAACGGATAAATAAAATTCCCACCCCCTCTCCTTTTCATTTTGAGTGGGACATGAGATAAATTGCAGTCTATGTCCTAGATATGACATAATCTTTGCTCCCAAACCCAGACATCTTCTAGTCTGTCCTGTGACTGTTGAGGTCACCACCACCCTGGTAACCCCCCAGGCACTTCTAATCATGGCGTCATTCCTGACTCCTCCTTCTCTCTCACCCCCCCCCCAGCCAATCATT
>CM053586.1:352703110-352736710 GCA_028646515.1 Pseudochirops corinnae
ACTTCTACCTCCACATATCTCATAACCCCTCCCCCCCCATTCATATCTCCCTTCCTCACAGACTTCTTCAATACCTTCCCAATCAGTTTCCTGGCCTCAACCCCCCTCCACTCCAATCCATCCTCTACTCAGCTGAATCCCCCATACCCAGCACAGTGCCTGGCATACAGAAGGTACTTAATAAATGCTTGTTGTCTGATTTTCACAAAGTGCCATTCTAACCAATGTCAGTCCCTCACTCAATAAACTCCCATGGCTCCCTATTGACTGCAGGAATGAATTATGATTTTACCTTTATTTCAGCCTGTTAACATTTAGATATTTGTGTCAATTTGTGATGTATACAATAATGATCTTCAGTTGTACGTGTATACAATTTCTAAATAAGTATATATATTGAGGGATGTGCTCATTTAAAAACTTTTATTGTATTCATTCATTCATTTATTTGGCTGATGGGAGTTTGTGATCAACCAAGTTTGAAGACTGTTAACAGTCTTAGACCAGTGGTTCTCAACCTTCCTAATGCCGTGACCCTTTAATACAGTTCTTCATGTTGTGGTGACCCCCAACTAGAAAATTATTTTCATTGCTACTTCATAACTGTAATTTTGCTGCTGTTATGAATCATAATATAAATATCTGATATGCAGGATGTATTTAAATTGAATAACCCACAGGTTGAGAACCGCTGTCTTAGGCGATGAGGTGAAAAATTTCCTGGGAGAGTGAAATTAGAAGTTTGGAGTGGCCCAGGGGAAAGATGTTTGAACACCCAAACCTACAGCATTTTATTCCCCATGTTGGCCCTTCCTTTCTCACTCTGCGGTTCGAACTAGCAGCACAGAGAGGGAATAGCCCCAGTGCAGGGTCTGCTCAAGCTACTGGCACAACTCCAGAGGGGCAGAGAGCAGCCGCAGACTGCCCTGGCCAGCAGTCAGAGCTCTCCATGCTGTGGTGTCCTCGTCAGTGGGCCCTGTAGCCCTTGCGGGCTGTAGGATCTGCTGTCAGAAGAGCCCAACGAGCCCCGTTTATTAGGGAACAAAGAATGAGCTCTGTTGTGACAGGCCTGGGGTTTGCCACTAATTGGCCTGTTTGGCTGACCCAGCCTGATTCCTGGCTGCTTCTTTCAGTGTGATGTTATTTCCTTTGTGAAGTGACCCTCTACTCCCATTCTGAAGCCCGGGTTTAAATATTTGCCAGCTCAGATGTTCGGGGGTTTTATCTCAGCTCTTTCTGTTTGCCTTCGTTCTCAGGGGGCAATTAAAGGGGAGATAAGAGGAATCCTGCATGATTCTTTTCAGGCTGGTGTTGCTCAAATATTTGGAGGGTAGGCACTTCTCCCAAAGAATCCTGGGCCAGGGCAAAGGGATCTCGAGTTCTGTGGCGTGGCCAGGGAGCCAGACCCGCCCAGCCGGCTGCGGATGGCAGCGTCCTGGAATCTTAGAGCCGAAGGGACCTCAGGCTTCACTCTCGTCAAGGTATCCCCGGTGTCCAGCTCAGTGCTGGGCACGTGGTAAAGGCTTAACAAATGAATCTGTGTGGGTTATTAATCAGTCTGGGCCTGTCAATCCCTCAGCATAAATACTCTCTCCAACATCCAGGTGTATCACTAGTCTGCCAATTTCTGTTTGAATACTACCAGATACAGGGAACTCACTACCCCACCCCATAAGGAAGTCCTCTTTAGACACTTGTGATCATTGGAGTTTTCCCTCATGCTTTGATAAGCCCTGAATCTCTGCCCTTTGATAAGCCCTGAATCTCTGCCGCCCATACTCATCACAAGTACTGAAACAAGTGCTACAGCAATGCTCCCGACTCTTCATGTCCCACAGAGATGCTTATCACTCAGTGTCTAAGGGACAGCATTGTGAACTGAAGTTAAACATTTCCTGAAGGTCCCTGGGGAGCTGGGTTTAATTAGACCTAGAGGCTAATTCTGATTCTTTCATTAAAATCACTTTGTGCCAAAAGACAAGTTCTTTCCCCTCTGGATTGTCTGCCTGCCTTTCTGTCTGTCTATCTATCACCACCCGTCTGCCCATCATTCATCATCCTTCTGTCTATCCATCTGTTACTGTTACTGTCTAGTTATCTGTCCATGCGTTTCTGTCTGTCTTCTCATCACTAGGCATCTATCATCCATCTATCTATCTATCTATCTATCTATCTATCTATCTATCTATCTATCTATCTATCCTTCTGTCTATCTGTGTGTCTGTCTATCTATCTATCTGTCTGTATATATATATATATATATATGTATCTATCTTTCTATCTATCCATTTATCTATGTATGTATGTATCTATGTCTATCTATCTATGTCTATCTTTCTATCTTTCTTTTTTCCTTTCTACCTTCCTTCCTTCCTTCTTTCCTTCCTTCCCCCTCTCTCTTTCTTTCTATCCATCCACTCATCCATCATCTATCCATCTAGCTATCATTTTTTATCTGTCCATTGATCTATCCCTATCTATACCTTTTCATCCATCCATCCATCCGTCTGTCTGTCTCCATATCTGTCCATCGCTGTCCATCTATCTGACTATACTTCTGACTCATAGGTCATAGTCAAGTCACCAAGCACTGATTAAGTGCCTACTCTGTGCCAGACCCTGTGGTAAGTGCAGGCCCACAGGTTGCTAGATCTCAAAGGGACCTCCAAGGCTGTTTAGAGCCACCTCTCCTTTTACAAATGAGGGGCAGCAGAGTGAGCAGCGGGTGAGGCAGGCTCTGTGGAGTCTCCTTGCTAGCCTGGAAGTTTGGGGGGGGGGGGGCTAAAGACTGCTCCTTCCCTTGCCCCATCAGCTCAGCTTACTTCACCCATCCTTTGTTCCATGCCTATTCTGTTCCAGGCACCAAACACACAAAGAAAAAAGCAAGCCTCTGCCCCCCCACCCAAGCTTGCATTCTGTGAGGGGGGTGGGGGGGACTGAAAAGTAAGCACCAGACAGTTCCAGGTAATTAGAGCTGCCCCGAGGAGGCCGGGCCAGAAAAGGAGGTACTGGGTCACTGTCCCTGAGAACTGCCTCAAAGTGCCCTCGGGGCCATCGTAGATGGGATGCATCTCCAGGGATGGGCTGGCTTGGAGGAGGTGAAGCCCAAGGCCCCAGCTCAGTGTGAGGCTGCAGGAGGCTTTGCCAAATGAAGGTTCTTCAGCAGTCTGGAGGCTGAGCCCCTGCCCCCTCCAGATCATCTCCCAACAAACTTCAGAAACCTCCCTGAGTAAGGTGCTTTGCTGTACCTCCTGGTCTGGTCCATTCTGGAAGGCAGTGTTTCCCAGTGGCTAGAGAGCTGGCATCCAAGCCCAAAGACTCAGGTTAAAGGCCTGTTTCTGACCCATACAGGCTGCCTGACCCTGGGCATGCCAGTCAGAGAGGATGGCCGTCTGCACTGAGAGAAAGTGATTGTCCTCATCTGAGAGTCCTGATAGCCATGAAACCACAGATCATGCCCTTCCTTCACCCCACTGTCTGTGTCTGGTACGCTCCCTTCTCTCATCTCCACCTCCTAAGAATCCTGTCCGTCATTCAAAGCCAAGCCTATAGACGCCTCCTCCAGGAAGCCTTGCCTGATTTCTCCTGGCCAGGTCAGTAATAAGAAAAATAATAGTTCACGTTTATATAGATGGGCCAGACCCTGTGCTAAGCACTTTACAATTGTTGTTTCATTTGATTCTCACAACAGCCCTGGGAGATAGGGCTGTTTTATCCCCATCTTACAGATGAGGAGACTGAGACGAAGGTGAAATGCCATTCCCAGGGTCATACACCTGGCGGGTCTTCCTAACTCCCACTCCACTGTGCTAACCACTGCCCCATGCAGCTGTGTTAACATTAACCCAGCAGGTCACTGTAACTGGCTCTTTCCTTTCAGTCAGCTCACTCTGCAGCAAACCATCCAGCGATCAACACGCATTTATTAAGTTGTTAACCATGTGATGGGCCCTGTGCTGAGCACCAGACTAACATGCAAACAGGAGCCCCCCTGGAGTTCCCAGCCACGGGAAGCTTGATTTTTCTGAGTGACTTATTGGGATTCTCTTTTTCAGCGAACCCCCAAATAGCAATTGGAAGCAATGATAGAATCCTTCTGCCGGGGAGGGGCAAGCCAATGTGGGCATTTGGGGAATGGGGGGAGGCCTTGTGATAATCTGTGCAGCTCTACTGGCACAACAGAGAGAGAAGGCAGTGGGACCTGGATTCAAATCCTGTCTCGGGCACTTACTAGCTCTGTGAATGGGGGTAAGTCATGTTCTCCCAGCCTCAGTTTCCTCCTCTGTAAAGTGAGGCACCTGGACTCCAGGGCATCCAAAGTCCCTTGTATCTCTAATGCCATGACCCTTGAAGTCTGGAGAAAAACTCTTGGTTTCAGAGTTTTTGTCCAGCAAGTCTCCCTTCATGGGAGATTCAGACAAAGGCAAAGGCAGAGTCTCGGGCTGTCCACCCCTCTAAGATGCATGTGGTCATCCTTTATATGTGCATCTTTTCTCTTATTATTTCCTTTCTAAACTGAGAACTCCACAGAAAAGTTGATTTACACAGTGAACGGCCCAAGTAAAAACCATTTGGAGCTCACTTGAGCACGGTTTTGATGTAAGATTCAAAGCTCCTACAAATGTATTTTATCTTCTACGTTTGCTGATCTCCTGCTTGTAATTCCTGTTGAAGGAGAATAGAAATGGCTGAGGCCTGATGGGAATTAAATGTCTGAAGTTCAAAGCTGGCCATACATCAGAGCAAGCGTCAATCAAACGTGCATCTTGCAAGCGAGGCAGGGAGTGAATTTCTCCACGGGGAAGAGATCAAAGTGGGGCTGTTTGCTCCCTCGGGATGCGCTTTCCATCAGTTGTTCATGAAAGTAAATCCAGAAGGAAGCTGACTTTTTTTTCTTAAAGGGGAAGGGGGAAAGAGGGAATTGTGTCTCTTGAAAGTGAATTTCAGCTAACGTTTTGATCTTGGGGAAGTAGGTCCCAAAAACCATCATCGCCAAATGTGTGGTTTCAGTGGGGGGAAGATGGGGGAAGATTTGGGATGGTTTTATTCCTGTGGTCATCCCCAATTCGCTTGAAAGACAAAAAAGCCAAAAGAATTTCCCTTACAGTGAAAACCTGCACTTTGAGTTGCTTCTGACCTTCTCTGGGCAAGTGCGGATGGTAGCTGTGCTGTATAGACAGAGTCCAGAGAAGGGGGGTTTAAATCCCAGCTCAGCCCTTTAGTTGTGTGCCCTGGGGCAAGTAATTTAATTTCTTTGTGCATCAGTTTCTCTACCTGTAAAATGGGGATCAACAATGAGGACAGAAACACAAGATGAGCCTTCCTGACTCCAGGCCCAGAGCTGTACACATTGTGCCACCCAGTTGCCTCCAGGAAGATCATGCTTTGTGAATTTTCAAATGAGCTTGGGGTATAAATAACTTCTCTTTTGGTAAATTATATTAAAAAGCCCACTTAAAATTAGTCCTCCCAAAATTCTGGCCCACCTAGAATTCTCTTGGGAAATATATTAGAGTAACTCATGTCTATTTTATCAAGTATTTTAAACTGGAATGATATTTTTCTGAGGTTAGTGGGGAATCATGAGGGGCTTTTTTCGAATTGTCATATTTGGGACAAATCTGAAATGCCTTGGTCCCTTAGAGGATCATGGATCTAGAGATGAGAGGGGCTGTGGGGGTCACCTCATCTAATTCTCTCATCTTATTGATAAAGGAACTGAGGGCCAGGGAAGAGAAATGACTTTCCTAAGGTGATACAGACTCTTAAGTCGTAGAGAGGGAATTCTAACCCAGGCCCGTGAATCCAAGTTTAGCGTCTGTATCCAAAGCCCATGGCAGGTGACCTTCCCAGGATCATGGAGTTAGAGCTGGCATCCAGCCCACACACCTCGTTGCACAGACGAGTGCCGAGGCCCAGGAAAGGTCAGTGTCTGCCGAGGCCCTTGGACTCTGCGCCCAACACTTTCAGACTTTTTGTGACCCCAGAGCCCAGAAGAAAGAAACAGATATCTGCAAATGGAGGCCTTGCAGAATCCTGGGATGAGGAATCCAAATAACTCTAGGGCTTTGAGCTGCAGAGACCCTTCCAGGCTGTCTGGTTGAATCCTCCTCATTTGGAGGGTGAGGAAACTGAATTCCTGGGCAGGACCTAAGCCCAGAACTGGAAGAAATGACTTGCCCCAAATCATACCTTAGGGGAGGCAGAATTTGCACTCAGGTCTCAGCCTCCAAGCCTGGAGTTCTTTCTACTGTACCTTGGTGGGTACAAGTGACAGTGGCTTCCCATGGCCTTTCCCAGAGGACTTGTCAAAGTCAGACACGCCCGTGTCCCTGCTTCCTTCAAGCTCTTGTTGACGTCCCCCCTTCACCCAATGGGCAGCTCCTGGGCCTCAGTCTCCAGCTTAATTAGCACGGACTCAAACTTATTTCTAGACACCACATGTCCTTACGCCGGAGTCGCTCTCTCGCCTGGGGGGGGCTTGGCCCTTTGCTGTGGTCCAGCCCACATGAAACAGTTGCAGATAATTAAAAATCTTGTGTGTTGAGAATGTCATTAAAAAGCACCCGAGGGAGCCAGGAACACAAGGTGGGGGGGCCAAGCCTGCGTCCCACGAGCGTTGCTGGATCTGGAGTTGGACGCCCGGATTCAAATCCTGATTCTGCCGCCTCCCACTTCCCTGCCTCAGTGTCTTTATCTGCCCAATGAAGGGATTGCATGAGCTGGCTCTGGGGGCCTTTCTGTCTCAGGATCAGTGATTCTGCCTTCCTGTTCCTGGCAGACAAGAGTGGATCGCGTTCACTGAACCTTTGAAGTAATAACACTCATAGCTAATGATGATCCTCACAACCGCGGGAGTAGGCCCCATTCTTTATCCCCATTTTACAGGCGAGAATACTGAGGAAGACGAGGGTTAAGTGACTTGCCCAGAATCAAATACACAATAAGCCTCTGAAGCTGGATTTGAACCCAGGCCTTTCTGACTGCTGGGCCATCCCTCTATCCATTGAACTACTCAGCTGCTTTTGAATCGGAGGCTCTGGAGTGGAAAGTTAGTCCTATTTGGCATGAAAGTGGGAAAACATAAGGAGGACTTGAGAGCTGTTGTCTCATGGGAAGGTAGAACTGTCTAGGTAGAAATTAAACCAGCAAGTAGAAGTTTCAGAGTCAGATCTTGTCTTAACAAAAAAACTCACTTTCCAATCCCTAAAATAGAAGGGGTGACATTGTGTGGTAGTGAGCTCCCTGTCACTGGAAATACTCAAGTCTCAGCATCAAAGTGCAGTGAATATTTGCTGAATCCTGAACTTCAAGTCCCTTGCCCGTTGTCCGACCCCCCTCGTGCCCTCCGTGGACTAGGCTGGACTGTCCACAAATGTGTGTTGATGATTCTCTCTCTCTTCTGCCAGGTTTGATGGGAACTTCAACACCAACGTGTCCAGGACCATCAGCTGTGACCGGCTCTCGACCACTGTGAATAGCCGGGCCTTCAACCCAGGCCGGGACTTAAACTCCGGTCAGTGATACCTTCAGTTTCTTTGGGTTCGCCCCAGGGTGTGTTATGGCTTTTCCCCCTTGATCTCTTTGGTTTAGGGGGCTGGCCTGAACGTCTCTCTTCATATAGCGGCCGCGTGGGGCCGCGTGCTCTGTGATTGGCCATCTCTGATTGGACACTTGGCAGCCGAAGTCATAACTACGGTCTTTGACTTGTCGTGCTCTATGCCTGATGTTGGTTTCATTGCCAGGCTGCTATTTATTCAGTGCCTGCGGTGAAAGGTGTTAGGATTTTATCTGCATTTTTCCATCTGTTGCGTTTTATAGATGGCAAGTTGTGGCAACAACATTTGTCCCTTGTTCTGTTTATTATAATAGTGGCTAACATTTATATGTGGGCAGCTAGGCGGCACAGTGCCTAGAGTCAGGAAGACTCATCTTCCTGAGCTTAGATCTTCCTAGCTGGGTGACCCTGGGCAAGTCACTTCACCCTGTTTGCCTCAGTTTCCTCATCTGTAAAATTTGCTGGAGAAGGAAATGGGAAACCTCTCCAGTGTCTCTGCCAAGAGGACCCCCGATGGGGTCACAGAGCGTCAGGCAGGGCTGGAAAATGGCCGAACAACATGTATATAGAGAGTGCTTTTAGGTTTACAAAGTGCTTTCCATATATTTTCTCATTTGGTCCTCACAACAGCGCTACAAGGTAAATGCTCTTATTATCTATCCCCATTTTACATTTGGAAAAACTGGGGTTTGGGAAAATTAAGTGACTTGTCAAGGGTCATACGGCCATTAAATGTCACTTGAACTGAAGTCCTCCTGACTCCAAGCTGAGTCAAATCAGCGAGCATTGATTCAGCGCCTCCTGTGTGGCAACGGCATCCGCGTGCAGCTGTGCTCAGTGCTGGGGATGCAGGCCCTGCCCTCACAGAGCTTATGCTCTAATAGGACAGATGGCACACAAATGCCTCTGTGCAGTCAGGCTACACACAGGCTACATTTGGGGTGAGCTTCAGAGGGGAGAAGCTAGCGTGAAGGGGAGTCGGGAAAGGCTTCCTTGGAATAAGACTCATAGGAGGCTGGGGAGCAAGAGTATGGAGACAAGCAAGAAGACAGCTCCAGATATAAGGAAAGCCAGGGAGAATGGCTACAGTGGAGAGATGAAGGGAAGGAGACCGGGACACTGCGCCACTGCGGCCATCCTTCTGTTGGTTCCCCATGTGGAGCCATCCCTGGACCGAGATCTGAGAATACAAAGAAAGACAAAATAAGTAATGGGATAGACAGATAGATAGATAGATAAATAGATAGATAGATAGACAGATAGATGGATGGATGGATGGATGGATGGATGGATGGATGCATAGATAGATAGATAGATAGATAGATAGATAGATAGATAGATAGATGTGGATAGAGTTATGGAGATAGAAAGATGGATGGATGGATGGATGGATGGATGGATGGATGGATGGATGAACAGATGGATGGACAGATAGATGGATAAATAGGTAGATGATAGATAGATAGATGATAGATAGATAGATGGATAGACAGATAAACTGATAGATGATGGATGGATAAATGAATAGATAAATAGATGAATACATGAATGAATGAATGAATAACTTAACCCTATTCTCAAGGAGTTTACAGCCTAATGGGAAAGTCTACATATAAATAACCAAGTACATGCAGGATACATCTATAGAAGCACAGAGACTGTCCATCAGTTATCCTTCCCTTTCAAAATAAGACCAGCCTGTCTTTTTCATGCACGTCTTTTTTTAATGATATCCTTTCTCTGATTCTCCATCACAATTTCCTGTTTTTAATTCATTGCAGCCTGTTCATGCCCACTATTCATCTTTCCCTTGCCCTCTGGGTGATCCTTGCTTTCTCTTCTTTTTTATATGTTGGGTCTGTAATTCATAAGATCATATATTTATAGCTGGAAGGGACTTTCCTACCTAGTACAAGCATAAGTAACCTCATGTTAACCATCTGGGCTACATACCAATCTAGCTTCAAAATGCTGTGACATCTTTCCTTTGTTGCCTGAAGTTTTTCATTTGGGCTCTGTCATTGACCCTTTTGCCTTTAGTATGTGCTTAAAGTTAGAAGTGGGACATCCATTATTAAAAAACACAAAAACAGATACACTGCATGCAAGTGGTGCTTTTCATTAGGTGAACCCAGTGTGGCTTGGTCCCCGTTGAGTTCGAGGACATGAAACCAAGGATTGGACTTTGGTAAGTGTAGAAAAGCAGAAAGAGTGTAGGGAAGCAAAAATGCAGTCCTATGCCACAGGATGTCTTTAGCAGAGAAAAATTTGTGATTTTTGTCCCTTCTGCTAATGTAGATTGTGGCCCCTAGAGGAGTTAGTAGATGGTTCTTGAGAGCCACTGTGGCCAAAAGCTCATCTCCCTTCTGCCATCTTGGTGACCTTAAATAGTTTAGCCTTCAGAGTTCAGGTTCACAAAAACTATAGAATCTGAGTTAGAAAGGACCTCAGAGGCCATCTAGTCCAAAAAAAAAAAATCTCTGTTACAACATGTACGGCAGGTGGTTATCCTGGTTCCTCTAAAAGAACTTCAGGGGAGAGCTCACTACCTCCCAAGGCAGCCCATTTCACTTCATAAGAGTTCTAAATATGAGCAGGAGTGTTGTTGCTGCTGCTGCTGCAACAACAGAGAGGCAATGTAGCATAGTGGACAGAGAACTGGCCCTGGAGTCAGAAGATCTTGGTTCCAGTCTTGCCCATACCAACTCGGTGGCCCTCAGTGCTCTGGGCAGCCCTCTAAGACTCTCAGTTATAGAGAACATCCCAACCTGCATTGATGGAGACTTTCCCCTCCTCACTGGTGTGCTAGTAACTGTTTAACAACCAGATCTCTGGAGAAACAAAAGGTACTTGTGGAACCCTTTCAAGTTCCATCTGCATGGTTACATTTTCCGGATCATTTTCTTCAGTCTGAACACAGCAGAACAGTGGCAAGCTCTGACCTGTAGTGTCTGCCCCTTTCCCAGGTATAAAAGCTCACACTGAACATTGAAGAGCCAGAGCTGGTTTGAGCTGGCTGTAGCCCAGCCCTGCCTTCACCAAGACCTTTATCCCAGAACCTTTCTGACAGGAAGCCTAAACCTGCCTCTTTGTAACTTTGTAACCCTCTGAGGAGACAAATCTAAGCCCTCTTCCAGGAGATAGCCCTTCAGACACTTAAAAGTGAATGTTTCTCCTGAGCTTTCTCTCATCCAGGCAAAGCTTGCCTAGTTCCTGTAGCTGATCTTCAAAGGACAGGATCTCAAGGCCCTTTGCCAACCCTGATTGCCCATCTCTAGTTTTCTCCAGATTATCTGGATCCTTGTGGCACAGAGCAAGTCCTCCAGATGTGGTCAGATAGAGGGAGAATATAGAGGAACTGTCTTTTTTTTTTTTTAATTGATTTGTTTACTTTTAGTTTACAAAATTCAGTTCCACAATCCCTTGAGTTTCACATTTTCTCCCTCTTTCCCCCCTCCCCCCGACATGGTGGCACGCAATCAAGTATAGGATCTGCAAATTCTTTCACACTGGACATTAGTCTGGTTGTATAGAAGGATTGTAACCTATGGAGTGAACAATGGGAAAGAAGAAACAAAACCAAACATGAAAAAGAACGATAGCATGTATTGCTTCAGTCTCCATTTAAACTCTGCTCTTGCTAGATCTTTCCCTGAATGTAGGTATCTCCTTCCATCCTGAGACTTGTAGAGTCGTCTTATAACTGTGCACTGCTGAGAAGAGTCCAGTTTATCGAAGCTGGTCGTCACACATATGACGTGTCTGTGATTGTGTACAGATTTCTCCTGGTTCTGCTCTTCTCACTCAGCATCGGTTTGTATAAGCCTCTCCAGGTGAATATGGAGACCGTCTCCTCCTATAGGGGAACTTTGTTACTTCCAGATCTGCGGCCATCTTCGTGTAACCCACTATTACATCTACTTTCTTGACTGCCATAGCATACACTTATGGCATATGGAGCTTGCAGTCCACTAAAACCCCCAGCTCTTTTTCAAAAGAAGGGCTCATCTAACCCTGCCTCCCCCAGCCTGACACCTTTTTGAACTCAAGTGTAAAATTTTACATTTATTCTTGACATTTTTCCTAATTAGATTTCATCTACTGCCCTTGCAGGTCACTATCTCTTTAGATTCTGACTTTGTCATCCAGCGTGAAGACTTTTGCTCCCAGTCTTTTGCTGTTGACAAATTGGATAGACGTTGCATTTATACCTTTATTCTAGTCAGTGATGAAAAGGCTGTCAGCATAGGGCCAAGCACAGATCCCTGGGGCAATTCCCTGGAGACTCCTTCCCAAATGGAGATTGAACCATAGAACCTAGCCATCACACAATTTGGAATCAATCTAAATGTATTTTCAGTTAGCCCAGCTCTCTCTATTTTTTCCATAAGAATGGCATGAGAGATTTTACCAAACACTTTGCTAACATCCAAGTGAACTCTATCCAAAGCTGCTCTCTGTATTTTGTATGACAATGACATATAGAGTTAAAGAATTTTAAAAAGGGGCATCAAGGTGGTTCAGTTGATAGAGAGCAGGCCCTGGATTCAGGAGGATCCAAGTTCAAATCTGGCCTTCAACACTTGACACTTACTAGTAGTGTGACCCTGGGCAAGTCACTTAACCCCAATTGTCTCACCCCCCCCTAAAAAAAAAATAAAAGAATTCAAAAGGAAAATTGCAGAGAGGGCAATGTGAAGGTACATGGTGGGTGTGAGCGAGCTGCTAGCCATCATCAGGGAGGAGCCTGGAAGAAGAAATGGAGCAAACGGAGGCACCAAGGAGTGAATTCAATGCTAGGAGGAGAAGTGAGCTGGTCAAGTGTTGGGTGAGGAATTCTAGGTGGTTAGCCAGAGCTGCCTTGTAAAGTCTAGAGGAAGCAGGCAAGGCCTCCAGCATGTTGGGCTGGCTCTCTGTGATGAATACGTAGGAAAATGTGGATAAGGGTTGCCCAGGATGACAAGATCTGTATCAGGGGAATCAGCGGAATCATGGAGCTGTTGGAAAAAAAGGAATGTCCTCACTTATTCTTTGTGAAGCCACACTGATTTGGGGAGTGACTTGTGGCTGCATGGACAGGTCATTGCTTGGCCTGACCTGAAATCTTTTTAGCTCAGTTTATGGACATAGCAGAGCTGCCACTGCTTTGGTGGAGCCTTACCACACCACAGTGAGGCATCAAGGCAGGATTTTAGAGCAGGACAGGATTTTACCGACCAAGAAATGTCCAGAATTCAGTCCATCTTTGCCAATCCGTACAGTAAGAGCTCAGCGACTCAGGCCAATTTGGAAGCAAACCAATCAGAATGACTTCTAAAGACAGAATTTCAGACTATTTCAAGTCTAGTTTTATTGCTTTCTAGCATATTGAAACCTCTATAAATAAATGTTCTAGGAACCAAACTACTTTTTCTATGAGATCAGTCTAGACATGAAAGAGATTGGGTTAAATTCCAGGCTCCCTATTTTGTTGATGCTAGTATCTGAAGAGGAAGAGACAGGAACAGCAGAAATTTCTCAGGGTGAGTCAGTTCCTTGACCTGGTTAAAGCCGTGCTTCCTTCCCATAGTCACCAGGAGTTGGGGAGATACCAACCAGAGGCATAGATCTGGACAGCAGTGTGGCTCAACAGAATGAGTACTGGTTTGAGAGTCAGATTAATTGAGTTTGAATTTAAGCTATGACACTATCTATTGGCTCTGGGCAGGTCACAAAGTCCCTTGGGCCTCAGTTTCCTCATCTGTAAAATGAGGAGATTAGACATAATGGCCTCTGAGGCTCCTTCAGGCTCCAAATCAATGATCCCATTACCCAAGTCGGAGGAACATCTCTCATCTGACCCAAGACTTCTAACTTTAATCTGAGTGGTTGGTCAGTACCTGTCCTGCTCTAAAATCCTGCCTTGAAGCCTCACTGTGGCATGTCTAAGCAAAGGAAAATTGGGACTTCTAAGTGTTAGATGAGTGTGTTTTCTATTAAGTAGCTAATAATATTCTTGATAATCTAGTTAATACCTTAATATACTGAACATGCTTAATATATTCTTAATAAATGTTGATTGAATGAATGAGAGAGTGAATGAATGGATAGGTGAATGAATGAATGAATGAGTGAGTGGATGAATGAGAGAATGAATGAATGACTGGTCTAAAGATCAATTTCAGCCCAAGACTGACTCATGCAAAATGTGACCTCACTGAAGTGTCGTTAATGAAATTCTCATGTAGCTAATCAAGACTTCTTGAGAAAGTGTTTACTTCTGGGAGAACCTGGATCCTGGTGCTTGCTAACTTTTGAGAATAAACTGTAGGCAGATTTGAAGACCTGTTATATTTAAGGATGTGTCTGGAGCAGAGAATGCCCTCCTTTCCTCAATCTAGTCTCAGCATAGTTGATATGTATATGAGTTTAAGGTGGGCTTTGGGGACAGACCTCGCCCTAAGGTTCCCAGACTTCCTTGGTTCATGGCATACTTCAAATCTCAGTACTTTTTCACAGAGTCAAAAGAAATATGTAATAGTAATAGTTCCATTTATTAAGTAATTATGTCCAAATAACTTGATAAGTCTTTATGTCCTAAAAATTTAGTAATTGTTGGGAAAAGAACCACAGAAATGGAAAGAAAAAATATTTAAGTTTCATTCTAAAATGATGCCAATTAGTTATTAATGGATTATACACGCCTGTTGGGCACCATACAGCTTCTCAAGGCTTGGAATCCAACTTGATTGGAACCTGTTCCACGTGACTCTTCTTCACAAGATTCTTGTTTTTATTCATAACAACCCCCCAAACACAAGATGGGATGTTGAAAACAAGAAAGCTGGGGGGTTTACTGGTATAGTTTACTGGTATAAGCAAACAAAACCCACACCTCAGACATTTGAGAAGTTCATGGAAAGGAGTGTAACCTTGGTGAGCTCATGTGAACAGCCACAAGCTGGTAGCTCGCCAACGTTGAGGAAGGAGTGTTGATGTGTTTCCTTCAAAAAATGGATACTGTCCAGCAGTAGGTGTTCAGGTCGCACTTTGTCTCCAATTAATAGTCTTAGAGCAGTCTCAACCTTCCTAATGCCGTGACCCTTTAATACAATTCCTCATGTTGTGGTGACCCCCAACCATAAAATTATTTTCGTTGCTACTTCATAGCTGTAATTTTGCTACTGTTATGAATCGTAATGTAAATATCTGATAGGCAGGATGTATTTTCATTGTTACAAATTGAACATAATCCACAGGTTGAGAACCACTGTCTTAGAGCATTGTCTAGACCACTGATTGGTTAAGTGACTTGGCCTGGTCATGTAGCTCGAATGTAACAGGGGTGGGATTTGACCCTGTGTCTTCCTGGCTGCTGAGGCTGGGTTCTACCCACTGAGCCACCCAGTCTCTCACATGATAGGCATGTAATACGTAACAATAGAATTCTTTGAATCCTGTGCCTACAGCTTGAAGGGTCCTCCCAGTCTCAAGCCAGCTGACTTTCTCCATTTATGTTAATAGAATGAAGTGAATTGAACTGCCTGCCCTTAACACCAAGGGAGCTTGCTTGGAGAGTCCCGATGCTTTCCTGAAGTGAGGGTTGGAATTCTCCCCACCCTAATAAACACAGAGGGCCCAGACTTCAATTAAATTAATCAGAAGCGTAAACCAAGTGTTGAATTAGCCTGGAACACTTCTACAGAATCCGACACAAGTTAGATGGGAATACGTTTTTACCCACTTTCTGCCAGTTTGGAGTCTTTGCTCAGCCCTGTGTTTTGAATCTACTTTGGATGTTCTCTGTATATCCACAGACACGTCACTTCATGTTCCCAGGCCTCAGTTTCCTCATCTGTAAAGCAGCCTCTCATATCCCTCCAGCTCTAGCCCTGTGATCCCAGGCCCACATTTATGCATGTTGTTTCTCCTGCTAGACGATCCACTCCTTGAGGCCGGGTACGGGATTTGCTTTTCACTTTACTTCCCAGTACTCAGTTCTGTGACTGAAACATTCTGTCATCTTCACATAATAAATGCTGGTGGCGTGTTGATTAATTTATGCAAAGAAGCCAACCTGAAACATGCACAAAGTGATTTTAAGAGAAAGTGAATGCCAACAGCCAGAGGAGTCTGGGAAAACCCGGGTGGGGAGGGAGGGGCAGGTACATTGAAAAGAATACAGAATTTGGCCCCAGGAGTCCTGGATTCAAACCCTACCTCTGCCCCTTGCTCTGCTTGGGGTCTTAGTCATTTCCTTTCAGTGGCCTTCAGTTCCTGCTCTGACCTTTGAGGCCCCTCCTTCCCTTTCAGAGCTTGTGAGCTCCATTCCCTGGAGAAAGCACCTCCCAGGGATTCTTGGGAGCCACCAGTGGGGTAAGGGTGTGCTCATGGATCTCTGAATTTAAGCTGACCCCAGTGCTACCTGAGGGGATTCGAGCATCATGAAATGTTCTGCAAATTCTGGCCTGAGAGATGTTGTGTTTCCACGCCTCTGCTTTTCTGTGCACTGTGGTCTGTTATTTTTGGCAGGTCGAAAGCTGGTGTCTGTGGGTGTTTTGCAAAGTGTTGTCGGGCCTGACACCAGAAAGGCTTGACCTTGAAGAAGGGAGAGGGAACAGGACTTCCATTATGGGCTCTTTGATGGGGGAGGCATACCTCTAATAGATAGCTTGGTCAAGGAAAATGAACATTGTCACGATCCCAACTCCATGAGGTTTGCAATGGAGCCTCTCCAGGCTAGCCTGGACATTTTTAGGGGTGGGGGGAAGGAAAGTCTGCTGGGGCGCAGTTGTCCCTGGATTTGGAATGCCTGTGGGCCTGGTGATAGACGAGGGCAGGCCAAATTCTAATGGTTGAATTAGAGGCGAGACTTTCTGGACAGAGGTGAGGTGGGAGCAAGGAAGCCTGGGGCCCCTGTGGAGGACCGTCTGCTGGGTTTGATGGGGCACCTTTAGGAATCTGGAGATTTGGGAAGGTGGAAAAGGAGGAAGATGCCTGAGAGAGAAGGGGGCATGTTTTTCAGTTGTTTCTCTGATGAGGGATTGTGTGCTGTGATCCAGCAAAAGCGAGTGGGTGGTTGTGGCAAAAGTCCATGGCCTCTGGGTGTGGCAGGAGATGGGGTCTAAACGGAACAAAAGAATGGACTGATGGTCTTGTCAGCACGTGGAGGACCCAATTCCAAATGAAAATTGTCACTTCTGTTTTCTTCTATGAGTTTCTTGTAGGATTTTTTTTTTTTTGCTTTTCATAGGGGCATTTGGGGTTAAGTGACTTGCCCAAGGTCACGTGGTTAGTAAGGGTTAAGTCTCTGAGGCTGCATTTGAATTCAGGTCCCCCTAACACCAGGGCTGGTGCTCTATTTACTGCACCACCTAGCTGCCCCTCATCGGGAATTTTCAAGAGACAAGAAGAGACAATGAGACATTTATACTTACTAGCTGTGTGACCCTGGTCGATCACACTTCCTCAGTTCCCTCAACTACAAAATGGGGATAATAATAGCCCCTCCCCCACTGGGTGGTTCCAAGTCTCCAATGAGATCGTATCAGTAAAGTGCCTGGCGCTGTGTGTGGCATATAGTAAGTGGTGTAGCTGTTCTCATTTATCATCATCATCATCATCATCATCAGTTGCTCTCTGCCCCTCAGCATCCCCCAGGGATCTCAAACTGAAAATTCAATTACAATTCAATTTAACAAACATTTATTAAGTGCTCTTGTGTGCTGGGCACTACTTTAGGGGCTGAGGATACAAGACCAAAAGGAGGCAGGCCCTGACCTCAGGAAGCTGGCATTCTACTAGAGAGAATGACAAACATGAGTCAATTTTAAAATCATATATAATTTCCATAGGTAAAGAACATTACCAGCTGGGGAGAAGGACCCTGACTGACACTGTGAAGGAAGCTGGGAATCCATGAGGCAGAGATGAGTAGGGACGTCTTTCAGACATGGCAGACCCCTTGTGCAAAGCTAGCGGGGTTTTGTTTAGATTGTTGTTCAGTTATTTCAATTGTGTCTGACTCGTGACCCCACTTGAGGTTTTCTTGGCAGAGATACTGGAGTGGTTTGCCATTTCCTTCTCTAGCTCATTTTACAGATGAGGAAACTGAGGCAAAAACAATTAAGTGACTTGCTCAGGGTCACATAGCTAGTAAATGTCTGAGGCTGGATTTGAACTCAGGAGATGAGTCTTCCTGACTCCAGACCCAGAGCCCTGTGCACTATGGCACCCCCTAGCTGCTCCCATTTAGGTAATAATACTCAAATTGAACAGGAAAGTATAGTCTGATTGCATGGGCATCCCTTATGAGGACTATGGGAATCAGATGGAGTAAGGACAGAGAAGAGTTAGGAAGCCAGCGCCATTCAAAACAGAATTCATTATTTCCTCCCAAACCTATCCCTCGCCTTCCCAACGTCCCTGTTTCTGTCTAGGCTAGGGGGATCGCCATCTTTGAATTCACCCAGCTTCCCTGCCTCAGAGTCAGGCTTGATTCTCTTTTCTCCCTATTCCTCACATCTTGTCAGCCCTCAAACCTCGCCAGTGCCGTCCCCACATCCCCCATCTCTACTCCCCTGCCTCTGAACGCCAAATCCAGTAGCTTCTTCTCCATCCTCCTTCTCCATGGCCTCTCTGCAGGTTTGGGCGCTGGATTGTCGAGCACTCTAGGACGTTCAGGAGTGCCTGATAGCACAGGCTCTTTGATCTGTTTTTCTAAAGAAAAGACAGCCTCAAAGGGGCCAGCAGTCTTACTTTAATTATAATGAGTAGAAAATGCAAGCAGAGAAATTAGCACAGATTCAACAGACCAGGCTCCTACTGTCTGAACAAAGTAATACAAGCACCTACAGACCCCACTGAATCGGGAGAGCACAAAGCTCTGAGTAGTGGGGGAGGGGGGCCTCTTATCAAATGGCTACTCAGAGGCTGGTCCAAGGAATCAAAAGTTCCTTCTTTTCCAGGAACCTCCCAGAATATACAACAAAGACTCCGTGTCTGATTGCTTAGTGCTGAGAAACTTGAAAATCCTCGTGCCTCAGCGCTTAATTGATTAGCTCTGGGCCGGGTCTCTTTTGCCTTTTAATGGGCAAGGAAGATCTTCAGATTCCATTAACATTAGAGACACTGTTGATCACCCTCTTCTCTCAAGGTTTTCTGGATGCCCTTCTCTCCTGGCTCTCCTCCTGTTATCTGACCCACCTTCTTGGTCTCCCTTGGGGGATGTTCTTCCAGTTTATGCCTCTACCTGCAGGTGTGCCCCCTGGGTCCTGTCCTGGGCCCTTTTCTCTTCCCCCCTGTACTATTGTACTTGGTGATCTCTATGCTGCCTATCCTGCCCTAACGTCTCTGTGGCATTTTCAAATGTCTGTTGAACATCATGAATTGGCTGTCCAGACTCACTGTATTCTCTCTCCCCTAAACCCTCCAGCCCTGCTGCCTTCACTATTACTGTTAAGGGAAACACCATCCTCCCAGTCCCCTCAGCTCTCAGCCTAGGAGCTCGCTACATCGTCCCCCCCATATCCACTGGCCAAGATCTGTTGATTTCATCTTTGCAGCATTTCTCACCTCCTTCTGTAATCGCCCCAAGTCCCCCCCTGCCAATCCATCCTCCATTCAGCCACCAAAGTGATTTTCCTAAAGTGCAGGACCAACCATGTCACCCCCTACTCAGTAAACTCTGGTGACACCCTATCATCTCCAGGATGAAATATAAAATCACACTTGCTATGAATGTCCTTTGTAACCTACCTCCTCCCATCTTTGCCGTCTCCTTTCACTTTATTCCTCACCATACATTCTTCAGTCCAGTGATGCTGAATGAACAAGACCCTCCCTCTCTCAGCTCTGGCATTCTCTCTGGCTGGCCCCCACACCTGAAATGTTCTTCCTCCCTGCTTCCTCCAAGCCCCCATTAAGAGCTCACCTTCTAAAGGAAGCCTTGCCCAGTTCCTCATCCTAGTGCCTTCCTTCTGTGCATCATTTCCTATTTTTCCTGCACATAGCTTCTGTGTATATATTTGCTTGCTCACTGTCTTCCCCATTAGACTGTGAGTTCCTTGAGGGCAGGAACTGTCTTTTGCCTCTTTTTACATCCTCTGTGCTCAGCACAGAGTGTGACACATAAAGGACACAATAAATGCTTATTGACAGTTTGACTGACACACCCACTGCCCTACTTCAAGTCCTTTTAATCTCTAACATGAACTAATATAATTAATGGACCATCATACTTCCAATCTCTCTTCTCCAATCCGTTCTTGGCCATCCACAGAACTGCCATATTGATATTCCTAAAGCAAAGTTGGAGCACTTAACTCTGCCTCTAAAGAAGATTCAGGGGCTCCCTGTGACTGGCAGGAGAAATGTTAACTTCTCTTCTTGGCTTCTAAAGCCCTTCTCAGTCTATCTCTATGCTATCTTTTCAGACTTCAAGGAAGAGACAAGGTGATTGAAAGCCACAGTCATGTCAAGGAATTCCAGAATTCTTGATCAAGGAATCCCCTCTACAACTTTTCCAGAAAGCAGAGTTCCAAGTTTTGCTTGAAAGACCTGTAGGAAGAGGAAACTTTTGACCTCTGTGGACAGTCCAGTGAATTTTTGAATAGTAATGAATGTCAGCAAGTATGACCCTCTTTAAAATAAAATAAAAAAACCACAAATTTATCAATATATTTCCCAATATGTCCCTGTTCCTACCCTTCAGATAGAGCCATCTTGCATAACAAAGAATATGAAAGAGAGGAAAAACCAATTGAACAAAACTAAGCATACACTGGAAAACATCAAACACCATATGCAATGTTCCACAGCCTTCGACCCCCACCTCTGCAGAGAAGGGGGTGGGAAGGGGCTGTGGCTGCTCCTCTCTCTTCTTTCCTTCAAGTGTGCTCATTCATTACATTGTCTCTTTCCATTTATACAGCTGTAGTCGCTTCATATGCGTTGTTCTCCTGGTTCCATTTAAGGATAGCTCTCTTACAGCAACCTAAGGTGACCTTAGCATTCAGGTCTTTAGCCAGGGCCCACTTTGCCATCAGAATGCCTTTCCTGAAAGCATTCCACCCCTCTTGGGCCAACTTCCCCCACAGAATCTTGGCCTCTATACCCCTTCTCTTCATCTGTGGATGGGCTATGTTAGATGGTGGCAGGAATGTATGGGGCTGCCTTTTAGTACCAGCACACTAATAAGGCATTCAGAAAATATTTGTTGAGAGAAGGAAGAAACATGAATAAATGAATGAAAAAGCATTTCTGTGCTCTGTGAGAACACTCCCTGTGCTGAGAATGAGTAAGTGTCTGGATCTGATTATTCTGGAAGCCCCTTGGGTTCCCTAACTCACTGCTCTGAATAAAGCCCGGTTCCTCCTCCTCCCCAGGCAGAGTGGAGATATTCGGGATTCCCTGGGACTAACTACTGGCTGGGTGAACCCGGGCCAGGGTCTCTCAGGCCCTTCAGGGTCTGCCTTGGTACTGGGAATGTGCAAACCAGCAGTTTCCTCTGACTGCAAAATCCTAGCTGCGCTATCCCTTCTCACCCCCTACCCCAAAAACTCTGCAGTGCCCTCGCTCCAAATTTCCAGTAATCAACACACTGTGTCTGACTTCCCTCTCCCTTCTTGTGGAATCTAAAGTGAGGCCGTTCCTCCTCCTGAAGACCCCTATTGCCCTTCCTTCGGTATCCAACTCCTCCTATGTGGTTAACGCTCCTTACGGCCTCTCCTGTTTCCTTTGTCAATTCTCTCCCTTTTTGGAGAATGGAATCGTCCATCTTCCTCAGCATCTCATGCTCAGGAATGTGGAACCTCTTTCCACTCAGACATGGACACTTCCCATTATTTGAGATCTCATGGATCATAGATTTAGCACTTGCAGGCATCTCCAAGGCAATCAGGTCCAACCCCCTCATTTTACAGAGGGGGAAACTGAGGCTCAGAGTTACCCAAGTCACACAAGTAGGATGTTTCAGTACCAAGATTGGAACTCAGGGCCTCTGATTCCAGATGTACCATGCTGCCTTCCAAAGAGAACACCCTCTGATTCAGGGATTCTTAACCTGGAGTCCATGAGCTTGTTTTAAAACAAATGTTTTCGTAACTGTATTTCAGTAGAATAGGTTTCCTTCATCATCCCATGTGTTTTATTTTATGCTTTGAAAATCAGGATTCTGAGGAGGGGTCCCTAGGCTTCTCCAGATGCCGCCCAAGGGGTCCAGGACACAAGAAAAATAAGGCTCCCCTGACCTAATGGGCTGTGGGTCCCACCCACCTCCAGGAGGGAGGCCTCCGGCCAGAGTTTGCAGGTATTCATGAGGTGCCAAAACCAAGCTCTCCTACAGGGTATTTATTTTTAGCGTCAAGCCTCCGGGCTTTTGTTTGTTATCTTGACTGGGAGCCTCCTTAGCCTGGCTGGCTGCTCCGTCTGGGTTATTTCCAATCCAGCCAGCTCTGGGATGTGGATGGTCTGTGGTCTAAGTTAGGGTCACACCGCTGCTCTCCCGACATTTTCACAGGGTCCAGCAGCTGGTTGTTTTTGTTGAGTATGTAAGTGCCTGCTTAGACCTTAAGCTTCGTGTTAGCCATTCAAATGTGACCTCTTTAGGCAATGGTCACCTTCACTGAGATTATTAAACATAAACCAGCAGTCTACTCTGCTTTTCTGCTAAGACAGGATTGTTTGGGTGACCTCCGAGCCTCTGCCTGTGCTTTGGTCGTGAAGCATTTTGTCAGTGCCACACCCACATGCTGCCAGGCTGGATGCCATCCTCGATGAGACCTGGCATGGGGTTTTGCACAAAAATTGCTTGAAATCCAAGATTTGACTTGACTCTGAGAGGCAAACAGAGCCTGGAATCGGAAAGACCTGAGTTCAAATTTTGGACTCAGATAACTTACTAGCTGTGTGACCCCGGCAAGTCAATTAACTTTTGTCAGTCTCAGCTTCCTCATCTATAAAACAGGCATCTTAAGAGCGGAGGGTTGTGTAAGAACCAGATGAGAAAGATATGCAAAGTGCATGTCCAAGGGGCATCAGACTAGAGAGAAGCTGGATTTTCAAGACTGATATGCCTAAAGGAAAAGCAATGTAGTATATCAGCATGCATGACTTTGCAAACACTGAGCATTTATTGTATGGGAATTTCACCATTCTCAAGTGACACAAGGTACCCTCATTGAGGACAGGGACAGTGCCCTTTACATGCCACCTGGGCTTGCATAAACACTTGATGACTGATGGATTGATTCCCATTCCAGGGTTATTGTTGTAAGAGTGTGGCCAAACAATTCAAGTGCAAGCCAGAAAGCTTCATATGTGATTTGTGAGGGATTCTGCCCACAACAAGCAATGTCTTCCCAAACAGATGCTCAAGTCACTTTTACCCGAGGGTTTGGTGCTCACATCTCGTTTTCCCATTTCTTCTAGTTCTTGCAGACAATTTGAAGTCCAACCCTGGGATTAAGTGGCAGTATTTCAGCTCTGAAGAAGGCATCTTTACCGTTTTCCCAGCACACAAATTTCGGTGCAAGGGCAGCTATGAGCATCGGAGCAGGTACAGAGTTTTCTGTTACTTTGTGCTCTTCATTCACTCAGTCACTCCCTCACTCATTCATTGACACATCCATCCATTCCCCCATTCATTCAGCCACTGTATCACTCCCTCACACTCGTTCATTCATTCCATTCAGAGGGGGCTGGGTATGGAGTTCTGGGACTCAGTGACATAGACGTAAATAGATCTCCCTATAAATTGAACACAAGATGATTAGGCATTGCAAAAAATATCTTTATGAAAAATGATCAAATTCCTGTGCAAAATATACATTCATGAGCATATTTGCCCTTTTTCTCATTTCCAGTGAAGATAAAAAAATGAATCTTGCTTACTGCTTCAGAGATCAGGGTATAGAGATGACCAAATTTCATGGGGAAAAAGGTTTACTTTCTTGGGGTTAATGTGTTCATTTTATGACCTTTGAGAATGCTTTAAAGTTGGAGTCTACTTTTATAGCTGGAGGCATAAAGGAGACCACCTCCTGTTACTTGTTCCATGGAACAGGTCCAGTTAAGAGCCAGAATTGGCCCAGAGCCCAGAGGTTCTCTGCTCATCATTTAATCTGTTTTTCTTTGGGGCAGCACCTTACTTCAACTATTCCAGGCCACTATGTCGAAATAGATTTCTCCTCTCCCATTTGGGGAGCTGGGAAGGGTGGAGGAAGGGTTTATTCTCTGTCAGGCAGTGTAATGTAGTGGATAGAGAGCTGGCCTCAAAGCCTGGCAGACCTGAGTCCTACTTTAGACACATACTGTCTGTGTGACCCTGGCCAAGTCATTCAACCTAGTGCTCTAAGCAGCCCTCCGAGGCTAGAAGGTGTTGATCTGCTTTGCTAGAAGGAGTTTACTCACCTGGAGTTCCCTAGGCCAGTGAAAGCATAGACCATCAGTCCCTGTCCCTCCTCAGAAGTCAGCTCCCCCAGCCTCTAGCTTCACAGCATCTGCCATGCAGAGCCCCATTTATTTGTTCAACAGATAGTTTTTGAGGACACTTCTCTGTATCTAGTAACCCTAGGACTACAGGAGACACTGAAGAACTGGGACTCTGCCTTCTAGGTGTGTGGTTTACATGTGCTTCTTTCTTATTGCAAACCAAGAGTCCACACACTAGCAATTACTATTTATTATTATGCTTTAATTCTGCTCCTATTAGAAGCAGACAATACAGGAAATGGCCTGGATGGAAACAGTGTTTCTCAAATGCCTTTGGTACTAGGGCCACTCTGATCACAGGATCATGGGTTTTGAGCTGGAAGAAACCTTGGCAGTCATCAAATTCAACCTCCTTCTTTTACACATGAAGAAAATCAAGCCTAGGAAGGTTAAGTGGCCTTTCCAGTTTCATATAGCTAGTAAATTTCAGCGGTCATATTCGAACCCAGGACTTTCTGACTCCCACTGCATCACTCTATGCATTCGGCCATATTGCTCTCAGTGATTGGTAGAGAAGATCTAGGAGCCATCAATGCTACCTCTTCTTGCCTGCAGTGTCTTGGATGAACCCATTAAGATGAATGGGACAGGTGGGTGACCCTTCTTTTAAAGGCCCACCTGTAAGAGCTATCTCAGAGAATTTCTATATTCTCACCAGAAGGAAAACCAGAATCATTTGTTGAATTACCCAAACCAATTCTCTCCAACCACCAATGAGAAGCCTCCTTCCAGACTGTATCTGAGACCTGACTATTAACCCTTCAGATCCATGGCCATTATTCATTCCATCTTCTGGCACTAAACAATCCCAGCTCTCAGCTTGGCCCCCCAGGGTCTGCGTTTTCTAATCCTGTAACAATCCTCTCCTGAAATCTCCTAGTACAAGTTCTCTTGGCCCCTTTGAACTTGGAGAAAAGCACCTAGCCTGGCAGGGTTTGAGCATCCCTGGTTTAATGGGACTACATCCTGGTCCCTGCCTGTGGCCTACCCAATTCTATAGGAAACCCAAAGCATCTTTTATAGCAGTGAGGAGGGCTGTAGAAATCACCCAGCCCATTCTTTTACAGATGTGGAAACTGAGGCTCAGTGTCATTGGCCCAAAAGGTCTACATGTGAGGCTGGGACAGGGCTCGGAGGAGAAGCAGCAGGAGCCCTGGCTGTGCAGCCAGAAGATCCAGCCTCTGGTTCCCCATCAGGTCCTTCCTGGGTGACTTGAGCCAAGCATTTTCATTTCCTTGAGCTTTGGTTTTCTCAACTATAAAATGATGGAGTTTGGACCAAATGCCTCTGACATCTTTCTAGCTCGAGACTGAAGATCCCAAGGTTTGGGTGCAAATGTCTCCATGTCTCAGTGTCCTCGTCTTCACCATGAGGAGTCTAGACTCTAGGATCCATTACAATTCTAGATCTAGGAGGAAACCCAAGTGTTTTGATTCTTAGGCCACATTTGTACATCCCACAACTATAATGGAAAAAAAAGAACACGATGCGGCTGACTCATGCTCAGCTGTTTCTAACAACTCCCATTCCTAAAAATGACATCCTCACAACAGCCCCGGGAGGTGAGCTGTTGGGACATTTTGGGTCCCACTTTACATGTGAGCAAGTGGAGGCCCAATAAGGTTATTGGATTGTAAGTTTGCAGCTGGGAAGGACCTTAGAGGTCACTGACTCACCCCCCTCCAGTGTTACAGATGAAGGGACTAAGGCACAAAGAATCTAAGTGACTTGTCCAAGGTCTCACAGCCAGTGAACTTTAGAGAAAGGATTTATTCCAGATCTCCCAATTCCAAATCAATCCCTCTTTCTAAAAGAGCACCACACACACACACACACACACACACACACTCACACACTCACACATACACACACTCATATACACACACACACACACACATACACACACACACACACACACACACACTCTACTACTACTACCTCTTTCTGTCCAATAACCCCCAAGACCTGATCTGGTTTGGGGAGTTCAGTAAAGTGGAAATGTGGAGCTAAGAGGATTCCTTCAGAGCCCAGCTCTACTAAATGTATGGACCTCTGGTGAGCCCCTTAACTTCTCTGGACCTCAGTTTCCCCATTTGTAAAATGAAGCAATTGGATTCAATGACCCAGGAATTCTCTTCCAGCTCCAAGTCTGTGATTCTGGGTGAAATTAAAAAAAAATCTCTTCCTGGTTTCTCATCACCTTAGGAATCCTAATTAGAGGTTAAGCCTCAAGTGTCCCCATTTGGAAAAATCTCTTCCCCCTGGCTTTCCCATTCCCACAAGTGGGAGAGACATTTCCTTTTGGCCCTTCGGAGCTGCCACCTCCTCTGGCTCCTCTTTCTCCCGGTTCCCCACTGGCTCCCATCGGTGTCACACATAGACGCTAAGCAGGGCTAACAGCAGCTCGCCGGTTCCAGCTCGAGACCTTTGGCTCGAGCACAAGTGGGCTTGATCCTGCCAAGCCCTGATTTGGGGTCCTTGCCTGCAGTCCTTGCTGTCTCCCAATTCTCATCTCTGTTCATAAATGAGGGAGGGACACCGAGCTCCACAGGCATGCCACGTCTCCAAGTCAGGCCTGGTATTTGGGGGTGGAAGCATCCACGGGGGAGAAAAGAGAGAGTGCTCCTAAGCCCGGTTTCCTTTCCCAAGATCCCTCTAATTTGTTCCAGCTTTAAAACCGTGAATAGAAAACTCATTAAACCTCTTTCTCACAAACCCTCCCTCCACCCCCAAGCAATGGGCATGAGCTGAATACGACTTCACTAGAGAAGTGGGCTTTTTGTTGGTCTGTTTTTGATGTTGGCAAACAAAGACCCCAAAATGTGGAAGGCTGGAAGACTGGTTCTGACATATTTTGACAACATGTTTGAAAATGCCCAGATAAGAGGCCTCTCGGTGCCTGACCTGGGTGAATTCTCTGCTGGTGCTCTGAGAGGAAAGGCTCCTCTGCAGGGCCTTTGTCCTTGAATGACAAACTCAACCAATCTCTGGGGGCTCAGGCCAGTGCAGGGACCTCTGCAGTGTCTCTCTAGCATTGGGTTGTCTGCAGAAAAAAAGAATGCACTTATTAATGAATGTGCGTATTCTCTCTCCTCTCTCTCTGCTCTTCCTCTCTCTCTCTCTTTGCTCTTCCTCTCTCTCTCTCTCTCTCTTTGCTCTTCTTCTCTCTCTCTCTTTCTCTCTCTCTCTTTCCATCTCCCTCTTTCTCCATCTCTTGCTTTCTCTCTCTGTTTTTATATCTATAAATCTGTTTCTCCCCCTTCTCTTTTTGTCCCTCCCTCCATCTTTATCTCTGTTTCTTTTTCTTTGTTTCTTCATCCTTCCTGCTCCCTCTTCTTCGATCCCTTTCTCTGTCTCTCTCCCCCTTTCTCCATCTCTGTCTCTCAAACACATATATTGGGTGGATGAATAGATGACAGACAAATTTATCCCTTTGGTTTATAGAATCATTCCAATCAGCTGGCTTTGAATCTGTCTTCCAGCTGGAGGCAGTGTGGAGCAAGGGAAAGAGCACTGGTTCTTAAGTCAGGAGATCTGGGTTCAGATCTCATTTCTGCTCCTTGCTACCTGTGTGACATTGGGCCATTCCCTCCCTGGGCCTCAGTTTCCTCATCTGTAAATGAAAGGATGAAGTTGGATTTGAAGTTCTTAACCAGGAGTCTGTGAACTTTAGAACCCACACAGATGATCATGTTTTTCTAGAGTTGGTTTCCTTTGCAATCACATCATTTGACTGATGGCTGTATACTGATTCAGGCCCTTAGGCTTCACCAGTCTGTGGACATGCCCCAGCCTGTGAGGGAGAAGGGCTAACTCCAGCCTTTGTCTGTATGATCCATATCTGCCATCTGGTATAAGGATCTCAGGATCACAGGCTGCAGCTTGGATGGACCTCCTCTAGAGAGGCCATCCTTACACCTGAGCCCAAAGCTCCTCTTTGATACCCCAGGTAGCAGCTCTTCAGGAGGTTGCTGGGGGGGCTAATTCAAAGCCCTCCATTCCTAGACTGTAGGATTCAGAGCAGGAAGGGGGTTTTCTAGGATTCATCAGACATTTTATTCAGTGGAAGAAAATTGTGCTTTGGGAGCGAATAGGGCTTGTTCACTATCATCCAGGGTAAACGGCAGAGCCAGGATTTGGACCCTGGTCCTTTGACTGAGACTTTTCATGACAGCTCCATGCTCTGTTTGCTTTCATCTACCAAAACCTCTTGAGTAACTGGGTCCTGTTATGCTAACCTCAAAGCAAATTCCGGTTTTAAAAAAAAGCACAGATTGACCCCAGATGTTCATCATTGAAAACAGATCAGCAGATGACTGAATTCCTATGAAACAACTCCTGGAACAAGGTTGCTCACCAAACCTTCAGCGTTACCAGGTAGAGACAGTGCTGGGCTTGGAAACCGAAGACCTGGGTTCGAGTTTGGCTTCACCACTTACTAGGCACCTGACCTTTGGTGAATCACTCCCATCTCTGGGTCCCAGGCTCCTTTTTTGACCAGGCTTCTCTGGTCTCTTTCAGCCCCAACACCCCATCATTCTGTTACCTGACCCAAGCTGAACAATAGACAGTTCAATGAATAGAGAGAGGACATCACTTAAATCAGGAAGCCGAAGATTCAAGTCCTCTTCTGGGCTATATAGGCATGTGATTCCAGGGTGATTCACCTCCCTATCCCAGACAACTCTCTAAGAGAGACTGCAAAGTTAAAGATCAGTAATAGTGATAAAACCCTCAATAATAGCCAGGATTTATACTGCACCTCAAGGATGCAGAGCACTTTACACATATTAGCTTACAACTTCCTCACAGCTGCCCTGGGAGGTAGGTGCTAGTATTATACCCATTTTACATGTGAGTCAACTGAGGCAGGTGGAGATGACTTAGCTTTCCCAGGGTCTCCCAGCTGGTGTCTGAGGCAGGTTTTGAGCTCAGGTCTCCTGTGCTCTGTGCACTCAGGCGCCACCTAGTGGTCAATAAATGCATGCTTACTAAGTTCCTATTCAGGGTCAGACACCATACTAGGCACTGTGGATACTGGTGCACTGAATGGGGGGGAGGTGATACAGGTGCGATGAATGGGGGTGGGGGTGATAGAGGTGCATGGTAGGAAGGTGGCTGAGATGAAACATGGTCAGGAGGGGTATGGGGTATGTAGTGGGCATCCACCCAGTAGGACAGCACAGCCCCAGGGGCAGGACTTCCAAAGTGGCTTCCCAATCTGGCTTGGAGATAAAGCATGGCTTGTGGTTCTTGACAGATCTGATTACATTGGTTTAGAGAACTCCCAACTCTGCCCCTTAGAGAATTCACAGAGGTTTTACACTTGCCCAGAATCCTATATCCAGTCCAGCACCTGAACTCGGGGCTTCCTGAGTCTGAGGGCATCCCCTCCATCCTCTATGACCCCCAGCACATAGTGAATGCTTAAATGCTTGGTGCTTGATTGAGTTTATAGTCAACCAAGTCAACTTACTTGCTCAGCTTCCTCCAGTAGCCAGGATAGCTCAGATGTCAGAGAAGATGCAGTGGATAGTTTTGGGGAAGGGCAGGGACCCAGGGCTGAGGATCAGCAGACCAGGAACCAGAGAAAACAGTTGAATGTCAGATCTGGGAGGGTATGGATGGTTTCATTTTTACTTTAAATCTCACTTGCCCAGCCGAGTGCCAGACACAGAAATGTTTGTTGATTGATTGAGGGAGACTGGAGATTCAGGAGGAAATCCCATGTCAGAAAGAATTGGCCATCAATGTTCTACTTGTACATTTCACAGGCCTATCTATGTCTCTACGGTTCGACCCCAGTCAAAACACATCGTTGTCATCATGGACCATGGTGCCTCAGTCACAGAAACCCAGCTTCAGATTGCCAAGGATGCAGCTCAGGTCATCCTCAATTCCATCGATGAACATGATAAGGTGATCATTCTTTCCATCCATGCCCACTGGGCTCTGGGGGTCCATCCAAAGCACATTCTGATCTTTGGAAGATTTAAGATGGGTTTTTAATTATTTTAATCCATCTTTGGAACAGTCCATGGAAAAAATATTTTCCAGCTCTTTGAACATTGGGTTTTAAACCCTGGAAGGATCTGGTTTGTGGGTCCAGCCTTTTGTTTAACACCCTGCCCATGTCTTGTGGTTACTCTCCTACATGAAATATTGACTCCCTCATCTTGTTGGTTATATATGTCAATATTAGGAGTTAGGGAGAGTGTGTGTGTGTGTGTGTGTGTGAGATTCCTGTGGCCACTTGCACCTTTGCTCCAAGATGAATGTGATGGGAGGATCAGGGGTTGAATTTTTCTAACCTTCACCATAACACAGATGTGCTCACCTAGAGCTCACTGTAATCTGCCAAAACCTAACACTGCATCGATTTGGCTTTCCCACTCCAGGGCTATGTTTCCTTTTCCACATGACAGAATAACATCCGAACACAGACTTGGTTGATTTTTCTTTACTTGAAATACACTTGCTGGTTTTCTGTGACTTGTGTTGGTTATCTTTTTCTAATCGTGCATAAATTCTATACCACTGACTTCCCCTGGGAACAGACGTTGGAGCCCACTCCCATGCCCCTTACTAACTCGCACAATCCATTCCTGGTCTGACAGGTTGGTGCCTCCAGCATTTCTTTATCCCTAGTAGTGAGTTTTTAAGATTTACAGAAATGTCTCCCTGGGCTTTGTCATTCCATGAGTTCTGGTGTGTACAGAATTTTATATAAATGGTGAGGTGATTCCATGTTTGACTTGCTTCTTTTCTCTCAAGATCTCTGTGCTAACCGTGGCAGACACCGTGAGGACCTGCTCCCTTGATCAGTGCTACAAGACGTTCCTGTCTCCGGCCACCAGCGAGACAAAAAGAAAAATGTCGACCTTCGTCAGTAGCATCAAGTCGTCTGACAGCCCAACCCAGCATGCCGTGGGCTTCCAGAAGGCCTTCCAGCTGATCCGGAGCACCAATAATGGCACTCGTCTCCATGCTAGTAAGTTATCTTGTAGCTGGACATGTGCTCAGCTTCTGTGGGAGTTTTTGCAAAAATGAGATCCCTCAGGAGAAAAATCCAGGGTCTGGCCTCAATGGCCATCTCCTAGGCATGCACGTCCCAGGTAGGGCAGGCAGCCCCCTCCCCAGTTTTCCACATTTGTTGCTGGATCTGCATCCCATCCCCCTTCTATTACTCTGCCTCAGACGCATTATGATGGGCATGAGATGAAATGGGCCTGCATCACTTCCCAGGGCCTCAGCCAAATCCTTCTAATGTTGATTGTCAGCCTGGAGGCTCTTGGTCTGGGCCTTGAATCACGCATGCGCCCAGAGAGATTAGTGAGAGCCCCTCCATCTGATCTTGCATTCTCTCCAGCAGTCGCAGGCATGAATGTGAGATGATAAATACACAAAGGTGCATGCATTGAATTTTCACTTATTAGAGACCAGCTGGGATTCAGCTGTGTGGGCTGACTTGGAGAAGGGATATGCAAAACATAGGAGGGCACACCAACACACTAGAAATACAGAAGGCTATTATTGTTGGAAAACCTATTTGGATGAGCTCTGTCACAAAAGGAGGGGGGATTGAAGGAGGTGTTGTGAGAAATACATGATCCTCCTACTGGGACAAACTGGGAGGAAGCCGCCGTGTTAGCTCCTCACCTCTCACTATGCTGAGAGCGCCAGGGCTGGCGCTCAGCCCAGGCTCCACCCGGGATGCGAAAGGGACAAAAGGATTGAGTCAGAGGACCTGAGTGCCAATCCTACCTGCAATGCTTGGGCCTCAGGTCCCTAATCTGAGAAATAAGGGGATTGGACAAGATAGTGTCTGAGGTTCCACTGGCTCCAGCTCCAAGATTCTGTTATGACTATGGTCTCCCTTTCTTACTTCCTTTTTTTCCTTCTTTTCATGTCCTCTCTTCTTCCCTCCTTTCTTTCCTTCCTTCCTCCCTCTATCCCTTCTTTCCTTCCTTCCTTCTCTCCCTACCTCCCTCCTTCCCTTTCTTCCTCTTCCCTTCTTCCTTCCCTCCATTTTTTCTCCTTTCTTTCTTTCCTTCCTTCCTTCCTCCTTCTATCCCTTCTTTCCTTCCTTCCTTCTCTCCCTACCTCCATTCTTACCTTTCTTCCTCTTCCCTTCCTCCTTCCTTCCCTTCTTTCTTTTTCCCTCCCTCCCTTTTTTCCTTCTTTCTTCCTTCCTTCCTCCTACCTTTAAGAATTTATTAAGCACCTACTTTACTCAACATGTTATCCTAAGACATGCCAAGACAAAACCATCTAAGCCCTCAAGAAGCTTGTAGTCTACTAGGAGAAGGTTACGTCCTGATGAGCTGAGGCCCAGGGAGGCCATGATTTGCCCTGAAGTCACACAGTGTGTTAGTGGCAAAGTTAATACGGGAGTTTGGATCTATGTTTATATATTATTAGAGGCTGCCTTGCGGCTTCCTGACTCCAGGCCTGGTGCTCTATCCATTGCACCACCTTGCTGCCCCATCTAGGCTCCGGAGGTACCTTGAACCATATCAAAGAAGAGTTAGCTGATGGAGCTGGAGATGATTAGCTTGGGAAAAGCCAAGGAAAAACATGATCTCTTTTCTCAAATATTTGAAGAGTTTTCCAAGGATTCAAATTCATAGTCTGCTTTGGCCCAGGGGGAAAGTAGGACTCAAATGGGTGAGAGGTTTAGGAAGGTCAGTCACTAAGCACTTACTACGTGCCTACTGGGTGCCAGGCATAAAGTACCTACTATGCTAAACACTAGGGATACAAAGAAAGGTTAGAGATAGTTCCTGCTCTCAGGGAGCTGATGGGGAAGACAACACACAGCCAGGTACAAACAAGAAGTCTACAGAATAAAAATGGCAGTCACCAACAGAGAGAAGACCCCAGAACTGAGGAGAAAGAGGACAGGCTTCCTGGAGAAGGGGGGATTCTAGCTGGGACTTGAAGGAAGCCAGGAGATGAGAACAGGAGAGAGAGCCTTCCAGGGGTGGGGAAGAGCCAGGAAAATGCCTGCAGTGAGAAGATGGCATGTTTTCTTTGAGGAACACCAAGGCCACCAGAGTCTCTGGAGTCAGGGAGGAGGGGCAGGAAGGATGGAGGAGGCAGGTTCTAAAGGTCTTTGAACACCAGAGGATTTTATGTTTGATCCTAGATGGGATGGGGAGTTCCTGGAGTTTTCTGATTAAATAAGCTGAAGGCATGGTCGGACTGTACTGTAGGAAGATCACTGAGAGCTAAGTGGAGGGCTGAAGTGGAGAGGAAGGAGAGCAAACAGGAGGCTATTGCGATGACCCAGGGGTGAAGATTTCTGTCAGAGAGGAAGGGATGGAGCAGAGAGGGGTTACCGGGGTGAAGTTGACGCCATATTGGATGTGTGGGGAGAGATGGTGAGGAGTCCAGGAGGATACCCAGGTGGGGGAGTCTGGGGGGTTGTGGGGGGTGCTCTCAATAGTAATAGGAAAGGTGGCGGGGGAGGCACAGATAACGGGTTCAGTTTTGAACATAGTGAATGTAAGATCCCTACAATATATCCAGTCTACTTATTCATAGCTAGGCCAGCCCCCAAATCCAGAGGA
>CM053586.1:352746188-352761763 GCA_028646515.1 Pseudochirops corinnae
AAAAAAAAAGAAGTAAAACAGAGAGCTTACATTCTAATGGGGGAGACAGCATATATGTTGGCAAGGACTGATGTGCATTTATGATATTCCTAGGTAATAGCCTATCCAAAATACATGTATGATGCTGCATTCAGAGGGAGGGCGGCCACTAGCCACTAGGGAAGGAATCAGGATTAGCTTCAGGTAGGAGGTGGTCTTTTGCCTTAAAGGAAACCAGAGATCCCAAGAGACAGAGGTGAGGATAAAGTACATTCTTGGCATGACTGGCAACCAGTGCAAAGGTGTGGGAAATGGAGCAGCAAGTCGGCTGGTATGGCTAGATCATAGAATACATGGAGGAAAGTAACGTGGGAAAATCCTTAGAAAAGGTAGGAAGGAGCCATGTGTGGCTGAGCTTTGAAGGGTAAATAGAGGGGTCTATAACTTCATCCTGGAGGCAGTAGAGGTTTATTGTTGCCAGGGTCAGACCTGCACTTTAAAGAAATCACTTTGGCTGCTGAGTTGAAGATGGACTGGAACGGGGAGAGAGGCATCCCCAGCAGCCACTGCAAGAGTCCAGGCACGAGGGGATGAGGGCCTGAACTCAGATGTTGACCACAGAGGTGGCATAAAGGGAACATAAAAGAGTTGGTGCTAAGATAGAAATGACCAGACTTGTCAATTGATTAAAATCCTATTGCCAGTCTTCACATGCTTTTTTAGATATTTTGTCTTATTTTTATTAATGTCACACGCTTTAACATTCATTTTAGAACTGAATGTCATCTGAGTGTATTTTTAGCTATTAAAGCAGGATAGTGCCCTAAGACTTTTGGGATACCCTATACTCCCCCACTGCTAAACAAGCCTTATAACAACTACTAGGAAAGAAAGTGGGATGGGGAGGAGGTAGTTCAGGAAAGGTAAGCCACAGTTTGCCTCTGTCAGACAGTGTGCATGCTCTTCTTTCCTCATTGTCCCCCACATCTGCAGCAAAGGGAGGGAGAGCGCATTAGTTGGACTTTCATCTGGTGGCTTTGACTTTTGGTTCCTGAGCTTCCTGCATAGCCACTGAAGTCCCTTGAGAGAATCTCCATTTTCTATCTTTGTTCTTGTTTCCCTTGGTGTCTTCCAAATTTCATCAGACGGACTTCTCTGTTCATGAAATACTACTCCATGCTCTGAAGACTTTCAGTGTGTTTTCCCCAAAACCAAGGAGCATGTTAGAAATCTGGGAATTCCTTTGACTAAACATATTTGTTACAATGCTTTTGTTTTTCTTGATCCTTGAGGGCAGGGACTGTCTTTGCCTATATTTGTACTTCCAGTGCTTAGCACAGTAGATCCTTAGTTTAATAAATGCTTGTTGACTTGACTTTTCTTGCTTTCTCAATGGGGAATGGAGGTTGAGAGGGAGAAGGCAGACCTTCATATGGATAAAATAAAATTTAAAAACCTAAGATGGAGTGCACATTTCTTCCTAAGATTCCCTTCATTTCCAAGTTATCACCTAGTTCCTCCCTTTTGGTGAGGAATCAGAGCCATAATAGAATGTTTCTTTGTTGATTCTTCCTCCTGTTGAAGGATGCCATCATTAGGGCCCGTGTTAAAATGAGTACTAATTCTGCTTTTGGTAATGATAGGGCTTTTCTAGGCATTGGATAATTGAAGTCCACTATTACTGCTTGATACTGCCTCTGTTCAGACCAGGCTTATGATCTGTCTGTATCCTGAATCCTCACCTTTCCTCTGTAAGTGTTCTATAGTATACACTGACGACAGAATCACTTAGATTCTTCCTCCACTGATCTACACACGTGTTCCTTATCCGGGGTTTCTTCTCATGAGAATATCTCCTTAGTATATAATATTACTCCTCTCTTCCCTTTCTTAGCCCATTTCAGTGAAAAATAAATACCCTCTAGAACAGTGGTTCTCAACCTTCCTAGTGTTGCAACCCTTTAATACTCCTATCTCCATGTGGGCGGACCCACCTGGAGATGGACAGAGGAGCAGTGTCTCAGTTCCTAAGACCTAAGGAAATATGTGTTTTCCCATGGTCTTAGGCGATCCCTGTGACCCCCGTAAAAGGGCTGTTTGACCCCCAAAGGGGTTGCGACCCACAGGTTGAGAACCGCTGCTCTAGAACCATATTCCAGTTATAGGTAGTTTTCATCCCACCAAGCCTAGTGGTGCTTACATAAAGTTAAGATTGCCCCCTTGGCTTAATGCCTCTGATTCATCTCGCTTGTTTTCTGTACTTTGTATGTTTGTCATTAACATTTCAGACCATAGGCTTCACCTCTCTTAGACCATGTGTCAGGAACACCCGCACGTCCTAATGGTTATTCTTCCTACATTGTATCGCCCCTCCACAGAGGCTCACTTGATGGGTATACATCAGTTTCTTTTTCCTTTTCCTTTCCATTTATAGCCCTTTTGATTAGATTTGGAAAACACCAGAAAAATACATTGTTACCAAAAAGACACAAGACAAATATACAGTTATCAAAGTTACCAGACAAATACTCTGCTACCAAAAGATACCAAACAAATACATTGTTACCAAAAAGATACCAACATACTGTTACCAAAAGATACCAGATAAATACACTGTTACCAAAAAGGCACCAAATACACTGTTACCAAAGACACCAGACAAAAACATACTGTTACCAAAAAGACATCAGATAAATACACTGTTACTAAGACATCAGTCAAATTTGACTTACGGAAGACACTAAACAGAGATAGAGACTAGAACTGTAGTTGGTAGAAATTTCTCTTTATGAACACAGATCTGCACTTGCTCCAAGACTGTGAATCTTAGTCTCCTGGAGGCACTGAGAAGTAAGGAGATTTCCCAGGAACACCTACTAATATGAGTCAGACGCAAGACTCGAACCCAGATCTTCCCAGCTGCAGGGCCAGCTGTATCCACTGAAAGACAAGCATGATCCCACTCTATTATTACTACTATTAGAATTATTATCATTACCACTAATAGTGCCATTAATAATGCTACTAGCACTACTATTACTATTTCTATTAATACTACTCTTTCTATACAAAGGGTTTCTTGGGGAGTGGGGCAGCTCAAGATCTGAGAGTACTAGCTCTGGAGCTAGAGTTAGAGGGCCTGGATTTTTCAGCTCCAATAGCTTAAAACTACACTTCAACTTTTAGAATAGCATGTCTAATACTTTAAGTTCTCGGGCTGGTTTTCTCCCAGTAGCACCATAGGTCATGTTTTCTAAGTAGTATTGTTCCACTTTACAGTTGAAGAGACTGAGGGCCAGAGAAATGGTCACTTGCCCAAAGCCCCCACCAGTAAGCATCAGCACCTAGAGTCTCTTGACCCAATCCCATCACTGCGCAGTTCCTTTCAGCTGCTTCTAACTTTCCCTACTCTTGTAAACATAATATTGTTTTTTAATAAGAACAGGGTTTCAGAGACCCAAGTGAAATTATTTCATGCCTGAATTGGTTAGGAATTTGTGACAAAAGCCAAGTCACAAACTTGAACTTGAAAGAATAATATGTTCTGATCCATATGGAAATTCCATCCTGAAAAGCCCCATGTGGTCTCTCCTTTGTTCCCTCACTTTTTTTTTTTTGTATTTCCCATTTGAGAATCATAGATTGTCCTCAGATGCTTATAGATTTGAAGCTGAAGGGGCTTCAGACTCTACATTGTTCAGGGGCTCTTAATGCTGGGGCCACATATTTCTAAACTTGACTGGAGAAAAAGTTACATTTTGATTTTCACTAATCTCAACTGAAACTAAGTATTTCCTTCAAGTGCTTAAAAATATGGTTCTGAGAAGGGGTCGATACCAGACCACCTGAAGGGTCCAAGACATCAAAAAGGGTGAAAACCCCTGAACTAGTCCATTCTCTTCATTTTATAGATGAAGAAACTTAGCCAAGGAGTCCAAGCAGCTTTTGTTGTTCGGTCATTTTTCAGTTCTGTCCAATTCTCTGCTACCCCACTTGGGGTTTTCTTGGCAAAGAAGCTAGAGGGGTTGGTTATTTCCTTCTCCAGCTCATTTTATAGATGAGGAAACTGAGGCAAAGAGGGTTAAGTGACTTGCCCGGGGTTACACAAATAGTAAAGGTCTGAGGCCAAATTTGAACTCAGGTCCTCTTGACTCCAGGCCTGGCACTTATCCACTGTGCCTCCGAGGTACTGGTAAGCAACTTATCCAAGGTAGTCAGAATCAGAAGTAGGATTTGAACCCAGGCCTTTTGACTGCTGAGCCAGTACTGTATCCTCATTACTGAGCTGCCTCCCAAGAGTACCTTTATACATAGAAAGGTTATTCTTTTGGCCTCTTGCTTCAGGAGAGAAGTTAGCAGTGGGGTTTTAGGACCCAATTGGACCTTTAGAAGTTTGATTCTTCTAGGAGTAGGTCACAGTTCAGTTTTTTCTCAAGAGGATCCTCATTGCTCATAAACCACAGAGAATTAAATGCAGGTGGGAAAGAAGGAGGAATCCTGTTTTTCATTTTTGTCCTTTGAATTTCCTTTTCAGATGGGGTGACTGGGTTGAAAGAACTGGCCTTCCTGAGAGATCTCGCTGAACAAAACTCCATGAAGTATGGGGTGCCTGATCGGACAGCCTTGCCTGTCGTGAAGGGGAGCATGATGGTCCTGAACCAGCTGAGTAACCTGGAGACCACTGTCGGCCGCTTCTATACCAACCTCCCCAATCGCATGATCGATGAGGCCGTTTTTAGCCTCCCTTTCTCTGATGAAATGGGGGATGGTGAGTTTGGAGAAAACCTGACATTGAACAGGCCAAGGTGAAGGGGCCAGATGTCATCTTTTGTGCCAATCCTTCCTTGATGGCTTCCCCTATAATCCCTTAGATGCTGACCGTGATGGTGCTAAGAATAACCATACCAAATAATTTCTAAGCTAGATGGATGAAAAGGGGATTCATTGATATTGATATAGAGCGCCACAGGGAAGTGAGGAAGCAGGGAATGGTCAAAGCTGTGCTTCAGGAAGATCTCTTGGAAAGTTGAGTGGAGAATGGGCTGAGACTAGTGGCCCAAAAACCAATCAGCATTTGGTTTGCAGTAGTCTAGGTGTGAGGCGATGAGGGTTTGTACCAGGCAGTGTTAAAGGTGAGGATGGGGCACGTACAAGAGATGGTTCAAAAAAAAAAAGTTAAATCAATTGGCCTTGGCAAAAGATTGGATATGGGAGCTGAGAGAGAGGGAGGAGTCAAGGCTGAAAATCCAACAGCTCTGTCTGGTCAGCATAGACTAGGGAAGAAGGAAAAGCTCTGGGGGTCACTGGGCTTGGAATTGGGAAGATCTCCCACATCCCAGGCTTCGGAGGCTTTGCCTCTGGCCTGGTGAGCCCCCACCATATTAGAGAGGAAAGGAGCTGGACAAGTGTCTGAACTGCCTGACTCCCCATGAATGCAGTTGTCTGGAATCACATAGGTAAGGCCTCTCGACATTGAATTTGTGACGTGGATTCTTTATGACTTTATGTGGTGTCTGCAGAGGATGCAGTCGGGGGGACTGACTCACGGGATCCTTTGATTTTATGCAGCCCATAGATGACTGATCCAAGCCTTGGTCAGCCAGCGAGTCTCAGGCCACCATCTATTGCTAATGCTTTCTCTGTCATGTCCTCCCCACTTCCCTTTCCCCACCTCAGGTTTGATAATGACAGTGAGCAAACCCTGTTACTTTGGAAACCTCCTCCTGGGGATTGTAGGAGTAGATGTTAACCTGGCTTATATCCTAGAAGATGTGACATATTACCAAGACTCTTTGGCTTCCTATACTTTTCTCATCGATGACAAAGGTAATTAAACACAGTTAATTAAGACAGGCCTAGTGTCCAGATCCAGGGAGGGAAGAGTCCTGTGTTACCCATATCTATTATCCCACCTGTATATTGTGCCCTCCCTGAATCTACCCATTGCCTGGTACCCCCTCCCTCCTCATCCCTGATTGTCCCCATTGCCTGGTACCCCCTCCCTCATCACCACTGATTTTTGGAATGGCTCACTTCCTTCTGAGCTCAGTTTAGGGGCCACAACCTCATCCCCCACTTGTTCCTGCTCTTCCCCCGAACACCAACGTTATTTTCTATTTACTTTGACATAATTTTGCATTGACTTCTCTGTGTACAGTGTCACCTGACCTTTGAGGCCCCTGACCATTTGTTTCATCTTTGTCTCTGTGCTCCCAGCATTCAGCATGGGCACTTACTGCAGGTTTGAATTGATTTCAATCGAATGAAACTCAGTTGGTGAGTTAAGCACTCCTGTGTGCTGAGCCGCGTGCTGAGTGCTGGGTTGACTTTTCTGCCCTGGCCAGACCACATCTAGAGCACTGTGCTTAGTGCTCTGGCCTCATTTGAGGGATTCTTAGGACCTTCCCCCCAGGACTTTGGGAGAATCACAAGACCTGGCAAACCTTGAAGTGCAGTGAATGCCCACTGGTGCTCTTGTGGTGATCGTGGTTGTGAGTGCTGTTGCTATTGTTGTGGTTGCGGTGGGTGCTGCTGCTGCTGTCCACCCTGTCAGTGTGGCCTCCCTCTATGCATTACAGTGAAGATAAAATCTTCTCTGCTCCCACAAGATGTCCTCTTGCTTCTGCTGCCTTTTCTCACATTCTCCTCTCTCTCTCCTTCCTTTTCTTAGCCCATCGAATTCTCAAAACCTCGTCCAGAACATTTTCCATGAATATACCCAATGGTGGCTCCCCATGCCACCCCCAACCTCAGAGAGCACCTCTCTAATTCACTCAGGACAAGGTTTCTTAGCTTTGGGGGCGGGGGTGGGATATGCCCCCCTTGGTAGTGTGTTGAAGCTTATGGACTCCTTTTTAGAATCATGTTTTCAATGCAGAAAACAAAATGCATGGGATTAGACAGGAAATCATTTACATGGAAAATTGATTTTACAAAAACCTAAGTTCACAGAACCCAAGGAAAGAGTCTCTAAGTCAAGTGATCATGTATCAGTAACTATACCTCAGATGCCTCTTATTGCAAATGAGGAATCCAAGGGCCAGAGGACTTGGGTGCTTTCACCAGAATTGCAGTTAATAAGTGCCTGAGATGAAATCTGAACCAGGTCTTTCTAACTCCAAATGTTAAGCCCTCTCTACTATCCCATGAGGCCTCTCCTGGATTGTTGTGAGGGTTTTTTGGTGGGGGGGTGGGGGGGTTGTGAGGCAATTGGGGGGAAGTGACTTACCCAGCTAGTGACTGAGACTGCATTTGAACTCAGGTCCTCCCCACTCCAGGGCCAGTGCTCTATCTACTACACCACCTAGTTGCCCCTTGTATTATTGTTGTATTATAGTTCTCAATGGTTCAATCAGAAGTTCCATGGATTCAGGGATGGGGTATTAACTAATATCTCTTCTAACATCTATCACCATGCTATGCCCACAGAAGGAACTTACTAGCCCCTTGCTAAGAAAGCAGTCTCCCGGGAAGGGCACGATTCTTATCCGAAATTTCCTCTGAATTTGAAAACAAAAGCTCATGTTGGGCCACTCCCTAAAGGGCTAAGTGAGGTGGTTTACCAGCAGAGTATCAGAGACAGAAAAATCCCAAGAACATAAACTCAGAGATCCCAGGCCTGAACAGGACCTTACAAGGCAACTGGGCCCAGTCCCACATTTTACAGATGAGGAAAAAAGCATGAGGAAATGAAGTGATTCACCTAGAATCACATAAGAGACACATGTCACAGGCAGGATTTTAATACTGGACCTTTGATTACAAAGCCACTGGACCAGAAAATTCCCCACTGGCTTCCCTTTTCAGCCAAGAGAAGTCCCAGCTGAAGTGTAAGAATTCAGAAATGGGGCAAGGGAGCCCCCTGAGGACTCTCAAACCATCACATCCTGTCACTTTGCTGACTGGGTTGTACCTTATCCCTTCTCCATGTTTTCTTACAATGTGTCACGTTTCATCCGTGGATTTTTTTGGGTCAGGTTCTGTATTTTGGCATTGATAGCATTGGCACTTATCCTAAGCACACTGGCTGCCCACAGACCTACATAGGGTTATAAAATTATAAGAATACATTGATACACTTATCAAAAAAAAATACATGACACAGTTATTTTAAAAATAACATTTTAAGACCTGCCTCAGGTCAGGGGAGTGTGGGGAGGAATGGCTTCTCCTGCTACAAGCAGCCACCTCACCACCCCTCCCCCTCCCCCTTGCCTACATTTCAGTCGTGCTGCCTTCCCTGCTGTGCTAACAGTTCTCTTACTTACAGCCTTTAGACTCCCTGCTGTGATGTAGGGTTCTTTATTTGTCAGTGACAGGGGATCTTAAGTCAGGAGGAGAATTTAATGCATTTAATGCAAAAGTGCTTGGACTAGTTCTGTCCAAAGGCAGTTTAATTAAGGGAATGAAATGCAATAATGATAATAACCCAGAGAATAAATATTCATGGATTTCCTGTGGTGAGAGGCAGATAAGGAATATTTGTACCATCAGGGAATTGGACAGAAAGAGAACTTGGGGAAAGGTAGAGCCAGATAGGTCTTCTAATGTTTGGGTTTTGTTTTTTTTCTGAGCTTATTAGATCCCAGGCTTGCATTATTACTTTTTTTGCAGGTTTATGGCCTTAAAGGTTTAAGTGATAGCTGGGATTTTTAAAAGGATAAAGGGGGATGGGAACAAACATTAAACACTTACTAAATACCAAAAACTGTTAAGTGCCTTACAATCATTAACTCGTTTGAGCCTCACAATAAACTTAGGAGGTAGGTGCTATTATTATCTCCATTTTACAGAGGGGGAAACTGAGGCAGAGATTAAGCGATTCGCCCTGAGTCACATAGTTAATAAGTGTCTGAGGCTAGATTCAAATTCAGGTTTTTCCTGACTCCAGTCAAACCATTCTATCCCATATGTCACCCAACTACTAAGCACAGTACCCTCAAAATATTATTGTAGAGAGAGCCTGACCAGGTTTTGGCATAGCTAAAATGAATTCTTTGTCCCTTAACGAGATTTTTTTTTTTTATTTTGCATCCCTAGGGCCTACCATAGTGCCTGGCACAGAGTAGGTGCTTTAATAAATGCTTGTTGGGTGTTTGCTTAATTGATTGGGATTAAGCTTGTGTGGTTTGTGTTATCATCATTGATAACAATTGATATTTATGTAACACTTTATAGCTAAACAGACTATATAGACATTACCACATTCGGGCTTCTTAATAACCTTTGATCTTAGGAGTTGGGCGACATTAACAAACTATGAACATCTCACGGAAGCCCAGATTTCTTACCAGACATTTTGTGATTTTCGCTCCTTCATCTATTTGTTCATTCATTCATCAAAATGACAAGCATTTCTTTAGAACCTACTATGTGTTAGGCTCAAAGACAAAAAATGAAACTATTTCAGATTTGGAAAAGTCTCTGTGACCATCAAATCTAACCCATACCTGAACAAGAATTCTTTCTCTTTGCACTTTCTTTTTTATAAATAGAGATATTTCATTATTCTAGAAGAAGAGAGGATCTTATATGAAATTGTATAGTTCTATTATTTAGAGTTTGGGATTATGTTTAATGTATTTAAATTTGGTATGTTAGTAACAATATTGTCCAAGTTTTAGGATGTGTGTGTGTGTGTGTGTGTGTGTGTGTGTGTGTGTGTGTGTCCCTTTCTGGATAAGAACCCCTCCTCCAAGACTATTAACAAGTAGTTGCCCAACTTTGGCTGGAGAAACATTAAGGGGATCTCACTCCCCTCTAACCGCTCACATTCTGGTGGGGGGAGGGGGAGGAGGGAATCCCCGTGTCCACAGATCAGTCCCTCAGAAGTGTGCCCAAAGTGATTTCTGCTGCTATCTTTGTTTATTCTTTCTTATTTCAGGCTACACCCTTATGCATCCATCCCTGACAAGGCCTTACTTATTGTCGGAGCCCCCTCTTCACACTGACATCATTCATTATGAAAACATCCCCAAATTCGAGCTGGTTAGGCAGAATATTCTGAGGTAAGGACCAGCGGATGGTCCTGAAGTTCTCCAGGTGAAGCATTTTCTCAGAGAAAAGATCCAGATGTGTCATACACGTGAATGTTATTCATGTCCATAGCAACAAAAATAATAGAAAAGAAAATGACCCCAGAGGTCATCAGAGCTCTGATAGATGCAGTGAGCAACCTGGGTTCCTGGGAACCAAAGGGAAAATACAATGGGTGCTGCTCCTCCACTCCATGGAGAGCCATTGGACTTCAGAGGCACATGGGGTGTGCACTGTCCAGTACGGCCAGTGCACCAGTCTGCTTTGCTTAAATGAATTTTGCTGCTATAAGGGAGGGTTCAATGAGTGAAAGTGTGGGCTTGAGAAATGGCATTGATATTTTAAAATCATTAATAGAACTTAAAAATAAACAACTTGCATTGTTATAGTGAAAATGTAGCCTAGTAATTGCTATAAATTTCTCTTCAGATGTGGCCAAGAGTTTGGGAATCCAACTATTTCTTAGTTTACTATTACTTAGCAAGTGTGTTGTAGGAAGATGAGCAAGAAAAGGAAGTTTCTCTTAAGCAAATCCTTTATTCACATTCACTCTCACTGTTAAATCAGATAGATGTCGTCACAAAAAGCCCTGCCCCCAGTAAAACGAAAGGGGAAAATGCCACTAGGGGAGGGGTTAAGTTGGTGTCAGACTGAGTATCATGGGGTCTTAGAAAAAAAACATTTTTCTTACTGTTCAGTTGTTTCTGACTCTTTGTAACCGCCTTTGGGATTTTCTTACAAAGAGACTAAAACGGTTTGCCATCTCCTTCTCTAGCTCATTTTACAGTTGAGGAAACTAAGGTAAACAGAGTGAAGTGACTTGCCCAAAGTCACAGAGCTATTAAGTGTCTGAGGTCAGAAGATGAGTCTTCGTGATTCCCAGCCCAGTGCTCTATCTACTGCACCACCTAGCTGCCCCAGAAATCACCAGAGGGGTACTCTAATTGTGCACAGCTGCATACCATCTTCCCTCCATCACTGGATCATATGATCTAGAGTTTGAGCTGGAAGGGGACCTTCTTGGTCAGCTACTCTAACCCCCTCATTTTATAGACCTAAAGAGCTTGCCTGGGGTCCCATAGGTAGTATTGAAGAGCAGATCAGAGACAGAGCAGAGGGCCAGACACAGAAAGATGCCTCTTTGAGTCGGCTGCTTAGAACTCACTGACCAATTATTAATTCCTACTGGGGGAAATGGAGAATGAGGAAAATGGTATTTTCCATGCAAAACAAATAGGATGGCCGCCTTTACGGCATTTCAACAGCCCATTATCTCCTTCCTAAGTGAGGATCCCCAGTGTTTTAAAAACATCAGGAGGGGGTTGTTGACTCACAGCTTCTTCCCTGTCTTTAATTAAATGCTTAATTTTCTCTTTTGCCTGAAGTACTTAATTCTATTTGTCCATGTAGCCTCCCTCTAGGCAGCCAGATTATTACAGTTCCTGTGAACTCATCACTGTCTTGGCATATAAACAAACTTCGAGAAACTGGAAAAGAAGCCTATAATGTCAGCTATGCCTGGAAGATGGTAAGTGTGTGTGCTGAGGGGGTTGGGGGAGGAGACCCGTGATTCAGGGACCAGGCTCTATCAGAGCCCATAGTGGCACCTGAAGTCAACTGACCTGCTGCTACCTTCTATTTTCAAGTCTTTTAATAGACTATCACTTTGTTGGCATAGGTAGCCATCTTTGTTGTCTCTGTATAATCTCCTTGTGGGCAGGAGCTGTTTCCCTTTGTCTTTGTATCTCTAACACTTAACACAGTATCTAGTATGTAATAGGTGCTTAATGTGTAATGAATGCTTGATTGTTGAATGAATGAATGAGTATAAGGATGGTTTCATTTTTCATGGCTCTATATGTATGCCCAGTACCAATAGTAAGTGCTTAATAAATGCCTGATGAATGAGGTATAATACCCAGTTGTTATGTAAGTCATAACTAATAGACACAGCTTGATGCTTGTGGACAGAATGATGGTCTTGGAACCAGAAAGCCCTGCCTCAAACACTGAATTGCCCTATGACCCTTAACCCCCATTTGCCCTCTGGCAATTCCCTAGGACTTAACTATTCTTATAAATGGGCCACAATGTGTATTGCTGAAGGTATGCTGGAACTCCTTTATGTATTTGAGTAATAATAACTGATATTATTATAGACTTTATAGTTTTTAAAGTGTTTTACACACGTTAACCACATAGCATAGTGCCACAGTAAATGGAGATGGGGTAATTGATTGAACTATATCAACCCTGTAAGTTAATTAGCATGATATTGTGATTCCCATTCTCTAGCTGAGCAGAATGAGGCCCAGAAACATTCAGTGACAGGCCTAGGATCACACAGCTAGTAGGTGCCTGAGGTCAGATTTGAACTCAAGAAAAGGAGGCTTCCTGACTCCAGACTGGGCACCCTATCCACCTTGCCACCTAGCTGCCCCCAATTCAGTATTATGATAAATTAATTAGTTATTCCATTGTAAAGGGGAAAGGGATGCTGTCCCACCTTGTGAATGTGACTCCTACATTGTCCTCACTCCTTTTGGCTCCATAGACCAGCTCTGCTTTCCTCCCTTCTAAGGCAATGACCAACTTGTCTACAATTCTCCCATTTGACAGATGAAACTGAAGGGCAGGGTTAAGAAGGAAACTAATGAGCAGCTTCTAAGAAAGAAAAAAGAGAAATTCTCTCTACCCATTAGCAAGAAAAACTGCACTTTGAGCCATCTAACGTAAATCGTGAACAGATCTGAATACTTAGATGGAGCTCAGCACAAGGGAGTGTTGCTACATGAGAATTCAGGCAGATTGACCTTAGATCAAGAATAACTGACTGAGGACCTATGCCAGAAAACAGAGCAAGGCCTGCTGGGTTATGGGAAGCATTTAAACAAGGTAACTGTAAGATGGATGGATGGAGGGATGGATGGATGGATGGATGGATGGAGAGATAGATAGATAGATAGATAGATAGATAGATAGATAGATAGATAGATAGATGGATAGACAGATAGATAGATGGATGTATGGATGGATAGATGATAGAGAGATAGATGATAAATAGGTAGATAAATAGATATATAGATAGATACATACATAAATGGATAGATCGATAGATGACACATGAATGATAGATGGGTGTATGGATAGATAGATACATACATACATAGATGATAGATAGGAACGTATATGAGTTCATATACTATACATATATGTGTATTATATCTCTATATACATACACACATATATAAAAACTCATACATATTATATGTATATATATACACGTAATACATACATATATAAACTCATATATCATGTATACACACATACATAAATTCATGTTATGTTATGCGTGTGTGTATGTTTATATAAAACCTATGAGATTAATTTAACAGTTTGAAAAGCTTTAGGTCATCATGTAACCAAAGTCCCTCCACATGTGCTGGAAAAGCCGTGTCCTCAGGATGGATTTGCTCTCGGAGCCTTGCTAGTCAGAATTCTAACTTCAATTCCAATTATACTGGCATGATTTCCTCCAGGACACCCAGCAAATGGGAAAACTAGTGAAGCAAGGAGACTGGCCAATCACAGGCCACCCTTCTGATGATGCCGCAAAACTTTGTTACAATGTTACCTGTTAAATTGGTTAACAAACTTACTTTTTGTTATTAGGTGGCTTAGTGAATAGAGTACCTGAGTCAGGAAGATCTGAGTTCAAACCCAGTTTTAGACAGTTAGTTGTCATGTGACCCTGGTCACCTAATCTCTGCCTGCTTCAGTTTCCTCATCTGTAAGATGGGAATAACAATAATACCTTCTTTCCAAGGCTGTTTCAAGGATAAACTGAAACAGTGTTTATAAAGGGCTTTGTCGCTAAAAGTGCTATGTAAGTGCCAGCAATTATTCTATTGGAGATTAATACCTGACATTAACATAGTATTTTAAGATTTCCAGAGTATTTATCCAAGATTATAAGACCAAACATCTAGCACTGGAAGAGACCTGAGAGGCCATCTAATCCAATCCTCTCATTTTATAGATGGGGAAACTGAGGCAATAAGAGGTTGAGTGACTTGGGGCCTGGGTCCTAAAGATAATGCATTTCAGAGGTGGGATTTGAATCCAGGGCCTTTGAATGTAGATCCAGCACTGCCTGGATGCATGGTCTCATTGGATCTACTCCACAAGCCCAGGAAGGGGAGGCAGAGTAGTACAAACAGATGTATTGCCCCTTTTGTAGATGGGACAGTGAGGTTTGGAGAAGGCAGGAAAATTGCGTTGAGTTGGAATGGCCTTCCTGCCATGACTGCCCCCAAGTCTCAAGGCTGGGAGGTAGCTGAAAGTCTGTCCTGTCTACCTGTCTTGGCATAAGACATGCTCCTACAATCTGCCAGACAAGAAGTCATTCTACTGCTCCGTTGTCACTACAGATGAGCAGACTGAGTGCCAGATAGAGAGGTTTAGCAGCTTGCGAAGATCCCACAGGCAGTGACAGAAGATTTGAGATTCGGACCTTGGTCTTCTGGTTCTAAACCCACCACCTTTATACTGTCTTACATGATAGTTTTGCTCCATTTGTTTTCAATTATTGTTAGTGTTATTAATCATGATATTTTATAGATGAGGCCCAGCTTTGAGCAGTTGCCAAGGCATTGTGATGCTCCTGTAGGACTCCCTCATTTTTACAGATCGTGAGACTGAGGCCCAGAAGGGGCCTTAGAGATCTTCATTTTGGAATTAAATTGGATTGAACCACACAGCTGATTTTAAATCAAAACTATTCATTCTCTCTTGTCACCCCCTCAAACCCTTCCCCACTTGTGTTCTCAAAACATGTTCCCTACCCATTCCCACTCCCATACAAAGCACGAGCAAGCTGAGAGCGGGCAAGGCCTGAGTGCTTAGCTCCAGTGCTTTTCACTGGGCTAGGAAAGGATGTTCTTTATCCCAGTCAAAAGTGTGTGTGTGTGTGTGGGGGGGGGGGGGTTGAAGAGTTGAGATGGGGAGAAACACACCAGGGACAAACTCCAGCTAAAGCTTCCCAGTGGTTTCACACTGTATGGATTTGGGACTGTTTCCCTCACCCAATCTTCCCCCCCCAAATTTATTCCCAAAGCAAATTGATTTTTTTCCAATTCTACCCCACTGGTGGCCTCTTTTAATGTGGAAAATCAAGAATGGACCATGGTACCTGTTCCCTTAACATTCTCTCAAGGAGAACTATTTTCTAGGCCTTCTCTCTTCATCGTATAAATAACAACAACAACAACAATAATAACCCCTGATATGTTTTTGAGTGCTTTGAGATTTGCAAAACATTTTACAGTCGTTCATTCATTTGATCCCAACAACAGCTCCATGGTGGTGGTAGTAGTAGTAGTAGTAGTAGTGGTAGTAGTAGTGGTAGTAGTAGTAGTAGTAGTAGTAGTAGTAGTGGTAGTAGTAGTGGTAGTAGTAGTAGTAGTAGTGGTAGTAGTGGTAGTAGTAGTGGTAGTAGTAGTAGTGGTAGTAGTAGTGGTAGTAGTAGTAGTAGTAGTAGTGGTAGTAGTGGTAGTAGTAGT
>CM053586.1:352762263-352793442 GCA_028646515.1 Pseudochirops corinnae
GTAGTAGTAGTAGTAGTAGTAGTAGTAGTAGTGGTAGTAGTAGTAGTAGTAGTAGTAGTGGTAGTAGTGGTAGTAGTAGTAGTAGTAGTAGTGGTAGTAGTGGTAGTAGTAATAGTAGTGATAGTAGTAGAAGTAGTAGTAGTGATAGTAGCTCACATTTCTATATCACTTCATGGTTTGCAACGTTTTTTCTACATATCACCGTGTTCAGTCCTCATAACAACCTTGGAACATCAGTGTTATTGTTAGCCCACTTTGCAGATGAGGAAACTGGTTCAGTGAGGTTGTGTATGACCCAGGGTCACACAGCTACTAAGTATCTGAGGCAGGATCTGAACTCAGGACATCCTGACCCCAAGTACACTGCCCTCCCCATCACACCCGGTTTTAGGTTTACTCTTACATTTGATCTTTCCACCTTCTCTGTGAGGTAGCTGTTACTATTATTCCTATTATACAGATGAGAAAACTGGGGCACAGCAAGGTTAGATGTTTAAATGGGAGTGTCAGACCTGGGTCTCCTTGCCTTCAGGACCAGGGCTCTGTCCATGATTCAGGGACATTTCTTCCTTGTGACTTTTCCCACAGGCAAGGAGAGCCAACAACATGGAAGACACCCCAGCTGTAGCTGTAGCATCATTGATCTTGTGTCTTTGGCCTTGTTTTCAGGTGCAGGACACCTCCTTCATCCTGTGCATCGTAGTGATCCAGCCAGAGGTGCCCGTCAGACAGCTGAAGAACCTGAACACGGTGCCCAGCAGCAAGCTGCTCTACCATCGGCTGGACCTGCTGGGCCAGCCCAGTGCCTGCCTCCATTTCAAGCAGCTCTCCACCCTAGGTAATGCCCACAGAGTCTCCCTATTTCTGTTCCTCTCAACAAACCGTCCTCTAAGTGTGCTGTGAGTGGAGCTCAGGGGATGAGGTTCCTTCTTTCATTCCTCATTTCCCCTACAACAGATACTTAGTAAGTGTTTATTGATCAGATCAGATCATTAGAGTCACAAAGGGACTTCAGAGATTGTCTAAAGGAACACCTTCTCTTGGTGGTGGTGGTGGTGTTCAGTTCTTTCAGTCATATCTGACTCTTCATGACCCATTTGGGGTTTTCTTGGCAAAGACACTAGAGTGGTTTGTCATTTCCTTCTGCAGCTCATTTTGCAGATGAAGAAACTGAGGCAAACAGGGTGAAGTGACTTGCCCAGGGTCATGCTATAGTTAGTGTCTGAAGCCAGATTTGAACTCTGATCTTCCTGACTCCAAGCCCAGAGCTCTATCCACTGCACCACCCAGAGGTGATGGAGTGACTTTGTAAAATTTTACATAGGGAACAAAACCGTCTAGTCCAATCTTCTCATTTTACAGATAAGGAAACTGAGGCCTAGGGAGGCAAAGTGGTTTGTCTACTGTCACACAAAGCAATAAGATCATTTAATCATATTCTGATAGATTTAGAGGTAAAACAGGTCATCAAATTCAACTCCCTCATTTTTCAGACTCATGGAGCTCAAGCGTCTTATTTTAGGTCTCACAGGGAATCAAATAATGGTTCTACCCACCAAAGACAGTGTTCTCCCAAGGTGGCAATCCATCTCCCACTTCTGAGATTTTTCATAGGCTCTCTCCCTTCTTAGGCCCACCTCTTAGAATGTCAAGCCCCTTTCGAGTCCCAGCTTGTGAATGTTTTCTAGTCCCTTAGTCATGTGCTCTCTTCTTCTAAAAGTATCCTGTGCCATGTGTATGCTGCTCTGTTTCCATGCAGCAGACCTCCCCTCATTCTAGAGAATGCAGATTTCCCTTGTGTTTTATATCCCTAGAGCCACCCTCAGTACCTTGCACATAGTAGATGCTTAATAAACATTTAAGTCTTCTACCACAGTCTCCCTCGGGTGCCATGTTTGGGAGTGGTGGTACCCCTGGATTCTCCCAACCCATGTTGGTAAAGCATGAACTCTGACTTGTTCTCTCATGGGGAGGCTCTAAGTCAGGCCCAGTAAGAAGTGGCCATGAAGGCCTAGTGCCAGAGGAGCTGCTTCCTAAGTGCACAAAGTCCCATCTCTAGTTGGACAAGAGGGTGATCTATCTCATAGCCACGATGGTTCTAAAAGACCATTGACCAAGATGTAATCTGCATTGGGGGAGACTAATGGAATCCCATGGGTGGAATCCCTGATCCTGGAAGGCTGAACAAAGAAAGGAAGAAGCTGATCTTGCAGGGCTTTCTGGGAGCCAGAGGCAACACTGCACAGTCAGTCAATCAATCACCATCCATTTATTAAACACTTCAGACAGATGCTTCTCTGCATTAATAAAGGATGTTTCCCCACCAGGCTCTTTACTGAGCACCTGGGAGACAAAGAAAGACAAAAGCCCCTGAGAGCCTTACGCTCTACCAGAGGCGACAGCACATTCATAGGTGAATAAATAGGAATATTTGTTAAATGCACAGTGATTGAGGAAGAGAAGGGAATAAACTTTTACTAGGTGCCAGGAACTGTGTTAGTTAGGTGCTTTTACAAATATTATCTCACTGGATGAGGGGGAGGAAGATTTCAGGACTGGGTGGTTCGAGAAGATGGCAGCCTTCTTTGAGCCTCTCAGCCTTAATCTGAGCCCTGAACGGATCTAGGCACTCAAAAAGGCAAAGGTGAAGAGAAAACTATGCCCCATTGGGGAAGACAAGAAGTACTATTTAAGGTGGTTTACAAAGGGCAAGTAAGACTTTGACAAGGTGTTAGCTATGGAGAACAGGTTCTGGGAGAAGGGAACTGTATGGGCAAAAACATCAAGGCCGAGAAATGAGGTGTGGGCCAAATATTCCGGGGCTGGTCAACAGACAAGCCTGGTATGTAGCATTCTGAAGGGGGGCATGACAGGAAATAACACTCAAATACAACAGAAAATGGGTTCAGTGACTCTGGACTCTTCAGGATTTGAATAAAAATTCAGCAGATTTTAATTCTTCTTTCTATGGTGACTTTCAGAAAGCCCCACAGTTATGCTGTCTGCAGGCAGTTTTTCTTCTCCCTATGAGCATCTGAGCCAACCAGAGACCAAGCGCATGGTGGAACATTATACCGCCTACCTGAGTGACAACACCCGCCTCATCGCTAACCCTGGGCTGAAAGTAAGCACTTGTCTATGGATTGTTTAGGGATGCACATCCCTGGGGGTGGCCTTGAAGCCTGAGGCAGTGGTCCTGCAGTGTGGGAACTCTGTGCTTAGGCCATGCCCCTCAGCTGGAGGGATGATGGCAAACAGCATATGACTTGGCCACAGCTGATCAGTGGGGACCCTTCTGATGGATTAGGAAGCCCTGCGGACTAGCTAAAGAATCCTTTTCAGCCTTCAGATACACCATAGGTTTTCAAGAGAAGGGGGGAGAGGTGAGTGTGAAACAGAGGGCAGTCAAGTCTTTGGAGGCCCTCACTTTCCCAGGGGAAAGATGTGAGGCATCCCTGCTGTCTATGGTTAGGGAAAGATGATCCAAGATCTCGAAAAATCAAAGATGAGATTTTTTTTTTAATGAGATGAGATCTAGTTTTCTCCTTCTCTTTCATGGCCTAGTCCTAGACAGGACAAACTTTTGGCTACGCTTATATTGCCTGAAATAGATTTTATCTGCAATCAGTCTTTGTTTCCTTTAAGTTTTGGCTGTGCCCATCTGGTGTGAGATGGCTTTAAAGAAGTAATTGGGTTTGGATTCTCTGAGCTGGGTCTTTGGGAAACCCTGCCAACAGCTTACTATCTTCTTTTTTAAAAAATGTGAGTCTTAAAGGATCCCTGCTATGTCCCCCACCCCACCTTTGTCTCACAGTTCTCTGTCAGAAATGAAGTAATGGCTACCAGTCACGTCACAGATGAATGGATGACACAGATGGAAATGAGCAGCCTGAATACTTACATTGTCCGCCGTTACATAGCAACGCCCAATGGAGTCCTCAGAATTTATCCTGGCTCACTCATGGACAAAGCATTTGATCCCACTAGGAGACAATGGTAAGTTTCAGGGGGTTCCATGATCAGAGGGTCCCCCATGCCCATTTCTTGAGAGACATTAGACAGACACAAAATAAACTACCCTGAGTGATTTACCTAAAAGGAAGAGACTGATGGTAGTAAAAAATATTTTGAATAGATTTAATGTATCATTAATGGAAGCTTTAGTATTTCCCTCTGTGGGTGAAGTTACTCTGCTTTTTATCTCTTCACAAACAATTCCAGGCTACAAATGTCTACATTTATTCTCCACAACATGTTTCAATTCAAACCATATTTTTAAAGTTCTTCCTTTAGGTTTTTATTCATGATGGCCAATTGTATTGATACTTTCGTGGCTACTTCTCTATAATGGATCCAGATGAAATTCATAGTATCCAGTCTGTATAACAGATATCACTAGGGCTACATGGTTGAAATTAACAGGACCCAGTCTGTATAGCTGAAATGAGCAAAACTGTCAAATTAGTTGAAATTAAAGAGCCCAGTTATCATAGTGAGAATTAACAGAACCTAGTCTATACAGCTGAAATTAATAGATCTGTCAAAATAGCTTAATTTAATAGAACCCAGTCTATATAGCTGAAATTAACAGAACTGACAAGTTAGCTAAAATTAACAGAACCCAGTTATCATAGATGAAATGAATAGAAATCAGTCTCGGTAACTGAAATAAACAGATCTGTCAAAATATATGAAATTAACAGAACTGAGTTATAGATGAAATCAATAGAAATTAATCTCTGTAGCTGAAATAAACAGATTTATATAAATAACTGAAATTAACAGAACTCAGTTACTTTGGCTGTATTGACAGAACCAAGTTATCATAGCTAGAATTAACAGAACTCAGTCTGTGTAGATGAAATTAACAGAACCCAGTCTCTAGCTGAAATAAACAGATTTGTATAAATAGCTGAAATTAATAGAATTCATTTACTTTGGCTGTATTGACAGAACCAAAATTAACAGAGCTATGTAGATGAAATTAACAGAACCCATCTTTATAGATGAAATTAACAGGACTCAGTCTCTAGCTGAAATTAACACAATTGTCAGTGTAGTTGAAATGAACAGAATTCAGTCTTTTTAGCTAAAATTATTAGAACTTGCATAAAGTAATAGAACCATCAGTATATCTGGAATTAACAGATGCCACTTTGAATATCTTAAATTAAGCAAATCTCAGCTCCCTTTGCTTGGCCTCCTCAAGATACCATTCTGGCTGTGACAGGTTAAGATTGCCTCCTGCAAACTCAAAAATGCCCTATTCCATTTGGGCATTGTTCTTGTAGGTATTACTTTTAAACGCAAAAGCTAATCCAGGGAGGCTGCAGGGAGATTCTCTAGCAGACAAATAGGACTGATAAACTCCTTTGGGAATTGATCTTTCCCAGCCTCTCATCCTTTTACTGTAAGTGACAAATGCTTCCCTCCTCCCCTTCTATCTGTAAATTAGCAGCTTTGACTATAACTTACAGTTTTCCCTACCTTTCAGAGAAGTGTGGGGCTCAGACTGTCTTTTGTTTTAAAAGATGGAACAACAGAGTCTCCTGTCCTATAGGAAAGGACAGAAGTCAGAATATGGGACAATCAAAGGGTCAACATTTTTAAAAACGAGACCCAATAACCCTCGTGTACCTTAGGGTACCATAAGCGAGATTTATAACCCAGCATAAGTCGGGACAAGAATTCCACTCTAAAAACATAAGAATTTCCATGAAATACGAAGAGCTATCTTTACTGAGGCAATTTTTCTACCAAAAACATTTGTGTTCTATGTGTATTTTTTTTATAGACAGTGGGCAGAGCTTGCTGTTTTTCCATAGACTTAGAAACTGTTGAAATCAAAAGTTTGTATTTTTGAGCCCTTAATGATGTGTTTACTAATCAAAAATACTTTAAACCTGAGTTTCTAATCTTTGTAAGGAGGTTGGTGTAGCTTGGTTCAAATAAGACTTTTGTTACATAGTTCTTGTGTGACTTTGTATGAGTCACTTAACTTCCTTGGGCTTCAATTTCCTCATCTGTAAAGTGACAACTTGAGCAGGCTCCTCCGGCTTCTTTTATCCCACCAAGTCAAAATTAGCATTTCATATCTCTAATAACACATTTTCATTTACACAATATTTATCACATGCCTTTGATCTTCTGGAAGCCCTGTGTTAGAAATGTGTTTCCAAATTCAGATACTTTGGAGAGCATGAACAGGCTATGCCTTCTCTTGGTTTCCCTCAGGTATCTGCATGCAGTAGCTAACCCTGGGCTGATTTCTTTGACTGGTCCATACTTGGATGTTGGAGGAGCTGGCTACGTGGTTACAATCAGTCACACGGTTCATTCTTCCAGGTAACACTTTCATTTATGGGGCATTTTTCAGCCTGCCAGAAACTCCTTGGAAATGAATGAGGACTTTTTATTTATATAATAAGGAACCAGTTAAAACCATGAGTAGGCTAGTTCAGTTGGATTGTCAGATCTGTAAGGGGAGTCATATGTATTGAGGCTAGGAAGACAGTTGGGGATGGGCTGTGAAGGACTTTAAACATTCAACAGAGGAGCTTATGTTTTAACATGGATGCAATAAGGAATCACTAGAGTGTATCAAATAGGGGAGTGACCTAGTCAGGCTTGTAAATAATAACAGTGATGATAATAATAATAGTCTCACATTTATGTGACAGTTTAAGGTTTGCAAAATACTTTACTACAAACACTTGGCACTTACTAGCTCTGTGGCCTTGGGCAAGTCACTTAACCCCAATTGCCTTGCCTTTTCTCTTCCAACAACAACAAAAAATGAAATATTTTACTCACTTTATTCTCTCAACAATCCCGGGGATTTGGTACCATTGTGATCTCCATTTTCCAGAGGAGGAAACTGAGGCAAACAGAGGTTAAGCGACTTGCCCAGAGTCACACAGCTGGAAAGCATCAGAGGCAGGATTTGAACTCAGGTCTTCCTGACACTGGGTCCAACACTATCCACTGTGCCACCATGCTGCCTCAGAGAAAAGTCCCTTTAGCAGAAATGTATAAAATGAATTGGATGAAGGAGAGACTGGAGGAAGAAAGACTAACCAGAAGGCCTTTGAAGTAGGTGTGGCTTTGAAAGTATCTGGTGGTTGGGTGAGAAGAGAATAGGAGTCAGATAGCCAAGACAAGATGGCGCAGCACACTGTATGTATTGTATGAGGGGGAGTCCTGAGTCAAGGCTGGCTCTCACCTCCAAAGTATAAAGCCCTGTGCTAAGAGTTGAGGATACAAAGTAGGCAGTCCCTGCCATCTGGAGCTTACAGTCTGATGGGGGAGATAACATGCTTGTACAAGGGGGATGATCCCCATTTTACAGATGAAGAAACTGAGTCTGAAAGCTTGAGCCCTTGCTTGTGGTCACATGGCTGGTCAGTGTCTGGGACTTCATTTGGACCCGCATTTCCTTGGACCCATCTGCTATTCCTCTGAATTTCCGAATGCAGGGTTGGGGTGTATTTCCCATTTGAATACATAAGCTTTGTGAAAATTCCTCACGATTACTGACAAATTGGGGTTTGAGCTTAGAGCATATAAACAAAAGTTATCCCTGCAGACACAAACATGGAGGATGTTTTGGGCAGAGATCTAAAGATGAACAGGTCAGGAAGCCCAGCTGGCCTAGCCTCTTAATTATGTAGATAGCTCTTCCACCCACCCTCATCCCCAGCACCTGGGAAGGCCCCTAAGCTGAACAGCACAGGAACACTGAGCACCAGCCAGTCCCATCTGCTACTTATTCCTATAAGAGCCTGGGCAGGTGTCTGGGTCCCTCTGTGCCCCCAACTCTTCCTTTGTAAAATGAGGGGCTCACGGACCCCTTCCCACAGCTGGCTGAGGCTGCCGCATCTCCTCTGACTGTCCTCCAGGCCTGGCAGGCTCCCTCCTCGTGCCTGACTCCTGGCTTCCTTCCAAGCTTAGCTCAAATCCTACCTTCTGCAAAGAAGCCTGGCCCAGTTCTCACTGTGAACACCTTCACTCTGAGACCAGCTCCAGCCTACCCTGTATGGATCCTGTTGGTACAGCTTGTCGGACTGTTGTCACTGCCATTAGACTGCGAGCCCTTGGAAGACAATGTCTGGTTCTGCCTTTCTTTGTACAGTGCCTGGCACTTAAGCAATGCTAACTGACTTGATTTTATGATTGACAGGTAGAGCTCTTACTGAAGAGAAGAGAGATATTGAAATAGAAATAGATAGAAATATGACAGCTAAATAAAAGAAAGAGATGGGGAGGAATAAATGAAGCATTTATTAGGTGCCCAATGTATACCAGGTCTTGTGCTAAGCAAATATTAACTCATTTGATCCAAACAACAACCCAGGGCAGGAAGCGCTGTGATCATCACCATTTTACAGTTGAGGAAGAAGAAGCAGCCAGCAGTTGAGAGACTTGTCCGGAATCACACAGCTGGGAGGGGGCTGAGGCCAGAATTCAGTTCAGTTCTCCTACAATAGAGCCTCAGTGCTCTAGCCACTCCACCACACAGCCAGAGGGGAAGGGAGAGAGAGAGAGAGGAGAGGGAGAGAGAAACAGAGAGAGAAACAGAGACAGAGAGGGAGAGAGAGAGACAGAGAGGAGAGGGAGAGAGAGGAAGAGGGAGAGAGAAAATAATTTATAAAGTGCCTACTATGTGCCAAGGCATTTAAATTCCAGTAGAAGAAGAGGGCACATGAAGGGGAGCTGGAGAGCTCGGGGAGGGGGAGAGGAAGGGAAGGGAACAATTGGCTTTACCCAGGTGCTGAAATGAAATCAGGTGCTGATTTCTCCATGAGTCACAGAAGCTCTTTGCTTCTTACAGCAGCTCTCATATTTCCTTTTTTTAAAAAATCATACTCATGATTTCATCAGTGTAGGTATTTTCTGGGGAGAAATTCTCTTTTCTAAAACAAATATGCAGCTTCTTTATAATTTATATTCTTAGACAGGTTCCTGGGGCGGTGACCAGGTAGGTTGACTTGTTCAGGATCACTTAGCCACTGGGGTAGAGCCCCTGATGCTGAGCATGTCTGTCTAGCCTCTCTCCCATGCTGCCTCTCATACATCAAGGTATTTCACAAATAAAATTGTAAACACTCCTTCAGAACAGATTCCACCCACAGATGCTATCTGCTATGTGGGCACCAGCTAATACCCTTGCAATGAGCCTCATCTCTACATTCAAGAGAGTAGATACATGATAGAGCCAGCAGTCCTCCTGGTGTTTGATTCCCCTTGAATGAACTCAGAGCACACTGTGGGCCTATCCTCGATGACATGGTCTTCTAACCACATAAAGATGTATTTGTGGTTCAGAGGCTCAATATGTCTCATTTTCCTGGGACCTTAGAGGTCAGTGCTGTTCAACAGAAGAGGATACATCTTAGGTCATGATTTTAACAGTCAGAAAAGACAGGGGAGAAAAAAATCTAATGTCTTTTTGGATGAGAGCAATGGGTCTAAGATCCCATACATTCTGTGGAGAAATCACTGGGTTTAGAGTTGGACAGAACCCCAGAGATTCTCTAGGTCAATCATAGATAACAGACACTTACTAGTATTTGGAGGTTTAAAATATACATTAACTCATTTGAGCCTTAGGGATTACAGGGATTGCAGAGACCCAGGTAAGTTAAGTGACAATGCCACACTGGTACTGAATGGCAGGGTTCAAATCCAGCTCCCAGTAACAAGACCTACCCTAATTTTCTCCCACCAGAAGCTGTTTGTTAGACTTGAGTAGTTCACATCTATTCAGGGCCACCCTTTACACCATAGGAGCTCCTTGTCAGATGCAGCCCTCCATGGGCTTAATACTGCTAAATAAATACATGGTGTTGCTTGAGAGACAGAACAGACTTGGATAGAGATGATCAAGCTCTCTGGTGGTCAGGAAGAATTCCGAGCTCTGTGTGAATCCTTGGCCACATCTAAATGTCTTGTGTATCAACAAAATGTGAATTCTCAAGGAGACGACACAGAGAGATGGAACAAGGACGCTGACTCTGGACTCGGAGAATCGGGTTCAATCTTGGCTCTGGGGCTTTCTTTCTATAAGACTTCCATGCGCTTCAGTTTCCTCATCTGTAAAATGGAGGTTTGAGTTCAATGACCTCTGAGGTCTCTTCCATATGCAGAGCATTGATCCTGTAATCCTAGAAATCTAAGGCACACAAATGGTATCTCTCTAGTGCAAAAGGCTTGAGAACCACTTTATAAATATTATCTCATTAGATCCTCCAGGATCCTGGGAGGCAGGTGACATTATTGTCCCCATTTTACAGATGAGGAAATGGAGGCAAACACAAGTTAAGTGACTTGCTCAGGGTCACACTGCTAGGAAGTTTCTGAGGGGGGGATTTGACCTTGGTCCTTCCTTGACTCTAAATTCAATGCTCCATCCACTGTGCAACCTAATTATTAATGAAAAGCAGTTGTCAATGGTTACCTCTTCTTTGCCCACTTGAGCTGATCATGGCATGAGGCCACACAGATTTCCCAATGTCCAAGGAAGAGACAGACAGACAAAGAGAGATTGTCATTTGATCCCTGGACCATCAGAAAAGTAGTCTTTTATGTACTGTTCCTTACAGAGAAGGTGATGAACCCCAGTGCCCCCAAATGTTCCATTCTCTGGGGGAAAAGAAGCAAGATAGGGAATCAAAAATGTTCCTCTCCTGCCCTCCCCAAGGGGAGGGCGTTCAAGAGAAAGCAGCCTCCAAAGGCTGATGCCTGGAGATACACTTTTAACTGAAGTTCTTCTCAGGTCATGTGCTCCCTAGTCACAAGATCTTGGTCTGCTCTCTTCTGGGCTCTGGCTAATTGGAGATATGACCATACTGTGGTCTGGGCTCTGCCAGCTCAGGCCATAAGAGGCCGTGTCTTCTTTCCAAGGAGGACATAGATCACTTTGCAGCAAAGGGGTCCTGCCCTATTTTTAATTGGGTGAGTCCTACGCAGTGCCTATTTGTGTTTGAAGTTTCTTCCCTCTTGGTGGCAATAAGGGGAGGAACTTATTTGAATGTTTAATCTTAGAAGTATGAGGCTTTACAAATTATTTCAGGGATAGATAAGAACAAGAAAGTGGAATTCGAGATACCTCAGATCAAACTCATCTCTGCCTGTGTCCTAGCTTATGTCTTCATGCTAATCAGTGTCTTAGCATCAGTTAACATTCAAACAGCTAGGTGGCCCTGCTGGACCTGGAGTCAGGAAGATTCATCTTCCTGAGTTAAAATCTGACCTCAGACACTACCTATGTTACCCTAGGCAAGTCACCTTACCCTCTTTGCCTCAATTTCCTCATCTGTAAAACAATTTGGAGAAGGAAATGGCAAACCACTCCAGTATATTTGCCAAGAAAACCCTAAATGGGGTCAGAGAGTGTCAGATATAACTAAAAACCATTGAACAAGAGCATTTAGAAGCCATGTTGTGATTCTGTAACATGCTGTTATCCTTATCCTGGGAATTTTTATCATTTGGTGTTTGGTAGAGTGATAAGGGTGGGCAATCACTGATTAAGAGACTGCTCAGGCATCCATTTTAATGGAGAAGGAACAAGGCTGCATCTTATCTGTGGAGCAGAAAAGTCAGTTTGTCTCCACTGAGATCTTCTTCCACAGTTGCTAAGGTAACAGCATATCTCTGAAATGCAGGTTAAAAAAATAGGAATGAGAAGCATATAAATGTACACCATGCCATTTACTGCTGCTCTTTGTCATGACAATCAAGTCATACAGTCTTAGATTGGAAGGAAACTTGTAGACCGTCTCGGCTAACCCTCTGCCTCAGATTGGAACACCTAGGGGGTGGTGACTAGACCCACTGGGTAAAGGGAATTCCCAATGTGAAATTTTACTCTCCCAATGGAAGTCAGTCCCTTTTCAGCAATGTTTAAGTGCAGGGAGCTGCCTAGATCCCTGAGTGGTTATGACTTACCCAGAGTCACACAAGCAATATGTGTCAGAGCTTCCTGGTTTTGAGACCAACTCTATTCCACTAAGTAACCTTTTCTTTTTGTTGGTTACAAGAGAAGGAGGAGGAGGGGGGCGGGGAGAGAGAGAGAGAGAGAGAGAGAGAGAGAGAGAGAGAACATAGAGAAGAGGGGAAAAAGAAGAGAGAGAGAGAGAGAATAGGAGAGGAGGAGGAGGAGAGACCTTATTGAATTGACTAGAATTGATTCACAGTCTTCCAACTAGAAAAATGCAGTCCCATCAAGGCTGTGAGGTAGGTGACACAACAGAGTTCCCTGCCCGACCCTGTGCTATTTAACAATATTATCAGTTACCTTTATGAATGCAGAGATAACAGTTAACATATTTGCAGATGACGCAAAGCTGGGAGGAAACTAACACATCTGGTGACAGTCAGGATCCAACATGGTCTTGACACCTATAACACTGGGCAGAACCTAAGATAAAATTTAATAAGGATTAATTGACCACTGAACAAGCATTTGTTAAGTGCCTGTTGTATGCCAGGCACTGGAGAGGCAAACATAAAGAATGAAACCATCTCTACTCAAAGGGAACTTATCTTCTCTTTGAGGAGACAACATGTATGTGTGTGTGTGCCTGTATGTACATGTGTGTGTAGACAGAGTACAAAATAGATATGCGGTGTTTAAACACAAAACATGTGGGGAGGAAACTCACAGTTGGGGGAATCAATATAGTCTTCTACTTGGGTCTAAAAAATCAACTTCACAAATACAAGATGGGAGAGTCATGGCTAGACAGTACTTTGCCTGAAAATGTTCATAGGTTCCAAGATTTTAGAGTTAAAAGGGGGCCTAGAGTTAATCTGCGCACTCTTTATTTTGCTCATCAGGAAACAGATGAGGAAGCTTGAGAGATTTTAAACCAGTAGTATGATGGAATAACGAAAAAAGTTCCTGGGTGATTGTAGATTGCTAAGAGGATTAGACCATCCATGCAGAGAAGGAGGTGGGATCCTACTGGACTCTGCCCTCTCCAGACCCTCTCTGCAGTATTGTACTGAAACTCAGGTACTATGTTGATATAGGAGGTTAAGAAACTGGAGAGTGTCCAGAGGAAGAACCACAATGGTGTCAATCGGGTCAGTAAGCATTTATCAAGCACCTACTCTGTATCAGACCCTAAATGCTAAGACCACAAGGTCCTCAAAGGGTGGAGGGCCACTTTCCCGGGCCAACGAATGACCTTCTTGTTCAGGTTCAAGCTGTACTTGATAGCCGGTGATGTGTCTTCCAATTTTAAATGTCTGTGATTCTGTGATATCAACATACTTTGTATTACACCAGAACCTTGGTAGAATAGAACAGAACAAAATTCTTTTTAGGGTCCTCAATCTTTGGGGCCCTCCCAAGGGAGGCTATTTACCTAATAAGAGTAACTATTTTCTTGTCTCTGGCTCTAAGTTTTGTCATTTGTAAAATACAGGGATTGGATTAGATAATCTCCAGTATTCCTTGTCAATTCTAGGGTCTCATGAATGCAAAGGGCAGCATTTATATGAAGACTACTTTATAAGGTGTCCCCAAGGTCCTCAGTAGTGTTAAAACTGCACTAAGATTTTTGGGACACACTGTTTCCATTCATTCTTCCGTATGAAATGAGATCAGGTGAGGTTATAATGGCACAGAGCCTGGCACATATATAAATGTTAGCTATTAATTATTGTTATTCTCGTATTTATCTAGTGGTTTCAGTAGTTTAAAGTGACCACAAATACCAGTTCAAGCCAGAAGGGGGCAGTAGACCTACACAAAAAATTGAATTTTAGAGGCAGGGTTTAGTGTGACAGAAGATCTTGCAATAGGAGGAAGGCCCTTCCGAAACTCCCTCTACTGATTTTCTTGATGTCTTAGTCTGTAGGATTTTGTCTTCCTATTTTTGTTGTTCTGCAAAAGTATGTCTTAGCAAAAATACGCTAAGTCAACGCAGAGATGTTCTAGTCCCAGGGCCAATCCCATGGCAGGGAGAGATCTCAAAGGGTCTCTGGGAGAGGGAGGGGCGCACAGATTAATGTTTAGGTGCCTCTCTGATTCCCCAGTGCAAGTGAGGCAGCTCCCCCATGAAGTGTATAAAGAAGCCTGCTGGAATTGGAAGCTCACCTCAGATGCTTACTAGCTCTCTGATCCTAGGAAAGTAACTCAGTCTGTGCCTCAATGTCTTCACCATCAAAATGGGGATAAACACTGCAACTGCTTCACGTGAGAATCCAGTGAAATAATGCACATAAAGTGGAGTTGCTCTTATTATATGCTATGTTTAGTTCACAAGTGCAAGCTGGAGCAATGGGGGTCTACACATAGATAGGTATCCACATTGGGAAGACCTCTGATGGTTGAGCGCATCCAGTGGGGAGCAGCTGAGTGCTGGAGACCTTGCCAAGTGAGGCTCAGTCTAATGAACTGTGGATGTTTGGCCTTAGGAAGAGAAGGCTCAGAGGGATCCTGAGAGCTGTCTTTCAGTATTTGAAGGGCTGTCATATTGAAGAGGGATTTGTTTTATTCTGCTCAGCCCCAAGAGGGTCTTCCTAGGAGCCATGAGTGAAGTTACAGATGGGTAAATATGGACTTTACTTGAAGCAGATTAAGGAAAACCTACCCTGAGATGGAGGGAACACCCCATCACTGGAGCTCTTCATGCAGATAGTGGCTGGATGATCTTTGGAAGAAATATTTGTTCAGATCTGGCTCAGTCTAGTTGGCCTCTGAAATGCCTTCTAACTTGGTCATTCTGTGATTCTATACATTCTATTCTCCAGAGAAACAAGACTATAGGGGAGAGCCCTGCCCTGCCAGGACCAGCCATTACTAAAAAGGGATTAACCCTGAATATGAACTATTGTCATTCACCTCTTCATATCTTTGCCTGTAAAAGCTGACGATTACATACCACTTCGTGTTTTCCAACTGCTTTGCATGCATCACATAGCTAGTAGTGTCTAAGGTGAGATTCAAATCTGGACCTTTGTGATTCCGAGCCTAGCTCTCCATTCATTACATCATACTGCCTCTCTGTTGTATTGTGAACTCTGACATAGTGATGTCATTTTGTTTCTCTTCAAGCAAGCACAATAACCAACTATATAGAGGGATAGCTAGGTAGGCAGGCAGGCAGACAGACAGACAGATAGATAGATGATAGCTAGCTAGCTAGCTAGATGATGGATAGATAGAAAGAGAGAGATGATAGATGGATGGATGGATAGATAGATGGATAGATAGATAGACAGATAGATGATGGATGGATGGATAGATAGATGGATGGAAGCATGTGCTTATTTATCATGAATGAATGAGTTAATGAAAATGCATTTGTTCAGTTTTAACTATGTGCCAGCCAAGTACTGTGGGTTTCAATACAAGCAATCAAGATAGCTCCTGCCCCTCAAAGAGCTTACATTCTAATAGGGGAAGACAGTACACAATGGGGAGTGGTAGACTAAGAAGAGTGTTTTGAACAGGAGTGTTGATTGGTGTTCACAAGCTGGATTCACATTCTACAAGTTAGAAGATAGGGTGGGGAGGGGGCGGAGGGTATATCTGCATCATACTGGCATTGTGGTGCCAGGAGCTGTTGTGGGGCTGGCTTCAGGCAAGATGAAGTAAATGAATGCACACTAATCAAAGATTCCAAGTAGGGGAGCTTGAATTCCAGGTTCACTCTTATCATTCAGTCATGGCTATATCTTCTCTTACTTCTCAGGAAATCTCCATGCTACATCATGCCAATGGTTTGCCTGATCTTCTGTATGTGGAATGTGGTGCTAAACCTCTATGTAGAAAAGAATCCAACTCTGGAAAGTGCCTAGAATGGCGGGTACTCATTTCTTATTTTTCTCTTTCTTATGTTTATCTATAAAGTGCACAGATGTCTTCTGGGCATACCGTGGCAGTGATGGGCATTGACTTCACACTGAGATACTTCTACAAAGTTCTCATGGACCTGTTACCAGTTTGTAACCAAGATGGTGGCAACAAGATACGGTAAGCCTCTCTAGTTCCTACAACCATTGGGCTTAAACACCACAAAACCTAGAGGAATGGAGAAAGGACCTAGGGATCCCTGAACATGATGTATGTACATGATTCTCAGAGAGTTTGACACAGGGGAGGTGAGGGTATACCCTGGGTGCTGGCCTAGAGCTTTTCTTTTGGAGATGGTGGTTTTCTCTACTTATGAATGACACTCTGTAGCATATATTGGTGGGTAGACATAGTCTCTGGTATGAAGTATATCTGTGACAAAGGATGTCCCCAAAGCTTCTGTTCCATTAGAAATCAGACATTTCTGGTGAAGACAAGGATTCCCATTTCTGTCTTTCTTTCTTGGATTGTATTTTTGTTGTTAGACCTAAGAAGATCAGAAGCTTCTGAAGGCATTGTTCCATTTCTGAAGAATGGAAGTCTTTGCCTTCCAGATATTTAAAGAGACATCTGGAATCAGGAAGACTCATATCCCTATGTTTAAATCCAGACTCAGATACTTGCTAGCTGTGTGACCCTGGGCAAGTCATTTTGCCCTATTTGTCTGTTTCCTCATCTTTAAAATGAGTTGGAGAAGGAAATGGCAAACCACTCTGGTATCTTTGCCAAGAAAACCCCAAATGGGTGATGGAGAGTCAGGGGTGACTGAAATGACTCAACCACAAGAATGGACAAGAAGTCTTCCTTGCTTTCTCCTGATAGTCTGATGGCACCAGTTGGAGCAGATGGTTGGACAGTGGTTGCTCTGGCTCTTGCCACTTGGCTAGGCCATCCATTTTGCTCATACCTTGTTGATGACAACTTTGACTCCCATTTGCCTTAGTATCAGGTCTTACACAATGTAAAAGTGATATGAAACATAAATGGCAATGTAGATTTCATGTTGATATAATTATAACCTCACATATTTTTGTTGTTTCTCAGTCGTATCTGACTCTTCTTGACCTCATTTGGGGTTTTCTTGGCAAAGATACCAGAGAGGTTTGCCATTTTCTTCTCCAGCTCATTTTACAGATGAAAAAACTGAGACAAACAGGTTTAAATGATATGCCCAAGGTCACACAGCTAGGATGTGTCTGAGATCAGATTTGAAGTCAGGAAGATGAGTCTTTCTGAATCCAGGCCCAGCACTTTATGCACTGCATTACCTAGATGCCCTGGTATATTTTAGAGTTCCATTAAGTGAATTTTTAAAATTAATTTTGCTTTTTTGGAGGAGGAAGGCAGGGCAACTGGGGCTAAGTGGCTTGCCCAAGGTCACACGGCTAGTAAGTATTAAGTGTCTGAGACTGGATTTGAACTCAGGTCCTCCTGACTCCAGAGCTGGTGCTCTATTCACTGTGCCACCTAGCCACCCCATTAAGTGAATTTCTTGATATGATCTCTGAATATAATTGTATATATTTAGATCTACATGCAAAGGGAAAATTGTGTGATTGGTTTAAAAATTTGGGAATGCAGATATCTCAGTCCCATCCTCTGCATTTCTTTTGTATTCAACTTTCCAAAAGTTGTCAAATTGGGGAAATGCCTTGTTTTGCTTCTGATGGGGATGGGTTCCACTTGTGTGGCTGATCTACATAACACCCCATTCCAATTTCACATCCTGGGAGACATACCTTGTCAGCAGAAGGATTTTCTTCAAAAACAGCTACCTTTGCCTTTCTTTGCATCCCCAGAACTTAGCATGATGCCTGGAATACAGCAGACACCAAGGAATACTTGTTGACTTGCCTTGCCTTGCCCTCAGGAGCTTGGCTCTATGTATAGTCTTACTTTTCAGAGTTGACGGGAAGTTGTGTTTTTTGACTCTCTTAACTCTTGCTGGGTCAATGAGGTATGTGGCTTTTCTTGTTTCTGGAGCAGGTGCTTTATCATGGAGGACAGGGGTTATCTGGTGGCCCACCCAACGCTCATCGACCCCAAAGGCCACGCGCCTGTGGAACAGCAGCACATCACGCACAAGGTATTGGCTGTGAAGGGAGGTGAAGCACATTCATTCCTACACAGAGCTGCCAAACACCTGATATTCCTCAAATTTGTGACTGCCATGCAGAAGAAGATTCTGGGGCTATAGAGAGGATAAAGTACAAACTCTTTTAAAAGCCCTTCACCATCTAATTCCCCTTGTCTTTCCAGGCTGCCCTCATCTACTCTACACTCCATTACTATTCCCCTTATGGAACATTCCACCCCCAATCTCTGGTCTCCGGGGCTTTGCACAGGCTGTACCCCTTTCCTAGAGTGCTCGTTCTCCTTGCCTCTACCTCTAGGAACCCCCTAACTTCTATCAAGTACCAGTTCCCATTTCCCCAATGATTCCGCTTTCTACATTCCTCTGGCTAGAAGGACTTTCTACTCCCCTCCACATATTTTTCTATTTCCTTCTCTGTGTGCATATTTTCCCTCAAGTAGAAGGTAAGTTCCTTGAGGGCAGAGGTTGCTGTTTGTGTAGCTTCCCTGGTGGCCAGCACAGTTCCTGCCACACATTGTAGCCATTTGATAAACGCTTGTTGAAGTGACACTGCTGATCAGCTCTTGTCTTCCATCTCCTAGGAGCCACTGGTGGCAAATGACATTCTGAACCACCCCAATTTTGTCAAGAAAAATCTGTGTAACAGTTTCAGTGACAGGACGGTGCAGAGGTTTTATAAATTTAACACCAGTCTCGTGGTGAGTGAGCTCCCACCCCTCCCATTCCCCTCCAGCCGGCTGTGGAGCAGACACACCTGGATCGCGGGTTGTCTGCTTTAATTATGGGCTCCGTTGCCCGCCTTTGTTGTGTCGGGATTTGTTTTAACCCTTTGCTCTTTCACTCTCCTCTTCTCTGTTTGCTCAGCCTCTCTTAATGCGGAGGAGCTCAGCTCTTGGGTAGGCGTGGTGATGGATGGATGGACGGATGGAGGCTGCAGAAAGCCACAGCCCTTTACATTTGGCTTTGGGTGGAGCACTGGGATGGGAAGAGAGGCTTCCAGTTTACCTTCCTAGTTAACTTTGTTTAGGTCAATACTAAAGTCTAAAACACACACTGAGGGACAAGGAGGGCTAGTAGGCTGAGGGACTTGGGTAAATTAAGTGCTAGACACACCCAAAGTTCAATGTTGGCTAATGCCCAGTGTGTTTGACCAATGAGGCAGCTAAGTCAGCTGCATCAGTTCAGATTTGGAATCAGAAGACCTGGGGCTGAATCCCAAACCTTCCATTTACTAGTTGCATAACCTTCGGCAAGTTATCTCATTCCTCTGAGCCTCAGTTTCCCCATCTGTAAAATGGAGATAATACTTCCACTATTTTGAGATTATTAGAAGAAAATACTTTTTAAAAAAATTATTGAAACAAGCGACTATTTTCTCTCCTGCTCACTGACTCCCATAATTTGAACAATAAAGAGAGAAGAAGAAAACCCCATAGCAAGCATCCTGTGAAACGCTTTCCTACACTGGCCATGTCCAAAAATGGTTGTCCCTCTTCCCTTCACCATTAAGCCCATCACTTTTCCAGCAGGAGGGAGGTCCTGTCCTCTGGAACTGGGCTTTGTGCATGAATCTGAGCTCTAAAAATCTTCCAAAGTTGTTGGTTTTCTTTTATAATGTCATTGTCGTTGGATAAATTGCTTTCTTCATCATGCTGCATCCACTTATAGAGCTCTTTCCATCAAGGAGTTAGACAATGCAGTGGTTAGAAGGTGGGATGTGGAGTCAGGAAGTCCTAAGTTCAAATCCTGCCTCAGACACTTCCTAGCTGTGTGACCCTGGGCAAGTCACTTAACCTCTATTTGCCTCGGTTTCCTCATCTATAAGATGGGGCTAATAATAGCAGCCACCTCCCAGGGTTGCTGCGAGGATCAAATGAGATGACGCATGGAGAACATTTTGCAAACTTTAAGTTGGCACCCAGACGCCAGCCGGTGTTCTTGTTCTGACAGCAGTCTGTACAGAGGCCTTTTGGCCTGGCATCATGGTCATTTGGGGACCTGTTGTCCCCCTCTCCCTTCCCCAATCTGACCCCCCTTGTAAGAAAAAGAAACGGGCATTAAGCTGAGACGACAGGAGAGCGAGAGTGAGCCATCCGCTCAGACCCGCTACATTCTCTCCCTGCTGAAAAGAGAGGCTTCTGTTTCGCCGTCTCTTCTCAGGAACCGTTCCTGGCTCCCTCTGAGTTTTCCTGTGGTTGATGTTGTTCAATTACATTGTCTTTTTATTTCTACTGCCTAGAATACAGCAGACACTTAATAAATGCTTCTTGGCTGACCGATTGGTTATTGTAGGCTCTCTATATGTGATTCTTTGGGTCCCACTTATTAATCAACAATAATAGCTAATTATTGCTAGTGATATTCCCCTTTCAGGTTTGCCAAGTGCTTCACATATACATGATCTCAATCTGAATCAGTTCAAATAAATCTTGGGCTCACTTTGTTATTTCAAGAACAGAAATTGTTCTTTCTAGGCAAGAAAAACAAATCTCCTCTGGCTGGTTAGGGCTACTTTTTGAACAGAAGACTTCATTGATTTGCCAGGATCCTCGTTGTGAAAGGCAGACAGTTTGCTGAAGAGAGACAGTTAACAATCGAGTGCTAAGTTATCAGATAAAGTTAGCCGCTAAGTGTCTGCCCCACCAACGAGATTATATTTGTAAGCCCTAGCTCGGTGCCTGGCACACAGTAGGCACTTCATAAAAGCTTGCTTTCTTCCCTCATCCCTTCTCCCCCAGAAACAAGGTTCCCTTTCACCTCTGAAACATCTTGGTTCTTCTCCAGGGGGATTTGACAAACCTTGTTCACGGCAGCCACTGTTCTAAATACCGGCTGACGAGAATCCCAGGAACCAACGCTTTTGTCGGGATAGTGAACGAGACCTGTGATTCTCTGGCATTCTGCGCATGCAGCATGGTGGACAGGCTCTGTCTAAACTGTCACAGGTAAGCAGGGACCCAAATGCTCCCCAATCCCCCCAAACAAGCAGGCTCCTACTTTTTCCTGCTTAGAAAATAAATAAATAAGGGTACCAGGCATTTTTAACAAGACCTTGGCATGCAGGATCGATAGAATCTGGGGGATAATGCTGGAGGAGAGAAATACATTGCCCTTTGAGTACATCTGGCCTACTGCAGCTAGCTTTGTTCACAGGCAGAAGTTTTAACTGTCTGTATATTGAAAGAGAAGTCATGTGGTGGAATGGACAGAAAGCTGGGCTTGGAGTCAGGAAGATTTGGGTTCAGATCCTGCCCTCGACACCTGCCACCCCACCCTGCCAGTTGGGTGACCCTAGGGAAAATCTGTTAACCTCTCAGACCCCCAGGCTTCTCTCTAAGAGGAGGAATGGCAGGTGATGTCCTTGCCCATCCCCCTTCATGCTGGTGCCTTCCCTTGTTATTTCCAATTTCTCCTGTCCATAACTTGGTTATCCACAATTATCTGTGTCTTGTCTCCCCATTAGACTGTGAGCTCCTGGAGGAACAGAAATGGAGTGTTGCCTTTCTCTGTCTCCCCAGTGCTTTGCATAAAGTAGGTGCTTAATAAATGCTTATTGAGGGACAGATCTGCATCAGCAGAAGGGAGTTTCCACACCAGGATTTCCATACAGACAAAATCACAAATCGCTTTTCTACCTGCCCCCACCCCCAAATATTTAAGACCTTAGTGGTTTTAGTAAGTGGCCTGGCACCCTTTCATTTATCCTAGAGTCTCATTCTCCCTTTGCATGTCACGATCTGAAGCTTTTTGCTGACGCTCTGTGAATGGTCATTTTCACTTTTTTTTTTTTTCAAGAATGGAACAGAATGAATGTGAATGTCCTTGTGAGTGCCCTCTGGAGGTCAACGAGTGCACAGGCAACCTCACCAATGCAGAGAACAGGTACAAATCAATGGGGCGAGTTGTGTGACTGGCTGCTTTGGGGAGGGATCAGAGGATGATTCATCCTAATGAAGCATTTAACTGATGAACAGGATCTTAGATGAGCAGGGTGGTGTCTTAGAATCACCTCATCCAAGTTCTATGAGCCTCATCAATGCCTCAAAATGAAATCTACCTCCAGGCTTTGCAGTGAAGGGAATGAATGCAAGGCATTTACAACATTATGTGTCATTAGCAAAGTTAAAACTCTTACTTACATGGTGACCAGTTCATAGATTTAGAGGTGGAAAGGGCCAAACAGGTCATCTAGTCCAATTCTCCTATTAATGAGAGGAGGAAATCAAGGTACAGCCAAGTGAAGTGGGTTGAACCAAGAAAGGGAAAAGAGCCAGCACTGAGATCCAGGTCCAACCAGGACTAGAACACAGATTCTCTGATTCCAGATCCAGCCAGGACAAAAAGCCAGATCCTCTGATTTCCAGAGCTGGCCAGGACTTGTACCCAGGTCTTTTGACTCCTGAGCTAGCCAAGACTAGAACCCAGGCTCTCTGATTCTGAAACTGACTAGGATTAGAACCCAGGCTCTCTGATTCTGGAGCTGGTCAGGACTAGAACCCAGGCTCTCTGATTCTGGAGCTGCCCAAAACTAGAACCTGGTTTCTCTGTCTCCAGAACCAGCTCTTCCCCTTGAACCTGTCATTTCCTTAGTGATCTGAGCTCTGCAGAGTGATTTCCTCCCAGCTCTGTGAGGCAGATAGTACCAATATGTCCCTCCTCATTTAATTGATGAAGAAACCAAAGACCAGAGAGGTTCATGGACTTTTCTGCCACTATACAGCTATTGGAATTTGAACTCGCCTCCCAACCCCAAGTCCCATATTTAATCAGCATTCATAGAACATGCTTTCTGTACATCTGCCACGGCTAGAAATTCACTCATATCTGGGGAGGTGGGGCCTGGTTGACTGAGAGGAATCATGTATTTCTTATAAACTTCATGCTTTCCCCAAATAGAAATCCAAGTTGTGAGGTCCACCAGGAGCCAGTGACGTACACAGCCATTGACCCTGGTTTGCAAGATGCCCTGCCCCAGTGCGTCAACAGCAGGTGCAATCAGAGGATGGAAAGTGGGTAAGCTGCTGTCCGTGCTCGCTCTAGGTACATTCCAGACCTGCTGAGCTAGAGCCTATTAAGGGAACTGGTTTAATACCCAGCAGGTGGACTTGTCAGCCCCTCCTCCACTGCAGGCACACAATGTCTCTTCCTAATATTCTGGAGGAATGTGATGCGGCAAGAATTGGAAACTGAATTAGAAATGAGACATCTCCAAGACCCCTTGAGACTGACTGCTTAGGTCCAGGACTGTATAAGACAGTGGATTCTCCTTTATTAGGTACTTTGCTTGTTATAGGATCATTGTTCCAGTGACCCCAGAGGTCATCTACCCCAACCCTCCCATTTTACAGATGGGGAAACTAAGGCTTGGAAAATTAAATGACCTATATATGCCCACATAGGTGGCAAGCATCCAAGGTAGGATTTGAATCCAAGCCTTTAGCCTCTGGAAAGAGGTAAAGGAATAAGAATTTATTAAGTGCCTGTGTATCAGGCCCTGTGCTAAACTCTTACAGAGATTATCTGATCCGATCCTCACAACAGCCCTCAGAGATAGGTGTCATTCTGATCCCCATTCTAGAATCGAGGATTAAATGACTTGCCCAGGGTCACCCAGCTAGTAAGTATCTGAGTTCAGTTTGGGACTAAGGTCCTCCTGACTCTGGGCTGGAGCTGTGTACCCTGTGGCACCCCCAGCTGCTCCAGAGCCAGCACCCACTATGCCTATTGGCCATTATTACCCATACCTCGCTACCAGCCAGTAGACAGAGTGAAAACCAAAGATGGGAAAGCTGACTGTCATTCAACTTCTCACACAGAGTGGCTGGAAAGGAGGCTGATGGCAGGGAGCTTGAAATGATTCTAGTTGTTAAGCATCTGCCTTGAGCCTCAGGAGTCAGTCCTTGCCCTCAGGCAATTTGCAGTCCACTGGACAAGCTTCAATCCTCCTGGAATTCTCCCAGAAACTCTAGTGTCTGGTTAGAGCCAGGCTTTGCCTCCTCCCTCACCATCAGTTTCCGGCTGCTTTTCTTTCCACCAACTGTTATTCCCCTTCAGTTCCTTCCCTCTCCTCTGCTATAAGCTGAGAAACCATATGCCAAATTCATTAGAATTCTCTCTGAAAAAAATGAACTTGAGTTATAATGTTCAAGGTTGGCCCCAGAGAAGGAATGAGGGTGTGCACCTCCCTCTCTTCTTTGCAGAGGTGGGGGACCAGGGATGTGGAATACGGCATACAACATCGGATTCTGTCACCGTGTTCCTTTGTTAAACTATTTTTTTTCTTTCTTTTTCTCCTTTCTTATAAGGGATGGATCAGTGAGTAGGGAAAGAAGAAGGAAAATACTCATGATGAAAGTGATTTAAGAACAAAAGACAGCAATAAAAGTTAATTTTAAAAGTTATACTTGAAGTAGAGAAAAAGAGACTGAATGGGAGCCCAGAGATGCCCTCGGAGGTTGCGTTAGGGCACATCATTTGACTTCCACTTTCTTTACATCTGGGTTAACAAAGACGCTCCTCAGGAGTGGAGCCCCTTTCTGTAGCATTGAGATTGAGAATGAGCCCTAGAGACCCTATCAGAGGATCTGGAAAGTCAAAGCAATTGTTGTAGCAATACAAAGGCTGCTGGTGGGTCTAGTAAGCTGGTTCGTTCCTCGCATATTTATACCACTAGATATTATTACATTTATAGACATTAATTGTTATGAAGACTGTTGTTATAGCAATACAGAGCTAGGAGTTGCCTGTTAAAATACTCCTCCCTCTTCCCCCTACACATGTGTGTGTGAGAGGGGATCTTCTTTTTCTTTACGCAGAACGACATACTGCGGACACAGATCTGAGCGTCTGGCCATCTTTTGTGTGGCCAAACATTAAAACAAATATTAAAACGATTTGCAAAAACATGGCAGACAGTGCCATTCTCCTCAGTAAATAGTTTGTTTTTTTGGTTTGGAAAAATACAGTTTATTGAAATATATTATTTTTATTAACATGCAATTGGCTTATTATTGTTGTTTTGAATGGATTAATAGGTGTTTTTAAGATCATCAGCTTTAATTTCTTACATGATAAATGTAAATATGGAACACACATAAAGAAAAGGTCTTGGGAATCCTCAATGATTTTTATGAGTGCGGGGGGCCTCAGACCAAAAGGTTCAAGAGCTACTGCTCTAGGGGCAGAAGGGACCTGGGAGATATCCACTCTGACTCCCCTTGAAAGGTGAGAGAACTGAGACTCGCTTAGACAGGTCCCAGGACTAGCACAGATTCCACAGGTAATAGAGGCCGAGGGAGAATTTGAATCCAGGTCCTCTGACTAGAGAGCCTAGATTCTTGGGACCATCCCATGAGTCAGCGGTAGGCAGCCAGTCAGTGTGGGCAGCAGGGTCTCTTCTGGACAGTGTACAAGTCTCAGTAACCCTCACCGGCCATCCCCCTACCTCCACCACCCCCAAGGACAAACATGGAGGCGACGGTTCCCCTGAACAGTGACATTTCACACTCCCAACTACCAGAGATTAGAGTGGGGAGGGGGGAAAGCAGATGTGGACCCACAGGGTATTTTCATCTTATAGAGCAGTAAAATGAAACCTTTCCTTTTCTGTCAGGGACTGCTTTGGGGTGCTGGACTGTGAGTGGTGTATGGTAGACAGTGATGGCAAGACCCACCTGGACAAGTCATACTGCGCACCTCAGAAGGAATGCTTCGGTGGGATTGTGGGGGCCAAGAGCCCCTATGTGGATGACATGGGCGTGATCGGTAAGGCCTCTGCTTCAGAGCCGCGAGGCAGGAGGCGGCATGAGCGCTGCCATCTGATGCTGTCAGTCTCGCCTACGTGACGGGGATGACATTTCAGAATGAGTGTCTTCCCTGTCTCCTTAATCCCCTCTCCCAGCTGCTTTTGGCCAAGGTCCCCCAAGGAGCAGACAATTGCTTCCCCAGCTGGTGGCTTCTAAAGCAGGGGAAAGAATGAGGCTGAGGCTTTCTGAACCTGCAGATTCTTATAGATGGGATTTTCTGGTGCAGAAAACTTGATCAGGCTGGCCAGCAAGCTCCCCGTGAGCCAACCACGTAGCAAGAAAGCTAATGAGATGTGGAACTGTGTTGGACAGGGCCTCGGATGAGAAGGAAGGAGGAGATCACACATACACACTCACACACTGACACACACCCCATACACACACACACACTCACACTCACATACATACACTCACACACACTCACACACACCCCATACACACACACACTCACACTCACATACATACACTCACACACACACACACACACCATATATACACTCACACTCACACAACACTTTCACACACACACACACTCATACACACACACACACACTCACACCCACACACCCCATACACACACTCATACACACACACACACACACACACACACACACACACACCCCTCTGGGCTCTGAGCTGGCCAGACCATGGCTGAAGCATTCAGGCAGTCTGGGGGACATTCCAATCAAAGAGACAGATAACTTTTGGTTTCCTTTTTTATCAAGACTCTGAACTTAAATATTGCACTAATCGAAAAGATGATATAAAGCAGATAAGGGTTGAAAGGAAAGGAGATCTAAGGTCCAGCCTATTGCCTTTCTCACCAGTCTGAAATTAGTCTCACCCCAATTTAACTGGAGGATGAGGAAAGCACAGGATTTCAGGCAAGAAACTGATTTCGAGGTCATATGGGGACACACACCCTCTCACTTTACAGATGAGGAAGGTCAAGGCCCAGAGATGTTGGGCCACTTGACCAAGATAACATAGAATAGGAAGTAGGAGGAGCTCCAGGATTTGAATCCAAACCCCCAAACTCCAATTCTCTTTACCTTCTTTACTTTTGTGGTTGCTTAGCCATTTTTTTCAGTTGTAATTGACTCTTGGTCACCCCATTTGGGGTTTTCTTGGTAAAGATACTGGAATGGTTTGCCATTTCCTTCTCTAGCTCATTTTACAGATGAGGAAACTGAGGCAGACAGGGTAAAATGACTTGGCCAAGGTTATACAACTAGTTAAGCATCTGAGGCTGGATTTGAACTCAGGTCTTCCTGACTCCAGGCCTGGTGCCCTCTCCGCTGTGCCACCTAGCAGCCCCATGACACTACACTACATTGCTCTTTTTAAATCCTTGTCATCAAATCTTTATTAAATACCTGCTGTGTGCCCTGCACGATGCTGGGCACTTGGGGTATGAAAGCCAAATGAAAAAGCCCCAGCATTCAAGTCCAATGAGGAGGATACAACATGGACTGTGTAAATGTAGTACAAGGAAGGAACATGGTAAAGGAGAGGTCTGGCTAAGTTCTCCAGGAGAATGTGAGCAGGTCTCAGTGCATATCGTGGGAAGGAAAAGAACAAGCTAGAACCCCATCCCAAGGAGGGCACCCCGCTGGGGAGGGCACTGCTGGGGAGGGCACATCAATGGGGAGGACACACCGATGGGGAGGGCACTGATGGCCGTGCTAGGATGAGGACTGTTTGGTAAAACTGAACTTAACCTGGGGAAACAGGAAGCTTTGGGGTGTACAATAGCTATCTTTAAGGAGAGTTTGCAAGGAGGGAGATTTAGGCTCAGTGAATGCAAAACAGTTCCTTACAGCCCTAGATCTGATCCTTCTAGGGCTCCTATGTAGAGAAGGCATCAGACTTTATTGTGCCCAACTCCAGGGGGCAGACCTTGAGCGAAGTTAAAGGTATGGCTTTTAGCTCACCAGAGGGAAGTGTTTCCTAAGAAAAAGGGAGCGGGCTTCCTTGGGAGGTTAATGAGTCCTCTGCTCCAGGAAGTTTGGGGTAAAGCCTGGCTGACCACTTGTCAGGGATGGGGAGGGATTCAAGTTTTGGCTCATGGGCTCAAGCTCTAGGGTGAGAAGGGACACCTGGTCCCTTCTGTACCCATGCCATGGGAGTTCTTAGCCTTTGTTGGGTCATGTCCCCCTTAGACAGTCTGGAGAATCCTGTTTTTAAAATACACAAGATTATAGCGGAAGCCAATTACATGGAAATACAGTGATCAAGATCTTTTTAAAAATAAGTTCAGGGCCCCTGCTATAAGGTGTAATACATTCTCTGATTTCCCTGGCAAACATAGTCATCAAGCTTCCTGTTAAAAGTCTGTTATGACGAGTGGTCTCATTGCCTCCTGAGACATCCCCTTCCACTTTGGGACAACTCTAATTGTTGAGAAAATTTCCCTGACATCCCAAAAGTGCCTATTTGCATTGTACACATTCACTGTACACATACACTGGAGCCAAACAGGACTATCCTAATCCCTCCCCTCATAATATTCCTTCCAATACATGTAAACAACCTCCATGATCCTCCTAAGTCTTCTGTCCTTCAGGTTCAATGTCCTCATTTTCCCACAGCCCACCTTCATATTATGTTCTTGGGGAGCACCGCCATCACGACTGCCCTCCCAGCTACTCTCCAGCTCATCGGTATTCTTCCTAAAATATGATTCCCAGAAGTGAATATAATATTCCAGATGTGGTCTGTCCAGGGCAGAGTGGAGAGGGACTCTCATCTCTCTAGTCCTGAAGCCAACGCCACTCCTTATACAGTCTAAGATCATGTTAGCTTTCCTTGGCTATCATCTCCCACAGTTAATCCCCATTGATCAATCAACCACCAATCATTTATTAAAGATCTAACCTATGACAAAGTGACAAGCTTTGGCTCTGGTACCATTAAGCCTACAGCCTACTCATTGTAATCCAGGACGAGGGAAAACTTGAATTATTTTCAGAATGGAAATGGGCACGCTTTTCCTCAACTTAGTTTTGGAATATTAATTTTTGGACCCCGAGTTTAAGACTTTCTATTGATCCCTCTTAAACTAAGCTAGATCTGGCCCAGCCTTCTAGCCTGTCAGAGGATCATGACATCCTTTCATCTCACTCCTGGTTCAATCTACAGACAAAGCTCTTGTTGGGGATTTTCAGTCATTCAATTACTTTCATCACTCAGCATCCCTCCCCATCCGTTCTACTGCTCCTTCCCCTTTGTTGCTCTGGGCTACCAGCAAGATGGTCCTGCAGTTTATGTTGAGAGCCACCAACTGACTCGGATATCTTGTTGAGATGAGATGTTTGATCTTTTCTTTTCTTTCTCTCTTCTGCTCCTTTCTTCTGTTATGTAACATTTATCTGTTATTTGTTTTTTAACAAAGGCGATGAAGTGATTACTTTGAACATGGTCAAGAGTGCCCCCGTGGGACCAGTTGCTGGGGGGATCATGGGATGTATCATGGTACTTGTCCTGGCCGTCTATGCCTACCGCCATCAGATTCACCGCCGAAGCCATCAGCACATGTCTCCTCTGGCCGCCCAGGGTAAGCTAAAGGCTCTCACCCAGTCCCCTGATAATGCTGAGGGCTTCATCCGGCTGCCCATATACATCCCAGAGACTGGCCTCTCAGACTGGTCCAAGGAAAGCTGTAATCAGCATACCCAGTTGTTCCAGACCTAAACATTTAATTAATGTCTGGGAGTAGGAAGAACCAGTAAAATCACAGTACCAGGGCTGTGGGTCTGTTTTCTATGCAGATACAGATGTTTACCTGCCTGATGTCTGGTTTTGATTTTCCCTTTGCATCTTCTCCTAATTCCTTTCAAGGGTGAGTCCCATGAGCCTTTGCTGAGAGCTTTATTTTGTTTCCCAGAGGCTCCCCAGCATCTTGTCCCTTCTCATCTGGCACCAATCAGCCTTGACAGGACTCTGCTCAGGCTAGGCAGAGATCTCAAATCCACCAGAAACATTCTCTCCTCTGTCCTGGGGAGAAGCATGCTGCCTATGCTATTATGCCAGGCTGGTGACTCAGAATACTTGGGCATCATGTCTCCCCAGAATGGCAGACTTCTCGTGGTGCATATTGTTATTATGGGTATCTACTGCTGGGCATCTTATTTAAAACATGACTGCATGTTGTTGATGTGATTAGCCTGTTACAGCTTGGCTTTGACCCTGCCCTGCCCTCTGGCAGCACCAGGATTACCAGAAAATTAGACTGCTTTGTCACTGTTAGAACTAGATCATGGCTGTTATCCAAGCCTGCCATTTTATAGAGATAGCCATTGGGACTCAGAGAAAGGGAACTGATTTACCCAAGGTCACATGGTGAGCCCAAACTCAAACCTAGATCTCCTTACTTCTAATCTAGAATTCTTTATACCAAGCTTGCTGCTTTTTTTAAGTAGCATTCACCTTGGCAAGGGCAGTACAGGAGATGGAGGGCTGGCCTTGAAGTTAGAGATTCCTGAGTTCCAGTCCTTCCTTTGACACTGACTGCCTGTGTGACAATGCACACATCACTTCAGCTGTCACTGTGCCTCAGGGACCTCTCTAAGACCACATAGAAGTTCAAATGGGTTCCTCATCAGAAGCAATTTCCCCAAAGGGAGCTCCCTCTACTGATGGACTCACCAACCCACAATGAAACACAATGGGGGGTAGCCGGGAGATGTTGATTGTCACCCAATATTACTTTATCGTTTGACTTTTTATCTCTAAAAATGGGTTGCTGAGAAGAGTCACCAGGGGCTTTTCAGCCCAATCCGAGCTCTCATTGTGGCTCTGTCCTTTCGTGTGTAGATCTCTGAGCTAGGGGGTGGAATGCTCCATCCCTCCCACTGATTTTATTCCCTTTATGGAGAGGTGTTTGGGAAGAAGTTGGAAGTCAGATGGGCATCTTACATGTCTTTTCTTTCCCTCCCACCACCCCCTACCTCAATGGCCTTGAGAATCTACTCATCTTCCTCACAGAGAGCTCTTCCTGCCACTGAGCAAAGTGCTACTGTCCAGCAGAGCATTAAAGCAGGGAGTATATTTAATGAGATCATTTGACCAAAAGTCTTTGTTTCTGTTGCTGGATAGAAATGTCAGTGCGCATGTCCAACCTGGAGAATGACAGAGACGAGAGAGATGATGACAGTCACGAAGACAGAGGCATCAGTAAGTATACCATGCCCCTGTCCCATTGCATGCTGGGACCCCTGATCAGGGCTCTCATCCTTTCTTGAAGCTCTGGCCTCATTTTCCAATTGGAGATGCTCAGACTTAGGGTTTTTTAGTGACTTGCTCTCATTTCTCTCTAAGTTAAGGCCAAATGAGTGATTTTATTTTGTTTGGAAAGTCTTGAAGAATTGAGTGTGATTCTCTCTAGTTTTTCTTTCATTGCTTGATGTATG
>CM053586.1:352793942-352835305 GCA_028646515.1 Pseudochirops corinnae
ACCTGTACAACAAAGGAAATGGATGCATTTCCTGTCCAAAGTCTCTTCCACGTCCAGCAAAGGGCTGTAGTCAGAGGACTAAAATTCAGATCCTGTCTCTGACACCACCCAAATGGCTTGAGACAAGTGACCTAACATCTCAGGACCTCCTTCTGTGGAAAACAAAGGAGTTGGACAAGATGATGTCCTCCATCTTTTTCTACCCTTCATTTATGACCCATGAATAATGTCAATGGGCAGCTGAGTGGTACAATGGACAGAGCATTGGACCTAGATTCAGGAAGACTGAATTTAAATCCTACCTTAGACACTTCCTAGCCATGTGACCCTGGGCAGGTCATGTTACCCCTATTTCCCTTGGTTTCCTCCTCTGTAAAAATAATAATAATAATAATAATAATAACAATAACACCTCCCTACAAGCTTCTTATGAAAATCAGCACTTTGCCATCCTTAAAGCTCTATATAAATGCTAGATGTCATGATATTTTTATGTTAATATCTCATTTACCAGATGTGTGAACTCCATTTTCTTAACTATAACACAGGAGGTCAGAACGAGATTCATCTCTAAGGTTCCTTCCATTTCCAAGACCTATGATCCTAATGTCAGAAAACCAAAGATATGGAACAGTTTGAGGCAGTTTGGGATTGTGTCCAGAGTACTGGATTTGGAGTTGGGGGACCAGCTTCAAATTCTAGCTCTTTGACTTACTCCCAAGGTGATATCAGTCCTGGGGCTCATTTTCTCTGTTGATAAAATGAGTAGACTGGGGTCAGTGATTTCTAGGAGACTTTCTATCCCCAAATCTGTGCCCCTAAATCTGGCCATTCCTCAAGCTTCATATCTGATGCCTCCTTAAAAATGCTTCCTCCATCTCCCTTTTCCAAAATAGAAATTGTCTTCTGCTTACCACAGTCCTTAGCACTTCCATCCTTCAAAAACACAGATGTACTAGCATTGAAAGAACCCATTGGGGAAAACAAATGGACATGGATAGTAAAGAATTAGTGTGTGTGAATAAAAATGAATTGCATTTGTCTTCCCAGTTAGCAACACTCGATTTATAGCAGCAGTGATCGAACGCCACGCGCACAGCCCGGAACGGAGACGTCGGTACTGGGGTCGATCTGGAACAGAAAGTGACCATGGTAAGGACCCCACATCCAATGGTCTTGGCTGTGGGTCTGGTGTGTCTCTACTCAGACCCCTTTGTTCATTCCTGAAATGTCTTTAGGTAAATTCTTATGATGTGGCATCCACCAAGACACTGTCCAGCTCTAGAATTCTAGGTCGGTTTGCTCATAACTCATCCTTAGCAACCCAGAGGAATGATGCTGTTTAGTAGTCCAGAGGACTCCCTAAGTAGGCTGATACATCCCAGGTTCAGTCAACAAGCATTCGTCATTGAGAATAGGACTGGTGCCAGGTGTTGTGGAGACATAGGAAGGCAAAACAAGCCTCTGCCCTTAAGGAGTGCCCATTCGGTTTTTCCTTAGAATTCTTTTCTCTCTACTCAGGATGTCTGCATTGAATCAGCTCAGCTGATCCATGAGGGCAGAGCCCCACTGTGGGGGTCCTGGAATTGGAGCCCAGAATCCCTGGGGCTAAATTCTGCCTCAGACACTCTGAAAACAATCACTGACTCACAGACCTCAAGCTCATTAGGACCCTAGGCTAGACAGTGGCCCAGCCCCCAGCATCGGCCCAAACATTGGGATTCATTCGCTTAGTAAACAGTTATTAAGTGTGATGCTGCCTATGGCCAGTACTGTCATGTCTGCACCCTTAGACTAAGAGCCCCAAGCTGGACCTCGACTTGAGGGGTCATGGTTGCTTCTGCCTCTGTTCTGTGGCCTTCAGAACAATTCAGTTCAATTGAACAGGCATTCATCTATGTGCCAAGCACTGTGCTAGGCATGGAGGTGGGGAGGACATTCCAGGCATTTGGGATAGTTACAGAGAGACAGATTTCAATCCAATATAAAGGAAGGTTCCTTCTAATTAGCATTATCCCTAAAGTAGATTGCTCTTCCTTGGAGTTAGAGGGCTCTCTTTTCCCAGAAGTATTCCAAGGGAGCCTGATTAAATATTTGAAGGTATACTAATGAGGGGTTTTGCTAAGAGCTAGGTAATCTCTGAGGTCCCATTGGGACAGCTTCCTTGGGCATTGGACATGTAGCCAAACCAGGCTGCCTACTATTCCCCACAAAAGCCCATCTCCCTCCTCCACCCCTTTGCACAAGCTGTGCCCCCATGCTGAGGATGCTATCCTTCCTCTCTTCCACCTATTACAATCCCTCCCTCACTTCCAGGTCCAATTTTAATAGTATAAAACTGCATCAGGACTTTGGGAGAATACCCTGTACTTTGCATTAAATTCTCTATACGGGGTATTTCCCCCAAGGGAAAGCAAACTCCTTGAGGGCAGGCTCCATTTCCTGTGTGTGGTGCATAAATTGTTTGGAAAATTCCTAGCCACAAAATAGAAGACAAAGTTCTAATTCAGATCGCTTGGGGAAAAAATTTAAAGTTCAACTTTATTTTGTAAATTAGAACCTTGACTTTAAAAATGACATTGCCATTCCACGATCCTTTCTACCTCCAAAATGTTGGGACCATAAACAGATTCTTCAGGCATGAGACCCTGAAAATGAACTCAGCTTCACATGGTACAGACTGGGTCACTTTCCAGAACAGTCTTTCAAAGCCTGGTCTTTAAATGAGTACAACAACCATCCTTTGAAAGAGCCTGGTTTGTGATTGGTCATGTCCAAGGGCGCTAGCTCCAAGCTGAGAGGAAGCTGGGAATGGTTCACTCCCTCCTCACCACCTTCCCCAGTCCTCTGAGGCCTGAGCCCATGCTTGGTAGAGCCCAGAGGCAAAGTTATGATGGCCCATTCACTGCCCTCTTGTCTTGGTGAATGAGGGAAGGGAAGCAGAGGAAAGGCACCAGGAAGAGAAGGAGAGAGATCCAAAAACCACAGAGCCCGGCTCAAGCTTTGGGTTCCCTTCCTTTTCCCCCAGTCATTGAATGCCTTTTCTCCCTGAGTCGCAGAAAAGAGTTCACTGTGTGATGGAGCCAGTGGCAGGCTGCGTGGTCCCCAGGGCCCTCCAGAAATCCGTCACCCTGAGCTGCTGATGCTCCTGTCTCCCCATCAGCCAGGTCAGAGTGTGCTTGAGGCTGATTCTGGAGCCCAGGACTGCTGGGAGGGGCAGAGTGGACCCTCCATTTAGTGCTGTAATACAATACCTGATTTCTGGAAGAAGGTTCTACTGCCGCTCATTGGCTCCGCCTCTTCATGAGGCCATCTAAGCATGCCAATGGGGTCTGATGGAAGTCCTGCCCATCCCATACTGGTGGTGTGACTGGACAAGTCAGAACCTGCCTGTGCCCTGGGCAGCATCACAGTGCTCTCAGTTATAAAGAAGGTACCAGCTTAGACTGGCAGAGGGCAATTCCTTACTTGGGAGTTCCCTATCCCTAAAATCACATCAGGGAGAAAGTATTCAGGCTCTTGACAAAATTCAATTCAAAAAACTTTTATTAAGCACCTACTGTATGCAAGGTATTAGGGATAGAAGCAGGTTTTGCTCTCACCCTTCTGCTAATGGTGGTTGGGGGGGGCGGTAGAATCAAGCAACAGGCTTCTATTAAGTGCCTACTGTGTACTTGGTAGATCACAAAAGTAATTACCAAAAATTTTAGGAGGGAACAAGAATAACCACAGCGGGGCTCCTTTAGGACCCTGAGCTGAGCCTTGCAGGAAGTTGGGAGTTATATGAGAAGGGACACCTTATGCAAAGACATGGAGATGGGGGTGGAATTCTGAGTTCAGAAAACAGCTAGGAGCTCTCTTTGGTCCAAAAAGAAAACACATGAAGGGGAATAATGGGAGAGGAGTCTAGAAAGGTGAGGGGCAGCCATGCCGCAGAGGGCTTTAAATGCCGAGCCGAGGCATTTGTATTTTTCCCTAGAAGTAACAGTGAGCCATGGGAGATGTTTGAAGAGTGGAGTGACACCGTCAGACCTATGTTGCAGGAGCATTCATTTGGAGGAAGGATTGGGGACAGGATGGACTGGCAGCACCAACCCTGCCTGGGAACTAGGATTGTGGCTATGAGAGAGAAGAGGAGAGGATAGATGCATGGATAGATGGATAGATAGATAGACAGACAGACAGACAGACAGACAGACAGATAGATAGATAGATAGATAGACAGACATAGATAGACATAGATATAGATAGATGGATGGATCAATGATGGATAAAGAAATAGGTAGGCAGATAGATACATACATATATGGCTAGATATAGATACATATATACACATATATATACACATACCTATATATGAAATATTTAGATAGAATTGAGAGTTGATTAGATATGGGGGTGGGGTAGAGTGACAAGGTGAGGAAGAGAGAAGGGGGAAGGGTCGAGAATGACGGACAATGACCGGGTTGCGAATCTGGGTGACTGGAAGGACAGTGGTTCCCTCAATAGGGAAAGGGAAAGTTAGAGTTGGGTTTAGGGACAAGGAAGGTAATTTCCATTTTGGACAAGTTGAGTTCGAGATGCTAAGGAAATCGCCTTATGTAGACGTCCAGTGGGCCATTGAGTGCCTATCGTGTGCCAGGCACTGTACTGAGCATGGAGGATACAAGTGAGGAAGACAGTCCCTGCCTTCAGGAAGCTTATATTCTAATGGAGGAAGAGAACCAATAGAGGGTCCTGGGAAGTAGAGGATTAGGGGGGATTGCACCAAGGGATCATGAGGAGACAGCCAGGAGGTGGAATGCAAGCTAGAACCCTGGCCAGATGGGGCTAGAGCTCACTTGCCTTATGAGGGCCAAGGCAGAGTACAAAGTCCAGGTGGGAAATGATGAGGATGGTCAGAGAGCTGATGACCTGATGAGGGGACCCCAGGGAAGCCACTCAGAGGTCTGGGCCCTAGAAGGGTAAGGCAAGAGCTCGCCTAGGAGGGCTGGGGATGAGGCCAGTCTAGAAGATGCCCTCACATGGAGCGCAGCCCCCCCAGCTCTGAGCCCTTGGAAGCACAGACCGCCCAGTTCCTTTGGCCCCGAGGCTGGAGGCTGTGATGGGGTGGGGGCCTCCTGGGAGCGTGACACAGACCTTGACTGTTGCAACATACTGACCTTCCAGGAAATAGAAGCATAGAGAACAAATAAGCAGCTTCTTCAGAAAAAGATTCTCTATTTTTTTTGAGAGTCACAGCTGAGATTTATGCTCCCCTTTCCAGCTACACCAAGCGCCCCCTCACACGCACCCACAGCTCCAGTAGGATGTGTATGGGATGGTACACTGGAGAGGGAGGACATCAGATCAGGTCACAGGAGACAGGAAAGGCCTCATGCAGCCGGCACACTTGAGTGATCCTTGAAGGAGGCAAAGGATACCACCAATAGGGCTGAAGAGGGAAAGCCTTCCAGTGTGGACAGCTAACTGTGTGTGTAAAGGTGTGGAGGCTGGAGAATATTCTGTATGGGAGAGCACAGAGAGGCCATGTGAGATGCAGCATGCACTGTATTGAGGGGAGTAATGGGAAATCAATGCAGAAAACATGCTGGAACTAGATTGTGAAGGGCAAGGGCCAGATAGAAATTTGTAGGAAGACGTGAGTTCAAGTCCTGCCTCAGATACTCTCTCTATGACTGGGCATTATTTAGTCTGTGTCCCACTTTCTTCATCTAAAGTAAAGGGGGGATGATCACAGCACTCACCTCCCAAGGTGGTTGTGAAAGTCAAGTGGATGAACATGGGAAGTGCCTTGCAAAACTTAAAACCCTATGTAAATTCTACCGCTCACTGTTGTTATCGTCAGGTTTATTTCTTTTAAATCCTTATTATGGTCCTCACAGTGATAGGAAGCACTGATGCTTCTTAAACATGGACACGGCCGGGTCAGGCCTGTCTCTGCCTTCCAGGTCATTACTGTGGAGGCTGCGCAAACCCTGCGGCAGAAGAGGGAGAGGCTTTAGGCAGGAGGAGCCCGGGCAGAAGGGGCCTGAGCCAGGGGAGCCGGCCATGGGCATGGCAAGAAGGGAGCCGAGGCAGGGCAGGTTCTGGAGCTGAAATCCCTAAGCCAGGGCATCTGCTGAAACTGGGGTCATCTGCCAAGCACAGGGGATTTGTGGGAATTTTCTGTTGCTGTTTTTCCACTAAGTATTTGCCATACACACACACACACACACACACACACACACACACACACACACACAGGACCTTTAATAGAATCAAAGATTTAAAAGGACCTTGGAGTTCCTATACTTCAGGGTTTTTACCCCGGGGGTTGGGGGATCGTGGACTTGCCTTTTTTTTAAAGAGTTTGAAAACTGTATTTCAATATAATTAGTTCCTTTGTAATCTTATGTATTGGATTTAATGTGTTCAAAAGTGTTTTTCTGAGAAGGGCCCCATAGGCTTCACCAGGGCCAAGGAGTCCTTGAGACAACCAAGGTTAAGGGTCCTCTGATCCCACAACGTCCAAGGCGCCACATCCCCTTCCAAGCCGCGGCCTCTCCTAGATCTGCTCCGCCCCCTCCCCTGGGGCTTGTGTCATTAGCAGCGGTGATGGCCGTTGTTCGCGATAACATAGCGCTCTAAGGTCTGAATATGCCTCCTCTCGCTTGATCTGGTTTCCAGTCACTTCTAACGTTCCCTCAAACCACCGGGAACTGGATTGCCGCGTGTGTCTTTTCAAACCCGAGGTGTGACTGACATTCAAAGGCTCACTTTGTAGCTGCCTGGAATAAAAACGCAAAGAAAACAGTCCCCTTCAAGTCCTAATACCAAGGTATTTTCTGCACTATCGAAAAGGCCTTTCTCACATTTGCCTGGAGAGAGAATCGCCTTCTTTGTCTCCGTGTGGGCCTGTGTTTTCAGCCACAAAACCCTTCTGCTCCTCTGCCTGCAAATGCATCAATTCTGCAGCCCCCAGAGAAGCTGACTGATGCTAACCATGAATGCGGTACCAATATTCATGGCTTGTTGCTTCTGGAAACTTTGAAAGGGATTTTTTTTTTTTTTGCAATATTTAAAAATGTGTCAGGATCTTGGAAATTGAATCCTTTGATCAGTAAGACCATTTTCTTTTCAAAGATATTCCTTAGAATACCAAAAAGGATGAATCTTTAAATAGGGTGAGCTGGCTTAGACAGAGAATAGCTGATTGGTTCACTAGCAGGTCTCCACCAGCCGCCAGTGTGCTGGCGATAAAGATTCAGAGGCAGGTAGGCCTCTGCCCTCCAGTTACTTTTCTAAGCCTGACCTGAATTCTGTAGACTTTTCTTTGAAAATATTCATTGCATTTCACTGGTTTCTTTTAAAATAACTCACTCGAAAATCTGACTGGGTTCACAATCATGTATTAAGCACCTACTACGTGAATTCTGAGATGGGCTGGTCTAACCCCGACCTCCAGGCTCACATCTCCAATTCCCCATTGGACATTTCAAACTGGATCTCCGCTTGATATCTTAAACTCAGCCTGTCAAAACTGACCTCATTCTCTACCTCCCCCCAAAACAAATCCTGGCTTCTTCCTGGCTTTCCTTTAGTGTTAAGGGTGCCACCATCCACCCACCCAGGCTCCCAACCTAGATGTCTTCCTGAACTCTTCACTCTCACCACCCCCCATATTCAATCAATGTCAGCTCTTGTCATTTCTGCCTCAATAGCTCTCAAATACTACCCCTTCTCTCCTCTGACGTTGCTGCTGCCCTGGTTTAAGCCCTCGTCACCTAAAGTTTGCACTATTGCGATAGCTGCTGGGTGGTCATCCTTTCTCAAGCCTCTCCCTTCTCCAATCCGTCCTCCACTCAGACCAAAGCCCAGGTCTGATCAAATGCCCGTTATTTAGTAAACTCCAAGAATTCCCTATTATGGTCACCTCCAGGAGCAAACGTAAAATCCCCTGCTTTGCTTTCAAAACCCTTTACAAACCTGACTTTCCAGTCTTCTTTGACCTCACTCAGCCCCATGGACTCTGGGATTCAGTGACACCGACCTCCTTGCTGTTCCTTACTCCTTCTTCCTTTAGAGGCTTTGGCCCCACTGTCCCCCAGACCGCCTTTGCTCAGCCTCCAGGCTTCTCTGGCCTGAAGTCCCTCCTTGTGTGAGGAGCCTTCCCAGTGTTCCTTGACAGTGTCTTCCCGCTGAGACTCTTCCCACTTTTTCCTTACTATTTCTTGTCTCTGTGTGGTTGTTTGCCTGTTGTCTTCCCCGTTAGACAATGAGCTCCTCGAGAGCAGGGGATTTTCTGCTTTTCTTTCTATCCCTGACCCTTACCACATAGTAGCTGCCTAATAAATGTCTATTAACTGTGATCACAAAGACAAAAATGAACAGTTTCTGCCCTCCCTACTGGGGAAAACAACATGTCCATCAGCCTTGGGGTTTCAAACTAGACCTGGGAGGGACATCAGAGGGCATTCAGTCCAGCCCCTTTATTTTTCAGATGGAGAAACTGAGGCCCAAAGAGATTATGGTTTGCCTATGGTTTACCCAATGTGTAAGTGGAAGGACTAGAATTAGAACCCAGCTCCCATGACTCTATGTTGTACATTCTTCCCATAAACCAATACAAAGCAAAGGTGAAGAATTGGGACTGGGAAGCACAAGGAGCATGTGGCCATGAGAGGAATCTGGGAATTCCAGGAGGGAATGGGAGGAAGAGAAATCTTCCCAGGCATGGATGGGGTATACTGCAGTACGTGCCAGTGGTGATGCAGGCTAGATGTGGTGTCAGAATGGGGAAAATAGCAAGGACCCCAGCTTGACTAAAATGTAAACGCACAATGAAGAGTCAAAAGAAATCACTCTGAAATGCTTACTAGCTGCGTGACCCTGGACACGTCACCTCACCCTGTTTGCCTTGGTTTCCTCATCTGTAAAATGAGCTGGAGAAGGAAATGGCAAATCACTCCAATATTTTTGCAAAAAAAAAAAAGTCGAAACAGGGTCATGGAGAGTCAGACAGCTGAAAAAAATAATAAAACTTCTTAAGAAGGGGAGTGATGTAGTCGGGTCTGTTATTGAGGGTTATCACTTTGGTAGCTGTATGGAACATGGATTGAAGAAAGGAGAGCCTGGAGGCAGAGAGACCAATTAGCAAGTGCTTGCAGTAATGCAAGTGATAGGTGATGAGGACCTGAGTCACAGTGGTAGTCAAGTGAATGGAGAAGAGACAACTATGAAAGGTGCCAGGAAGGTGGAATCCATAACACCTTCACAGGATGTAGGGATGGGAGGGGGGGGTGGGGAAGTGAAGAGTGGAAAATGACTCTGAGGTTGCAAACATGAACAACTTAAAGGACTGGGGTACCCTGGACAAAAATAGGGACATTGTGAGAAGGGGATTTGGAGGAAAGATGGCACCATTTTGGATGTGCTAGATTAGAGATGCCCCTTGGACATCTGAGTGGGATTGTCTATCAGGCAATTGATGATGCAGAGCTGGAGCTCTGGAGAGAGATGACGGCTGTATATAAAGAGGGGTAGACTAGGAAGGTATTTTTGTTTCCTGAACTGCCCTCCAAGCCTCCAATTTCTCTTTATTTCTTCTCCAGGTTATAGCACCATGAGTCCCCAAGAAGATAGTGAAAATCCTCCAGGCAACAATGACCCATTGTCAGCCGGGGTCGATGTTGGAAACCACGATGAGGATTTAGATCTGGACACACCTCCTCAGACAGCAGCCTTGCTAAGCCACAAGTTCCACCACTACCGACTACATCACCCTACCCTCCATCACAACCACCACTTACAGGCAGCAGTGACAGTACATACTGTGGATGCAGAATGCTGACAACCTTATCTTCCCCTTGAAGAGAAGAAAAAATGGAAGAGAAAATGGAGAGAGGGGCTGGGGTGGAGGTGGGCTGTGGAAGATGGAAATTCATGTTGAAGAATCAGCTGGTGTCTGGGTGTTGCTAGGAGTGGTCAAACTCATTTCCTGCTTGTTTTTAAATGGTTAAGAACAACAAATTACATTTAGGAGAATATGAAGCTGGCTTGGAAATGGAGGGGAAATAAAGTCTGATTAATGGACCTGCCATAACATGAATAAAATGGGAGAGAAAGCAGAGCTCCAAACACAGGGATGAAACTTTCAAACCTCTCATCAAGCAGAGCTGGAGGAATGTGTCGCGGAGCTGGGGCCATGCAGCTTTCCTTAACTGGAAGAGTGTAAATCCATGAGAGCTGGGACCCAGGAAAGCAAGACGTCCAGCTGTTATGTACAACCAGTTGGGTTTCCTTGTTTGTTTCCCAAGATTCTACTTGGTTTCTAAAAGATTCATTGAGCTTGCGTTTGCTAAATGGGACCCACAAGGATAAGGTTGAAACAATGCATCTCAAAATTTCTAAGTAAAGGATTATTTTTCTACTATTTATTGAATTTACAAACATTCATGACCTTTGGGAGGGGTGGGGAGTGAGGGAGAAGTCTTGGATGCAACCATCCACAAATAGAACTGCTGGGTTTTTTGTGGGACAGTGAAGCAGTTCTTTCCTCAAGGATTTCTCTTACTCACTTAGCTGATGCACTCCCACTGCCCCACTCTGCAAAGTGGGAAAATGAAGAAATCCTTCGGACTTGTTTACCGGAATATTCTTTATTAAGTCATTTTGCAAGAGCGGACATCATGAGTTGTAATGCAGTATTCTTTCTGTGTGTTTGATGGGCATAAGCAGGGGCTAAAGAGAAGCAAAAGAATCATCCAGAGAGTCCTGGGTGTCTCCAGGCTCAACTTTTCCCCAGGTTGCTGATCCCACCCTAAGAGGTCCAAGCACCACCCTGGGAGCCTCTCCAGCAAGGGAAGACAAGGCTTCATGTCATGGCGGATCACCGGGAGATCCACAAATGAAAATGACATCCTGTTTTGATTTGGGGGCTATTGGCCACACCAGCAGAGAATAAAGCAATGTGCTGTAAAATTCTGCTCCTTATAAAAGATTTCATTTGAAATTTTAATTAGAAGTTGCTGTCAATTTCCTGGAACTTAACACTACTTTGAGATTCATACAGGGATTAATCAGATCTGTCTAATACAACATGGAACATCACAATGGAAAATTAATGTTCTAATAACAGTGTTGTATTTTAAATTCACATTTGGTGATTCAGCTATGTTATAAAAACAGTTGCACAGTGCATATGGTAAATCTCATTTATATGTAGGGTTTTGTTTCATTTTTTTAAGTCACAGAATACTGTTTTAATGATAGGGTACTTAATACTGTATAATGTAAAATGTGGTTCTTAAGGAGTACAGTCAGTAACTATATGTGTGCTATCCAGAAGCCCCTTTATACTATGTATAAAATTGCAGTCTCTAGTGAAATAAAGTGTATATAAAGTCGGGTTTAGTAGATTGTTTTGACTCTGTAGTGTGATTTGTTAACTCAGCCCCTGGTACTTGGGGGCTCATTACATCATCCTTTCAAGTTTACCATTTCACAAAGGAACTCCTGTGGTATTGCCCATGGGCCAGTTTGGGGCTTTCTGATTTTGAAATGATGACTAGTCTACAGAATACAGTGAGATGAAATTTTAAAACTTCTATCAAAAATGTATATCCGTAGCCTGTTCTGTCTAACTAATTCATTATCACTTAAAGAAAAGCAGAGATTCTCTTCTGGCCAGGGAGATAGTTGGCAAGTCCCCTAATTCCTGCCCCCCCACCCACCCACCCATTCCACTTCCTATCCTTTTCTAAAGCTGGGCTCCTAGTGGAATGGGAAAATATTCCCTCAAGGATGGGAATCTTAGGTTTTCAAAAGAAAAGAATCCCTGAGACTAAAGTATTAAAACATCCAAAGACTAGACTAGGAAGGAATTTATAGTTGTTGAGGTAAGAGTCACCTGTTCTTCACTTTGGAGGAAAGGAATTTGAATGTTTATACCATCTGCTCAATGCCTTGTGAATCATGGAACACCATGGAGAAATTCAATGGATGCGAAATGGAGCTGAAGACAAATAATGACTTGCCTGCCATCCAGGAAAATGGAGGTAGGTGGGTGGGTTATATGATGAGAGTATAGGAGAACAGATGGACAGCCCAACTGGTGTATTGGCACTCGGGAATTTTTTTAAAGTCCTGAAGGAAGATACTCAGCATGCCAGCTACTGTCCATCCTCCTCATGCAAGATTTAGGAAGAAATATTCAAGAATCCTGCAGAATGAGAAGCCACGGATTGGTTGTGACCTGTGCTACATAGATAATACCAACAAACCTGTGTGATAGAGATCACAGAGTCAGCCAACAATTGATTTACACTGGGTTAGGAAAAAGGAAGATGAAATTACTCTTAGAAGGCAGCAGAATATGAGGGAATCGCACAAAATCTTCAACTCCTTATGTCCTAATATAGGCAGCAGAATTCATTAAAAGTCATTCAGCTGGCATTTATTAAACATTGCATGTAAGACACTGCTAAGTGCTAGGGATACAAAGAAGACCAAAAAATGGTTTCTGTACTCAAGGATGTCACATTCTAATGGGGGAGATAAAAGAGTCAACTATTTATTAAATACCTATGTGCTAAACAGTAGAGACACAAAATTAAAAGACCACCTTATTCTCAATGATCTCACCATGCAACATACAAGATACATATAGAGTAGAGGGGAAAGCACAAGAAAATGGGAGTGGGGGCAGGGTGTTGAAAAGCCCTGTGCAGAAGGTGGAGCTTGAGTTGGATCTTAAAGGAACCCATGGAAGTGACAATGACAAAAAAGCATAAAATATCGGCTCATTAGCTTAAAAAGTGAGAGGAGAGATCTCCATAAACAATTTTACAACAGTTTTGACAGAAATGAAGTAAGAAATGAAAAACAGAAAAAAACATCCCTTGCATATACCTAGAGATGAAGGTATCAGGTCAACATCAGAAAAAACTTTATGACTTAAGTCTGCTCCAGAGTTCAAAGGTCCACTTTGCTTGTGAGTTCCCTGTCACTGGCAGTCAGAGCAGCAGTTCAGATGTTCAGGGCTCCTCTAGAAGGAATTCTAGTTAAGGCAATGGGTTTAGAATAGAGTGAATGAAAACAAGTTTGAGGTACTACTGGACACCCACCTAATTGGAAAAAAAAAAGTTAAATGATGAAATTCCATGTTGGTGCAGCTGTGGGAAAGCAGGCACACCACCGTGTTGTAAATTGAAGTGATCCTTTTGAAGCCCAATCTAACAATTCATTAGAAAAATAGCAGAAACCAGTACCACCTTTTTACTCTGATCCTCTCTGCTGGGATTTATATAATTAAAAGAATGAATAAAAAGTCATTTGCTACAGTGATTATATGTAACAATATGTAACAAAATATGAGAAATTCCTATACAAATATCTTTATAGCTGAACACTGGAGACAATTTATGCATCCAGTTACTGGGAAAAATCTAGATGAGCAATGATAAGGATATAACCTGATGTTATTATTGTGCTGGAAATTATTTTTAACAATGGATTGTTGAACTCAGCCAGTGATTACAAAGGCTTCATCAATAATAGGTCATGCCTGACTAACCTTCTTTCCTTTTTAGATAGGGTTATGAGTGCTGAAGACACAATTCACCTAAATTTTAGCAAAACATTTGATAGCCTTTTTCACATTATCGTGGGAAAGAGGGAGAGATGCACATTAGATGACATGGGGATTCATCATTGGTTCAATAGCTACCTCTAAAGCATCATCATTAACTGTTCAATATCAACTTTGATTTGCACTTGGCCCTGGGCTATTTAATGTTTCTATAAACCACTTGGAAGAATGTGTAGACAGCATGTGTCTGGGAAAAATCACTGACACACAGGATGATTCAAAAAGTTCTTCACAGCTTAGATTAAGGGTCATCCAGCTTCTTCTATAAAGGGCCAGATAGTAAATACTTGAGGCTTTGTACGGCAAGAAGCAAAATCAAGGATAGTATGTAATTACTTATATAGAGAGAAATCAAGTTTTGAAATTTTTTATTGATGAAATTCAAAATATGATAATTGAGTACAATTTTTTTTGTGATACGGATCTACTAAATAGAAATAAAAAATTTTGGGGGGGAATAACATTTAATTAGAGTTCAAATTTAGTGTTTGAAGTCTTCAAAATAATTGTAAATATTCATCTGTTGATGCTGATCTCTAATGAGATTTTACATATTTCATATTTTAAAATGTCTTCACACAGATTGGTAATGCCAAACACTGATATCAGTCCATAAGCATATGATTTTAACAGAGCATATTCATCACTTGGAAGGCCTTAACAGGGTTCTATCAGATTCTTGTCTTGAGAGCTTCCTTTTAGCATATTATTACATTGCCAGTTAATTATTTCATTTGAAGGTTGGGTAGAAGCTCCTCAATTGCAGTTAAATGAATTTTGAAATATGAGAATATATTTTCTCCCTTACATTGAGGTCCAAAAACCACTGTAGTAATTCCCACAGCTAGGGCCTAGAAAATACATCCACTGCAAATTTGCAGAAGAAGGGAGATCTCACTTCTTTAAATCTTGACAACATGAGAAGTAATAAAGAAGTTAGATATTACTTATGATTCAAGTCATGGTAGTTCTGTTCATTGAATTGACTTCACTGCAGTATAAGTTTTGCATTTAAGTGCTGTTTGGCTTTGTAATTTGAGGTTGAATTCATTAAGAAACATTAACAAGTCTGCAGCAGAAGCTAATTTCCAAAGCATTCAATAATCGTGGATGAGCAAAGTTCTCATTCAGACAAATTTCAATCTTAGCACTGAGCTGGAAAAATTGTAATAAAACTTTTGTTTTCTCTCTTCTTCTGACATGATGAGTATTCACTGGTAACAAAAATAAAATAAGATGTCAAGGAACCATGAAATCAGAGGTCCTTGAAATGCTGACGAGTTGTAAGTGGGATTTGTAGAGCCACTAACAGCAGAGTGAAGTAATGCCAGCACCCAGTGCGTTCTGTCCCAACAACTCCTCTCTGCCATTGGGGCGCAAGGCAGCTGTAGACAATACAGAAATGAACGAGCATGGCTGTGTTCCAGAAAACTTTATTTATAGTTGCTGAGATCTGTATTCCACATCATTTTCACATGTCACAAAAAATCATTCTTCTTTTGATTTTTTTTCAGCATTTAAAAATGTGAAAACCATCCCTAGCTCATGCACTTAAAACAGGCTTAAGGTTAGGGCTGTATTTGGCACGGAGGCTGGCAGGCTATAGTTTGCCCATGGACTGGTGGATGAGATCAATGAACCCAATGAATGGTATTTAATAGGAATAAATGTAAAGTCTCACACTAAGGATAAAAAAAATTAGTTTATATATTTTCTTCTTTTTTGCTTCTGTTTTCTTTGTTGTTTAGTTCTTTTTTCAGATGAGTTCAACTCTTCATGACCTCACTTGTAGTTTTCTTGGCAAGGATACTGGGGTGGTTTGCCATTGCCTTCTCCAGCTCATTTTGCAGATGAGGAAACTGAGGCAATCCAGGTTAAATGATTTGCCCAGGGTCACACAGCTAGTAAGTGTCTGAGGCTGGATTCGAATTCAGGAAGATGAGTCTTCCGAACCCAAGGCTCTGAGTTCTACCTACTCTGCCATCTAGCTACATCTTTTTGTTTTTCTTGGAACGAGGTTAATATGAAAATTTTGTTTTTCGTGTCTATACGTATTTAGAATGAGGTTTTTTTTTTCCCTTGCCTTCATGATATACAGAGGAGAGGCAGGGAGAAAACTAGGAACTAAAAATAAAATTGAATTTTTAAAAAATAGCTTTACGCTCGACCTCGTCTGCAGAATGCTCATTGGTATATGAGTTTAACTAGATAATCTGTAAGCTCCCTTCCAACTCTGAGATAATGTGAGTCTAAGAAAATAAGAAATACAAGGAAATATGGAAAGGCAGATAATACATGCAAAGCTAGGAAAGCAAAGTTAAAATAACATATACATCAAGCAGAACTATATCACAGCAAAGCAAAAACCTTGGAGAAATAAAAAGACCAATTGGGAGGGGAAGTAAAGGAGAAGTCAGCTGACCTGGCCATGAGTCCCAGCTCTGATGTTTACCCGCTTTGGGGCTTTTGGCAGGGAGCATCCCCCTCTGGGCCACAGTCTCCTCCTCTGCAAGATGTGAAGATTGGACCAGATGTAGGCTTCCTTTCAGCACTGACAGACTGAGTCTGTTCTTGCTATTAGCCTGGGAAATAATTCTGATTGTGCTGTTCTTTGGGGATGGGGAGGTTTTTTTAACTATTATTTTTAAAATGGTTTTTGTGGACACTTATTTGACTTGAAACAAATAAGAGAAAAATCTCTTTTTAGGACTTCCCCTCTATAGAAAAAACAGATGGTATTTACCAAATTTGGGATTTCTAAGCCTTTACTTCTTTCCACCCAGCTTTGCACAAATCAACTTGTGAAGTAAAGCAGCGACAGCCAAATAAAAGTGGTTTGAAGGGAACACAATTCCCCAACCCCTCTGTCTCCTCATCTTCTCTCCTCCCACTTGTTGAACAGTGGGTTCCCCTGCTGGGGCTCTGCGAGGTTTATGACAGCATGTTATCACTCTCCAGGGTCATACGAGGACCTTAACCTTCACAGCCCCTGGACAGGAAGAGCTAAATAATTCCTGTGTCATTCTTTGCCACTAGAAAGGGAAACCTGGTCTCTGTTGCCAGAATAAAAGCTAAGCCAGAGCTAGGCTTTTTGCAGCAAATCCCATCCATCACACTAGCTATCTGTTTATCTGCCTTGCAGTATGGACTCCATAAGGCTGGATTTCATTTGCAGATTCTCTCAAGGGTTTCTTTTCTGTTTGTTTGCATTTGGTGCTCAGGAGCCAACTTGTGTTAGAGCTTAGACCTCAGCCAATGTGTTTTTTGGAGTGGTTCTCCAGATTTAATAGGGCAACCTCATATTATAGTTGAGGGTGACTGAGGAATGTGCTATTAAAAAAAAAACCTGGGAGATCACTTAAATCTATTTCCCTGAGCCAGTGTCTTTCTGTAATAATTGCTAATGAAAGCCATGTGACTGGTAAAATAATAATTCCACGTAGCACAACGGTCTCTCCTTATCCCTGTCCTTTTGGGAGTTGCTTCTGAACTTCGTAAATAAGGATTTTCCTGGCAGGCAGACAATACCTCATTCAGAAATATAGGCATTTAAAACTTACTCATTACATTGTTAGCTCAATAGAAGCACAAATCAGATAGCAATAAATCTGTGTGAATTAAGTACGTAAACTCGTAATGTCAGGTTAAAAAGTGAATGTAGGGCTGTTGTCTTCTGACCCTTATTTCCTATTTCTCCTGTATAGGTATACCTAGTTTATTGAGCCTTTCAGATAAGACGTTTTTTACAAATTTAAACTTTGTGACAACCCTGTATGTAGCAAATCTATTGGCTCCATTTCTCCAACAGCATGTGCCCCCATTGTGTCTCTGTGTTAGATTTTGGTAATTCTCATGATATTTCAAACTTTTTTATTATAATTATATTCATTCTGGTCATCCAGGATCAGTGATTATATACCAGTCATATATATCATTGATATCTATCTAGATATATCTATCTATCCATCTTTCTAGATCTATCTAGATAAATATAGATGTGTATGTATGTATATACACTTACATCAGTGATATGTATCATTATATATCAGTCATTATTTTGGAGTACCACTAATTGGGTCATATAAGATGATAAACTTAGTTGATAAATATTGTGTGTGTTCTGATAGGTCCAACTATCTCTCTTTCCCTCTGACCTCCCTAATCCCTGAAACACAACAATATTGAAATTGGGTCAATTAGCAATTTTACAATGGCCTCTAAGTGTTCCAGTAGAAGGAAGAGTCCATCTATGTGACAAACTTCATTGTTGTCTTATTTTAAGAAATTGCCACAGCCACCCCAACCTTCAGCAACCACCGCCCTGAGGAGTCAGTAGTTATCAACACTGAGGCAAGACCTCCCACCAGAAAAAGATTATGACTCACCAAAGGCTCGGATGGTGGTTAGCATTTTTTTTTTTTAGCAATAGTGTTTTTTGATTAAGGTATTGTTTTTGTAGACACAATCCTATTGCACACTTAATAGAGTGTGAATATAACTTTTATATTCACTGTGAAAACAAAAATTCCTGTGACTCGCTTTATTGCCACAATCACTTTATTGTGTTGGTCTGGAACTGAACCTGCAATATCTCTGGAGGCATGACTGTATACAACTGGCTTATGTGTATTTGTTTGCATGTTGTGAGCTGCTTGAGGACAGGGACTGTCTTTTGTTTCCTTTTGTATCTCCAATGTTTAGCACAGCACCTGGGACACAGTAGGCACTTAATAAATCTTTATCACTTGATTGATTAATCCTGTTGACTCCCTAGTCCTACTTCTCTGCCCTCACACCTCTGGTTCATTGGTTTTTGCTCCTTTTCTCATCTCTTGATGTCATTATAATGAAGGGCAGGGGTTGGCCAGTGAGGCTAGTCTTTGACATATGCACAGATATTCCCTCATAATTTCAGACCTTAGGACACATGCAGATATCTTCTGCTAGTGTCCAGTACAACCACGTGGGAACCTTGGCCAGCTGCCTACTGCAGTTACTCAAGGGTCAATACTGTCAAAAAGATGAAAGAGCCAGAGACATAAGGTCATAAGCAAGGTCAAAAGCTGCAAAGGTCAAGGAGTATAAAGACTGAGAAATGGCAGTTGTGAGGTCTTTGGGGGAAAATAAGGGAGCTCACTGGGAGCCATTACAAAGACAGACAATCTTTAGTAGGAGTTTGGCAATGGAAGGGAGGAGATAAAGGATAAATTGAGAGAATGGCAAAGTCCAATCTGAATTTTCTAAGGATAAGGACAATCTGGATATGTCTGTAGATAGCAGACAGGAGGAAACTGAACATGGGAACTAAAAAACAATGATTGATTAATGCCGCTACCACAGGAGTAGTAAGGAAGAGATGAAAGGAATGGCATAGAAAAGGAAAAAGAGGAAGGGGGAAAATTCCTATTCATTGGAAGGTAAACTCCTTGAAAGAACTTTTGTTTTTGTGTTTAATGTTGGCTACACAGTATATATACATACATTCATACATATGTATGCATGTATATGTTATGCATGTATGTATACAAAATTGATAGATATGTGTGTATATACATTTTAATTTAAGAAAAACTGCCAATTGGCTCTCTTGTCAATTATTCAACAAATTTATTAAGCATCTAGAAAACCCAAAGCCAGTAACTTTGGCAATGTTAAGATGAATGAGATACATACAGTCCCTCTTTCTTCTCCCCTTCCCACATTACCTAGGACAGCATTTTGGATTCTGGGTCAAGTGAAAAGCTACACGGCATCACAAAAGGGGCAATCGCCTAAAAGTTAGAATTTGTCCATTCTGGCTCTGACTGCAGAGCTATTATTGGAGTCTGGGCTGCCTTTGGGTAAGTCACTTTATGTCTCTGGGATTCTGTTTTCTTCATTCCTCTCTGGGCTCTGTTCTGACTCTCTGGACTTCTTTCTCCATCACAACTCAGCTGCTCTCTCTCCCTGGTAGATCCCTTCACTCCTGTGGCCCCTTCCATTAATCAGGCAGCTCTTTCCGTATGCTCCATCTGAAGAATACCCAGGATAGCTACACTCACTCCTTTCCCCACCTCTGGGCTAACTTTCAGCACTCTGGACTTTGCCATCATGCCTGCAAAAGTCTCTTTTCCCTGTCTCTCCCTTCCTAGTTCTTCTGCTTTCTTTTTATGATTTTTCTTCCCCCATCAGAATGTAAGTTCCTTGGGGACAGGGAGTTACATTTACCTTATTATTATTATTATTATTATTTTTAAAATTATTATTATTTCTCTATTTGTATTATCAGAACTTGGCACCATACCTGGCACAGAGTGAACCTTAGTAAATGCTCAATGACTTGACTAACCTTGTTGACTCTGTTTCCTCCTCTGTAAAATGAGGGCTTGAGATGATTGGACAAGATGATATCAAAAATCTCACCCAGTTCTAACATGCTACCATCTATGAACAAATGTAGGTGAGTCAAGTTCTCTTATAATACTTATGTGGTGACCTGATTTCCTCTGGGCAGTTTCAGGGTATCAGCAGGGGATCCAATACAGAGATAATCCAAAAACAGAAAGCTTTTGTCTCCTTTACTTAAAGTAGAGAGAATTTTAAAATAAACAGAAACACACAGCAGTAGAAGTGGCCCCTTATAAAACAGATGTTCACTGGGTCAAGAGAACTTGGATATGACGGAAAAGGAGAGTTGGGATCACTCTTAGTCATCGACCAAGTATTGTTTGAGTGTTTCCCATATGCAGAGTAGTGAGCTCCAAAGACCTCACCCAGGCTCTTTAAAAAACAGTATTTTTTACATGTTCCATTCATCAGCCTAGAGTGAAAGAAGAGAAGTCCTAGGATCATAGCCTTAGAACTGGAAAGGGGTCTCAGAGACCAGCAGAGGAAACTCATTCATTTTACAGATAGAGAAACTGAGGCCAGAGAGATTAAGTGATTTACTTGTCCAAGAACAGAAAGATGATCCTTACCTAATGGGATTGTGGACTCCAAACAGAAATTAGTGATGAGTAAGTGATGAGACGGCTGCTATGGTTAAAGCTGGAAGGAACCTTGGAACAAAGAATGTCAGAACAAAAAAGAGACTTTTCATGCCAGAAGGCACCAGAAAGATAATTTATTCTAATCTCCTTATTTTTATAAATGAGGAAACTGAGGCCCAGAAATTCTTGGCAGGTTACACGTTTTTGAACACACACACACAGAGACGTGCACGAACAAAATAACATTAAAAACATGACATTTTTCTGGTGGTCCCTTGAGAAGGATGGAGGAAAGAAAATGGTGGATAATGAAGTATGTTTGTGGGAGGTGTGTGTTGAGTGGTCAGCAATAAGCTGACAGAGACTGAAACAGAAAATAGTGGTGGAGAAGGAACCTTGCCATGGAAAGGACCTTGACTGCTTCTGTTGAGAAGAAAATGTGCTGGTTCAGGGCTGCCCTCCTCTTGGGGAAATACCATGGGGTGAAGAGTAAAGGGTTTTTTCTGTGCAACTGGGCCTCCTGAAGGCCTCATATAGTATAGAAAGAAACTTTGGATCTTAGAGCTGTAATAACACTTTAGTACTCATTGAGCCCAGAATGATCAACTGAAAGAGGGGGAAACTGAGGCCCAAGGTCAACAAGCGTCTCCCCCAAGGTCAAATAGAAAGTAAGTGGTAGTGGCAGGAGGACCCCAAACACTGGGACACCTAAGTTAACTGTCTTCCCCTGTACCGCACCCTCTGCCCTATTAGAATAGTCTGCCAACAAGTCTCTCTCTCCCTCCATGTCTGACTCTCTCTGTATGTATCTCTCCTTTCTTTGTCCCTTTCTCTGTCTCTGTCTCTGTCTCTCTTTCTCTGTCTCTTTCTCTGTGTCTCTGTCTGTCCCTCTTTGTCTCTTCCTCTGTTGCTCTGTCTCTCTCTGTTTCTGTCCCTCTCTCTGTCTGTCACTCCTCTTTTTCCCTCTCCCCTCCCCTCTCTTTCTCCTCCCTTCATTTTGCCCCCTACACAGATGGCGCACTTGATTGTTGGTGATCCATCCTCAGAATCATGACTTTCTAAGTTGCTTGTCTTTACAATATGGTGATTATTGTCTAAATCATTCTCCTGGTTCTGCTCATTTCATTATTTACCAGTTTATAAAAGTCTTAAAAACTGTTCTTTGGCTCCTATTTATTTCACTCTGTATTATTCCACGTAAGTCTTTCATTTTAAAAAAATCTTCTATCTCTTTTAATAACATCCCATCACATCCATATACAACAACTTACAAGGACATTCCTCAGCTGATAAGCATCCCATTTGCTTCCAGTTTATTTTTTTTTTTTTTTGGCCACCAGCCAAAGAGCTGCTATACATATTTTCCTCTTTTACACATATTTTTCTTTTATACATATTTTCCTCTTTCTCTGATCTCTTTTGACTATAGGCTCAGCAGTGGTATAGACACTTTGGTCCTAGCTGGATCAAAGGATGAGCACTTCTTGGCATTTTTTGGTGTATTATTCCAAGCTTCTTTTCTAAATGGTTGAACTCATGTAAAGCCACACCAACAATCCATCAATCCATCCTGTTTTTCCACAGCCTCACCAACATTTATCATTTCCTTTTTCAAAAGACCCCATACTTAACTCCTTTCTAGGCTGATAGACCTGCTGGCGTTTGGGCTCTAACATTCTAATGGCATAGCATTTGTGAGCACCCCATAAAGAAGCATCAGAAGAGGCCTCTTAGTTATAGATGAATACATATATATGATGACCAGCTGACATCCAGATTTTATAAAGAACTAATGAAAAATTAAATGACTAACACAAGTGTTGTCCTCAATATTACCCAAACACACCCATGAATCTGTGATGTCGCCCTCCAGTGGCAGAGATTCCAGCCCTTCCTGTGTGATACACATGTGTGTCTCCTTGTAAGTTCACCACCAAGGGACTACCCAGCATTCTGGTGGCCCTCTCTGCTTGATTTTGACAGAGAAAAGGCCCCAGGAGAACACCCTGGCTGTCCCTCTGTCATCCCATATGCTTTCCATAGGACCAATCTATATCTTCTCTTCCTATCAATAATAGTAATTAATAATAATAATTCAACTCATCGCCATCATCATCAATATTATCTCTCTATCTCCCACTGGAAAAAGGACATGAACAATTTTCAAAAGAAGAAACAGAAATTGTTAATAAACATTTTAAAAATTGTCCTAACTCTCACCTCAAAGAAAAGTAGAGGTGAAGACTATAGGTATGGGATATTACATAGAACACCAGAGTCTTTCAATAGCTTATTTAATTTAAGTGAAATTTTTTTTCTCTTTTTTATTATTTTTAGGGATGGAAAGAAGGGAAAGATATGTTGAAAAATGTAGGTGATGTAAAAACAAAACCAATCAATAAAAATGTAATTTTTTTTAAAAAGAAAAGCATTCAAGCTCCCTATTAATTAGAGAAATATACATTAAAATTATCTAAAAGTGCTGTATCTCATCCATGACACAAATAAGGAACAGTTTAAAACTATTAAAAACTTCCTGCTTCAAGCCTTTCCTCACTAAAATGCATTCTCCATATAGCTGCCCAACTGACTTTCTCCTCGCTCTGCATTATCCTCCATCTCTCAGCTCCACACATTGGCACTGGCCAAAAACAGAAACAGAGGTCCATTACATACCAAAGTATTCATCCCAGCACCTTCTGTGGGAGCAAAAAAACCAAAAAACTGGAAACTAAGTAGGGGGTTGTGATCCCAAATGAGATCGCGTGTGCACCCCAACCTCAGTCAATGTAACTAACAACACACCCTACAACCTAAAACTTTATCAGGTGAGAATGTTTCCTTGTTGGAGTCATGGAATCACTCAGTCAATCAAAGGCATTAACTGGGAGCAAACAACTGAATTAATGATGTTGGAAAGGAGTAAAGAATTTGAGGCCCTGGATGAAATTTATTGGGATTAGATGAAAGAATTAGACACAGTCCTGGGCCCAGGTATATAAGAGGAGAGTCCAACCATAGCTTTCCCAACACGCCTTCAGGAGCTGAGTATTGTCAAAGGGGGAAGATGCTCATTATGCGACTACTGTATACCAGGCAATGGTAAGTGATGGGGATACAAACAGAAACAAAAAAGACAGTCCCTGCCCAAAAGGAGCCTGTACTCTCATAGAGGCAGCTGGGTGATGTGATGGATAGAGCACCAGGCTTGGAATCAGAAAGACCTGAGTTCAAATTTGCCCTGGGACACCTACTAACTGTGTGGCTCTGAGTAAGTCACTTCACACTGTTGGTCTCAGTTTCTTCATCTGTAAAGTGAGCTGGAGAAGGAAATGACAAACCACCCCAGTGTCTTTGCCGAGAAAACCCCCAGTGGGGTCACATGGAGTTAGACACAACTGAAAATGACTTGACAATGAGCACATGGAAGGGATCTGGAAGGGGTGAGTGAGGAAAGGGAGTGTGGTATCAACGCCCAAGACATGAGGAGCCAAGCCAGGAGGGGATTGAAGGCTGTATGTCCTGGGAGGCCCCAGGAGGACTGCACCAATGGGAGAAGGGTGGCTTGGTGGAGGGATCCTCGGGGCCACACAGTGCCTGAGGCTCAGGCACCGGAGGCATGTTGAGGAAATCCAGAAAGTCAGAAGCAAAGCTGGGAGGGGACTGAAGCTTCTGAAGTGCTTTGAGAAAGTGGAGCCCTTCTGCCTGCTCCAGAGATCAGCAAAGGCGGGGAGCTGAGTAAGCCTAGAGAGTGCAGCACATTAGTCACCCCTCTCCCCCGAACTGACCATATCTTAGACACACTCTGGTCTAGTAACAAACATTGGAGCTATCCAGGAGCCGGGAGGACAAATGAGACATTCTGAGGAAAGGGAGTGAAATGACATGACTTGACAAGTCTTAACAAAGTGACCACAGAGTCCGAATTAAAAGTTTTTAAGGAGCTTTAATTTACCAGCTGGGGCTACTCCATGCCAGTTAAAGGGGGAGCAGCCCTGAGTTCGGGGGTGGAGAATCTTTTATACATTTCATTAGGTTTACGTATCTAACTAACACAATTTGTTACTAAGCAGGTTGTCATATAGATACAAACAAGTGGTTACTAAGGCAAGGGAGGGGGTCTGCAAAGTAAGCGGAGGGCACAGGGCATGAGGACTGAGCAAGGAAAAGATAAATTACTCTAGGGAGGCTTCCCAGGTTCATAGAGTTTCACTTGGCTGAATATCATAGAGTTTCACTAGGTTGATTATTAATTTCAAAAAATATTTCTTAACTATTTCTTGACCATAACAGGAGCATTAGGGAGCTTGACCTCTTGGGGGAATGGTGGGGGGAGAGGAAAAGATGCCCCTCCTTAAAGTGGAGGCTCCAGTCACCAGTCAGAGAAAGGGACCCAAAGGGCCTGAAGGGACCGAGGTACCTCCCAGAGCCAGGTGGCTGCTGGCACAGCTGAAGAAGGAAGTTTATTGGTGTGTTTTGATTGTCTCTAAGCTCAGAATCAAAACTGCTTTTTGAAAAGAAGGAACAACACCCAACTCCAAAATAAGTAAGTGAGAGAAGATAATTTCCAGCCAAGAATGAGCTGTGAGTCTCTTCAACTCTTTTCAAGAAAAACCAAATCTTCAAACTTGAGTATATCCCACACCTTCATTTAAATGGAGCTCTGGAATTTGACAGCCAAACAGCCTGAATCCCCCAGAGACTCTGCAGAAACTTCTAAGGGCTAACAAGCTCAAGGTTGGGGAAGGTCATGGATGTCATAAGGATGACATATGGATGTCAATCGGAACATTTTTCACCTTAAGGTGGTAAGATAGAAAATTTATCAACCAGGAAGCAATGATTAAGCACCTACAGTGTTGGAGGATTAAGACCGTTTTTCACATTTATCTTCGAATCCCCAGAATCCAGCATAGTGACTTTCACAAAGTAGATGCTTAAAAAAATTTGTCAAATTTAATTTAATTTATCTAGAGAGGGTACATATGATTCACTGGTATGGGAAAAATACTGCATTAGAGTCATAAGTTAGTAAGTATCTGAGGCTGGATTTGAACTCAGGTCTTCCTGCCTCCATATTCTGTGCTCTACATGGTACAACCCTCAAGGATGGTTTCATTGCCTTTGAGGGGAAAAACTAGCCTAGTCTATTTAGCAGACATCTTAGTACCAGACTTACCCTGTAGACAGAGAGTACATTTGGCCAATGTGGAAACCACCCTCTTCTTACTCTGGTTAACTGAGTCTTTGTTTTCTTCTCCTGAATGAGTTGGGGTAAATTTTTCCATGTCCCCATCCACTCCCCACCCCCCAGTCCTTCGCTCCCACCTCCCATGTGAAGGGGTCACACGGCTTTTCATCTTCCATTAAATCTTAGGTCTCACTCACCACCTGTGACAGCGGTTCCCATTTCCTGTCTTCCTCAGCAATAGCCAGGCAATGCGTCCAAACTAAATCACTTTCTCTGATCCTTGAAAAAGTACAGGAAACAGAATTGCCATGGAATGCTTGATTCCCCCTTTTAGCTTGGAGCATAGTGAAGGGTCTTTCCATCCCCTCTGCCTTCTTCTTTATCTAGAAGGGAAACAGGCCTGGACTTTGGGCACAGCTATAGCAAGAAGGCAACGGAATGTATTCTAAGCAGGTTCTTCCTACTAGCTGGCAGATGAATCCTCAATCCTCTGTAATTTTTGTGAAATATTCTATAAATCTGATGGACCAAGAACAGTTTTTTTTTTTAAATGAAGGCATATTTTGAAAATTCATTTCAACCAAAGCTGGAAAACTCTTTGAAGGCACCAGCTCCAATCCTCCCTTTCCCCTTGGGCACGCCAGGGATAGAGATGTATTTGTATCTCTGATCTTTTCCCTGAGCTCCAATCTGGCATTCCCAACTGCATTTAGGACATCCTGCTAATACCTTAAATTTAAAAAGCCCAATCTTGCTTCTTCTCTTCCCTCTAAGATGGAATCTCCCCCTCACGTTGCCCTGTTTCTGTCTTCAGGACTGCCCTGCTCCCTTTCACACAGATTGGAAAACTCAGTCCTCTTCCAGGACATTCGTCCCATTCAGAGGCCAGGTCGTGGACTGGGAGCTAGAAGGCTGGTGAATCCAATCTCCACAATGTCTCTCATAGCCCGCCCTCCCTCCTCTCCCTTCTCAAAATCATACATTAGACTCTTGTGTCTGTTGGGCTTGGAGTCAGGAAGCCTTGAGTTCAAATCTAACCTCAGACACTGGCTAGCTGCGTGACCCTGGGCAAGTCACTTACCTCCTTTATCTACCTCAGTTTCTTCATTGTAAAATGGACATTATGATATCCCCCACCTCCACAGTCGTTGTCATGATCAGTTCAGATCATAATGAAGAGCGGGAGCTCTCTGAAACGTTCTTTGGCACAGTGCTACTGTTGTTCAGTCATTTCAGTTGTGTTTGACTCTTCATGACTCTGCTTTGGGGGTTTACTTGGCAAAGATACTGGAGTAGTTTATCATTTCCTTCTGTGATTCATTTTACAGATGAGGAAACTGGGTTTGTGACTTGCCCAGGGTCACACAGCTAGTAAGTGTCTGAGGCTGGATTTGAACTCAGGATGAAGAGTCTTCCTGACTCTAGGCCAGCGCTATTATGCACTATGGCACCCCCTGGCTGCTCTAAGGTGCTCAGTACTCAGATGTTAGTGACTGACTGAAAGAATTGAAGCCGTGAGCAGAGATCTCTTTTAAGGGAGCAAACAAGAGTGTTTGGCGATGCTACAAAAGGAGGAGGAAGAACTAGAAATTCATCTTTGCCATGACATTTTTTCTTTCTCTTGAGGCTAATGGCTGTTTTTCCCTGAGTCTTCCAAGGACCCCAAATCTCAGAGCCTGTAAGAGTGGAGCATATGCTTTGACAGGTCCTTTCAAATGAGAGAGGCTTTGAGCATGGGTCTAAAACAATCAACATGTAAGCAAAGCCTGGAGGTTTGCAAATCACTTTACAATTAACATCTCATTTTATCCTCACAAGAACCCTAGGCACTATTATTACCCCCAATTTACAGATGACAACACTGAGGCAGACAGACTTACCCAGTGACACAGCTAGGAAGTATCTGCAGCTTCATTTTAACCCAGGTCTCCCGGACTCTGGGCCAGTGTTCTAACCACTGCTCCACTTAGCGACAAAATGTGCACCTGTTGTCCGAGGACTAGCCACGGCAAGTTCTGAGGTTTGGATTCTGGCTGAGGACTTTTGTTTTCTCCACAGGAATCCCTGAAAGTCACCTCTGAAGGTTTGGAGGGCATTGTGAGCAGCATCAGAATCCACCCACTGGTAGTAGATCACAGCTCCTCATGGTATTGAAAAAGATATGGAAGGTAAATGACTGACCACTTAGAGGTATGTCAGGTGCTCCTCAGAATTCCCATTCCCACAGGATTGTACATTCTCAGGATTATGGATTTCAGAGATCATCTAGTCCACTCCTCTGACACTGAAGCCCACCCAGGTGAAGTGACTGGCCTGAGGTCATACAGATAATAAGAGATACGGCTGAGATTTGAACCTAGGTCATAGACTCATAGACCTCCAGCTGGAAGGAACCTCTCAGAGCATCTGGTACAACCTCTTCTCTTCTGTTGATGAAGAAACTGCACCTCAGAGCAGCCAAGTGCCTTGGGAGGATAGGACCATAGATAGTAGATGGCAGGAACCTCAGGGAACATCTGGTTCAACTTTCTCATTTTGCAGATGAGGAAACTGAGGGCAGTGAGGAGAATGGACTTGCTCAAAGTCATACATAAGGTCACAAGCCTTGAGCCAGCAGGCACCTCATTGTACATGGAGCCCAAACCTCTCGTTTCACAGAGGAGGAGCCCAAGCACAAGGGGAGGAGGGGCTTGGCCACTCCTCGTCCCTTCTAGAGCAGTAGCCCTCCAAGTGCAGTCAAGGAACCAGGTCCCTCCAGATTTTCTAACAAATGGAATCAAGGTCTGGTCTTGGGCCAATGAGGTTTGATTCTTATCAAATGAAATAATGTATTGTGAAGTAGACACTTCACAAATGTGGTCAGAATTGCTGGAGTTCTTATTGTCATTATTATTACAGAGAGGCAGTCCAGAGTTCAGGCTGCTCTCTCAGGAAGGTGGCCTTAAGTCTCACTGGCGACCAGGCTGTGGGACTCGGGACAAGTCACTTCAACTGGTCAATGCCCCCAAACGCTTGCCAATCTGTTTTGGAAACAGGGGAATAATAGATCTCCACCAACAAAAAAAGACAATTATTTTAGGAACACTGGGAAAGGTCTCCCTGGCCCAAAAATATCTGCTCAAGCAATCACTCTGATGATTTGACCTGAGCAACCTTCCCTAGGGACCTACCCTGCTTCTAGAATTTCAGTGCCTAAGTTAGCACTCAGGATGTCCAAGTTGATTTAAAGTCTATCTCTTTATCCTCCTTGGTCCTGTCCTGGTCAACATTCTTCTCCGTGACTCAAAGACAGGTGGCATTGTCTACACAGAGCATCAAGAACCTTAACTTGGTTTCCTCTGTTAGTCTGGGGAAGCCCATGGTCCCCTCCTCAGAACAATGCCTTAGTAATGAAGGTTAGTAGGGAGATGCTAGTGAAAATAAAGATGTCATTTTTTCCTATCAAAGCAATCTATCTATGGATCCCAGGTTAGGAGCCCCTGGGATAGAAAAAAGAGAACAGGAGCCTGCAGTCCAACTAAGTTCAAATACTGATTCCATTACTAGCTGTGAGACCTGTTGGGTGGGATGCTGCCCCTCTCTGGGACTTAGTTTCCCCCTTTGTAAATTGAATGGCTTGAACTGGATAAGCTCTAAGGCTTCTCTTTTTGTATGGTGTTTTTTTTATTTATTTTGTTAATCTTTTCTTATTTTATTACCAATTCATGGAAAAGAAAACAAGCGTTTTCATAACAATACAATAAAAAGGAGATTAGATTGTACTATGAAACTGCAAATCTACTATGCATGACTTGCTATTCCTTTCAAATATACAACAAAATCAAAATCATCATGTACATTTTTCTCTTTTCTCTCCTTCCCTCTAAGGTCTCTTGCAGCTTTTATTGCCTTGATTCTGTGAAGACAGAGCAGGCATAGGAGCAGGGGTCGTGTGACCTGCCAGCAGTCTGTGTTCATCACAAACCAGGGGTGGGGAACCTGCAGCCTCCAGGCCACATGTTCCCCCCTAGGTCCTAGGTCCCCTTAAAGGGCTACACGAGGACTCACAGGGCCACATGTGGCCTGGAAGCTGCAGGTTCTCCACCCCTGGAATATAAACCAACAAATAGAAGCAGCTGTTTTAGAAGCTAAAGCAAATATGTGGCTCCCTAGTAGAAGTAGAGGGTCCCCTGGCATCTGGAAGGCTCTAACAAATGACCAATGGCTCATGGCCTCTGAGCCCCACTGACCTCACCAGACCACATCCAAAATCAGCCTTAGGCACCATGTTCAAAGAGCAGCAGCCTTTGGGATTTTGCACGGCAATGAAAGCCTGCTCCCGACTGTTCCAGCAGCTACACTGACCTATTTACTGCAAATCATGGATAAAACGCGGTAGCTTTCCCCAGCCCCTCTTAATTCCCATGCCTTCCCTAGGTCACTTATTCCTTATTTATCCCGGATATGGCTTACTTTGTATATATTTGGGTATTGTCTTGACTATTTGATTGTAAGCTCCTTGCGGGCAGGGACTTTCCTTTGTTTTTCATCCCCAGTGCTTAGCACAGTGCCTGGCACATAGTAGGCATTTTAATAAACGCTGTTGATTGATCGGCTACCCCGGTTCCCGGGATGCTCTCTCTCCTCCCTTCCTCCTCTTGGTTCCTGGGCTCACACACGGCTTCTAGGAAGCCTTCTGCCATCCCGCCTCCTCACTCCAACTTCCCCTTGGGACCGCCTTCCATATACGCCGCCTATGTCTGATAGGTACATGTTGTCGCGGCCTCTCACAAGCAGGGATTCTTTTTACCTTTCTCCATCCCCCAGAAGGTGGTGAGCACAGGGCCCCGCACAAGGTCAGTGCTTAATAAATCCTTGTTGACCGACCGACCACCGGACAGCCTGCATGCTGTTTGGCTGCCCTTCGGACCAGCTGGCAGGTGTGAAAGCTTCCATTGGTACTTTCAGCCTCCACTTCTTATAACGTTCTTTCTTGCTGTCGTTCTTCCTAAATCCTCACACCGCTTAAAAAAGGAATCCCTAATGAGTCTCTGTAATATTCTGGGGAACGACAAGGAAAGGAAACAAAGTCACCAGGAGAGACTCAAAGGAAAGGTCGGGAAGGGGGGCAGCCCTGACTTCTCCCTGCTCCGCACCACCACCACACTCCCCCTCCAGCCCCCTCCAGGGTTGTAAGTAGAGCAAAGTGTTGGTGAAAGTGAGAGAGAGGAAGAAACTCTACTTTCTACGTTTTACCAGGAAGCTGATAAGAATTCAGTTCTGGGTAACGTGAGCCTATGTTCAAATCCAGCTGTAATTTTAGTGGCTGGAGGTCCTCTTGTAATTAGGGGTTGAGTGTCCTTGAAAGCCATTCCTTAGCTGCCTGGGGGCATAGAGGCTCATTGGGAACAAGCGGAGGTCAGACCCAGCATTCATGAACATGCCAGGAGCTTGGTGTCACCCGGGGGGGAGGGGGAGGCCTCCAGACCGAGCGAACCCGGGCTGGAGTTAGACATTGTTCCCATTGTTCCATTGGGGTGGAGTTCTTCCTTCAACGGTACTTTCCTTCTTTGTGGAGAGGTTCGCTGTGTGAGTAGTGATAATAACATTGATAAGGAAGGGAGGGCTGATGGTGAATGACAACAACAGTGACAGCCCCACAGAGGCCCCCTGTGTCCTTTCTCCCAGCACAGTGGCACCCAGGGGAGAGAGTCCATAAATAGCATCGACATCATTTAGAAACGATGAAATCAGGTCAAATACTGCTCGTTTCAAGGAGCTCCAAAAACTTATCATGGAAGGCTTGAACAGGCTTTAAAAGTTAAGAAGCGACTCGCTTCAGCACAGTTACTGGCGGTGAGCCGGACCATTGCAACGTCCAGAAAGAGCTGCCTGACCTACTTTAGTTTAATGGGGAGGTTAAAAAAGCTCCCGAGATCGTGTGACGGTTCACCTTCAAATTAGAACACCAGGCTGCTAATTGATGGATGAAACTGCTAATTTAAAACCCTTCTACCACACCTATGGCTAATAAAATTCAGCACCAGTGCAGGGAGAAGCTGGCAGGACCATCAGCAGGGAAATGGCAACATCGTGACTTGCAGGAGTTCAGACACTGAAATGTGCCAGCTCTCAGTCATTTGGAAATAGAATCTTCACTCAGGCAAAAGGCTTAAGGCTTCAGAGTTCTATTAACTTTCTCTTTAGATCACCTAGAGCAGTGGTTCTCAACTTTCCTAATGCCGGGACCCTTTAATACAGTTCCTCATGTTGTGGTGACCCCCAACCATAAAATTATTTTTGTTGCTACTTCATAACTGTAATTTTGCTACTGTTATGAATCGTAATGTAAATATCTGATATGCAGGATGTATTTAAATTGAACATAACCCACAGGTTGAGAACCGCTTATTAGAGGGAAAAGTGTGAATTTGCATTATTTGTGCATCAAGAAACTATTCATGTTGATTATATTTTAAAAATCTCAAGGAAAAAAACCTACTGAGAAAATACTTTAAGGGTCAATGACTTCATTGGTATGGGTGATCCCTGTCCCCCACTAATGCAGATAGCAACCCTTGCAACATCTTAGACAGACAGTGAGACAGACAGACAGACAGACACACACACACACACACACTTATGTACAATATGGTGATGAACCTCTCAGAATTTATCTAGGCTGGTACTCAATGCAAAGAGATCACAGGGCCACACACAAGCCTTTCCTCTTTGATGGGACTTGTTCAGACTTGTGTTCCTCTGGATCAGTCTTTGAAGACCCAAGTTCACTTTCATACAAAGTGTCAACTTAGGGCTTGGGTCAGAGGAATGAAAACACACGTTTAAAACATTTTCATCATAAATCTAAATTTCTTAATATATTAATTTTCCTGCCTTGATCAAAAATGTTTCCTCTTGATCTCATCACATTTCTCCAGTTGGAGATTCATCTGAGCCTTCTTTTGCACACCTCTTCCTCTTAATTCTATCACTTGTCAGCACCATAGTAGGCATTATTTAATCAGTTTGCCTTCTATGCCCAAACTTTTTGGGCCACTGGCTCCTTCTCTTGGTTAGATGGCATTTAAGGTCCTTCTCTTCTGTCAATCTATTAAGTAAAATTTGATTTACTCAATCAAACTGACCACACCCTTATATTAATACCAATTAAGAAATTCTATTTTTAGTTCTATAGGCAGTGGCTATGAGAAGGAGGGCTAACTTTGGAGAATCTTGGGCATCAGAAGAAGACAGCCTTAGGTGGGCAGTGCTGCTGGACAGAGGAGAGGAGAGGTGCTCTGGATAGCCAAAGGGTAGCCCAAGAACACTTCTTATAAAGTGCAGTGGTGGGGGTGGGGAGGAGGCAGAGAAAGGCAAGAGACAGGAAAGGAAGCAGAGGAGTTGGTAGGAAGTCACTAGAGACCAGTTTTACCTGAATTCCAATTCGGCTTGGACCATGGAGGCAGCAGCAAAACTACATGATATTGGAAATGGTCTCCCATGCCACTTAGAGATTCCAATTCGAATCTCTGCCATGCTGCGTGCTGTGCAAGAAAGATCACATGATTAGAAGCTAGAAGTGACATCAAGATGAGCTTATTCAAGCAGAGGAAACTTAGCAGAATCACAGATTGTTGTGTAGTCGAGACCTCAGAGGCCATCTTATTTATTATACTGATTCTGAGGTGATGCTGTCAGGAGTCACTGGCTGTGCTGGTGACTACTCCTCCCCAGATGGCCCCAGTGATTGGAATGTGGACACATCCTTTCCTTCTGCTGCCTAGTTATCTGGCCTGGGAAAATAACTTTCCCTCAGTCAGCCTTCCACTCCAGCCAGGAACAGGCCACCTACCAAAGAAAAACTGCAGTAAGGGGAATCAACATGCCGAGGTTTTATGTATCCTTCTCCTGATCTGTTTCTTATCCCCCTCAAATATCCCTCTGTCCCAGGGCCTTCTCACCTTAGATCAACCTTCTGCCCCCAGGCTCCCTTCTCCTGTGGGTGGGTCCCTGCCCAAATCCCCATTTTGGAGAAGAAAGGGCCCCGGGCCAATCATCCTCTATTCCTCCCCCAGCTCTGATTCTGATTCCCAGGACTTTTTCGCCATGGCTCTGATGACTTCTCACCCTGAAATTCCTCTCTGTCCCAACTTTTCAATGCTCTCTTGAGCAAGCTTTGTCTTCCCCCATTAGAATGTAAGCTCCTTGAAGCCAGGGACTATCTTTCTTTTGGGTTGTATTTGTATTTTAGGAAAGTGCCTGGTTCAATGGAAGCCCTTAACAGAGGCTTGTCTGACCAACTGGATTCATGATTCCTGGCCTAGAGCCAAAGAGTTCTCAATCCTTCCCTGCTATTGAGGGCCTCCTAGATGGTAAAGTGCATTAGATTACTAGGCCTGGGGGAAGGAAGACTCATCTCCCTGAGTTCAGATCTGGCCTCAGACACTTCATAGCTGTATGACCCTGGGCAAGTCACTTCACCCTGTTTGCCTCAGTTTCCTCATCTGTCAAATGAGAAGGAAATGGCAAACCACTCCAGCATCTCTGTCAAGAAAACCCCAAATGGTGTCACAGAGTCAGATGCAACCACACAACACACACAATTAATAAAACATGAAAACCCAAAGGAATCTTTCCCATAGAACTAAAGCCTCCAGTCAGTGTGTGGAGAGAAATCTTTCGCAATATCATTCCAAGAGTCAGGAGACAGAGTCAGTCCTTTCTTGAAGAGTAGCAAGGGTGTGCTCTACCATTTCCTTAAGCCAATCATTAGATTTTTGGTTAGCTCTATCCTTTATCAAGTTGGAAATCTGCCTCCTGTGATGTCCCCCCACTGTTTCTGCCATGTGAGAAGCAGGCAAAATAAGTCTAGTGAGCACAGTGAGGCTCCCCTCCCTGCGTCTCCTCTTCTCTAGCATGAATAACCCCCAACCCTCCGACTAATAGTTATAAGGTAGCAGGATATGAATGACAAAATGATCGGTTTGTCAGCTGGGAGCCTGGCTTTCCTCTCAGTTGTACGGCTGACTTTGAGTAATTCTGAAAGTCTGAGAAATAACAACAAAGAACTCTGGCTTCCTGTGTATAGCCCTTCTTGCTATGGGTCTGCTCATTTTGGTGAGTCTCTCTATTTCATGCCACATGAAATCTCGTTATGTGGCACCTTCCAGACTGTGATATCAGAGGCAGGAAACCAACCAGGCTCATGTAAGGGAGATTTTAGTCCTTCCTACAAAATAGGAAATGTGAGAAAGAGAAAAAGAAAATGGGGAAAAGTGATCGAGAGGGAGAGAGACAGAGATGGCTAGATTACAGACAGTATTTGTAGAGATAGCATTTGTTGTTTTTATATTATTTATATTATATGTTTATAGATAAAGTATTTGTTAAATACTTGCTATGTGCTAGGTCCTGGGCTAAGTAGTAAAGGAGTCCTCGCCCTCAAGTAGCTTACTTTCTAATGGGGGAAGATAACACATTGAGGTGCTAGAAGGAAAGGGGGTAGAGAAGGGAAGGGCATCCACTCAAAGACAACTGGTCAGGTAAGGAGAAGGAGGTAAATTCCAAAGAGAATTTAGGTCAGAATTGGTTGAAACATGACTGGGGTCCTTCCTAAGACAGAGATCCTGTCTAGGGCATCATCAATGAGTAGTACAGCTCTCTGGGCCTTCCAAGGTAGGGATATTTGAGCCCAGAAAGGGCAGAGGCTGTCCTACTGGGTGGCACAACCCACGAATGCCCATACTAAACTAAAAGAAGTGGTCAGAGGTCTCTTCTGTTCTAACCTGGACACTGGGTCAACTTTCAAGAGGTCATTACTCTTTCTGTCATGGCCTGAAGATCATCCCATAGAAGGCCTGGGAGCTAAACTGAAGATTATCCTGACCCTTTGGAGAGCTTTTTATATCCTTGCCTCCTGGGTGACTGTAATCCTGCTACATCCCTGCCCATCCCACCACGAGTGCTTCAAAGTAAGCATCTTCCTTTGCATTAGTTAAACTCACACACACACACACACACACACACGCACACACGCTTCCTGATTTTAGCATTTGTCTGATTTGCTTCATCTGTGGAATGTCTGAGTCCCCCAAAAGGAGCTACAACATCTCGACACAACAAATTTGGACGAGACAATGAACTTGGGCCTCAGTTCCCTCATCTGTAACATGAGGAGTTTAGAGTAGATGACCCCTATGCTCCCATTTGCCTCTAAACCTATGGGACTAAAAGGTTTTGTCATCCCAGATCCTGTCCTTTGGACACTCTCCTGCTCATCCACATAACTAGCCAAACGTGGTCCCCAGAACGGATCACGATGCCATCTCTGCTCTCTGACCTGGGCCTTTTTCCTGGATTCATGTGCTTCCTCTCCTGCCTCAGCCCCAGGCAGAATGTAAGCACTTTGAGGGCAGACCCTGTTTCATTTCGGTTTCTTTACCCAGCGGCCAGAACGATCTATCGCATAGGAAACATTGAGCAGAGATTTGTTGGTTGATCAATTGATTAATTCTCAGTGAGCTTGTCTAGACGCCTTATTTCTCTTTTCACTCATGTTGAGTTTGCAATCCACTAAAACTCCCAGATCACTGGATGAACTGCTGTCTAACCACACTTCCACCATCTTGTATGTGTGGAATTGATTTCCTGAACCCAAGCATAAGGCTCAATATTTCAAATGACTTATTTTTTTGGGGGGGGGCAGAGGGAAGGGGAAGGGCAGCTAGGTGGTGTGGTAGATAGAGTTCTGATCCTGAAATCAGAAAGACCTGAGTTCAAATCCCATCTTAAACACTTAGTAACTGTGTGACACTGGGCACATCACTTAATCTCTTTTCCTCAGTTTTTTCATCTGTAAAATGGATATAATAATGACCCATGCCTCCCAGTGTTATTGTAAGGCTCAAACAAGATAATCCTTGTAAAGCACTTGGCCCAGTGCCTGGCACACAGTATGTGCCAACTATTAATATTATTATTTTATCCTGATAGACTTAGCCCATCAGTCTAGTCTAGGTTGTCAAGGTCTCGTTGGATCTTAATTCGGTAATCCAGTCTGCTAAGTGGTTCCCCCAACTTCGGGTCGTTAGACATTTGATGAATATATCATCTATACTTTTATTAAAATTGATAAAAGTTCAACAACACTAGGCCAGGGACGGATGCCTGGGGCATTCCATTGGAGACTTCCAAAGACCTAAAAAGACTCCATAGCCTCTTTCAGTCTGGTTTTTCAATTGGCTCCCTGACCCATGATTAGCCTTCATCTATTTGTCTTGTCCATCAGGACAAGAGGAGAGACTTTATAAAATGAAGAATGGGTCCAAAATCATAGAATAAGTAAGTAACCAAGCTAGCATCCAATCCTAGGTTTCCCGACTCTAAATCTAATACATGGTACTCATTACCCACAAGAATTATCTGCATCCCTGTATTATCTCCTACTCTAGACTTCTCAGGGGGATGGGCTATAGATTATATTTCCTACACACAGTAAAATGCCTTGTACATACTAAGTGCTTATAAAGACAGTAGGGAAAACGAGATGTAAACTTGAGCTCTCTGTGCCTTGGTGTCCTCATCTGTAAAACAAGTGCCCGACACTAAAGTGAAGGGAGTATGGATGGATAAGTTTTTGTTCCCAGATGATTGTGCACTCAGTGCAGCCTCTGAAGCTGAGATGTACCAAAGCAGGGATTGATTCTCTGCTGCTCGTGCTAATTTGGTCTAACAATACCAAGAAAACACAGGTGCTCCCCAGACAGCACCACAGCATCCATATGTGGGACCATCAGTTACGGTGAATGGAGAAGTTTTGAATATTGTGGATCAGCTCACTTACCTTGGCAGTATACTTTCTATGGATGTACACATCACTAATGAGATTCATACACACGTTGGCAGAACTAACTCAGCATTTGGGAGGCCCCAAAGGAAAGTGTGGGAGTGAAGAGGTATTAGACTGACTACCAGACTGAAGGTCTACAGAACCATGGTGCTGACCTCATTGTTGTATGCCTGGACAGTATACCAGCACCACTCCAGGTAACTGAATTTTCTTAGGAAGATTCTGAAGATGTCCTTGCAAGATGAGATACCAGACACTGAGGTCTTTCTCAAACTAAACTGCCAAGCATTCCAACTCTACTTCAGAGAGTGCGACTCCGATGGGCTGGCCACATTGTGTGAACACCAAATGCATGTTTACCTAAAAGACTGTTCACAGGGTGGTCAGAAGTGATACAGGGACATTTTTAAAGTCTCCCTGAAGAATTTTGGAATTGATTGCCTGACACAGAAGACTCTGGCACAAGACTTCCCAGTATGGTGTGCCCTCATCAAAAAAGGCACTGTGCTCTATGAGCAAAGCAGCACTGCAGTAGCTCAAAAGAAATGTGTGCTGGGCAAATTTAGAGAACCTACCCCAAATGTTCATATGGACTATTTCTGCCTGAACTTAGAGCCTTCTGAGTTGAGCCACAGTAGGAGACACAGAACCTTAACCCCAACATAGTGATGTCATTTTGGTCCTCTTTGAAAACAAAGAACAACAACTAATCAACTAAACAAGGCAAGATTATCCATCTCTCAACTCAATGCGCTTATCACTGGCTATCTCTTGTACTTGGAATGCTCCTCCTTCTTACCTTTGTCCCTGACTTCCCTGACTTTCTTTTTTTTTTCCAATTAGCAAGCATTTTTCCTCATTTATCCCCTCTAACACACACACACACACACACACACACCAGAAAAAAGAAAAGAAAGACAAAACCCTCATAGCACACAATATGTGTATATGTGAATATCTGTATACATATGCATACATACATGCATACATATATGTAAACACATACATATACAAACATAAACACACACACATATGAAATCAAGAAAGACAAATTTCCCCATTGACTATGTCCAAAAATGTGTCTCATCCTGCATACTAGTCCATCTCTCTCATGATGTGGGCAGAATTCTTCATCATTGGTCCTCTAGAATTATAGTGTACCATTGTGTTTATCAAAGTTCTTAAGTCTTTGAAAATAATTCATTAACAAAGAAAGATGTTATAGTATAAATTCTTCTCCTGGTTCTACTCACTTCACTCTGCATCAGTTCATCCAAGTCCTTACAGGTTTCTCTGAAACCATCACTTTCTTTATTTCTAACAACACAGTAATGTAAGTATTTGATCACATTCACATGCCATAATCTGTTCAGTCAGTCTCTCAGTTGAAAGGTATGCCATTAATTCCAGTTCCTTATTTCTATCAAAAGAGTTGCTGGAAACATTTTTGTAGATATTGGACCTTCATCTTTTCCTTTAATCTCTTTAGGATTTAGTCACACATATCAGTGGTAGTGCTGGTCAAAGGATATGCATGGCTAGTCCTTGAATAGACAGATGGCCTCACTTTCCCAGGTCTAGCTACTGATAAACAACACGCTATTACATTTAAAAGTTAACCACACCCAATTCTAATCAGAAAAGGCTACTAAAACTCTGCCATAAACTTGCTATTATGACACAGTTATAATCCCACCCTCCCCCTCTCGGTTAATCATTAGAGAAGCCCCTTCTGACAGTGACCTGTGTCCTCTGAATCCCGTTCCTCCACCAGAAACATGAAAGCTATCAAGACAAGCTCCATATCTGGAAACCCCACATAAACCCAAGCCCCCCTTAGTTCTGGGTCTTCCCTGAGAGAGCATATATCTCACTGCTCACCCAGGCTGATACCCTGCAGGCTGCCCTTTTGGATGGTGATTGAGAAGGAGGACACACAAAACTCTGTCCATGACTGAGCTGATGCCCGTCTGTCCATACTGTCCTGGGCAAAGCTAGATTCTAAGCATTGACAAAGCATTCTGACCCATTCTAGTGTTTAGAGTGTTGTTTACCTAAATACACTAAGTTTGCCTCACATGCCTTTTTGGGCCTGGTTCCGAGTTGTTTGGGCACAGTGGGGTCAATTCTCATTTCCACCCAAAGTCATCAGGACGCCTCCAACTACTGTCCTTTATTTCTGCTGACTCTTCCAGTCTGATGTCTTGGAGGTGGAACCTCTGAATTCACTTCGTTTACATTTTGCTTTTTTCTCTGCAGTTCATGGTGCCTTTACAGAGACTGATCATTTATTAATGCATAAAAATTTTATTGTTAAAAGCAGAAATATTAAAAGCTTTCTTTTCAGATCATAATGCAATAAAATTATATTTAATAAGAGACAAAGGAAACATATTAAAAACTAATTGGAGATTAAACAACCTCATTTTAAAGAATGAGTGGGCTCAAGAACAAATCACAGAAACAATCATTTCATTAAAGAGAATCACAATAGGAAGATGACATATCAAAATCTATGGGATGTAGCAAAAGCAGTGATTAGAGGAAAATTTGTATATCTAAATTCTTATGTCAATACAATAGAGAAAGAGCAGACTAATGAATGGGATATGCCATTAAAAAACTAGAAAAGGAACAAATTTTAAAAGCCTCAATTAAACACTAAATTGGAAATCCTAAAAAAATTAAAGGTGAGATTAATAAATTAGAGAATAAAAAACATTGAACTAATGAATAAAACTAGAGTTGGTTTTATAAAAAACAAGAAAAATACATAAACAATTAATTAATTTAATTTTAAAAGAGAGAAGAAAACCAAATCACTAGTATTAAAAATGAAAAGGATTGGGGGAGCAGAGCCAAGATGGTGGCATAGGAGCAGCAACATATCGCAGCTCTCACATAGCCACCCCAAAATACCCATAAAATATGACTCTGAAATAATTCTAGAACTTCAAAACACATGCAAATATACTTTCCACTAAAGTCAGCTCGGCTACAAGGAACTATATCAGCCCTGTGAACCGAAACCAGCCTAACCTGAAATGGAGGCCCTGCTCCGGAGGCGGCTGGATGAGAGGAGCCGGAAGGTGGCTGAACGAGGAGCCGAGCCCTAGCTGGAGCTTCAGGTGAGTGTACTTGTGGCAGCTGCGGCAGTATCCAGAATTAGGTCAGTGGGGCTTGCGAGGTCGTGGGAGAAAAGCCATCTGGCCAAACTGCCTCCACACTGCCGTTTCAGAGCTCTCGACCTGCAGACTGCAGGGGCACCAAGCAATCGTTCAGAGGCCAAGCGCTCTCGCATTGAACAGCCTGGATCTGGATCGCGGTCTTGGGCTTTGATCCTGTGGTTCTTTTTTTTCAGTGAGCCGGAAGTGGGGGAGGGACCCAGCAACTTCCTAAGAGCTCCAGCAGCTGGGAGGACCCCAGTGATTTGGGACAGAGCTTTCCCCTCTGGAAGCAGAGCTTCACAGAGATTAAAAAAAAAAATCATGGACTGACCAACTGTGAATAAGAATAAGCATAAGAAGCAGGGTAAGAACAGCAACCAAATCCTAGATTCCTTTTTTGGGGAAAAGAAGAACCAAGACAGAGAGCTGCAGGAGGACAGCACAGCCAGAGCTCCCTCACCAAAAGCTTCCAATAAACATGAAGATTGCCTTAAAGCTAGAGATCAGCTGAAGAAGGATTTTGAAAACCAAATGAGAGAAGTGGAAGAAAAATTGGGAAGAGAAATAAGAATGTTGC
>CM053586.1:352835805-352877327 GCA_028646515.1 Pseudochirops corinnae
AAGACATAAGAGAGAATAGAATGGGGGAGGGGAGATACACTGGAATGGCTGTTTTGGGATGGTGGGTAGGAGAAAGATGGGGAGAAAATTTGTAACTCAAAATTTCATGGAAATGAATGATGTAAACTAAAATAAAATAAAAAATTAAAAAAAACAAAAATTAAAAGGATTAATATATCACCAAATGAAGATGAAATTAAAGCAATCATAAGGAGTTATTTTGCCCAATTATATGCCAATAAATTTAACAATTTGAGTGAAGTGGAAGAATATTTATGAAAATATAAATTGCTTAGATTAGCAGAAGAGGAAATAAAATATCTAAGTAGATCTATTTTAGAAAAAGAAATTGAACAGACCATAAATGAACTTCCTAAGAGAATAGCATCAGGTCTGAGGAATTTACAAGTGAATTTTATCAAACATTTAAACATCAACTAATTCCAATATTAAATAAATTATTCAGAATAATAGGTAAAGAAGGGTTTCTACCAAACTCCTTTTATGAACCAAGCATTTCTCTAATTATTTCTCTACTAGTGATTTGGAACAGTTTTCATCTGGTGCTAGCTGCTTGGATTTCTGCCAATTCATTTCCTTCAACCATTCCTAGACTTTCTTCCAGACTCAGCTCAAGTATCACCTTTAAGAGGCTTCCCAGGGCTCCCTCCTCTGGTAGAGCCTTCCCTCTGAGATTACATACCATTTACTACATATAATATATGTATACACACACACACATACATACACATCTATGTGTATTCTGTAGCATGTATTTGTGTGTATCTACACATCTATGTCTGTCTTGTATGTAGACTGACTTATAATATACTTTCTCTGAGGTAGGTAGTTGGCAGGTCTATAAACACTTATTAAGTGCCTATTGTGTACCAGTACTGCACTAAGACTCGGCATACAAAAGGGCTGCCTGCCCTCTAGGAACTTATAGTCTAATAGAGGAGTTACCATGCAAACAACTATGCACAACCAAACTATACACAGACTGAATGTGGGAAGGTGACTCATTACAAGAGCGTTGGGTGTGACAGCATCCTGACTGTTCATGGTGGCCCAGTGCTGAAGGGACTTTTTGGCTCTTTAGAATGGTGACAGACTCTGATCGGTTCCTTGGGAACCCTCGGAATCCCTCCTCCAACCCCTGATAGCAAAAAGAGGGCACAGAGCTACACTGGATGGAAGAAGTTTCTGGCTGGCTGCCATTTGGAGGCTGCATATTCCCAGATGGCAAGAAGAGAAACTATGGGGTGACATGAAGAAACATATACCTTACTATTAGGATTATGACTATCTCATCTATTGGACTCAACCCAGCAAACTTGGAACCCCTGTCTGCCTTTGCCTTGCTTTTTGTGGGATAGATCCCTGTGCCTTGGAGTCAGGAAGACCTGAGTTCAAATCCAGTCTTAGATACTTGCTAGCTATGTGACCACGGGCAGTTCACATAACCCCTATCAGCCTCTTCTGTAAAATGGGGGTAGTAACAGTGCCTTCCTGCAAAGGCTGTTGTAAGGATCCAGTGCAATGGTGTTTGCAAAGCGCTTCGCCGTCCTTAAAGCCCCACATACATTCTAGCCGTTGCCATCGTTATTTTAGCGGGGGCGCAGGGTACTATCTGCAGCAGTCGTGGAAGCAAGTAAAGCTTCTCCATCAGAGGGAGAGGCCATCAGAAAGAAGGCAGCATTGGTGCTTGGTGCTCCTTGACCCTCTGAGGTCCAGCACCTTCCCTCTGCTGGTGAACTTCAGCGGATCCCTTTGGAACCTGCCCGTGCACACTTGTGTGCACGTTGTCCCCAAGGCAGTCCTGTCAGGAGGGCAGGGACTGTTTTTTCCCCTTCTTTGTGTCCCTAAAACTTAGCAAAGTTCCTGGCACATAGTAGGCATTTACTAAATGTTAACTGAATAGCTGACTTCAGGCCAAATCTAAATCAATCAGCAGCCTTGCAAAACCTGTTTCTGTTCCAAGTCTTGAATATGAGCTTTCTCATGGCTTTTCTGAGTAGTGATAAGTTAATGATTCTTTAATACCTGCTATGATTCCCTGATTCTCAGCAATTGCTTTTCTGATTGGAATCAACCTGTTCCAAGCAGGATTCATGTTTGTATACTGGGTACATTTCTTAACTTTTCCCTTATCTTTGGGGAGACTGGACTAGAGTAAAAAATGACATTTCTCTAACTAGAAACTACCCTTCAAAAAACAATATGAGGTTGACAAACCAGTGAATATGAGAATCCCAAGTCCTACTTCACTTGCTGAGGAGTCCGGATTCCTTTATATTTGAAGGTGATGGTGATGGTAGGTGAAGGAAAGAGATCACTGCCAACCATTGGGGCCTCAGCAAGGGATACCAAGCTAGACATCATGCTAGGAACCTGCAAACAACCCCTGCCCTCAGGAACTTACAGTCTAATGGCATAACAACGCACAAACAAGTAGATACATACACTATACATACAAAATGGAAGATAACATGAGAGGGAAAGCTCAAGTGGCAAATAGCTGGGGGGACCTGCAGAAAGTGGCATTGATCCTAGTTCTAATGAAGGAGAGGAATGACAAGAGGCAGTGAGGCATGGGGCCCAGCCAGTACAAAGACAAAGAGGTGGGAGATGGGTCACTGTGTGCAATGAACAGGAGAAAGATCAAACATGAGAAGGCTAGAAAAATAGGTTGGGAAGATTCTGAATGGCCCAACAGTGGAATTTCTTTTTAATCCTAAGGATAATAGGGAGGGATTGTCTTGTTCATCTTTGCAGCTGTAATAACCCTACACGGCTACCATGTTGTTGATTTTCAGTAACATCATGACCCCAATTTGGGTTTTTTTGGTAGAGATACTAGAATGGCTTACCATTTCCTTCTCCAGTCAATTTTACAGAAAAGGAAAGTGAGGTAAACAGAGTTAAGTGACTTGCCCGGGGTCACACAGCTAGTAAGTGTCTGAAGCCAGATTTCAACTCAGAAGGAGTTTTCATGACTCCAGGCCTGGTGCTCATATACTATGGTGCCACCTACCTGCCAGTTACCATGTTAAGCATTGCTTATATGTATCATAGATCAGAATCTCAAGGTGTTGGACATTCTAAAGGACCAACAGCTTGTCTGATATAAATATATGTGCATTGTGACACATGTGTGTCTAATATGTGCAAGCAATACGCACAAAATAAGTACCAGGTGATTTTGTGGGTGGAAGCTTTTGCTGCTGGGAGGGCAAGGAAAGACTTCTCCTAAGAGGTGATGCTTGAGTTGGGTTTTTAGGGAAATGGGGAGGAAGAGGTGAGGCAGGACAGTGCTCCAGGCAAGGGAAGCACAGAGACTGGATGTGGAATGTTGCAGCTGAGGAACAAGCCAAAGGCCAGTCTATTGGCTTGGGGAGTGCAACAGAGGAAGTCAATATACTGGAGCCCATGTGGAGAGAGGGTATTTGCATAGAGAGTGTGGGAGGTATGGATGGTGGAGAAGAAAGGCAAGTTCTGGCACTGACCTTTACTGGCTCTGTGGTCCTGGGCTAGTCACTTCAGTGCTCTGAAAGTCTAAACCTGGGCAACCCTGAACCTCAATATCAAATTAGAGAGAACAACAGAGAAGAGACTACCTCACAGGGTGGTTGTGAGGAAAGGCTATTATTATGAAAGGTGTTACATTTCCAAACACTGAAATGAGATTTATCACATACTTATATCAACCCGACCGTGTATATGACCACAGATCAATCTCTTAAAGTGGACACGTGTTGCCACTAGAATAATTGTACAGTTGCCATCTTTGGAAGGAGCCTCCTTTTTCCACGCAGCCACAAGATGTTGGGAGCAAGAAGGGGCAGATCCATATGATTTCTGCAAGAAGCTGTAGCATGAGCAGCAGCCACACCCAAGTGAAACCAGGCTAAACCAGGTAGAGGGTAGCCAAGAGGGGTGTCTCCCCCAAGCACATCCCCAGAATGGGTGGATCAGAGTAGTTTGCTTCAATGGCCATGAAGACAGCTGAAGCAGGCACTGAGAAACCCTTAGAGCAGTGGTTTTCAACCTTCCCAATGCCACGACCCTTTAATACAGTTCTTCATGTTGTGGTGACCCCCAACCATAAAATTTTTTCGTTACTACTTCATAACTGTAATTTTGCTACTGTTATGAATCATAATGTAAATATCTGATATGCAGGACGTATTTTCATTGTTACAAATTGAACATGACCCACAGGTTGAGAACTTCTGGCTTAAAGCTTAGAAGATAAAGACGCCAAGGTCATCCACTGCATTTTGGGGCATTGACAGTGGTCCTGACTTTGGTACTGCCATTAGACTTCAGCGAGTCTGGAAGAAAAAGTGAGGCTAATGACTTTGTGCAACTCTGACTCAGTTAAATCCAATTTTCATGCAAGTTAAGACATCACCTTTGTGATGTCATTGATCATCTTTGAAATGGATGAACAATATTTGAAGCTAAAAGGTAATTTTCTTCAGAGTTAATTACTCAATTTCCTGAAAGAAAACAAGAAACAGCCAGGATTCAGCTCAGCTCCTTTGACTTCAAATTCAGTGCTCTTGAAGGAAAAGGTATCAGCTGTCACCTTCAACAAATGACAGCACCTAGCTTCATCTCTTCCCTTACAGAGGAAGTCTCTCCTTCATCATGTTAGTGTGAAATGTGTGTCACTGGTGGCCTCGCTAGTGTTGGCACTAAATATCATATACACATATAAATATGTCATTTCCTTCAGATATAAGATTCATATTACAATGTACAAAAATTAAAAGTTAATTGTATCCATGTCAAATTTCTATGTACAAAATGGAAGTGGGTCGAGTTGCTATTTCTGGTGCACTCTGTTTGACTTCCCTTATTGCAAAACTCATGTGAGTTTTAATATAGTTCTCTCCCCCTGCCTTCATCTCCTACAATGATTAAAAATTTAAATAAGTTTGCCTGTAGGTCTGTTTGGCAGCTGCTCTGCTTGTTACGGAGAGTGCAAAATCAGATAGTTCCTCCATTGTCAAGTGGAGAGCCCGTTAAAGGAAACAAATATACTGGTTCCTGGGGGCAAAGAGGTTACTTATTACCCCAGTGGAACTGAAGGATGAACAAATTAATTGTGAGTTGACATTGTTTTCGTAGGAAAGCCTTTCAAGTATAATTATAGTTGTATGATGCAAACCTCCCTAGTTGTTGAGAGACACCAGTTGTCTTAGTTTTGTGTGTTCCTTGATGCTGATGTGAGAGAAGTCATACGCTATCTATCTACACTATGAAAAAAAAAAAAACCAACAGCAACAAGAAAAACCCAGACGAAAAGGGGACATTTTAATCATCTGAATATTTGATCAACCCGAAATGTCTAGACCATTGGCATTGTCTAGCCTCTTTTAGCCAGATGACTGGCTAAAATATCTTACCTCTTATCTGATACTTTCCGGTCATGTAAGCACAACCACTTAGTCCTTCTATACTCTGGAGCTTCTTATCAACAAGATGAAGATAAAAATCCTTGCTCTGCACCATCCTCTAGGGAATATGATATGGAAGGAAACCATATCCACTAAGACCAGAGAGCATTTCATGATGACTATGAAGAAAGGAAGAGGCAGGTTCAACTTATAGAGAAGATTTCACTGACATGAGTTCATTGTGGGAAAAAGAAAAAGAAAATTTAATCTAAAAATCAAGACATTTGATGGGGGGGAAGGGAAGGGAGAGATACCCACTGAGAATTGTGAAACCACATACTACAAAGCATAATAGACATTGAGTGAGGGGAGGGAGAGGAAAGGAAATGGTGAATGAGAATAAGAAAGAAGGCTAAGGGTAGGAATACAGATGCCTGTACATCAGTGCAAAGGATGGATCAGAAAAAAGTAAGCATGATATTTACGACAATGAATGTGACATTTTAATGCAAAGAACTAAATGCTTAACTATGGCTTCATATGTATTATTAAGACAGGGTATGCTGAGTGATACAACTAAAATATGATAATGGAAGGGAGTACCTAGTTTAAAAAAGAAAGAAAGAGGGGCAGAGCCAAGATGGCAGAATAGAAGCAGGAAATTCCATGAGCTCCCCTTACAACCAACTCTAATACTTGTAAAATGTGACTGTAAACAAATTTTAGATCTATAGAACCCACAAAGTGACAGAGAGAAACAAATCTCCCACTAAAGACAGCCTGGCAGGCCTACAGGAAGGTTCTATCACAACACACTGGGAGCCAAGCACAGTCCTGGTGAGTTGCACAGACTCAGACCTGGGGCAGCTTGGACCAGCAGCCCAGACCAGCCAGAGTAGACTTCAAGAAAGTGAATCATGAGCAGCTGTGGCAGTTTCCAGACTTCTTAACCCATAAGTGCCAAAGAGAAAGTAGAAGGTCAGTGGGGAACTCTGTTGGAACTGGGTGACGAAAGAGTGCAGTCCAGCCCTTGCCCCTGGGGTGAGAGGTGGCAGAAGCACGGTGGCTGCAGCTACTGCTGTGTGGCTGCCTCTGGAACTCTTGGCCTTCAGATCTTAGGGGAACCAAGTGACCATTCAGAGGGTAATTGCTCTTGCTTTAACCTGCTTGGATCTGGGTGTCTGTCTTGGGCAGTGGTACTGGGGTGAGAAACTCCAGTGTGCCAGTGTGGTGTCTGTAGAGAGGGTACCCTCCTCAAATCTCTGACAACATTTTCAAAACTCCCAGCAATTTGGGACAAAGCTCTCTCCACTTTGGAATCAAAGTTCTACCATGGCAAAGAGCTCAACAGTTAAGTAATTGGCTGGCAGGATGAGCAAGCAGAGGAAGTACTATCAGCCCACAGAATCCTTTTTTGGGGACAAAAAGGATCAAAGCATGTGATGGGAGAAAGACAATGAAGTCAGAACTCCTGCATCAAAAGCTTCCAAGAAAAATATGAACTGGTTACAGGCCACAGAGGAGCTCAAGAAGGATTTTGAAAATCAAGTAGGAGGAAAAATTGGAACACTAATGCATTGTTGGTGGAGTTTGAACTGATTCAGCCATTCTGGAGAGCAATCTGGAACTATGCCCAAAGGGCTATAAATAATTGTATACTCTTTGACTCAGTAATACCACTTCTGGGGTTGTATCCCAAAGAAATCATAGAAGCGGGAGGAAGACCCATATGTACAAAAATATTTATTGCAGCTCTCTTTGTGGTGGCAAAAAAAATGGAAATTAAGGGAATGCCCATCAATTGGGGCATGGCTAAACAAGTTGTGGTATATGAATGTAATGGAATATTATTGTGCTATAAGAAATGGACAGGAGATGGACCTCATATTTACCTGGAGAGGCTTATACAAACTGAGCTAAGTGAGAAGAGCAGAACCAGGAAAAATTTGTACACAATCACAGACACATCATATGTGTGATGACCAACTTTGATAAACCAGACTCTTCTCAGCAACACACAGTTATATGACAACTCTACAAGTCTCAGGATGGATGGAGATGTCTGTATTCAGAGAAAGATCCAGAAGGAACAGAGTTTAAATGGAGACTGAAGCAATCTACATGCTCTCATTCTTTTCCATGTTTGGTTTTGTTTCTTCTTCCCCATTGTTCGCTCCATTGGTTACAACCCTTCTATACAACAAGACTAATGTCTAATGTGAAAGTATTTGCAGATCCTATACTTGATTGCATGCTGACATGGGGGGTTGGGAGAGGGAGGGGAGAAAATTTGAAACTCAAGGGATTGTGGAACTGAATCTTGTAAACTAAAAGTAAATAAACAAGTCAATTAATAATAACAAGAAAGAAAATCAAGTAAGAGAAGTGGAGGAAAAATTGGGAAGAGAAGTGAGAACGATGCAGGAAAATCATAAAAAGTGAGTCAACAGGCTGCTAAAGGAGACCCAAAAAAATGCTGAGGAGAAAAAGAGAAAGAAACAGATTTGATAGAGACAAGAGCATACACAAAAAGAAAAATAGATACCTTCATGGAAACTTGTAAAGTTGTTTGGAAAATCTTTGACTGAGAAGAAAAGGAAAAAAGAAATAAAAGAGATAGTTTTGTGAAAGTATACTCTAGACCTCAAGGTCAATCAGAGGATATGCATAATAATACAGATTAAAAAACCGATGTAGAGACAACCTGTAGTAAGAGTGATGGAGAATTTCAAATGATTAGGCCTTCAGTTGAAGCAATTTATAAAAAGTTTATGTTTTTTAAAAACTTTTAAAAACATGTATTTTAAAAAATTTTATAAATTATATTTAACAACAAATATTTTTGAAAAAAATGTAAATCTTAGACTTGACTTGCTTTAGAAAGAAATCACTTAGAAGGTAGAGTAAGCAATAAAGGGGGCTGTGCTTAATTCTAATCAGCCAGGAAGTTCTCTCTCCATAAGTAAAAGTGACTAAACCCCTTGGGAGAAAGGGACCATGTCATTGCAGCTCAAGGAGCAAAATATTGAGTGTAAGCATTGGACTGGTACTATAGACTGAAGAGAAAAGATTGGACAAAGGTCAGAGGGAAAAAAAAAAAAGTATAATTCCAGAGGGTAGGAATCTCTAAAAACAAAAATTATGCCAATGCAGTTGTAATGGGGGAGGGTTAGTTGGAAGGTCACACCTCTCCTGATTACGCAAGAAAGAATGGTAATCATAGAATTGTAGGAGTCCACTGATATCCAAGAAAGAATTCCCACTCCAACATACCAGCACATGCTTGAGGACCTCCATGCAGGGGAACCCACCACTTCCTGAGGGGGCCCTTCTCATTTTTGTACACTTTTGCTTGTTTTCCTGCTATTCAGCCTAAATTTCTCTTTTTACCACTTCCATCCATTGTTTCTAAACCTGTCTTTTGGAGCCTCTTCCACATGGGCATCCTTCAAATACTTGAACTCCACTATTCTATCTTCTCTTGAACCTTCTCTTCTCCAGTCCCTCAACTTATCCATCAATGCATCTATTCAAGAGTATGTAGCTTATCTGGTGGCCCCCTACAAGCTCACTGATTTATCAATATGTTATTTAAACTATGACCCTTAGAATTGAAACCAATATTCCAAATGTGGTCTAATGAAAGTTTAGGTAAAGAGAGGGGACCCCCAGATTGTTCCTGGAAGCAAGGATTCTCTTTGTGGAGTCTACCATTGCAGTAGCTTTTGGGGATGTCACATCACACTGTGGATTTATTCTGAATTTCCAGTTCACTAAAATACCCAAATCTTTTTCAGAAAAACTGCTGTCTAACCATGCCTGCCCCTTTCTGGATATGTGAAGTTGATTTTTTTTTACTCAAATGAAGCCTTTGTCTTTGTCGTTGTTGAAGGCACTGGACTTGGGAAGAAGCTGACCTGAGTTGGAAAATTGCTTGAAACACTTAACAGCTGTGGATTGGTCTTTCAGCCTCATAACAGTATCCACATCAGGATGTTATTGCAAGGATCAGACGAAATAATAGCTAGAGAGTACTTTGCAAATCCCAAAACCATTCATGATAATGGCTTATTACTATTATTTACCAGCCTTGGCCCAACACGACCCCAGCCATCAGGACATTTTTGGATCCTGGATCTGTCACCCAGGGTGTCAGCTATCTGTCTCAGATCTGGTTATTTGTGAAGTTGATGATCTTCCCATCTATGCTAGACAATGACAAAAAGTGAACCAGCTGAAGTTCCAGCACCCATCACTGAGCCCTCTTGCCAAGCTGACACCGAACCTCAACAACTACTACAGTTGTTGAGTCCAGCTGTTTGAGCAGCTCTAAAAGTGTCCAGTTGTGTTATTTTCTGGTCAGCATCCCGCCATCTTTTCCATGAAAATAGTATTTATCCAATTCCTCTGAGCTACTATTTTGTAACCATCAAACAAATGAAGGGAGGTTATTCTCATATCACATTGTGGTTGATGAAGCCAGGTGACTCTTGGAATCACTAATTCCTTTTTATTTCTCTCCCAGATCTACTTCTGATGCTTGGGACTTTACCACCACACCTTCTCATCTTGGAAGTTCCCTCCACCTCAGAAGCCCCCTCCTTCCATTGGTGGCTTCCTCCAAGAACCTTGATTTTGAAGAAGGCTTTAGGTTGACCATCATTCATTCACCTCCTGGCTCTATTTCTGACTCTGGACTCCAGCACCACGCCCTCGAACAGGCACCTTCTGCCTTTCACCCTCATCGGAATGTAAGCTGCTTTAGGGCAGACACTATCTTATTTTTGCTTATATTTTTGTCCCCTTAGCACAGCAGTAAACAGTTAACAAATGCTTACAAACTTGACTTGTTGAATTGAATGTTCACAACTAGAATGCCAATCATCTCTTTAAAGGTCATTCTAGTTTTCTTTTAGCATTGAAGTCAAGTTCACTGGCCTATAGTGTGCAGATGCTTCCCCCTCCACCCCCAGTTAGGACATTAGCTCTTCTCCACACTTGTTGTACCTTTCTTTCCTGTTTTCCATAATCAAATGGTCCTAACAGTGGTTCATTTATCATGTATCCTGGTTCTCTTGGTCCCTGCAGATGTGGTTCATCTGAGTCTGCTGCCTTGGACTCCTCAGGTGTGGCTGGATGCTCTCTGATTGCCTTCTTAGCATGTCAGCTCCTCATTACTCATTTTTGTTCTGTCATTTCTTGTTCAAACCTTTTCTCCTTGGCAGAGAAAACAGAAACACAATGGGAATGGAGCAGCTCTCATCCTCCCCAAGAAAAGGTCTCAGGTCCTTCTTTGAGTCTCCTTTCCCTTCCACCCACCCTTTTTTTCTTGTCCTTTGAGTCCCTCACCAGCCTCAACTCTCTGAGCTTTGGTGCTCCTGAACCAAGCCATGCTCTTAAATTAATCCTGTTACTCTCACTTTTTGTCTTTTAAAACCCAAGTTTATTGGTGAGTTCTCTTACATTCACTTTGGTCTGCTTTCCTTCTAATTGGAATCATTTCCCTTTATTATCTTAGCATTTTCCTTCCTTCCTTCCTTCCTTCCTTCCTTCCTTCCTTCCTTCCTTCCTTCCTTCCTTCCTTCCTTCCTTCCTTCCTTCTTTCCTTCCTTCCTTCCTTCTTTCCTTCCTTCCTTCTGGCAAGGCAATTAGGGATAAGTGACTTGTCCAGGGTCACACAACTGGCAAGTATCAAGTGTCTGAAGCTGGATTTGAAATCAGGTCCTCCTGACTCCAGGATGGGGCTCTATCCACTGTGCCACCAAGCTGCGCCTCTTAGCATTTCTTTCTCAAAGATTCTTCATCCTGTCTGGGTGAACTTCCCTTTTAGAATTTTTTAATCCATTTAATATTATCAATTCTTCTAAACTCATTGAAAGCTGCTTTGGCAAAAATCTTATATATGTGTACATGTATATATGTATACATACATGCATATATGTGTATCTCATATTATGCCTGACTTTTCTCTCCTATATCATGAATTCTAGGAGGGAGTGGTCACTTCTCCCAGGGTTCTCATAATGTCCACTCCTGCAACCAGGGCTCAAGGTGAAGTGAAGGTGGTCCTCCACTGTTCCCAGCTTACTGCATGATGCCGACGATGTGGGTAGGGCAATAAGACATCACAAGAGAGAGTGACTGTGTTTCAGTCAAGAAAGGTTTAAAGACACAGTTCCAGATATACAGTCAAAAGGGAGAAGCTCACTCACAGTGGTAGGGGAATGCAGAATCCCTTCTCCCACATGGCATCTCCCACTTGGGTGCCTCCATTTTAGGTGATAGAGAACTGCATCAGGGCCTTACTATATTTATGATCTCAAATGCTCCATCTATCGTTTCTGTCTAGGTGGTCTTTATTATACATCCCTATGATAAAATCACTTATTTCTCTCTCTGGTGACCTTCACTCAAATTCTTTTCACCATGCTTCCTCCATCTGTTTCTTGAATTTCTCCACAGTGAATTGGAGAATTGGGTCACATAGCTACTAAGTGTCCAAAGTGGGATCTGTAGGGAAGATGAAAGTTTAGTTGTGTGGATTTGATGATCAACTGAGCCCTTTGGAACCAGGGAAGCATCATATATTCATAGTGGTCTTGAAGGTTTCAATGAGAAACTACTACATATGTGAGTTAATATCACTCCCTAGCATTGTCTTCTCTGCAGAGGCATGACTAGGGTAGGGTGATGGGAACTTTGGTCCAGGGTGCTGAATGTAGAGGATGTTTATAACACTTGTAGTCCTTCAACTGAACTGATCATTTAGCAAGAATAATTTATATGAAATAGGAAGCTGCCAGATGGTAGGCTAAGGTAATCACACCCTCCACTTTACCCCTCAACTTAGGTTGTATTTCATGGCACTTTCCCCAGGAACAATGTCTGGCATTAACCTATATATACAAATACCTACTTACAGTTATGTTTCTGTGAAATTTGGATCCCAAGGAATTGGTGCTTTTTATATCTGTCTTGGAAAAACATTTAGGGGTTGGGGACTGGATTAGTTTTAATTGGTCTCTGTATAGCTGAGTATACCAGGGATACAATCCAGGTTAGGGACATCGCAATGGAAATTATCCTTTGATGATATTCATTCCTGGGCTCTGGTTGACTCAGTGTGTGCCAGAGAGTGTCAGTATGAAGCTTTCCCTGTTATAATTAGTAGGAAGTATTGTCATAGAGGGCAAACAGACTCTGACAAAACTAGTCAATCAGGAGACTACTATAATAAATATATGTTGAATTTAAATTTGTTGTTGAATTTTAGACATAGTAGATCTTGATTTCAACAAAACACCTAACAAAGGTTCTCTTTCTTCTAGCAGACAAATGAGGATATCATGAAACCATAGATTTAGAGCTGAAAGGGGCTCAGAAGCCCTTGAATTCAGCCCTCTTATTTTACATATGAGGAAACTAAGGTCTGTAGAAAAAAATGTCTTACATTGGGTCACCCAGCTACTAAGTGTCCAAAGTGGGATTTGTAGGGAAGGTGAGAGTTTGGTTGTGTGGATTTGATGATCATCTGAGCCCTAAGATGTGTTGATTGACTGAGGTCCAACTAGAAAAGGGATTCTTAACTTTTTTTGTGTGCCATGGCACTGGCAGCTTGGGGACACAGTGCACATAGTGCTAGCCCTAGACTCAAAAAGATCTCAGTTCAGATTCTCCTCCAGATGCTTATTAGCTGCATGACCAAGGGCAAGTGCATTGAACTTGTCTGCCTCAGTTTCCTCAACTATAAAATGGGACATTATAATAGCACCTATCTCACAGAACTGTCATGAGGATGAAAATGAGCACAATGCCCACCACACAGTGGGTGCCTAATACGTGCTTGTTTCCTCCTTTCCCCTTCATTAATTCCTTTTGCAGTCTAGCACAAGGGAGCCCTTCTTAGAATGACATTTTAAATGCATAAAATAAAATGCATAGCATTACAGAGGAAACCAATTTTGTTGAAATAGTTATCTCTCTGTGTGGCTCTTTTCTCTCATGTGTGTATGTGTGTGTGTGCATGTGTGTGCATGCGTGTGTGTGTAAATATATGTGTGTGTATGTGTGGGTATACAAGTTGATGGCCCTAGGTTAAGAATGCTAGAATGAGGAGAGTTCACTAGTGATTTATTATAAGGACCTGTATCCTTCCTTATAGTGCTCAACATATTAATGGATGGACTGTATACAAACATGAATGTTTGCTTAGCTCGTATGAGATGAAACAGGAAGGAGAGGGGGCATATATACTGGATGACAAAAGATCTTGACAGATTCAGGAAAAATTATCTGTTGAAGTGTTGAATTAGATTAAGCTTACTGGTAAAAAGAACTTAATTAGACTACTATTTGCCTTCCAAGGTCATGGGACGCCATTTCTCCTGGCCTCGAGACTGGAACTGTAAGTATAATGAGTTCTATCTGGGTCTTGGTTTGTCTTTATTTCTTGCCTTTGTTTACTTCTCCGGCATTAAAGTACCTGACACACAGTAGGCACTTAATAAATGCGCACTGCTTTACTATTATAATTTTCACTTTGTTTAATAGCTATTTGTGGCAGTGATGACTCCAACTTCAGTTTGAAACTGTGATGAAAAACTGTGATCGTCAGAGAGTTAGACTGAATATACCTACCACCAGATCACACTTAGCAATTCAGCTTTCTTATTTTGAAGTGAGTTTGTGACAGAGCTGTGTAGAAACACGGCTTGAATTTTGCACATAGCTCAGCTGCTTTTTTAAAGTCTTCCATGACTAAATAATTTAAAATCTGTGTGTGGGAGAAATCCTCACAAAGCTAGGCAATGCTTATGATGGTTTAAAAAATATGGGACTACCAAAAAATGCTTATTATATTAATGCCCTATAAATCCTAAATTATTTTTATTGCTTTAGCTAGCAATAAAATAATGAAATCAAGGTATTTTACTTTTTATTACAGAACTAATAAATTTGACGGTAAAAATTAAACCTATATGTCAAAACAGCAAAAGATAACCAACTATTTAACCTCTTCCAGTTCTTCTGATTATAGAAATCCATTTTTACATAGATGTGATCAATGTGGAGACATCAAAGGGAGCATAGCTTCTTGACTTGTAAAAGGAGCCCCAGGACAGTCTCAGGGGGAACCTAATTCCAAATGCTCAAAGCAGCATCAAAAACATTTGCAAGTTCAGGGATGATTATGAATGTTTAGGTTACCATGAACTAGCGTGTCCCAGGGAAGGCAGAACCCCAATAGCTGGTATTAACACAAAGATAGAGTCCCTCCTAATCTTCTTGTTTTCCCCACTAATACCTTTACGACTTTTCTTTCCCCTTGGGGAACAACACCAAGATATGATGCTCTCAATCATAACAACTAACACTCATATAGCACTTCAAGGTTTGCAAAGAGCTTTACAAATATGATGTCATTTTATCCTCACAACAGTCCTGGGAGGGAGGAACTTTTATTTTCATCTCTTTTTCAGAGATAAAGAAACTGAGGCAGATGGTTGTTAAAGTGACTTGCCCAGGGTCATAAAGCTGGTAAGTGTCTGAAGTAGGATTTGAGCCCAAGTTTTCCTGATTCCAGGATCAGAACTCTATCCCCTGCCACACGGACCTGGCTTACAACAAATTGACATATCCTTTAATGTGAGGGTGGGCAGCTAAATGGTACAATGGATAGGGTTCTGGTCCTGGAGTCAGGAAAACCTGAGTTCAAATCCAGCCTCAGACACTTACTGGCTGTGTGACCCTGGGCGAGTCATTCAACTCTCGTTGCCTCAGCTCCTCATCTGTAAAATGACCCGGAGAAGGAAATGGTAAAGCATTCCAGTATCTTTGTCAAGAGAACACTAAATAGCAACTGAAAAGCCACAACAAAATGGAGGATGCTTTTTAGAGAATAAAATTACCGATCAGGAACAGTCTAAATTCCGAAAATTGCGAAACAAAAAAAGTAATTTTGTTCTGCTAAATTTCAAGATGATTCCTAATGCAAATCTTGTAGACTTACCTTAGAGGAAATGGAACTGATTATCTTGGAGAAAAGAAATTGAAAATTTTTTAAAGAAAAAATGGAAACCGATACTGCTTATTTCTAGATTCTCAGAGGTCCCAGTGTGTGCTGGATGTTGTTTAGAGATTGGAAAGGATCTAGTGTACAGCCCTGCCCCTCCCCAGCTATAAAAATGAGAGAACTGAGACCCAGAAAGGTCAAATTACTTGGTCAAGGTCACATGGGTATTAAATGACAAAGTCAAATCAAGCACCTTTGTTAAGCACCTGGTACTGTACTAAGGTACTGGGAACACAAAGAAAGGGAAAAAAAAATGTCACCAACCTCAAGAAGTTCACACTCTAATGGGGTCAATAGCAGGCAAACTAAATTGTACAAATGAGATCTAGAAAGAGTGAATTAGAGGAATCTCAGAGGGAAAAGTCTAAAGTCGGCCATGGGGAGTTAGCAGAAGCAGGGCAGGTGGGCTTATGATACACATGAGATGTTATAGAAACTCTTCTCCTAAGAATTCTGCTCAGGCTTAAATGATAATAATGGAGATTTGTATAGCACTGTAACATTCACAAATCTTTTTGCATACATTATCTTTATTTTATTTCAGCCTCACAATACACCAGTGGAACAGAACACCCGGACCTGAGGTCAAGAAGAGTCAAGTTCATATCGATCTCAGATCCTTCCTAGCCCAAGTGTGGCCTTGGGCAAGTCCTCTCAGCCTTAGTTTCCTCATCTGTAAGATGGGGATAACAGTAGTATCTTCCTTAGCCAAAGCCAGAGTTGTTATGAAGATAAAATGGGACCATATTTGCAGCATTCTCTGCAAACCTCACCATGTTATATAAATGCTAGCTGTTGTTCTTTTTATTAGTATTATTACTATATACAAAGCATGGTAGTAAAAGTTTTAGGTTTGTTTTGTTTGTTCGTTTGTTTGTTTTTTGCACAGATAATTTTTATACTGGAGAAGCAAACTGGCACAGTAGAAAGAACATTGGCTTTACAATCAAAAGATCCGAGCTCTCTTCCCGACTTAGCTATTGGGTCAAGATTCCATAAATTCTCAGTCTTAATTTTCTCCTCTATAAAATGGGCATAGTGATACTTGTATTACCTAATTCACAGACTTATTGTGAGGAAACTGAGTCACAAAGGGAGGTTCAATGACTTGAAGATGTTATACAAATGTAAGTTATTAATTACCTTCATCACCATCAATTGTCACAATCCTAAACCTCATCTTTTTAATGGGATTCAGATGGAAAAGGTCCTGAGAAGTCACTATGCAGCTCTTGTGATTTATATCTTAATTTCTGTGGAATATTATTATTACAAAGGGGGATAAAATAGATCCTTTTTGTAGTTGAATAAAAGTATCAGGATGGAAGGACATCCTCTATCCATTTACTGAAAGGATCCTTGGAACCACCCCAGGAGCAGAGAACAAAACAAGCATGAGACATACATGCCTCATTCTGTTCTCGCATGGATTTGATCTCCTCTGCTAAATCTCTATATTTTGAAAGCTGTTCATTCTGTGTAATTTGGAGATAATGCATGTTTGGCAGCATCTGTTTAAAAGATTGTTCTTAGCAATTTGGAACTGTACCTAAAAAGTCAATAAAATCAGCTTGTCCCTTGACCCAATGATACCATGACTGGTTTTCAGCTCCATAGAGATCAGAGAAAGAGGGAAAGGACCCACAAAGACAAAAATATTCAGCTTTCTTTGCTGTTGCACAGAGCTGGGGAAAAAAGTGAATGTATATCAATTAGGGAATGGCAAAAACAGAGCAAAAATAAAAACAAACCTGTGGTGTGAATAGAATGGAATTATTATTGTGCCATAGGGATGATGAAAGGTACTGATTCAGAGCCACTTGTATGAACTGATGCTGAAATGAACACAACCAGAAAAATAATTTGTGCGATGACTAAATGTTGTAAAAACCACCTGCCTGTAAAAGATCTTATATCTCTGATCAATGCAATAACCAAACAGGACTCTAAAGGACTTATGATGAATCATGCTTACTGACTCTTGGCAGAGATGTGAGAGACTTGAAGTGTAGAAAAAGAAACAGACGTTTTCAGACGGTCAATGGATGAATCTGTTTTGCTCAACTGCACTCATCTGTTACAAGAGAGGGCTTTAATTTTTTGAGGGGAGGTCAGGAAAAGTAACAATTATTGGGGAAGTGAAAGCAGGATGGTGATGATTAAACAAAAAAAAAAATGCATAAACGAGACCAGAAGGCAGGTCAGAAGAGGATACAAAGAAGTTGAGTAGTGCTGAAATTACCACGATAAATTTAATATACGATTTAAAAAAAACCTCTCAGTGTACCAGATACTTATGGCATCATATACAATCCTATTTTTCTGTTCTTTATATAAAAAGTTCACATTTGTTGCTATATAGCAAGTCCATATAACGACATCAAATTTTTTAAAACACAAACATCAAGCTTAAGTTTGTATGGATTGGTGGATATTATTTCTAATCAATCATGGGCAATGGTTCAATGTTTGATAACGGACTGGTTCCAGTACAGTGTATTGAGAGAAATCTGGAAGACATTTTGAGTTCTGTGTTGGTAATAAGGGAATTTGCCATTTCTGAATCCATAAAACATCACTATCTGATGAAATATGCTATCCATCTCCAGAAAGAGAAATGGTCACCTCTGAATGTAGATTGAAGCATCTTTTATTCCCTTTATTTTCTTGGGGTTTTTTTTGGGGGGGGGACATGGCTAATTCAGGGATTTATTTTGCACATCTATACGTATTTGTGATGGTTTTTATGTTTCTTGCAATCTGACTTGGTACTGCAGAGGGAAAAGGGAATTTTGAACTAAAAATAAAATAAGATTGAATTTTCTTTTTACAAAAATATCATTATTATGATGATTGTTGTTGTTGTCAATGATATAGGTTTTTATAACAATATACAGGTAAAGAAATTCTCTGTTTAGATGGAATTGATATTTGAGTATCTTAATCAGGTTTCCCTTGTAATGCCTAGTGTCTGAATGTTTTAGATGTTTGAAATGAACTCTCCAGCTGAGAAGCATGGAAGAAAAGCTGTGATCTCAAGTGAAAACAATTCCGGAAGAGTCCCACTTCAAATGGTTGGCTTTCTTTTTTGGGTGAATAAAAGTGAGATGCTACCCCTAAGTGGATGATTAAGTGAAAAAGCAGGAGGCTTAATGGAATATTCAGCCCCAAAGGGAAAATGTAAGAGCTGGCAAGAAACCTGAAACATTATGCCATGGAATATAGATGCGTAAAATTTGTTCTAAGTAATAGCATCTATGGTTGCAACCCTTTTACATGGGCCTATCAAATGCTACAGATTTGCTGAGAGAACCAGGCCTTAGTTAGAGAATCCCAGGGTCCTAGAGCTGGTGTTTGATTTGGGCTAGTGTGGAGAGGGCTGCCCTGAACATGTACCCTTCCCCTAATACAAGACAGAGCTGGAGAATAGCTGATCTGGAAAGGGATGTTGTCAGATACATTTTATTCTCACCTTTTTTCCTAGGCTAGTGCAAATAACATGTAGCTGGAAATATAGCGGAGATTCTGTTAGGTTGACCTTTATAAGCTATAATTGGCCAAAGTAGTAGATGACCCCAATGTTAATAGATTTTTAAAAAATTGCTGTGGTCAGGGAACTGCTAATTGGATATATCTTTTTGAAACTAAAGCATTTCCCAAAGTCTGAAAGAAGTCTTTATGCAAGCCTACAGAAAGTATTTCAGCAATAAAACCTAGATTTTTAAAATAGAGAAATATCTCTCCTGTACCCTTTCTATAATAAAGAACAATGGAGATTGAGACCATTCCTTACTCCATGTATAAATGTCACAAGTTTTTTTCTCTTCTCATTTTCAATAGAGCATCTGTTCTTTAAGCATAGAAGAAAAGTAGAATATAACTGTGGGAACAGGCACACAGTGGGCACCTTGTACAAAGCAGATGAACTTGATAACTGTCAATTTTAATTTCTACTTTTGTCTAATCAACTTCTGGTCTGCCAGAAATTATTAAAATAAGGATGAAAACACTTCCACAGACCTATATGAGAATATCTTTTTGAAATATATAAACCAGAGTTGGAAAATTACATGGTCTCTGCAAATTCAGAGCTATTCCCTACATCATCCACTAACCAGTTTATTGTAAGCATTTCACAAACTCTCTAAAATCATTTTCACATATCTATTGACTGTCTTATCTTTTGGTGTTGCTATGCTTCTAGAACAAATTATACTCATATTTCATTCTTGCATTTCTTCATAAATATGTAAGTATCCAGAAAGAATTCATCATGGTAATAGAATGCACAATGAATTCTTATTTGAAAATTATGGACTTACCCAATAAATCTTGATCATTTGGATAGTATACATTTCAATAATTAAAAGAATTCTCTTTAGTCTGAAATGATGACAATTAAAAGTCTATAGAATAGACAGTTAATCTCTTAACTGACCAGGTTAGTTTTTTGTTTTGGGTTTTTTTTTTTTAATACACACTATAAATTAATGATTAATTAACTTCAGGATGGTGGAAGCTTAAAGCTCTTAGAATGTTCTGGTTACACTGGTTTCTCTCAGCTTGATGAGTTCAAAGAAGAAACCCTTTGTGAATTTTAAGCTGTTATATTATAATGTTGGGGATCAACTGAATCCGTTAATCAATCAAATCGACTTACTCCAGTTGAAGCAATTAACAAGATGCTCTGTCCTTACCAGTGAGAATATATCTATTGAATCAATCAGAACTATGAACTAGGAGTGAGCCAGGCCCAGACATCTTTAATAATCAATCGTTCCAAGGCATTAACAGAAAGTCTGATGCATCATACTCGGTGGGTTGTTTATAAACTAGGAAGGCATTTTGGAATTCGGCAGTAGAATGTCTGGTCAGTGTGGAAGAAAGACCAATGTGGTCAAGTCCCTAAGAAAGAATTTCTTGGAGAGAACAGGGAAGGCCAGATGGCATTTGTCTTCCTGCCACCCAGCCCACCCCAGCCCTGGCCAGGCCAAAGGAAGACCTTGGGACTTTAAAGGCTAGGATGATTTGAAATTTTCAATGCTATCTGAATGACGTTCTCTTGACAGCAGCAGCTGGGAGCTGAAGCCAGCCTAAACACACTGGGGAAAGGCAGTTTCTGGATTGTGCCAGGAAGGAACTTCAGTAGCACTCTGCCAGTGTGAGAAACAGACTTTTTTCTGGGTCTCAAAGCTCGAGTCCACTTCTCCCTGGGCTCCATATGTACTTGAGAGAGACCACATCATAGACTTTGGAGGGGATGTTTCATCTCAATCATTCTTACTATGTCCTTTTAGTAAATTCCCCCTTCTTCAAAATCATTAAGTCTGGTTGACTAATTGATATCAACTGGTAATCATGGAGGAAGCACCCGAGCGAGGGCTTATGGGCTACAGCATTAGAGAAATTACCTCTGAGCCCCTCTGCATTACCCCTAGAACCTGAAGGGTTCCCAACATAACCACTCCCTGGGGGAATTGTGTTTTGGGGAGGATAGCTCCAGAGCGTACGCCACACTGATCTGTAGGTTTTCTGCTTTAAGATATAGTTTACCTGTTTAGAATTACCTAAGATGTTGGCATCGCCAAATGGGAGAAACAGTGCAGAGAAGCTGACTTCAGGATAACTCCTGTTTGTGTTGGGATTTTGGCAGGAATCGGCTGATACAGAACCAAAACACCTGGGAAAGCATGTACTGCAAAAGGAGAAGAAGGTGAGAAAGCAGGAGTGGGCGGCAAGAGCACAGGGAAGCGCTTTGGCCGTTTCACTAAAGGCAAGAAGAAGGAGAATGCTCAGTGGCTGCAAGCAGTGTGTCAGGTTTACCTTTCTTCCATAAAAAATTAATGACTGTATATATTAAAAACAGAGGCTGGCCAACCTGCTATAGAGGAAAAGAAAAGAACTAAAAAAAATTCCATCCATTTCAATTCAACAAAAATCGACGGCCTACTTCGTCCATACTGGGTGCTTGGGATACAAAGACCTTCCCTCCATCCCACAAAAATCAATCCTTTCCCCCTGAGGAGCTAGAGTGGAGAGGGTGCTGGTTCTTGGAGTCAGGCTCTCCTGAATTCAAATCTGGCCTCAGACACTTATTATCTGTGTGACCCTGGGCAAGTCATACTTAATAAGCTCTGTCTGCCTCAGTTTCCTCTTCTGTAAAATAGAGATGTTAATCGCACCCACCTGGCCAGGGTGTTGTGAAGATCAAATGGGATGATAGTTGTAAAGAGCTTGGCACAATGCCCTCCACATAAGCACTAGAGAAATGTTAGCTGTCATTGTTCTTATTTTCAACTGCAATGTCTCTTTACCCTTCAAATTATTAAGAAGAATCAAGCAGTCCTTGAAAAAAGGGAACAATTGATGCTATCTCTTCCTGTTGAATTGTAGACCTGCCTTAGTGTTTAGCCATTTCCACATGTCCAGCCTTCAGTTACAAAGGACCCACCAAGGTCACCTTACTGGCTCTATTTTTAGCACATCACTACTCTCTTCAAAGCATCCAGTATCTCCCTGTAACCACCTCCTTCAGGTTTAGATTCTGAGCCCTCTTTGTGTGATTGTCCCAGATGCCACCCTACCCCACAGTCTACCCCAGCCAGACATCTGGACCAAAGCAAACCATAAACCACTCAAATGTAAACTCCGTACCCTGATGTACCGTGGGTGGATCTGTGGATGATTATGACCATTCCAGAAAACAATTTAGAATTACAGACAAAAAACTCCTAAAAAGTACATGCTCTTTGACCCAGTTATATAAACACTAAGCCTACACCCAAAAGGTATCAAAGAAAGAATAAAAGGTACAATAGAACAAAAATATTGATAGAAGCTATTTTTGAGGTGGCAAAAACCTGAAAACTAAATGAATGTCCGTCAATTGAGGAATGCCTAAATAAGCTGTGGTGTGTAACTATGATGGAATACTAGAGTGTGTAAGAAATGAGGAAAAAGATGATTTCAAAGAGTCATGGAAAGAATTATATGAACTGATGCAGAATGGAATAGGCAGAACCAAGAGAATCATTTATACAATAACAACAAAACTGTACAAATAAATGACTTTGAAAGTTGTAAGGACTATAACAAGTATAAAGACCATCCATGCTTCTGGGGCGTGGTTGATGAAATACTCAGCACACCTCCTGAAGGAGAAATGATAGCTTTAGGGTGCAGAATAAAGCATTTATTTCTATATACAACCAATGAGAGAATTTTTTTGCTTGACTATACTTTTTGTTATAAAGAATTTGTTTTTCTTTTCTCTTTTTTTTCCAAAAGAGAGATAGAGAAAATAGACTTCTGGTCATTTAAAAAATACTTTAAAATAGGTTGTAGAAAGATGCTACAGATTTAAAATGTTGTATGCACTTTCTTATAAGGTCACTGTATTGATAATTTTCCTTAATTATTTTATTTTGTTGTAAGGAAGCTCCCAAAGAGTGGAATGGGGGCAATCTGGAAATGTTTATAATGTTCAAAAACAAAACACATCAATAAAAATTTTTTAGACTAGGTGTGAATAAGGCTTTGTTTAGCTAGAAATGGCCATGGGCTGGAAGAAAATCAAGTCATATATTTCAGTGCAACACACACATATAAACATAAATACACACATATATAGATATAGGTGATATACATATAGGGTGATGGACAAGAGTCATTACCTGGCGTGGCATCATCTGCCTTCTCCCCTCTGCGACACTTTTCACTTCTTGTCCATGCTCTTTGGTAGAGCCTAGAGAACAGCTCAGCAATTGCTTCAGAGGTTTGTTTCATGCCCTGGAATGTAGTCTGTCCTGATAGAGTGACTCAAACTCCTCAGAGGCAGCTATGTGCTATCTTATTATCTAATCACTCACTAGAAGTTTTCAACTCTGTGTTAATCATTTTTGTTTTCCTCTTCCTGCTTTAAAGGTCATTCTCCTAGAAAAGAAAAAGTGAAAGAAGCAAAAGAAAAGTTGAATAATTCTCCCTTTCTATGTTGTTCTATCTTCTCTCCTGAGCTGTGGTCCTACGCCTCCTCTGACCTTCCCCTTCACCCCAGCAAAGTCAAAATGAAAGCAAACCGAATTGAACTTTTATGTTCTTATCATGTGCTTTTTCATGTGTTATCATGCTGCTTCCATTCTTACAAGAATGTGCTGATTTTTACTTCTCTGCCATCATTCTATCTTCTGTACTTAGAGCTGATAGCTCAATGGAGAGAGCACTAGGTCTGGAGTCGGGATGACCTGAGTTGAAATCCAGCCTCAGGCACTTACTAGCTGTGTGACTCTTGAGCAAGTCACTTCCATTTGCCTCAGTTTCCTGTGCAATGGAGATAATAATAATAATAACAATAAATAATAATAAACCTACCTCACAGGGCTGAGACTCAACTAAGACAATATTTGTAAAAGCATTTATTGTATAGCCTGGCATATAGTAGGCTGTATAAAAAACTCTTTCCTTTCCCCATGTGTTCTTTGTACTTCCATCTCATTTGCCTTAGATAGCTCTCCCTACACCTTTCTTACTTACTAGAATTGTTTCTGTATATCTTTAGAATCTCATTCTTCAGGGCTTCCCTTCCCTCTTGGATCAACTTCTCCTGTGGCATCTAAGGCTGTAGATTTTTACTTATGTCTTCTCTGATGTATTTGAAATTTGCTCTCCCAAAATCTAGCAAGAAAGTCAGATTACATCTTGAGTACAGCTGCCTTTCTTTTCCTTTACAAATGTTTTATTGATGACTTTTCCTTTATGTAGCTATCACTTCCTTATGACCTCCTTCACCACACTAAGACATAGTTAAGTAAAACAAACCATCATATTGGTCATATCTGCCAACGTATGCTTCATTTTGCACATTTAATCTTGGAGTAGACAAGAGACAGTGGAATCAACTGTGGGAAAGGGGGGTTGGAAGATTAAGGTGGGGCTGAGAAAGAAGAATATAAAGTAATGTTAAGGAGTTTTATGAAATGGAGGAGCAGAGGTTTTTAGTTCAGTCATTTATCAGTCATGTCTGACTCTCCATGACTCCATTTGGGTTTTCCTTAACAGAGATACTGGACTGGTTTTCTTCCTTCTCCAGTTCATTTTACAGATGAAGAAACTGAAGCAAATGGGATTAAGTGACTTGTCCAGGGTCACTCAGGCAGTAAATGTCTGAGGCTAGAGTTGAACTCAGAAAGTTAGTCTTCATGACTCCAGGCCCAGCACTCTATCCACTGTACCATGTGGCTGCCCATGAAGAGATGCTAAGAACTTTTAAGGAATGGAGAAAAGTTGAAGGAGCTCACTAAATCACTTTGTCACCTTGAAGTAAAACGTCAAGTCATTGGAAGTCAGTATAGGGGTGGAATAATCTTTAAGAGTTTGGGACTTGGAGTCAGGAGGAGGTGAGTTCAAGTATGGCCTCAGCTATTTACTAGCAAACCACTTAAACCTTCTCAGCCTCAGTTTCCTCATTTTCAAAATAGAGATAATAAGAGCACTTGTTTGTAAGAGTTGTTGTAAAGGTCAAATGAATAGCATGAGAAGCTCTTTTCAAACCTGTAAGCACTTCTAAGTGCTATCTCTTCTCATGGTGATTAAGGTTACAGTGGAGGGTTTGGGACAAGAGGATGAGATTTGGAGCTATCACTAGGAGGTGTGTGAGAGAGGGACTGAATACAAGCAGAATATAAAGATTATCAAGCATTGGGAGCCAGAAAAAAAAAAAAAAAAGATTACATGAGCCCAAGATTTATACTTAGGTAAATTTGGCTCAATTTTATTATTTTCTCCAGTGACATGCAGGGGACCAGTATTAGATAGTAAAGAATCATGTATACTGCTAAGAGAAAAAGGGAAGCTGGAATTCAGAATTTATTCAAATTTTTTTGCATTCAGGTTTCCATTCCAAAAATTTCATATCTTTGTTTAAAATGCTAGAATAACTCAAGGAAGATTTAATGAGAAAAAATAACATTTCTCCTATTTAATAATGCTTTAACTTTAATTATGTGTCACTTGCTTATTGGCATATTTTGACAATGAAATGAAAGTACTTAGAACACTGAGAAGTGGAATATTGAAAAGAATTGCTTAATAAATGTTTATTAAGAAACTGCCTGATCACCTGGCATGATTATCACATGATAATTCTTTGTCTTTCACCACAGCCACTTTTAAAATATATTCCTTGACTCTTGAAAGGATATGGAATATTATTCCTATCTTCACAGACTCTCCGAATCTGAAGGGATCTTTAAGGTCATCTAGTTTTAATACAGGTGTGATTACAAAATAGGGAGACCAGTTATTTCATCTATCAGATTTGAATTTGTACATCTAAAAAATATTGAATTTCAAAGACATTACCTACTTCAATAATTCTGTTACTACTCAGAATATTTTGGCAACTTCTCTTTTGGAAACTCTTTTTGGAACCAGTTTAAAGGCTACATATTAACACAAATTTAGCTACTCTATAGTTACCCTTTTTTTTTTTTTCTTCTTTTAACCAAAAAAAGTAATAGCTATCTTGGTTATCCATCTTATTCACCAGACTTTGGGCTATTGCCAAGAAATCCAATCCGCTCTTAAATAAGAAAGATTTGCCACCACTGAGAATATTCAAGGTGATGAGTTGTGGGCTTTGAAGGCAATTGGGAAGGATTTCCAAAGCTGTTTTGATCAACAGTAACATCATTAGAATGTGCATATATCCTCCCTAATGGGGTCAGTCCTCATGTAAATGTATAAACTCTAGTGTACTTGACAACAACAACAACAAAAGCAAGTCCCTTTGGTGTAGCAAACTTCCATTGTAGAAAAATAGGGGGAGTGGAAGCTCAAGGTCATACAGACAAATAGAGGCTGTTTCTTGCTCTCTTCAGTACTGACATGGCTATGCCATTTTTTTCACGAGGCATCTTTTACCGTTTTTTGTTTTTGTTTTTATATTATAGGTACTTCAAGTCTTTCTATTTAAAGGCCTGGATTTAGAAGCATTTTTGCATAGATACACAGCCCTTTGTAAGGTTGGTAGCATGTTTTTTGGCAGACCTCAATGAGTCCACTTTGAATGAGTATTGTCTGCCAATGTCAATCTCCCCTTTGGGCTCAGTTAAAATATTGTTCCAAACATTGCATTCTCAATTCTTAGCAATCTGTATAGGGTCCCACCTTCTATTTTAGGACTGGATTTTGTTCAGCACAGCTTTATATATTGCCAAACACCAGCTTGACTTACTCCTGATACACAGCACAATGAGGAACGGCAGGTGAACAAGATTTATGTGTTCTTGGAGGATTCTATGGAATGGTGATCTCAGGGACGTGGGTCTCTGGTTGTTTGAATAAAATACAATGGATCAGGACTTGAAATTACTGCCGATGTCACCTAGCATTACCCCTCCCTTCTGGTGTCTGAACTTCATAATCACTAACATGCTAGTCCAAATCTAAATGTTGTGATCTCACACACACACACACACACACACACACACACAATTAGTTTGTATGACTATGCACAATAGGCAATGGGATTTAGTGGAGAGAACAAAACAAACAAACGAATAACAGCCATCATCTTGGAGTTAGGAGAGGATTGAGTCCATAGATTGACTTCAATGCTGTTTAGCTCTCTGACCTTAGGGAAGTAATTTTATATCCCTTTTCCTTATCTGAAAAATGGGAATAATAATGAAGTACATGACCTACCTCAAAGAGCAGTTGTGAAGAAACTTCTTGGTAAACTTGAAACTACTACATAAATTTGAATTGATTGAAATTACTACATAAATTTTAATTAATGTGATTTATATTATTATAGTTCACTTGTAAACTTTTTTATTTGTTATTATCATTCAGATGCGAGACTCCATGACCTCATTTGGGATTTTCTTGGCAAAGAAACTGGAGTACTTTGACATTTCCTTCTCCTGCTCATTTTACAGATGAGGAAACTGAGGCAGACAGGGTTAAGTGACTTGCTCAGAGGCTAGTAAGTGTCTGAGGCCAAATTTGAACTCAGGAGGATGAGTTTTCCTGGCTCTAGGGCTGGACCACTATCCACTGCACCATCTAGATACCCTTCTCTATAACAGATGCAATTCCAAGCCTTTCATTCCTCTTGTCATTTCAGAGCCATTCATATTAAATTAAACAATCAGGTCTCACTCACAGTAGAATAGGAAAGGCAGGAGAGTTGCTCATGACGGACTGAACCACGCTTCACAATTTTTGGAAGAATAGACTTCTGAGACCGAATGGTCTGGAATTTTCTTACCTTTTTCTTATCTTGTAATGGAGAATATGAAATTGGTGGAGAGTATGGTGCCTCAAGAATAAATCCTGCCACAGCATATCATATTGCCAAGAGAGAAAAGCAAATGACACAGTACTTGAGGTGGTTAAGGGCTGCAATGGAGAGAAGGCTACAAGAGATTCAGGAAGACCTGGGTTCAAATCCAGTCTCTTTCAGTCTTAGTTTTCTCATCTGTAAGGTGGGGATAATAATAATTTTATCTACCTGGGGCAGCTAAGTGGAGCAGTGAATAGAGCACCAGCTCTGGAGTCAGGAGGACCTGAGCTCAAATTTGGCCACAGACACTTAACACTTACTAGCTGCCTGACATTGGGCAAGTCACTTAACCCCAATTGCCCTGCCTTCCCCCTCCAAAAAGACCAAAAAAAATAATAGTGTCCACCTCACAAGGTCTTGGTAAGTATCAAAAGAGATAACATGTGGAAAGGGCTTTGTAAACTTTGTAAAAGCTCTCTAAAGATAGCTGGTGTTATTCATCCTTCATTCTAGAAGAGGACCAACAATGTCTCCAGGGTGATGTCTGGACATGCTCATGATGTGGATTTAAGTCCTCAACCTCACTCTCTCCTCCAGAGTCATCTGAGTCCAATGGCAAGACAAAAGTCAAGACAACTGGTAATGACCCAGGATGCAATGGGTGACCTAAGGTCTTTCCCAGGTCTCAGTTTGTCAGAGGCATTTCCCATTCAGTGACTAAGGGCTTGGTAAGAATTGAAGACAAAAGAGAGCTAGCTGTTGTTACTTTTACTCTGCATTTTAATTAATTAAGTACAACGCGAAGTCTCAGTGACAACCTTCAAAGTCCCCGTCAGGATTCTGTGCCCATTCCTTCTAGTTCATTTTTCCTCTTTTATGGTCTTCACGTGTGCGTACTCTATGATTTGGCTCATGCATTTTTCATTATTTCATAAGGCCTTTCTAGATTTTTTAAATTTCCCACCCAAGTTAGTCTTAATTCCATTATGATCTTCAATCATACAAATATATCACAATTTATTTAGCCATTCACCTACTGTTTTGCATTTAGTTAGCTTCCAAGTTTGTTTGTTTGCAATTACATATGTTGCTGTGTAAAAAATAATAATCTTTAAAGAGATAGTTATGTTGATTTTGGATAACACTTACAAGGCATATTCCAAAAAATGTGCAATAAAAGTTCAAAAAATCAGCTTCATGATTATGGGGAAGATGAGGCTAGACAATAATGCTTATGAAAAATATGGGGGTCTAGTACATAGGTTCTTAACCTGGTGTCTATGAACTTTTAAAAATTCATAATAATTTTAGTATAATTGGATGCCTTTGTAATCTTACATATTTTATGCACTTGAAAATATTATTCTAAGAGCTCCAGAGGCTTGACAAGATTGCCAAAGGGAGCTGTGATTCAAAAATGAACCTCTGTTCTAGAATGCAAATTCAGTTAAATGCACAGTGTGAAATGGTCTGGATCTTTTTTTGTTGCTGTTCAGGTGTGTCCAACTCTTCATGACCCCATTTGGGGTTCTCTCAGAAAAGATGCTGGAGTGGTTTTGCCACTTCCTTCTCCAGGTAATTTTACAGATGAGGAAACCGAGGCAAATTGGGTTAAGGGACTTGCCCTGGATGACACAGCTAGGAAGCATCTGAAAGCAGATTTGAACTCAGGAAGATGAGTCTTCTTGACTCCAGGGTGGGCACTTTATCCACTGTGCTATCTAACTATCCATTGGATCTTTAATTAAATTCAACATTTCTTAATGTTAAGATGCTGTTGTTGGTTCTAAAGATAATTCCCCTCTATCCAAGCCAAAGAGAGTTTACATTTTACTTTAGGGGGAAGGTGGCAGAGAGGATAAGGTTATATCCACAATCAGTTATCAAACCAGGTGATGTGTTGGGAAGAAAGCAAACTGAGATGGAGGGCCATTGAGGAAGCTTCAAGAAAAGGCGGCATCTGAGGTGAGCCTGGATGGAGGACAAGAATCCTTAGTGTTAGAGATGAATTAGTGTGTTAGGACATCCCAGCCAAGAGTTTGTGTTGAATAAAATGCAACATCTGGCCTCTAATTTGGCTGGAAGAAAGCACTAAAGTTTGCAAAATGTATTTCCCTTCAAAACAACCCTGTGGTTGGCAATGCAGGAATCATTAGCTCCTTTGTCCAGATAAAGATGCGGAGGCACTAAGACATTAATTGCTTTCCTCATTGTAATACCCCTCTCAAACTCTAAGTTCTAAGGTTCCCTCCTGCAATGACCTTTTGTGTTCAAAGACTAGTTTTGGTTCTGAAATTCCAGCTTCTAAAACTCTGGTCCAAAATCCCTTCCACTCAGTCAAGCAGGCATGTATGAACTTAGGATACAAAGTTAAAAAATAAATATTTGCTGACCTCAAGGAGCTTATATTTTAATGAAGGAGATTGTCTCTATATACATATATACACATATGTGTATGAGGTTTTTTTATAGTAGTAACTATAAAAGAAAATAAGGTTCTTATTGAAAGGAAGGCATTTACAGTTAGGAGAATCAGGAAACGCTTCATGTAGAAGGGACATTTTCTGTTGAAAGGTTCCTCCCAACTCCAATATTCTTTGCACACTTTGCCCCTCTGATCCCCCAGCTTCTGATTATTGGGTTCCATCCAGAATCAGTGACACTGACGACTTCCTGGCTGTTCCACAAACAGGGCACTGTCCATCCACCACAAGTCACTCCATCTCTGGTTCTGGGCATTTTCTTGGGATTGTCTTCATGCCTACAAGGCTCTTCATACTCCTCTCTGATTACTGACCTCTCTAGCTTCCTTCAGGTCCCAACTAACATCCCACCTTCTAGAGGCAGTCTTTCTCCGCCCCTCTTCATTCTGGTGCCTTCCTTCGGGGACTTCTTTTATGTTTATCCCACGTATAGCTTGCTTAGAATATATTTGTTTGCATGTTGCTCCCCCGTTAGAGTATAAGCTTCTCAAGGGTAGAGAATGTCTCTTGCTTCTTTGTGAATCCCCAGAGCTTAGCACAGTGCCTGGCTCACAGCAGGTGGTTAATAAATGTTTACGGATTGATTTTAAGGAAAGTGCCCAGGTCAGACACGGTTTTCATTCTTTTCTGAATTTTTCTCCACCATGCCCTCCCCCACACTTCTCTCAACCCTTTAACCCCTCCCTTTTATGTGTGGACTTTCCCCATTAGAAGGCAAGCTCCTTAAGGGCAGGGACTTTCGTTCTGCTTGTCTTTATATTCCCAGAGCTTAGCAGGCGGCCTGGCACACAGTAGGCGCTTCCTTGACTTGGCTTGACTTCTAAGGCGTCTTCCGGGGCCAACACTGAATTGCAAGGCCCTTCTGCGCTCTAGCTTCCTATTTTCCAGGTCTCCCTCCCATCCCTGGCAGTCGATGTCCCAAGGCCCCTTCCCACTCCGACTCTCGACAGCCTCGGGTCGCTTACATCTCTGATATTCTAGGTATTAGGCTGCTCTTCTGCTCTGATTATCTCGGTTCCCAGCTAAGTCCCCCGCTCAGACATCCTAGGTCCCTGGGACTTGGAGGGCGAGGCAGAGCAGACGCACAGGGGCAGAGGCAGGGGCGGGGGCAGAGGGCAGGGGCAGAGGGGCAGGAGCGGGGGCAGAGGGGCAGGGGCGGGGGCAGAGGGGCAGGGGCGGGGGCAGAGGAGCAGGGGTGGGGGCAGGGGCAGAGGGGCAGGGCCAGAGGCGGAGGCAGAGGCGGAGGCAGGGGTAGAAGCAGGGGCAGCTCTCTCCCCTCCCCGCAGGCACCTGGCACAGGTGTGAGGCGGAGCTGTCCCGGGCGCTCACTCTTAGCAGCCCGGCCTCTGCGCCGCCCGGGTGCGTGGGGTGGAGGCGCGGGGGGCCGGCCCGGCAGGGGCGGGGCGGGCTCTCTCCCTTTCCTCCCCTTGCCCCCGCCCCCGCCAGCCCGCGGCACCGCCTCCGCCCCGCCACCGCCTTTCTTCCCCTGCCTTCCCTTCTGTGGTGCTGGGCTCCGGCCTCCTGGGCTCGGCCCCGCTCCTGCCCCGCAGCCCCGCCGGGCCTCCCGGGCCCGCGAGCTCTCGGGCTCGGCCGCAGCCTAGAGGGACAGGGGCGATCGGGAGCCGCGGGAACATGGCGGCGCCCGGGCCGGAGCGCGAGGCGGCGGCGGAGCCCGAGGAGCCGGGGCCGGTCCCCGCGGCGGCCCCGCAGTCCCCCGCCGCCGAGGCCCCCGCGGAGTCCGCACCGCGGGAGCCCCCGGAGCCTCCGGAGCCGCTGGAGGCCGGCGAGGTGGCGCGGAGGCTGCAGAGGACAAGGCGGGAGCTGAGCAACCGCAGGAAGGTGCTGCTGCGGAACCTGCCGCCCGACACGCACAGCCAGGTGAGCTCCGCGAGCCGCCCCGCACGGCCGCGGGCCCCGATGGCCCCCACCCCCTGAACCTCAGCCTGCGCGTCCGAGAAGCGAGGGGGTCGCCCTAGGGGGCTCCGATGCCCCGGGAGCGTCTAGATCGCTGACTCCGTAAACTTGGGCGATCACTCCCCCAGCCTTGGTCAGACCATATGTATACCGAGGAGCCCATACTAGGTGGCTCACATGTCCCTGGAGTCTCTAGATCGAGGATTCCATGAACTTGGACAAGGCCCCCCTCCCCCCCCCCGCCTCAGTTTTCCAGTCTGTGAAATGGGAGGGTCGGACTAGCTAGCCTCCGTCGTCCCTGATCCCGTGAACTTGGGCAGTCACTTCCCCACTCGGAGCCTCGGTTACCCCATCTGTAAAATGAGGGGAAAATGGGCCTGAAATGATTTCTAATGCCTTGATGACCCCTACGATTTGGGTACATAGCCTGGTATCAGAAGAGAAGGCTCAGGCTGGCAGGGCAGTAGTGTCCTTGTCTTGTGCCCTAGAATCCCTAGGCGAAAATCTCGAGGGCTGGAGAGGGCTGAAACTGGAGGGCAGTTCAGGGCTCTCGGTTACCTTCTAGGGACCTGAAGGTCCCTTCCCGAACTAACATTGTGTGTTCTAAAATAGTGCATTAGTCAGCCAGCAGCATTAGCCGGCTGTGGTGAAAGCTCTCTTCCTGCTCGGACTGACCTCCTCCGGTCTAAGGACCGTCCTGGGCTCCCCCTCTCTAATCCACCTGACACATAGCTACCAGGCTGATGTTTGGAACGCCCTGGTCTCCACTCCTTGGTCTGGAAACTTCAACTGCTTCTTATTGCCTGCGGGGGAAAATACCCAACGGCCAAACTCCAGGGTTTAGAGTTGAAAGGGCCCTGCCTGGCTTTCTAGGCTCTGCACCGGACAAACGGTCTGGGCCTGTACTTGGAGATCTCCCAGGAGGAGGGCGCCCGCCACCCCCACCTTGGGAGGCAGCTCACCCCTACCGCCATCTTTGCCAGGAAGTTTGCTCCTGACATGAAGCTTTTCCAATTTCTGCTTCTTGTTCCTGGGCCTGTCCTCTGGGGACAAAGAGAACAATTTTGGAGTCGTAGAGTATATGGCTAGAAGGAGAAAGGGGAAGGGGAGGGAAGAAATATTTGTTAAGGAGCTATCAAATGCCAGGCACTGAGATAAGCCTGTTCCACATAGTATCTCATTTGATCCTCACAACCCTTCAAAGTAGGTGTTGTTATTGTCTCCATTTAACAGTAGGGGAAACTGAGGCAGACAGTGGTTAAGTGACTTGGTCCGGGTCATACATCTAGTAAATGTCTGAGACTGGATTTGAACTTGGGTCTTCCTTTTCCCAAGACCTGTTTTCTAACTGCTTCAGAGTCCATCCAGTCCAGCCCCTTCATTTCACAGATGAGGAAGATGAGATCCCCAAAAGGTTACTGACTTGTGCAAGGTCATACTTGGCATTTAGGGCCTTTCACAGCCTGACTCCATTGCACTTTTCCAGCTTTGTTGTCCCCCCTTCCCTTTGAAAACTGTCTCCATCATGCCTGGCATGCTTGCTCTCTTCACCCCCACCTTCTAGAATGCCCAGCCTCCTCCAAGCCTTCCCTAAGAAGCCTCTCCTTGTCCCATGTCATAAATGTTCTCTCAGTGTGTACCCACCAGTCAGCTTTCCATAATTTATCCTCCCACCTCACTCCACCCCATGCCCAATGCAGTTTGGTTTTTGTCTTTGGGTGACTAAGGAGGCAACCCCCAAACCACGGAGACCTGAGTATGGTTCTGGGCAAGTCATTTAACCTGTATTGGTAGAGAGAATTTCTTTACTTTGGATTTCTGCATACCAGCAAAATCACTGGACCAATCTCTTCCTGTCCCAAGTGACTTGCACAGTGGTCCGCCTGTAGTAGGCACTTCAATGCTCACTAGGTTGGACTGGATCTAAAGACAGATTAGGACTAGGAGCGAATGAGTGAGGTGGGAATAGAAGGAAACCCTTCCTATCCATTGATTGAGATCCCAAGTGGAATGGGCAGCTTGTGCAGGGTGGTGAGCTCATTATCAATAACAGCTGAAGGAATTGAGGATACTTAGACTGGTCAGGAGAAGACAGTACATGGGGAAAGAGGAGACAGGCAGCTCAGAGCAGCTGAAAGGCTCTCCTGTAGAAGACTCATGAAACTTGGTCTCCAAGGGATGAACCCAGGAGTAATGGGCAGAAGTTGTCAGAGGGGAAGATGTGGGGGAAAAGAAAATCCTAACAGTGAGAGCTCCCGAAATAAGCCTGGATGGGAGTGGAGGAGAGGGGATGGGATGGGTTGGCATGGGTTGGCATGGGTTGGCATGGGTTGGCATGGGATGGAATGGGATGGGTTGGGATGGGTTGGGATGGGTTGGGATGGGATGGGTTGGGATGGGTTGGGATGGGATGGGATGGGTTGGGATGGGTTGGGATGGGATGGGATGGGTTGGGTTGGGTTGGGATGGGATGGGTCACTGGGGAGGGTAGGAGATCTACCAGCAAAAGAAGTTGGCCCATCACATGTTGGGGATGTTGTCGAGTCAGCAATATCTATTAAGCTCCTTCTGTGGGCCAGGCATTGTATTGCAGGAGAGACTCTTGCCCTGGGGGGACTGGTTAATTATACAAATTCCCATTTGCTCTAGAGGTTTGCCCCATGCACAGCTCACCCCATCTCTGTGACACAGACCATGCCAGCATTATTATACCTAGTTTACAGATGACAGAAACTTAGTGAGGTTAAGTGACCCATCCCAAGTCACAAAAGATCTGTGGGAGCTGGGACTCAAAGCTGGGCCTTTCATGATTCCAGTACAGAATTCTTTCCACAATTGCACTCTGCCTGTGGGAGCCTTTCCAGTTCCTTTGATGTCGTAGTTCTGGATTCTGTTGGTTCTATTGGAGGTCTGGGGACAAGACCGGGGTGTTTGGTCAGAGCCACACATCTGAGGTTATTGGCCACCTTGGAAGATGTAGTTTTTCTGGTGGAAGGGTTCCCAGAGAGGTTGAGAGGCTGGGAGTGAGAGGAGGTGGGTTTTTAACGTCCACCTCCTTGTCACGAGGCTGGGAGTCTGACTTTGCTCTTTGACAGAAGTTGGGGTACCACTGTTACTCCTACTACTACTACTAATAACTAGAATTTCCATAATGTTTTAAGGTTTGCAAAGCACATGACAGGATTGTCTCGTTGGATGCTTACAGCAGCCTTGGGAGGAAGGTGCCAGTATGAGAAATCTGAGAGGGAAGATGAGTGACTTTGCCAGGATCACACACCTAGTGAGTGACACAGTGTCCTGAACTCACAGGATCCTGCCTCTGACACTGCCTGTGTGAACATTGGGGTTTCCCATGGGATTTACACTGGACAGCCTCTTAGGCACCTTCCTCCTCCAGATCAGGGCTCCTCTGATCCTCTGATTTGTCCCCTCTGTGATTCCTAGGAGGGTCAAAGACCATTAGGGTAGGGTGTTAGTATCAGATTAACCATATTAGGCAGTACTTGGCACTGAGCCTGAGGTGCTGGTTGCCTTTGGAATGGGAAGGAGATATAAGCTGAGTTTGTGGGGAGGCTTTCTCCCCCAGATGTGGCAATGGGTTTGCAGTGGGGACATCCTCATCCATCCTCACTCTCCACACTTACCCTCTTCCCCCCAATCAGAATCAGGGAAAAGGTCTAGATTTGTAGTTTCTGGTCACCAAATGGAACACAGCTAATGTGGAGCGTCTCTTTGGGCTTTAGAAAAAGAAGAGAAAAAGAAGGCCTTGTTCTCTAGAATGAGCGCCCCACAGTCATCCTCCCAGCCCCAGGTGTGAGCCCATGGAAATGAGCATCAAACAGACAGCCTTTTGGAGAAAAGCTTCTCTCCTTCCAGCTTTCCTCTCCAGTTTTCTCTTCCTGTGGTTCTGAAGGACAGCAAGGCAGCCCAGTCCCTAGGACTCTGTCCTCTGTGTTAGGAAGACCCGAGTTCAATTCTTTTCTAGACACTTACTAGATGTATGACCCTGGGCAAGTCACTTAATCTCTCTCAAGTCTCAGTTTACTCCTCTGGATGATAATAATACCTTTTGTTGTGAGGATCAAATGAGACAATATATGTAAAGCAAAGTGCATTGGAAATAATTCTGTTTTAAAAGTATTTTTATTGATAGTGTTGGAAATGATATTATAATGTTTAGCAACACTGTGGCTACCCACAGTACTTGTCTGTTGTTAAAAAAAAATACAATTTCTTGCCGAATATCTCGAAAACCCCAAACCCTTTAAGCTGATTAGTATTTGTATAATACCGTAAAGCCTCATTGAGAAGGGAAGGAGGTCAGTTTGAGATATTTTTAAAGAAGGCAGTTTTGTTTCTTTTAAGCACCTGTCATTCCTGGTGTCTGACAGGGTTGCCTAGTGAAGGCCCTTGGGGAATCTGTTGTAATGAATAGATAAGTGCTCAATGAATTCACACTGAAGGATTCCTAGTGAGCATTTCAACCTTGTGTTTTTCCTTTGGTTCTAGGCTCCAAAGTATATCTGAAGAAAGAGAATTGGGTAGGTCCTGTGCTGAGGGATGCAGCCTGGGCCCTACCCTGGTATCCACATTTGTTAACATGACTGGGAGCACTTGGCTCTAATCTAGGGCATCCTAGAGTGAATGCCCACTCTTGGGAGCTTCCTGTACCTTGGAAATAGAACTGTCACGTGTAAACAATGCTTTTTAACAGTACTCAAGCCTACTTGAAAACAGCCTAATTGTGTCTGTAGGAGAAAATAATTTCTGCTACAATCTTCGTTGCTTGCAGTATTAATTCTAACAGTTAATGTGTTTTATCTGTGAAGAAAGGCTTTGCTTGAGGATCTGCCCAGCCTGGCCTGTGGAAATGGAAGGTTTAGGGTTTTATTTGCAGTGTATTCTCAGAGGAGGGTCCCTGTGTGTTGCTTCTGACTTCTCCCAGGCTCCAAGGGCCCTCTATTTCATGAACTCCTATAACACTAAGAGGGTAACCCCTAATTTAGCACTTAATTATCTTGTCTTTGGCTCTTCCTTGTTGTGCGTCTTTTTCTGATCTCTGCGATAACAGCAATAAGCAGCATATTCATTTTGCATAATGACTTCCAGATCACTTTCCAGACAACAAGCCAGTGAATTAGGCAGGACAATTATCATTATCTCTGTTTTACAGATGAGGAAACGACTGGAATTTGGATGATTTAATTAAGCAAAGAGTCACTTCATAAACTAAAGTGTTCAGGGCTTTCCCATCAGGACTCCGGGAGCGACAAAGTTTAGGGCTGACTCTGTCCTCTTGGAGCTGGTCAGACAGCAAAGAACTGTGATACTTCCTCAAGTAGTGATGTGTGATAATAAAATATGGCAGAGTGAATGAATGAAAGAAAAAGCTTTTATTAAGCATTTGATTTCTAGCAGGCATTGTAGGCGTGAGGAATACTGAGATAAGAGTCTCTGTCCCTCAGGGAGCTTACAGTCTAACAGGGGGAGACAATACACATGCATGATAATATCTAGTCAGTGCAAAATCTATGGCCTAAGCACAGTGATGGGGGAAGTGGGGGGAAGTATCTGGGAAGGCTTCTAAAAGGGATAGGCATTTGAATTGGACATTTGAGTCTCTGCTCTGCCTTACTGGATGACCTTGAGTAAGTCCCTTCACTTCTGTGGGCCTCAGTTTCCCTATCTGTGAGAGGCTTGGTCTTGGTGACCTCTCAGATCTGTTTGAGCTCCAGATCTATAAGCCTTCAAATTCCCAGGAGGGCTAAGGAAATAGCAAAGGCACAAAGACAGGACAGAGACTGGAGCATAAGCCATGTGGAGAGTCCTTCCTGCAGCTATCTGATAGCACCCCAGACCTAGAACTGAAAGGACCCTCAAAACCGCCTAGTGTTCTCTACCATTAGAATGTAAACTCCCCAAGGGAAGGGATGGTTCCTTTTTTTTTTTTTTCTTTGTATCACTAGCCTTTAATGCAGTGCCTGGTCCATAGTAAGCACTTTGAAAAAATACATCTTGATAGGTCAATTCTTTCATTTTATAGATGAGGAAACTGAGGCTTTGGTAAGTTACATGACTTGCTAAGGTCATAAAGACAGTAACTGTCAGAAGTAGGATTTGAACTCAGAGCATCAATTTAGAGCCAGAAGGGTCCTTGCAGGCCCTCAGACTCCAGTCAGCTCTCTCCTCCTTACACCACAGTGCCTAATACTATTCTCTGTAAGAACAGAAACTGCAACAAAGGGTGGGGCCAGATGGGAGACAGGTGTGAAAGCTAGACAAAGGAGCTCAGACTTTATTTGAATGGGAGCAGCAGAGCTAGGAAGGATGTGACCAGATGTATGTGAAAGGAAGATATGGAGGATACCAGTACGGAAGATGGAGGGAGGCTGGGGAGAGAGAGCAGAGGCGCTTGAGAAATGCTTTTGTCACCATTTGTTCATTTGCTCATTCATATTGAGTAAGTAGAATGCTCCTCTACTAACCAGCTACCTCCCAGAAGACAAAGCTGAGTTTGGCCTCAACTTTTCAGCTCACCTACTCCTCATCCAGCACCCTGGACTCGTTAGTGAATCTTTGTTTAATTCAATTATCCATGTCTCTCTAAGGGTGGGATTGTAACAGCAGAGGGGAGATGAACTCAGAAGGGAAAAAGGGGACAAGGCACAAGATATTCTGGAGGTAGAATAGCAAGACTTGTTAACTGATTGGCTAGGCAAGGTGGGGAAGAAGGAGGGTCAGTGCTAAACCTGAGCATTGGATAGAAGGATGGATGGATGAACAGATGGATGGATGGATGGATGTATGGATGTACAGACGGACAGATGAATAGATGGATGGATGGATGGATGGATGGATAGATGGGTGGACGGATGGACAGATGGATGGATGGATGGATGGATGGATGGGTAGATGGATGGATGGACAGATGGATGGATGGATGGATGGATGTACAAATAGATGGATGGATGGATGGATGGATGGATGGATGGATGGACAGATGGATGAACAGAGGGATGGGTGGACAGTTGGATGGATGGATGGATGCACCGCTGGGCCTGCTGGCATCTGATTGGAAACTCAGGGCAAGGAAGTGATTTGGGAAAGAAGATAACAAACTCTTTTGACTGTTTTTGTGTCCCCAATGCTTAGTACAGAACCTGGCACACAGTAGGCACTTAATAAATTTTTATTGACCAACTACCTCAATGAATCATAGATCTGCCTGCCACCATTCTCCACCCTGCTCTCCCCCCTCCCCCAGAAGGCACTGGGAAAACAAAGACAAAACCCAGTCCTGGCCTTCAAAAAGGTGACATTTTCCCTTAGCGGTCCCAGTGGAACATCTAGGTAGATGGGTCATGTGAGGCCAGGCCAGTAGCGATAACATCTGAAGCTTGGAAGGGTGGGGCCCAGGACAGGACAGTAACTGAGAACTTTGCAAGAGGGCAGGATTGGAGAAAGGAAGGACAGGAAGATATTGAGTTCTCTTTTGGCCGTATTGAGTTTGGGATGCTGACAGTGGGACCTACAGTTTAAAATTTCCAATTAGCAGTTGGAGATATAGGAGTGGAGCTCAGGACAGAGGCTAAAATTGTTTTTATAAATCTAGGAATCATCTACATAGATGCTAATTGAACCCATGGGAGTTGATGAGGTTGTGAAGAGATGGTGCAGAGACTATATAGAGAGAAAAAAGAGAAGAGGACCCAGGACAAAGCCTGGGGGAATGTCCGCAGTTAGTGGGCATGATGTGAATGATCAGATCATCTAGGACAGCTGTTCTCAACCTTCCTAATATGCCACGACCCTTTAATACAGCTCACAGAGGATGTATTTTCATTGTTTCAAATTGAACATAACCCACAGGTTGAGAACCACTGATTTAGGAGATTTAGGATTGGGAATACAGGTAGGAAGAGAGCCAGGAGAGAGGAGTGAGTCTACAAGAAGAAAGCAGAGAAGGTGGCCAGCAGTGACAAATGCTACAGGGCCCAAGAAGGAGAAGCATTGAGAAAAGTCCATTACATTTGGCAGTTAGGAGATGGCTGGTTTTGGCAGTTAGAGGATGGTGGTGGTCATGGTGGCCATTCTCAAAGAAAACCAATAACATCAAAAGGGTGATATCTTGACTTACTCACAAATTGATTAGGGATATTTGAGAGAACTCTGTGGAAAAGATCACTGAATGCCAAAGGAGGCATCGAGGTGGTACCATGACTAGAGGATTGAATTGGAGTCAGGGAGACCTGAATTTGAATCCACCCACAGGCTCTTACTAGCTGTGAGACCTCAGGAAGGTCATACAGCCTCTATCTGCCCAGGTATCTCTTCTGTACAATGTGACTTACACAATAGCATCTTCCTCCCAGGGTGGTGTGAAGACCAAATGAGATAATATTTGTAAAAGTTTGAAATTGTTCATGTGATCTACATTTTCAGACTCTCTTTATATACATATATATATATATATATACACATATGTGATGTAAATATATATATATACACACACACACGCACACACATGTGTGTATATATATATATATATATATTTATATACCTGTTTTGTTCCAAGTATTATTTGTGTGTGTGTTTTTAATTCATCTCCCTTTGTATAGAAGAAACATGCATCTAATAGTATTCCTTGGAGGAAATACTGAGATAAATCAGGGAAAAACTGGGATTAGAATTTGTCTTTGGAAAGGATGGTGAAGTATTTGGACCATGAAGTCTTCAAAATTCCAGCTGTTTTCAGTTTCATCCTAGAGATCTTCTATATGTGTGTGTGTGTGTGTGTGTGTGTGTGCATGTGTATCTGTACATGTGTATACACACATACGCACACACAGCAATTGGGGTTAAGTGACTTGCCCAGGGTCACATAGCTAGTGTCAAGTGTCTGAGTCTGGATTTGAAGTCAGGTCCTCCTGACTCCAGAGCCAGTGCTGTATCCAATGCAGGCCCCAAATTGATGGATATTAAAATTTAATCAGATTCTGTAAGAATGGGAATAGTGTAGATGAGCTTAGTGTGTAACATGTTAGACAGAAAGAGTCTACTTATAGCCAGGAGGACCTGCGTTCAAATGTCACCAAAGAAACTTATGAGACACATGACTGGCCGAGTCACGTAAGTTCTTAGAGCCAGGGACACTTCTCTAAGACTCGGGATGGCAAATATCGTGAACCTTTGAATCCCCAAACTTAGAGTTGGGAGAGTCTTTAGCAGCCATAGTCTAACCCCTCCCTAAAAGGTACCCCCACCAGAATAGACCTGACATAACAAATGAAGTGTTCCATGAGCACAGCTCCCTCCCCCCTCCCCAGCTCCTCCCCTGTCCCGTCTCCCCCTCCTCTTCCCTC
>CM053586.1:352877827-352923425 GCA_028646515.1 Pseudochirops corinnae
AGTCCTTCTTCAGCTCATCTCTAGCTTTAAGGCATTATTCATGGTTATTGGAGGCCCCTGGTGGGGGTGCTCTGGCTGCACTCTCCTCCTCCCTCTCTCTCCCATGATCTTTCTTTTCCCCAAAGAAGGAATCAAGGGTTTGGGAAATGTTCTTACTTTGCTTCTTATGCTTATTCTTACTCATGGTTGGTCAGTCCGTGATTTTTTTTTTTAATCTCTATGGGGCTCTGCTTGCAGAAGGGAAAGCTCTGTCCCAAATTGCTGGGGTCCTCCCGGCTGCCGTAGCTCTCAGGAAGGTGCTGGGACCATTCCTAATTACTTCTGGCTGACTGGATAGTAAAGACTCCAAGACTGAGGCCCAAGATGGCGATCCGGATCCAGGCCACTCAACGCGACAGCACTGGCCTCAGAACAATCACTTAGTCCCCCTACTGTCTACAGGCCACGGGTGGGAAGCTACAATGCGGAGGCGGGTGCAAAACCTCTGCCTTTCGCTTTTCCGCTCTGGAGGCCATTTGGCCAGACTGCTTTTCTCTCCCAACTTTGCAAGCTGCCCTGACCTAGTTCTGAACGCTGCTCGCAGCTACAGCTAATCTGCTCACCAGAGAGACTCCTCTGCTCCTCTCGTCCGGCCGCCCCTGGGGCTCAGCAGCGGCTTTAGGCCAGGCTGGTTTCGCAGTTTTGATATGGTTCCTCATAGCCGAGCTAACTTTAGTGGGAAGTATCTTTGTGTACATTTTGGAGTTCTAGGATTGGTTTAGAGTCCTATTCCATGGGTATTTTGAGGTGGCTATGTGAGAGCTGTGATATGTTGCTGCTGCTACGCTGCCATCTTGGCTGCACCCCCTTTCTAAATCTTTCTCTGAATGTAGACATCTCCTTCCATCTGAGACTTGTAGAGTTGTCTTATAACTGTGCGTTGCTAAGAAGAGTCCAGTTTATCAAAGTTGGTCGTCACACATACGATGTGTCTGTGATTGTGTACAAATTTTTCCTGGTTCTGCTCTTCTCACTTAGCATCAGTTTGTATGAGGCTCTCCAGGAGAATTGAAAACTGTTTCCTCCCCATTTCTTATAGCACAATAGTATTCCATTACATTCATATACCACAACTTGTTTAGCCATTCCCCAACTGATGGGCATCCCCTTAATTTCCAGTTTTTTGCCACCACAAAGAGATCTGCAATAAATATTTTTGTGTATATGGGTCTTCCTCCCACTTCTGTGATCTCTTTGGGGTACAACCCCAGAAGTGGAAACCATCCTTTTCTTAGCCACAATTCAGTCTCCCTTTCACTCGCACATTCCAAAAGTTGGAAACAGCTTTTTCTGATTGGTTTAAAAATCTTTTAAATGCAGAGTTGGCAGTGAGTTTTGAACTTTTGATTCATTTGTAGAAATAATTGGTTAATGTTAAGGAACAGGGAAATGTAATAGCTGAATTTCAGTGAAAACTTTTGTGTAAATGATGGATTCCAAAAAAAAAAAAAAAAAGGATCCTGCTTTAACGAGGACAGTCAGTGATATGCTTCCTTCATTTGGAGACACGTGTCTTTATAGTGTGGATTTTTCTGCTCTGAGAGACTTTAATACCAAGTATTGCAATAGATGATTTAGAAGGAAATTCTGAAATTTCTCTATCACAAAGTGTTGGAGCAAGGCTTTTGAAAATCATGACATGACAATATGCAGCCATATTGCTCTCAGAATAATTAATAACATATTTAAGTGAAAGAAAACATGTTTTGCACTATTCATAAAGATAATAATAAAATATGGTTTATCTCATTTGTAAAATTTCTTCTTTGGTGCATGTTACATAGTTCACACAACATGTTCTCACAAAAGCATATGTATGTAATTTATAAATAAGTACAAATATATTTGGAGTGAGTGCTCAATTTTTAAAGATTGATATTGGTATACAAGCAAAAAAAATTTGGAGATTACTGGTAGAAACACAGAGATAATCTCAGTTCCATAATTCTCTTGGTTATCAACATAGTGAATAGTAAAACAGGGAGATATATTTTCACTCAAAGTATTTACTAGTTAGTGTAGTGGACACAGCTCTGGCTCCGGTGTCAGGGAGACCCGAGCTCTAATCTTGTCTGGCTGTGTGACCCTTTCAAGTCATTTAACCTCTGCTGGCCTCAGTTTCCTCATCTGAAAATAGAGGACGTTTGGAAAGAGATTGTTAGCATCAAGCAGAATCTGGAGAATGTAGTACATTGTAAGGAGGACTGGATCTGGAGCCAGAGAACCTGAGTGCAAACCTCATGTTACCTATTCCTCTTTCTCTCTCTCTCTCTCTCTCTCTCTCTCTGTCTCTCTCTACCCCTCCCTCCTCTCTCTCTCTCTCTCTCTCTCTCTCTCTCTCTCTCTGTCTCTGTCTCTGTCTCTCTCTTTCTCACACAGACACACAAACACACACACATTTTAATAAGTTGCAGTGGCTCCTTGTTACATACAGGATCAAATATAAAATACTCTGTCTGTTAAAGCTTTCATGACCTGGCCATTCCTTCCTTTCCAATCTTCGTACACCTTATTCCCCTCCGCGTACATGTGACTTAGGCCTCCTTTCTGCTCACTACACAAGACACTTAATGTCCTGACTCCATACGTTTGCCCTGGCTATTCCCCACGCCTGGTGCTCTCTTCTTCTTCATCTTTGCTGGCTCCTTCAAGATGCGGGCTGATCACTCCCCCCTCTCCTCCCCCCCTGCTGGTTTCCACCTGTGCTCTCCCTGCTTCTCTTCAATTGCCAGCTGAAGCCTCACCTTCCATAGGAACCCTTTCCTAGGCCTCCGTGTGCTTAGTGCCTTTCCTCAGTTTCTCCTGCCTGTGTCTTTGTCCGTGGCTGTTTGCATCTTGTGTCTCCCACTAGACTGTGATCACCTCAAGAGTGAGACTTGTTTCTTGTCTTTCTTTCCATCCCCAGTGTTTAGCACAGCGCCTGGCCCATAGTGGGTGTTTCACAAACACTTGCTGATTGGATTGTTGCTGCCTTTGAGATGAAGGGAAAGGGGCTGCACTTGTGGATTTCACTTTTCCTCATCTATGGAAAAAAGGTGTTGGACGAGTCGATGTCCGAGGTCCCTTCCTGGGGCTGATCTGTGCTCTTATCGGCCTTGGCTCTCAGGCACTCAGGCCAGGCTGCCGGACAGGAAGCTGGGGAGGAAATCTGCTAAGGCTCTCTGCCAGAAATGGGGTCCCCCTGAGAGCCAGTCTGTACTTAGGCTGGCCACAGCAGAATAGAATAAGAGATACTATACCAAAGGTCAGCCCAAGGCCCCATGTCTACTAAGCAAACGACCAGGCTGTTGGCACTACTGTGACTGAGAGATCCACCAGAGTAACAGAGAGAGACAGACACAGAGACAGAGATAGAGACAGACAGAGTGACAGACAGAGAGACAGAGACAGAGAGACAGAGACAGAGAGAGACAGTGACAGAGAGAGAGACAGAGAGAGAGAGACACAGAGAGAGAGAGAGACAGAGACAGAGAGAGGAGAGAAAGAGACAGAGAGAGAGAGTCAGAGAGAGACACAGAGAGAGAGAGACAGAGAGAAAGAAAGAGGGAGAGGAGAGGGAGACGGACACACAGAGACAGAAAGTAACCAGGGGCTCCCTGTTCTATAAGAATTCAGAGAAGCAATCAGCTCCAAGAGGAGGATTTCAAGAAAAACGGAGTCCCTCTGCGGTCAGAGCCTCCCTCAGTGCGGAAGACAAAGGTTTTCCGGACTTGTTTTGTAGACTTGCACAATATACCTGGAATGGAAGGATGCCGCAAGTCCGTCGGGGTTAGGGAGACAGGAAATCAGTCAAACAGCCCAGCCCGAGTTCTCCCTCAGCCAGTAATTCAGTCCATTTCACAGTGGGCAAAGTAAACTAAGGTTTGGTTCTGGGGTTCAAGGAAATAAATTTCTCAGACAAGTAAAGTTAGCAAGATCAAACACCAAAGGTGATTACTTTGCTATTTACAATGGAAGGATTTGTTAAACAAAGAAATAGGAGAAATGAGATTATGGCGAGGGGAGGAAAGAAAGGAGTATTTTGAATCACTCTCAATTACTTCAGGAATATTTGGATACTTAGAAATAGTGAGTTTTATTCTACTTTAGCTGGCTTCAGTTTTATTATTCTTTGCTTAAATATTTAAATAAATTCTTTTTTTTTGAATTGAAATTCTTCAAGAATCTTTGCCAAATAATATCTTGTTAGTCTGATTCCAAGTACTGTGTGTTTGGTGTTTTTTTTTTTAATGACATTAAAAAAAATCCATGCAATTGAGTGATCCTTTCTCCAAATTAATAGTAATAATTGCTCCATTTATACAGCATCCTAAGGTTTGTACAGTACTTTCCATGCATTATCTTATTTAGTTTTGACAATGACCCTGTGAAGTCCCCATTTGATAGGCTTGGAGGTGGCACTTTAGTTAGAATGCTAGACTTGCAGTCAGCAAGACCTGAATTTCGATCCAGCCTTAGATGCTGCTCTGTGGCTCTGGGCCAGTCTCATAATCTTTCTTTGCCTCAGTTTCCTCATCTATAAAATGGGGATAATAGCAGTATTTACCTCCCAGTGAGAATCAAATGAGATAATAATCATTACATAAAGGAATTATAAAATAAATCATAAATTTTAATGAGAGATTTGGTGAAATCTAACTAGGTCCTTGTGACAGTCAGTGCTTTGTGAAGAGCTCAGGAGCTGCATTGATGCCTAGGTAGATGAGTGCTCCTCACTGGTCCAGTGTGGAAGAAGAAAAGGAAAGATGATAAAAGAATGAAGAGAGAAGAGAAAAGCTCTGTTCTGAACAGTCATCTGGATGAGGGCTTATATACACTATCAAGGGCTTAGCTGGAGACTTGTTTACAAACGAAAATCCTCAGATGCTTTATCCGTTTCTCCTAAGGACCACATGCTTGCTTGTGTGTAGCAGCTCTTCAATCGCCTAACATTTACTGAGTTCTGACCATGCAGAGAGAGTGCTATGCCACCTTGGTACAGTGAGGAGAGAGGAAGTTTAGAGGAGATAGCTCCTCTTCCCTGTCCTTGCTAGAGAAGGGGTTGGTTCTTAACTGGGGACTGAGGACTGTGATGGTTTTTGGTTTTTTGAGAACTATTTCAATATGATCGATTGCCTTTATGGTCGTCCACATTTTGTTTTAGGGATTTAGAAACCTAGTTCTGAGTCAGAGCCCATAGGTGTTAGCAGACTGCCAGAGGGGTCCATGACATAGATAATGATCAGGAATCCCCAGGCTAGAGTTTCCAGTTTATTTTATTTTTTCTTTTTGGAGGGGGGAAGGCAAGGCAATTGGGGTTAAGTGACTTGCCCAAGGTCACATGGCTAATAAGTGTTAAATTTCTGAGGCCAGATTTGAACTAAGGTCATCCTGACTCCAGGGGCAGTGCTCTATTCTCTGTGCCACCTAGCTGCCCTAAGTTTCCTGTTTATTAAGGGATCGAGACTCAGACTTGGAAAATGACAACATACAGTGTAAAATCATCAAGTGCATTAGAATGTCTAATAGCAAAGGGTGGCAGATGCCTCTTAGCCCTCTGGGCACCAGGCGAGGCTTCATTGACAGCTGGTTGGGCAGGTGATAAGCCAAAGCTGCAAGGAAGGTGGTCTCTGGCTTAGAGGACCCCCTGAGAAAAGGTATTGGGATAAGTGTCAGGACGGTGCAGGGTATATTCCCAGGTCTAGTCTGTTGGGACCAAAAGTTTTTTAAATGAAGGAATGGAGGGATGTGCATCACAGAGCTAGCCAGATGATCATTGGATCATGGTGGACCTCAGAGGCCAGTTAGTTTGACCTTGCCCATTTTACAGGTAGGAAATAGAGGTCTGAAGAAGTTAAGTGACTTGGGATCAGAGAATCACAGACTTGGACAGAAGGGAACCTCCACTCTTGGACTGGCTGGGTACAGGATGAATGGTGGGCAGCCTTGTTCCTAAGCTATTGCAGCCATCTGGGAGGGTCTGTCTCAGGAGTATAACAGGACAGATGCAGGAGATGTTGTGAGAGGAGTCAGGAGAAGAAGGAACAAGCAGTAACTTAACCATGCTAGTAACCAAACTTCATCTCTTTAGAGATACTTGATGAGGTGAAGAACGGGATCATGTTTTATGTACTGGCACTTGACAGCTGTTAACCAGGGAAATGTGATGCTCTGGCCTGTCTAACTAAAAGAATACACCTGATCCCTTTCAGACAAAACCACTTTGCTCCAGACATCTGGTGGATTGATTGAATGAACAGATTGGCAAGGTGCACCACCTGTGAGACTCATGCAAGTGGTAGGCTTTCTTAATGAGAGTAAGGTGTATCTCTTCTTAATTCCAATGAACACCCGTAAGCTCGCAAGGCCCCTCATCCTCATCATTCTGTTTAGCCCTGGCATCTCCCTAGATCTCCTAGAATATCTGAGTCAGAAGGGACTTCAAAGGTTTTCTAATCCAAACTACACCCCAAACACCTAGTTGCTGGTTTAAGTATAATAGCATTCATGTAATTCTTTAGGCACAATAATCATTCTTGTACTATTTCTTTAGGTTTAATAATAATTCTTAGGTATCTAGGCCTGCCTTGCAAATGTATTTTAAATGTATTCTAAACTGTTTAGGGTTTATTCCCCAAAAGGGAATGCCAGCTCACCAAGTAACAACCTCCTGGACGTTCTCATTTTGGGTGCTTTAGGTAACATTTATATACAGCTTTAAGGTTTTCAGAGCACTTAGCAAATGGTAACTCACCTGATGTAGAATATAAGCTGGTGGGCAGGTACCACCTTTTGTACTTGCATCCCCTGTCCTTGGCACACAGTAGGCACTTCATACATGCTGAGTGATTGAGTCTGATAATCATTCTCTCATCTATTCTTATCCTTTACCATGGGCTTGTGGGGAAGACGTTTTCATTTCAGGAAGATAGATCAATTCCTTGCTGAATTTCACATTCTGTCTTTCAAGATAGTTAATTTTCTCTTCCTTTTAATTTTCTTTTCCTATGTAGCAAGTTGTAGGACTGGGATGTGATGGCCTGTTAGCCTTTACTCAGACAGATAAATGTCAAAATACTTTTTGTACTGTTTTAATAACCTTCAATAAAATTTTTATTAAGTAATAAGTGGACATTTTCTTAGTGTTTGAGTTAGTGTTGTTCTCTATAATTAGTAGTCAGGTGAAGCAAGAGGTAAGGAAGCAGTCTCTGCTAGGAGTTCCCAGTTCTTGGCAGCTAGGGAATGGAGCAAGGGTGTTAAACTCTTCTGCTTGAGGTCAGAACCCTGCCCAGCCACAACTCCGATTCACTCCAGTGACTGTGATGAGGTTCTCGATGCTGATCTCAGACTCTTCCAGTCACTGTGTTTAGTTAACATATTCACCCTTTTGTCTCTTTCAGGAGGTTCATGATTTGCTGAAAGACTATGAGTTAAAGTATTGTTATGTGGACAGAAACAAAAGAACAGGTAAGAGCTTTTCTGCACTTCTGTGATCTGCCCTTCTCCTTGCCCTGGGCACCGATGAGCTGATCCATCAGCTTTAATTCATTGTGTCTTCTTTTCCAAGTCCTGGTGCCTCAGTTTCCTCATCTATATAATGGACTCAGATGACATTTTCTGAGTTCTCTTCCACCTCTAAAGTTTTATCATGGTATCCTATAAGAGCTGCCTTTGGAGTTTGCAGAGTGCTTTACAAAGCTTAGCTCATTTGATTCCCATAACAACCCTTAGAGGTAGATGTTATTATTATGGCCATTTACAGATGAGGAAGCTGAGGCAAACAGAGGTTAAGTGACTTGCCCAGGGTCACACAGCTAGTGAGCATCTGAGGCTGGGTGTGAACCCAGATCTTCCTGACTCCAGGCCCGGTGCTCTATGCACTATGGTGTCACCCAGCTTCCTAGATTATTTGTAGCGTCAAAATCTCATCCGATATCTTGACTATACGGTGGAAAGAGAACTGGCTGGGGGTTGAGCTTCTGTCTTAGGTACTTACTCTCTGTGTGGTTTTGAGCGAGGGGTTTTGTCTCCCGGGTCTCTGTTCTCTCATTCATAAAATGAGAGCATGGGACCAGACGGCCTCAGTTCCCTTTAATAATCATGATGAGGACGATGGTGATGAAGAACATGGATATCGAGTCTCTTCTGTGCCAGGCGCTGTGCTAAAATTCACAAACGTCTCTTTTGATCCTCATGACAACCCCAGGAGATAGATGCTATCTTTATCCCCATTTTATAGTTGAGAAAACTGAGGTAGGCAGAGGTTTAGTGACTTGCCTAGAGTCACACAACTGGTAAGTGTCCAATGCTAGAGTTGAACTCAGGTCTTCCTGATTCCACTGTGCTAACTGCCCTCATTTGGGGCTGTGATGTTTATGGATCAACCCAGTCCTGGAGTACAGACTCTTCTGTACAATTAAAGCATCATGAGAGTGTGGTCAAACCTTTTGACCATTCATTCATCCATTCAGGCAGTGCTTATCACCTAAAAAACAAACCAGGTACACAGCAGGGGAAGTGCCAGGTTTGAGTAAGGTCCCATTCTGCCTGTGGAGCTGATATTCTGAGGCAGAGGGCATTCAGGCAACAGATGGGTCAACAAGAGTTTATGAAGTGCTTGCTTTGGGCCAGATTCAGTGCTAAGCACCAAGCAGGGCAAAGACCAGCTCTCAATCTCAGGGAGTGTAAAGCCAAGAACTAGCAGCTTTTCAGAAGAATGCTACTGTGAATAGCTTTTAAGATTCTGATTACACAGTATAGTAAACACTCTGTTTATTCCATAATAAATCAAAGCAAAATATTCACAGTAACTCAAGGTACAGCATTCACAATGTTACAACTTATCACAGAAAATCAAAATATAGCATTCACAATAACTTATCACAAAAAATGGCCACATAGTTTCCACTACAATGGTCACAAAGTTTTGAACAAAGAACAATCATTTAGTAACTCAAACATTCACAAAATCCTTAATTCAATCACAAAGTACAATAGTCATAAAGTTTTCCACTCAAGGGGCATACTAGGTTACAAATCAATTACTTATTCAGTCATCAGTCATTAAGTACAATCACTTAGTCAATCAACAATCCTTTATTATTCACTATTCAATCATTAGAAACTACACAGACCCTCCACCCCTAGGTCACTAGTAAATTTACAATTTCTCAATGAGTACACAGTATCCAAGTAAAATCTTCCTTCAGCTTGACTCGGGTGGTCTCTTGGGTCCCCTGCATCCCCTTCCATGGTCCCAGTTCCTACCTGGATTCACCAAACTGTTACCTGGGTTCAAAGCCAGACAGCTTCTAGGTCCTTGTCCAGCTCTCCGTGCAGTTCTTGCTCCACATTGGAGCTCACAATGTCCAGTCCATCTCACATCCATCACAGTCTCTGTTCCCGGGAAGACAAGGCTTAATTAACAAAGACACAAACAGATTCAGTCAAAGTACCAGCATCACGATCATGCTTTCTCAGTCTTCAGCAGTTCTGGCTGGCCCTTCGAAATTCTCAGCAACTCCGGCTGGCCCTTGGACTCATCAGAAGTTTCAGCTGGTTCCCAAAATCAAAATCATTTCATCCAGGTTTTCAAAATCAAAATAATTCTCTCAAACCTGGGAGGAGCTTTCCTCCACCGAGCCTGCTCCAAGAAAATCTCCCTCTCTCTCTCTGGGGCTTTTCTTATATACACACAGCATTAGCTTCCTGTTTCAGCCAACCCCTTCCTGTTATATCAGCAACAGGAGACAGGAGTTCATACCTTCTGTTTCCCCAGCAGAGACTTGATCAGTTAATAAGTGCTAAGTACCTGCTACCTTTGCCAACACAAAGGGATCTTCAAATTCAAATTATATTACCATTACAGGGAGCTTGTCTTTCTGATGGTGGAGACAGCATAGTGGCCAAATCTCGACAACAAATGCCTTTGGTCTTGATTCCAAGTGTTTCCTTAAGCAGATGGACGAGATGTAAAGCCTGTGCTTGGGCTGCCCCTGGATCCTTTGTTCTTGGCCTCTCCTCCCATTTCTGTCTGCTCTGGGATGAAGTCATCTGCTGTGCAGTGATGACACTGCCTGTTTGTACTTAACACCTTTCAACAGGCTTTCATGTGACTTCTCTCGTTGGATTCTTCCTACAGCACGTAGAACAACACAAGGCATTTCTGCTGTTTCAAAAGCAAGGAAATGACCCCAAGAAGTGCTGGCAGACCTGACCTTGAGCCTGGGTCTCCCCTCTAAAGCCTAGCCTTCTTTCCGATAAAAGTCTCTTCCAGTTCTTACCATTCTCTGGTGCTGTTGCTCTCTGGTAATGGCCTTGAGAACTAGTTAAGTCTTTTCAAATGTGATGTACCCATTTCTGGTGATTCACATGAGGATGAACCATACCACTGGAAGGATCATCACAACATTGACATAAGTAATACAGCTGGGTGGTGCCGTAGAGCACCAAGTGCTGGACATGGAACCAGGAAGGCTCTTCCTGAGTTCAAATCTGCCCTGGGATGCTTACTAGCTGTGTGACCCTGGGCAAGTCACTTAACCCTGTTTACCTCAGCTTCCTCATCTGTAAAATGAGCTGAAGAAGGAAATGACAACTCTCTGTCAAGAAGACCCCAAAGGGTGTCACAAAGAGCCAGATATAACAGAGCAGTGACAATAAATCCAGAAAAAATAGGAAGGGAATAATAGAAAAGAAATTAATACAAGGCAGTTCAGGGTGGGGAAGGTACTAACAATTGAGGGGAAATCAGGAAAGGCTTTTTGTTGAAGGTGGTTCTCACAAGGTGGAGGTGGCATTCCCTGAAGGACAGCCCTGGGATTCTTTGTGCTTCCTATGCAGAGAGAGAAGTGGCTCTTGATGGGCTGAGAGAACTCAGACCTGTGACGATAGTTTCTCTATGGAAAGACTTCGAGAAGGAAAGAGAGAAGTATAATTCCAGAGAGATGGTGAGACAGAAGTTCTAAACTTTAAAATGTTTAATGGGACCCCCTGGAACTGTAGACATGGAAAATGGATGACCCTTCCCAACGTGTCCCTTGATTTCTAGGACCTACAATCCTGGGGAGTGCTAAAAGTAGCCTTTACTGGTGAGATTGTTCTCTTGCTGGTTGAGGTGAGATTTTGTCTTATCCCAGAGCTTATTTATTCTTGGATGGGCTCTGTCTACTCTAAAATGTATAACTTCCTCATTTTTTGTTTTAATGTTTGTTTTAATAAATATGTTATGTGTATTTTTTGTTGATATTCATTGTTGTCGTTTGTGTAACCAGTAAGAGGGAGCTAAGCTGACAGAGAGTAACCTCTTATTCTCCCTTCTGGAGCAACCAGGGAAAGTGGCTTTTATTTTACCCTCCTGAAAGAGGACATAGTACCACTAGGCCACCATGACTTGAGGTGGAGTAAATAGAATTCTAGCCCCTACCTTTCTAAGGAGAGTGAAAGAGTAAGTGCCTCTCATTCCCCACAAAGATAAAAATCAAAATTTTCCTTGGAAACAGGTTTGGCCAGATCTCAGATAAAATTTTTATCTATCCAAGGTATGTATTGTCCAGTCATTTTATGTTAGTCAGATATCCGTCTATATTACATGGAAGTAAAACATCCACCCCCTACTTTTTGATAAGAACATTTCCTGATTAGTTTAGAGGACTGTAGACTGGGCCAAGGAGCTCAATTTAGCATTAGCAAGTGGGCAGATTGCAAGATATTCTGGGAGATATTCTGATGCAAAAGAAACCATTGTCATCTGGGACCTTTAGAGGAAACAGGTGCTCCAGGATAGGAGAAGACCATAATGGACCAATCTAGTTCTGGTGAACTAGAGCTAAGTAAGATAGCTTAGTAAGTTTGGTACCATCTCTTTGGGGTATTCTTTCTCTCTCTTTCTCTCTCCTCTCTCTCTTTCTCTCCCTACTTTCCTCCATCCCTCCCTCCCCGCCATCCCTAAAATAGCATACCAGAATAAGGATATGTGAAGTACACTGCACACACATGTACACACACACATAGAGAGAGACACACACACATGCACACATATATATAGAGAGACGCACACACACATATGCATGTGTATGTATAGCTATGATAGTTGCACATATAATATGTGCATATATGTGCATTCTACATGTATATGCATCCCACAATCCTTATCCTGACATGCTATTTTTGAATGTCTATATTTTCTTTCCTGTTGTAAATAAAGCCTAGGGGAAATAACAGAAAGTGGTGTTTGAGCTATGTTTTGAGAGGATGAATTCCAAGAGCCCATGAGGAGGAGGGACAGCATTCCAGGTGATTGTGATAGCCAATGTAAAGGCAAATCAGTGGCATGTGCGCTGAGCAGAGGGAAGGTCATTTGGGTTGGATTTTGGAGCAGGAGAAGGGGAACAGTGGACAAGGAGGCTGGAAGGATAGGTGGGGACAGCTGTAAAGGGATTTAGAAATGAAGTAGAAGAGTTTTATCTGATCCTATAGGCAATAAGGAAGTATTGGAGTTTACTGATCCACGCCAATCTCTTGGAAAAGACAGTAGGGGAGGAGATGAAGGGAATATGCAGAAGTGTTGGCCTTGGCAAGGAGAAAGACACCTCACCAGATTCTGGGGAAAAGAAGAGAAAATGGAAGCTGACATCAAAGGGTTTAAGATAAAGTAAGAGAGTGGAAAGAGCGTCATTGAATAAAATAGTCTTTATTTTGTCAGTAAAGTGTGAGACAAAACTCAGCTGAGAAAGAAAAGGAGGGAGGTGTGGTGGACCTGAGGAGGGAAGAGAAGGTTTGAAATAGCTTATTTGGGGAATGAAGTAGGGAATCAATCAGGGAGGAATAAAGCAAGTGACCTGAACGCTACCTCATGGATATCACTGAGACTTGGTAGGAAATATCTCATGACTGTACTATGGCAATGGAAGGGTGTCATTTATTCCAAAACAGATTGAGTTAAAGGGGTGATGGAGTAGTATTTGATGTTCAGAAGAAATGCTGTCTTGTGGAAATTGACTTTCTTGAGGGTCCTAGCGTGTTGGAAAGCTTTGAAAAGAGGAAGAGATGGGGGCATCATGGATTGTCTGCACAGAAGGACAGACTGAATGGGGAATTCCTCAAGCACATAACTGAGTTGGCACAAAGGCAGGATGAAATCGTGATCAGAGAGTTTAGCTCTGTGTACATGCTGGGGCTCTTTCTGCTGAAAGGCTACTTGATCAGTTGCTAATTTATTTTATTTTATGAATTGGGTAGAGTAGGCCATACAGGGGACTATTTGAGACTTGATTCTGACCAATAAGGAGAAATTAATTATCAAATAGAAACAATTGGAACCTTGGGAGAAAATGCCAATATCATCTTAGAACTTTTGAGGGGGGGGAGTGTTTGAGGGTGGTGGTGGTGATGCCAAACATAGCCTACAGTATATACTAGATTCTAAGAAAGCAAATTTCCAAAAATAGGATAGGTGGGACCCCAGGCACTGAAACATCTAAAAAGATAGTTGATTTAAGAGGAGCAGGAGGCTAAAAACAGTCAAATCTGGGCAGCTCAATCCCATATAATGCCACGAATGGAAGGGGTAGGTGAACAGAGGCCAGCATGGCTGTATAGGAAACTTACTAGCCAATGGAGATTTTTATTTTAAGTATGAAAAATGGAAGGCAGAAAACAGGTAACTGAGGACAAATGTAGAAGTAACACAGTGTCGTGACAATAGTGTCAGTATTACAAAAAAGGCTTCAATGAAATCTTTGAACAAATGATCTTTTGTTTTGTTTTTGATAACACTTTCAGGATATATTCACAATCATGGAATCATTGTGTCAAATAGTTTTTGTTGCTTTGACGGTCTGTGTACTGGCAGATTTTCATCAAAATGTTTTTTACCAGTTTTCAGTCACTTCAGTTAGATGGTTTTCCTTTTGGGCAGTTGTGCTGGACTTTCTGACTGTGTATCTGTTATCCAGTTGCCACCCAGCGCCACCCTGCCAAACCCTCTTCCTACCTCTGCCTCTGATGCCAAAAATCCAATCAGTGCAACCCTTCCTGGGGAAAAAAAAAACTGTCACTCACTTTATGTATGACTCCACTTACCATTCCTCCCTGGCCCCTCCTTCTCTCTACGTGTCATTTTCCCCTTTTAGAAGCTTCTTGGAACAGCAGGCACTGTCTTTTTGCATATGTATTCCCAGCATTTAATTAAGTATGTGTTCCATAGTAAATGCTTAATAAATAATTTTTTATTCATTCATTCCATTCCATTCTACAAGCAGAAAATATGCAACTGCTTTTCCAAAATCTAACTAGTATTGAGTTTTGTTGCTTATAATTATTTTTTACTAATGTGATTAATATGGAGTACTACAAAATTGTTTTAATTCACGCGTTTTATTATTCATAAGAATGAATATTTTTTCAAGTGGTTATTTCATGGCCTTTGATTAATTATCCATCATGGACCTCATGTTACCTTTGGACATTTTGAAGCCATTTCTTTATTCTAGATTTCAATTTCTTATCCTTTATATTCAACGTATTTTCCCTAATACAGTACTTTTATTCAATTATGTTGTTTTTTGTTACGTAGACACTAAAAAAATATTGTCAAGTACATCTGTCTTGTCCATAACAATTCTTTGTTGAACAGGAGAAAAATTATTTTCCTTTCAAAATTTAACTAAGCACCTCATTTCTTTTTCTCATCATTTAAACCTTCTATAGTTACTTTTTATGTTTGTCTAAAATACAGCTGAAATGTACCAAAGCAGGTGGAGCAGTATGATGACCTAAATCCATTTTCTACTGAATTGCCGATCAGTTTTCTCCAGTACATTCATTAGAGAATCTTCTTCCTAAGTGTTCCTTTTCTTTTGATTTATCAAACATGAATTTTTTGAATATATTTGGTTGAATAGATATTGTATTGATCTAATTTTTGTCTAGTGTTGGCTGATTTTGGATGATTTTGATAATAACTGCTGTCCAGTAGGTTTTAAAGTCTACAAGTGAATGACCCTGTTGATAGCTTGTTTGTTTCCCAGCATGCTCCTTGATAATGTTTACTGTTTTATTTTTAAAATTTCATCATAATTTTAGCCAGTTCTGTAAAGAACCCCCTTGATATTTTGATTGATATTTCATTAAATATATAAATTAATTTGGAGACTTGTTTTTTTCGTGATGTTAATTCAGCTCATCCATGATCATTGATCGTCCCTACAGGTGTTTAGATCTTCCTTCATTTCAGTTATTATAATTTTAAGTTGTCTTATGTAGGCATGGTGCATTTCTACACATTAATTCCCAAATATATGATGGATTTTGTTATAAATGAGTTTTTCAAGATATTTTCATGACATTTATTTCTGGTTAGTAAGAATTCAAATGATTTTTGCAAATTAATCTTGTATCCTGTGACTTTGCTATATTCATCGTCTCCATTAATGACTGTTGGATTAATAACCCCCTTATTCTTCTCCCTCTTTCATATCTCTTCTCTCCCTTCTATCCTCCACAGAACTGCCAAATTAATATGATTTAATCACAAGACTGGCTATGTTACTCCCTCACTCAAAAATATTCAGTAGCTCCCTATTTCCTCTAGAATGAAATACAAACCCTTCAGACTTACTTTTACAGCCCTGTACAATCTGCCTCTTACTTTTCTCCATGTTTCATCAAACAGGACTGTAGCTGTTCTCCTAAGCTTAATGTGTAATTCTCTGTCTCTGCACTTTTGCACAGGCTGGCCCCAGTGCCTAGAATTCATTCCTTCCTCACCTCCACCTCTCATGGGTCAACTCTGGCATCACAATGGGAAGTCTTTCCTGATTATCTGACTTTACTTGGTTGTCAAGTATATGTTTAAGCCCTGCCCCCTTCCAGTTGAATAGGTTAGATGCTCCCTGCAGGCAGGATCTGCTTTCCTTTTTTCTTTTGGTGGGTTTTTTTATTTTTTATTTTTTATATTTTTTAGTCCCAGAGCAAGCCCAGGGTCTGTTGTACACACAGAAGGCATTTAACAAAGGACTGTTATCTTCAGTAGAATTGCATCTCTTGAATACCTGGTGAAATAATGGCCAGGTTCCCACTCTGGATGCTAACAGCTTCAGACTTAGGAGCTCCTGCTGACAATGAATGCCCTGGCGATATAGCCCTTTCCCTTATTCTGTATAACTCTTCTGATAGTGCTTTGTCCAGTGCTATATATTCTGAGGCCAGTTTTCTTGATTACAAAATAATATTAATAACCTTTACTAAGTGGACATTCTAGGAATAAGGGATAACATGAGCAAAAGCATGGAGGTACCCCAAGTCTGTTCTCGCTAGAGCCACAGAGAAAGTAGGTAGAGCCCTGGACTGGCTTTCAGGAAGACCTGATTTCAAATCCGGCCTCAGATACTCAGTAGTTAGGTGACCCTGGTCAAGACACTTAACCTGTCTGTGCCTCAGTTTCCTCATCTGCACAATGAGGATCTTTAGGCTCTACCCAAGCTCTCATCCTAGGATCCTGTGATTTGACTGCAAAGGCAGGATGGTGTCATTTTATAGATAGCTAAGAAATTTGTACTTTGCCTGGAAGGTAATAGGGAGCTTTCGATGGCTCATGAGCACCAGCCTGCTTAGCTGTTCTGGTCAGTAATGTAACTAACAACTGATGATTAGTAGGTACCTTCTAGCTGATGGAATCAAGAGCATGGGGAGCAAAAGAATTCAGTCAGCTCCATCCAGGACTGTGGGCCCTGATCAACTTAGTTAGATTGCCTTCATTGAGAAGGAGGTGGCTTTCTCTTGGGAAGAAGGCAGAACTCTTTTAACAAAAGACTGATTTGTCCCCTGCAAAAAGGAAAAGAAGACCCACTAACCTCTTTATCTGACAGAGCACTGAATGGGAGAGATATGATATTGCCTCCTACAAGCAGTGGGGAGAAACTGAGGATTTAGTTGCAGTTGGTTGATGGGACTTGAAATAAAAAGTATTCTTTGACTTGGCTATTCTCAGCAATACAGTGATCCAAGATAATTCCAAAGGACTAGCACACTATTTGCCTCCAGACAAAGAACTGATGTTGATTGAATACAGATTGAAGCATACCATTTTTCACTTTCTTTCTTTGATTTTTTCTTTCATTTGAGTCTTCTTGTACAAAATGACTAATATGGAAATGTTTTACATAATTGCACATGTATAACCCATATCTGATTGTTTACCATCTCAGGGGAGGGGAGAGAGGAATAGAATTTGGAACTCAAAACTTAAAAAAAAAAGTTTTAAAAAGTGGGGAAAAAAAAGATTTTCTTAACAAAAAAAGTAACGAGTAAAATTACTTTTACTTAATAAAAAAAGTAATTTACTTAACAAAAAGTAATGAGAGCCAATTGAATCACTTTGGCTCCCTCTTCCTTGCTGGCAGAGTTGGACAGCTGAACAACAGCTCATTCCCATTAAGTGGTAGTTAGGAGAGTAGAAAGTTAGGATTTTGTTCTCTCTGTCCTGTTTCTCTTCCCTTCTGACAGGTCAGGGGAGCAGAGCTTCCTCTCTTTCCTGTTTCTCCCACCCTTCTAAGAGTAGAATTGCTGGCTCTAAAATACAGACTCTAAAATCAGCAGCATTTCTGTGTAATAATAACAACATTCAAGAGACAGAGATAGAAAGGGAAATCCCATTCCAATATCTACAAATTACGTAGGGAATGAACCAACCAAAGCATGTAAAATTATACTTAAAGAAATAACAGAACCAGAAAAACATTGTACTCAGTAGCAGCAATATTGTACAATGATCCACTGTGAATGACAGCTGTTCTCTGCAATACAGTGATCCAAGATAATTGCAAAGGACTTATGAAAAATGCTCTCCGCCTCCAGAGAAGGAACTGATAGAGTATGAATGCAGATTGAAGCATCCTTTTAAAACTTTTCTTGTTATTCTTGGTTTTGTTTTTGGTGCGGGTTTTTTGGTCTGTGTTTTCTTTTGCAATATGACTGGTATTAGGCATTTTGAGTGACTGCACATGTATAATCTACATCACATTGTTTACCTTCACAAGGAGGGGAGAGGTGAGGGAGGGACAAAGAGAACATGGAACTCATTCTTTTAATGAATGTTAAAAGTTTTTATTTACATGTAATAACAAAGGAAATAGCTGGAAAAAATATTCAGTGGTCATGACTGGGCTGTGTCAATATAATAAGTGACAATACTATCAAAAATTAATTTGTAGTTTTAACATTGTAGCAATCAAATTATCAGATGGATGCTTTAGAGAACTAGAACAAAATAAAATTTATTTGGAAAAATAAAATATCCAGAATATCAAAGGAAATAATGAAGTAGCAACATAGGTAAGGAATAACTTCCAGAGGTAGATAGGTAGAGACATGGGGGAGTAGTACTTCCAGATCTCAAAATGCATTATTACAAGCAGTCATCAAAACCATCTGGTATTGGTTAAAAATAGAGAGATCAAAGGAACAGACTAGACAAGGGAGAATCAGAAAAAAATGGAACATAATAAACTGGAAAACATAAATTACTTAGGAAAGAAATCTCTAGTTGAAAAAAAAATGTTGGGAAATCTGGAAAGCAATCTGGCAGAAATTAGACTGAGACTAACACCTTATGCCATAAAACATTAAGTGGCTTATTAAAAATCATACAGTTAAAAATTAGAGGAGAAGGAGATCATATTCTCTTATGGCTGTGAGGAGGCAATGGATTCTTAACCAAACCAAGGATGGCAGCCATTACAGATTATAAAATAGATACCTTTGATTATGTGAAATTAAAAAGCTTCTATACAAATAAAATTAATGCACCTAGAAAAATGATGAAGAATCTTTGAATCAAATTTCTCTTATAAGGTAATATCCAAAATTCATAAATAAGTAACAGACAAATAACAGACCAAAAGCCATTCTCGAAAGATAAATAGACAGGACCAATTTCAAAAGAGTTGCAAAGCATTAATAACCACATGAAAGAATGCTCCAAATTATTAATAATAAGAGAAATACAGATCAAAATAACTTGAGCTTCACCTCATACTCTGCAAATTTGCAAAGATGACAAAATTTGGGCATCATCAATGTTGAACAGTTAGGGGAAGACGGCATTCTAGTGCATTGCTGGGGGAACTGTGAATTGGTGTAGCCATTTTGGAAAGCAATTTGTAATTATGAAAAAAAAAAAAGGTGGTTAAAGTGTTCATACCCAGAGATTCCACTATTTATACTCCAAGGAAGCCAGTGATAAGAAGAATAACCCCATAGACACCCAAATATTTACAATGGTGCTTCTTTGCGATAGCAAAGATTGGAAACTAAGTGTAATGAAAATAGAGAAGCATGGGAAGAGCTCCATCCTCGAATGGAGAATGAAGTAGGCAGGACCAAGAGGACAATGTGTAAAACAACTACAACAATGTAAACAGAAAGACAAAACCATAAACGGAAGTCAAAAGTAAATGCTAGAAAATAATAAAGAAGAAACATGGCTCAAAAGAAGAGATAAAGGCAGACCACTCTGCCCTCTTCAAGGTTCACAAGTGTTGTGCTTTGTACACATTCTCAGCCTTTTTCAAGGTATTGATCATTACTGTTTTCCTCTTTTTCTTGTTTTGTCTTTAAAAATATTGTATGGGACAGCTCCTGAGAAGGGGAGGGAAAGAGGGAAAGACTGGGGAAATTATGATAATGTAGAAAAATACATCTATTTATTTAATTTAAAATTAATTAATAATAAATTATAATAAAATTTATACATATATGATTTATATATAACATTACATAATAATGATTCATTAATTTTAAAAAAAGACATTATTACAAAAACCAGGTAGGTTGTACTAGAGACCTTTACTAAGTTCTTGGCAATGGGAATAGAAAGGAGATGGAAGGAAGAGATGTTGTAAGAGATATTTAAGGCTTATTAATAATTTGGCTTCCATCTGCCTTTCCAGATTTATTTCACATTATTCCTCTGCACATATTGTCTCTTCCAACACATCTGAACTCTCAGCTGTTCCCTGAATGTACCATTCCATCACCTGTATCCTTGGACTCTCACAAACCATTGCCTGGGCTAGAATTCCCTCCCTCCTCCACTCAGCCCCCCTCAATCCCTATTCCTCATTTCCTTCCAGACTCAGCTGCCACTTTCTTCATGACACTCAATGGACCCTCTACATCCCCCGCCAGCAGCTGATGCCTTTCCTTTCAGGTTATCTTCTATCCCTTTTCTATCCACTTTTATGTGCACATGTCATCTCTCCCTAGGAGGGCAAATCATCGAGGTCAGATGCCATTTTGATTTTGTCTTTGTATCTGTGATACCCAGCCCAGTGCCCAGCGCCCTGCACGTCGTACTTGCCAAAGAAATGCTTGTTGAAGGCATTAAGTGCCTTCCTCAGGTGGCCCACGTCTTTGTGGCCTTCCCTGAGAGTTAGCACTCTCTCTTTCCTCAAGTTACTCTGGGCTTCCTTATTTTAACTTATTCAATCACTCAGTCAGCAAGTATTTCTTAAGGGGCTGCTGTCTGCCAGGTATTGTGTTAGATGCCGAGGCATGTTGGTTTTTGTTTGTTTCTTTTGTTTTGTGGTATCCTTCCATCATTTCTAAAACTTAGAAAAAGTTATGGTCTTGAGTCGTAAAAGTGAATACGGATGTATTTCTACTTCTGAATACTTTTTTTTTTCCTTCTCAAGAAACATGCTCTGGTATCAAAAGAAGCAAATGCCTCAGAGGTGAACTGGTGAAAGATGTTTACTGTTTTAAATTGTAATCTTACAACCAGAGCTTCCTGAAGTTGAATTTCAGGAAAGGGTTCTATTGAAATAGGGAAGATCAAGAAAATACATTGAGATTGGCTGGCATCAGACTCGCCTGGCCGTCTGAGGGGAGACAAAGCCCTGGCAAAAATGGCATGAAAATTCTACTTTATGATGGGATTCTAGTGCAGAAGTTAAAGGATTCTGTGTATTTAGGAAGTAAACAGGCAGACACTTGACTTACAAAATAGCCAGTTCTCATGCTTCTCCAGACATCCTCACACACTGACCCATCTCCCACCAGCGTTAGCATGATCAGTATTTCTTGAAAAAAAAATTAAAATTTGACATTTCAAATGTATGGAAAATGGGAAAAAAATAATGCTTGAAATGACTTGTATTTAATTTATATATTACTTTGACCTGTGTTTCATCCTCCGTCTGTCCCATTAGAAGGCAGGGACTTTCACTTTTGTCGTTGTGTTCTCAGTTCTTGGAACATTGCAGGTAGACACTTAATAAATTGTTGGTGAATGAAAGAATGAGTGAACGAACTAAAGAATGAACCGGGAAGGATTTAGCAGAATGGACCTGGAACAGATTCCCAAGAAGAGCTGGCTCAACAATTTTTTGTTGCCTGAAAGCACTTTCCTGATTTTTTTTTTCACGTTCTCACTACATTCTACTTCAATAAGTAAAGTTTCCTGAAAGTGGACTAAGTCATCAGTAAGGTCTGAAATTATATGGCTTCTCCATGGCTAATATGGAAATAAGTTTTGACATGATTTTATATGTATAATTGATTTCGAATTGCTTGCCTTCTCAATGGGTAGGGGAGGAGCTGGAAGGAGGGAAATAAGGGAAAAGTTTTTTTTAAAAGAATGTGAAAAATAAGTAATAAAATTTCAAAAATTGTGTGGGTTTTTATAAGTTACAGAACTGTAGAATTTTGAAGTTGGTAGGGACATTAGTGGCCATCCACTCCAACCCATACCTGAAAGGAATCTGCAGGGTAATACATCTAGCAAGTAGTCCTCCAGCCTCAGACTGAAGACATACACACAGATGAGGGAGAGCCTCACTCCTTATACTTCATTCCACTTTTATATACCTGGAACTGGGGGTGTGCTGGGGCCAGCTCAGACCTTTCCAGTCGATTTGCTAAATTCTCAGAGTGTACAAATATTTACACCTTGGAAACTGGCAAATGCTAAGAATCTGAGCATCCTTCTTTTTGCTATTGTCTAGACGTAAGAAAGGGTTAATAATTCAAATTAAAGTTTTTCCAGAGAGCTGATTGTTGGTTGGTTCATTGGTTGTTGTCCTTTATTCTTTAAGAAAACCAAACCATATCACTATGTTGGAGTCATAGTGGACACACACAGTGTGTCCAACTGTGGCTGATGGACCCATATGAGCCTAGAAGGCTCTACAGAAGACTGGGCACAGTCCTCGTGAATGGTTGGAGTGCAGATGGCTCTAAGTTTACGTAGCTCACATTTCTTTTGAGCTGCTGCTTTTCTGCTTCACTTCTAGAGCCCAGGGCCTTCTCTGATGCTGGCATGCCATGCTGGGCAGTCCTCTGCCAGTGTCTCCCATGTCACAAATCAGTTCCAGAGTTCTTCAGAGAGACCTTGAGAGTGCCCTTATATCACTTCCTCTGACCTCCATGTAAGCGCTTGCCTTGTGCAAGTTCTCTGTAAAGTAGTCCTTTAGACAAACATACATTTAAATAACATGGTCAGCCTATCAGATTTGCCTTCTCTGCAGTAGAGTATGAATGCTTGCAGATTCAGTGAGCATGTCATCCTCGTCAACATCAGTATCCAAGTCATTGATCATACATCTAGAGCCCAAAGGGACTTCAGGGGCCATCTATTTCAAATCCCTGGGGACAGCCTGGTGGCACAGTGGATTGAGTGCCTGGAGTCAGGAAGACCTGAGTTCAGGTCCAGTCTCAGACACTTAACCTTTTTTGCCTCAGTTTCCTCATCTGTAAAATGAGTTGGAGAAAGACATGGCAAACCCTACTTTTTAGATGAGAAAATGGATGCCCAGGGAAGGTAGGTGACTGTACAAGTCACCCACATGTTAAGAATTAGAGGCAAGATGAAAAGATTAAACAGTGCAAGACCAAGCACAGATGCCTGGGGCCTTCCACTGGAGACTTCTTGCCAAGTCAACATTGTGCCATTAATGACTACTTTCTGAGGCCAGCCATTCAACCATCTCCAAAGCCATCAACCTGTATTATCTTCTCATCTACATAGTTCTATTTTTTCTACAAGAATAAAATGAGTTACTTTATGAAATATTTGGCTCAAATCTAGGTCAACTATCTCTCCAGCTGATCAGTTCATTTAGTCATCACATCAGAAAAGAAATAAGGTTGTTCTGGCGTGACCTGTCTTTGAAGATGTCATGCTGGCTCTCCGTGATTGCCACTTCCTCTTGGAGAGGGCCGCTTTAATGTTCTAGAATGTTCCAGGAAATGAGGTCAAGCTCACTGGCCTGGTGTTAGTGGATTGTATCCCCCCACCCCTTTTTTTTTTTGAAAACTGGTAATTTTCCTTTATCTAGTTTTGTGCTTTCTCATCTATTTGCCACAATTTTTCCAACATCCCTGACAATGACTTAGCAATCCTATTTGCCAATTCTTTAATTACAAAAGGATGTGGTTCACTCACACCAGATGACTTGAATCTATCAACTTGGTACTCTCATAATAATTGTTGTTCAGTTGTTTTCAATCATGTCTGACTTTATGTAACCCCATTTGAGGTTTTCTTTTCTTTTTCCTTTTTGCTTTTTGGAGGGGGGAAGGCTAAGCAATTGGGGTTAAGTGACTTGCCCAAGGTCACACAGCTAGTAAATGTTAAGTATCTGAGGCCAAATTTGAACTCAGGTCCTCCTGCCTCCAAGGCCGGTGCTTTATTCACTGAGCCACCTAGCCGCCCCAAATATTATCTCTTTTGATCTTCACAACACCCTTGGGAGGTAGGTGCTGAAGCAGAGATGGAATAACTTGTCCAGGCTCACACAGCTAGCAAGTGTCTAAAGCTAGATTTGAACTTGGGTTTTCCTGACTCCGGGCCTAGCACCTTATCCACTGAGCCTCCCATCTACCTCGATGCCTGATGTAACTGAGACGTGACTGAGTCTGCACCAAAATAGTCTGTATTTATGGCGCTCTTCCTCTAATATTCATCAGGATTAACTTTAAAATGGTTATTAAGCACTCAGAATTGTTTTTTCCTTGGCTAGCAGGTTTCTTTCCTTGGATTTTCTCCAGAAGGTAACGTTCAGATTAAGTTAAAAGAATAATTTTGTTTTGAAATGCTTGTGCTGACAGGAAAACAAATCTCTTCTCAAATATTCCCTTGCGATTAGAACATTTTAAGTGTATGCACATATTACCAAAACATACTTTAAAAAAATATCAAAATTTGTAACAAGTAGTAATGGAAACATCATTTAATTTTGTTAATATGTTTTCTATTGTCGTTATAATTTGTTTTAAACAACAAAATTTCAAAACGTTTTTTGATATCTTCCTTTTTATCACCTTCACTTTCAGAGATATCCCTATGCATCTCTTTCCACAGAAAATCATCCCTGGTAGATTGGGAAAAAATAGTTAAAAAAAAATCAATCTAATGAACAAAATCAGATGGTACTTACAGTATTCCATGTACATAGACCTATTTTCATCTCTTCTCTTTGGGGCCAAGCTTGATTTACACAGGGTTCCATTTTTTTCTATTTTGGTTCTTTTCCATTTACATTGTTGTAGTTATCATTCTATTGTATTCTGAATCCTACTTACTTCATTTTGCATCTGTTCATCTAAATTTTCTCATACCTGCCTATGGAAGAAAGACAAAGTAGTCTAGAGGTTGGAGGAAGACTAGGTTCAACTCCTACCTTTTGAACATACTGGCCCTGTGACTTCGGCCAGGTCGCTTACTCCCAATGCTTTAGGCAGTGCTAAGGCTAAAAGTTGGCAAGGCACATTGATAGAGAGAATTTCTTCATTGAGATCAAATTTCCTCCCTATCCCTATTCCTATCTGTATTCTATGGATTCATCATTTCTTAGGATATATCTCACTACATTCATGTATCAGTTTGTTTAGACATTCCTCAAAGAATGGACATCCATTGTGTTTCCAATTCTTTTGCTACCACAAAAAGTGCTATTGTGAGTATTTTGGGATATGTAGAACCTTTCTTTCTATCTTTGACTTCTGTGGCATGCCTTGTGGTTAAAAGATTTTTTAAAATATGGGCATTTTAGTCACTTTCTTAACATAATCCCAAATTGCTTTCCAGAATGGTCGGACCCAATTCATAGCTGAACCAATATGGCGTCTTGCCTCAGCCTTTTTCACTGTTCCCATCATTTGCCATCTGAACTAGTTTGCAGGGTTGTGAGATGAAACATCAACATTTAGATTTGCATTTATTTCTCTTACCATTAGTGACTTAAAGCATTCCTTCATATGCTTGCGTAAAGCTTATAATTCTTCTTTTGAGAACTGTTTGTCCATGTGCTTTGACCATTTATACACTGAGATAAGGATTCTTGGCTTTATATATTTGTATGTTTTTCCTACATATCCTGGAAACGAAGTCATTATTAGAGATATATGATGCAACAATTTCCTACCCACAATTGACAGTTTCCTTCCTCGTTCTGCTTACATCAGTTTGATTCATGGAAAAGATTTTCAATTTCAGGTAGCTGAAATTATCTATTTTATCTTTTTTGTTCACCCTTTTCCTTATCTGTAGCTGGGAAAAGGCATTTCTTATTTTTTTCTGTTTCTTTTTTAATGTGACATTTAATAAATAAGTTAGTTACCCATTTTGACCTTATTGAGGAGTATGATATGACATTAGTTAGACCCTAAACTCTTAGAGGGCTGGTAGGCATGTTTAACAAACTGTTCCTTATCCATGCGGCTACTAACCCACTTCTGTTTTGTTTTAGTGTTTTATAAAAAATGTAACTTGAATATCTATCTATCTGTCTATCTATCTATCTATCTATCTATCTATCTATCTATCTATCTACCTATCCATCTATCTATCCACTCAATTCTTTTATGGTTATTACCATTTAACACTATTGTTTCCAATGCATAAAGTATCATAGAGGCAGCATTACTTGGTGTAAAGAGTGTTTATGTTAGAAAGAAATGTGCCCTCTGCAAATTCAGTGAAGCTGATGTCAGGAAAACTCCTTAAAATGAAATGGTTGATTCCATTAAAAAAAATCAAACCTTTAATAGGATCTCTAAAACCTTTTGTTTTTGTTTTTGTCAAAGAACTTATTTCCAGTAAATAAGAACTAGCAGTTAAAGGTTTGCAAAGCATTTTAAATGTTAGCTCATTTTATCTTCAGCCTTGTAAGTTAGCTGCTAATATTATCTCTCTTTTACAGATGAGGAAACTGAGATCACACAGCCTAGGGTCACACAGCTAGTAAGTGCTTGAGGCAGGATTTGAATTCAGACCTTTTTGACTCCAAATCTAAAGCTCCATCCATTGAGTCACCTGGTTGTCCCTAGGGAAAGACCTCATTTGAAGGCCTGCCTCTAGGTGGTACAATGGATTGAAATCAGGAAGACTAATCTTCATGAGTTCAAATCCAGCCTCAGACAGTAGCTGTATGATCTTGGGCAAGTCACTCAGTCCTCTTGGCTTCAGTTCCTCATCTGCAAAAATGAGGTAGAGAAGGAAATGGCAAACCACTCTGGTATCTTTGCCACAAAACCCCAAATGAGGTCACACACAACTGAAAACAATTGAAAAACAAGAACACTGATGCTGACTGACACAGGAGACCCTAGGCAAATCAGTTACTTGTTGCTGGTCTGTACTGGTAGAGGGAATTTCCCCTTTGGGAGTTCCCTAAGCTGGTGAAATCCCTGGTCTGGAACAATTACAACAAAATTATTACACTAGCATTTTTGATGATGATGGTTGTCCTGTGACTTTTTAATCTAAAGCTTCCATATGGTTGGGAGCCAGTTTTTTAGACTGTAGTTACTCTCCAGTTTAGGCTCTGCTCCAGATTAACATTGAGAAGGGTCAGGCTATTTTGGCAAATTTAGGGGGTGGGTAAGCCCTCTGCCATCTAAGACAGAACTTTGAAGGTTTTATACTTTAGGTTTTCTTACAAAGTTTTTGAAAGCATTAACTATATTCTGTACCAACAACACTCCCCCAAACCACCTCCACCAGCACCCCAAAACCCACCCCAGATGTCACTATGGGGTTAGGAGCAACTAGAAGAAAGTACATAGTTTCTCCTAATAAAACAAAGATGCCAAAGGATTCTCTGAAATGGAACTCTTGACTCACATCATTTGGCTGCTTTAGAGGCTCTGTATTATTTCTTTGTAGGAGGGGCACTGTGTCTAGAGTCAGAGGACCTGGGTCCAACTCTCATCTCTGACACCTACCACCTGTCTGACTTTGAAGCTTTATCCCTGTGGACCTCAGTTTCCTCATCTATAAAGTGAGGAGGTTAGACTAGGTGACTTCTGGAGGCCCCTCTACCTCTGGAGCTGTGATGCTCTAATCCTGTGAGCTTGCTAAATTGAAGATCAGTCCATTAAAATGAAAAGAGTAGCCTATAAGCTGATGGGACTTGCCTCTGTCCACATAATGCCTGGCATATTGTGGGCGCTGAATAAATGTTTATCAAATTGTCTCTTTCAGCCTTTGTTACCTTATTGGATGGAGAGCAAGCCCAAAATGCCATCCAGACGTTTCACCAATATTCTCTTCGTGGAAAAGAGATAACTGTTCAGCTCCAGCCCACAGATGCTTTGCTCTGCATCACCAACCTGCCCCCTTCTTTTACAATAGAAGAATTTGAGGAACTGGTCCGGACATTTGGCAACATTGAGAGGTGCTTTTTGGTCTACAATGAAATCACCGGCCATTCGAAGGGCTATGGATTTGTAGAGTACATGAAAAAAGACTCTGCTGCTAAGGCTCGGTCAGAACTGTTGGGTAAACAGTTGGGAGGTTTCACTCTCTTTGCACAGTGGATGGATGTGAATCAGCTGACCACGGATCTCATTCATTCTAAGTGCCTATGCATCGATAAACTCCCCAGGGACTTCACGGATTCCCAAGAGCTCTTGGAAGTTTTCTCCTTTAGTCATAAGCCCGTGTTTGGTCAGGTAGGTACCTTTCAAGATCCTAGGTTTGAAAGCCTTCTCAGGTATGGAGAAAGAGAGCCGTCAATGATAGATACGTGCAGGTTCAGACACTGGGAATAACACTTGCAACTTCAGACTTTTTTTTTCTGCTTTTTCCTTAGGCTGTGGCTAAAGACCTTTGCCTCTGTGGCATTTGAAAATGGGGCTCTTCTACTGTTACCCAAGTGCCTTTTAACTTATTTAAATGTACTCTCAGCAAATCTAGTGGAGCAAAGGATATCAATTAAGCTCCTGAAAATGAAAAAGGACAATTCCAAAGAAAAATTAAACGTCTAATTCTCATTGGAGGTTTGATAACCATCTAATTAAAAAAAAACCTCTAAAAAAGTTTCTGATTTTTGTCAAATAACTTATTTCTAGTATATAAGCAGGAAATGCACACTAGATATCTTTTCTGCTAGTATTCAAGAACACCCTCACCAAGCCATATCAAGCTTCAAGTTCATGGTAAAACAATTAGTTTTCTTTTGATGTTTTTTTTTTTAAATGTTACCTTTTGCAAAAAATTTGTTGGTAATGGAAGGATATTTAATTTCCTCATTGTGGTCACGTGACCAGAGTACAACCTTAATGAAGCTTATTAGATGCTAGCCTTTGAATATTCCCATGGTTAAATTATTTAACTCCCTGAAAGCAAATTAATGGTGAACTCCTTTGAATTTAGCTAATCTGGTCCTTGGACAACAGATACACACTTTGTCACTAGTCCATAATAGAACCCTGATTAGCATGGTAGGATCTTTTCAAATTTGCACTCCACTGGAGAACCAAGGGTTACCTCCACACTCCAACGAGACGTTGGAATAAGACCAGTAGAAGTTCATAGTATGAAAGTAAGAAATGCCTGACAAATCAGCAGAGTAAATGCCCTTTTGACTTAAAATACATTCATCCAACAAACATTTAAGAAATGTCTGTGTGTACGAAGATTATATCCTTCCCTCCTTCCTTCCTTCCTTTTTTCCTTCCTTCCTTCCTTCCTTCTTTCCTTTCTTCCTTCCTTCCTTCCTTCCTTCCTTCCTTCCTTCCTTCCTCCCTCTCTCCTTTCCTTCCTCCCTCCATCCTATCTTTCCTTCCTTCCTCCCTTCCTTCTTTTCCTCCCTCCTCCTCAAACTTGTAATTTCATTAGAATATGGAAATTTTAATGAGGCAATTCCCTCTACCAATGCAGGTCAGCACCCACTCTGTGCCTTATAGTCCTAGAGTACTTACCGGCACACTAAACAGTATAGGTGATTGTCCAGAATTCAACATCAAGTATGTGTCCAAAGTGGGACTTGAACCAAGGTCTTCTCTCCTCGGTTCCTGCTCTCTGGCTTGTATCTCCTCCCTCCCCTCCCCCCCCCCCCATGCTACCACAGTGCTTGGTACATATTTGGTGCTCAATAAATGCTTATTGATTGATTGATTCCAGTACTCAGTACTATGGTATCTGTACAATGGGTGTACTGGAGATAACATTAAAAGAAAAAACAACAGCCAGATTGATGGCGTCCTCCTCCTTCTCTCCAAGAAATCAAGTGAAACCAAAAAAGAAGCAGAAGGGTGTTTGATCATCCTGTCTGAGCCTTTCTTCTGCACGGGTATCAGACATTCCTTCTAACCAGACTAAAATGTCATTGTGAGATGTTTAACAGAATAAAAATATAATAGGATATAGATCATGTACTAGATTATCATTTTGCAGCCCGCAGATCTTTATGTACATTCCGTTTCTACCAAAGTTTGACACCCCTGGTTTATAGAATCATTTCCCCATTATTGAAATTTAATTTATGATATTTATGAGTCTTGATAGACCCTTTAAAGAATGGGAGTGGCCAGTCTAAACCTCTTAAGATTTATGGGCAATATTTGAAATGAAGATAAAGGAAAAAAAAAAGCCTGCACCAGTCATTACATTGAGGCTCTGATTATGCTTTTGAAAAGACCTAAAATGATACTATAACATAGGGAAATACAATGATGACAGTGACAGTGGTGATAGCTAGCACTGACAGAATATTTTATGAAGTGCTTCACAAATGTTATCTCATTTGATTCCCACAACAGTTCGGTGAGGTAGGTGCTATGATTATCCCCATTTTACAGATGAGGAAACTGAGGCTGAGAGAGGTTGACTTATCCAGGGCCACCCAGTTGATAAGTGTCTGAGGAAGGATTCAAATTCAGGTCCTCCTGACTCCAAACCCAGCACTCTACCTGTTGGACCACTTCCCACTACAGCACAGTCCCAGAGTTGGAAGGAGCCTCATTAACTTTCTAGTCATACCTGAAAAAGAATCGCCCATTGCTGGTAGACCTCCAATGACAATGGAACCCCCTGCTTCCCAAAGCAGACCATTCCATCTTGGAAACAGTCATTAGGGCCATTTTACTTGCCACAAGTCCATATTTTCCTCTTTACATCTTCCATCTCTTGTTCCTCAGCCTTCCTGATACAAATTGAAACCTCCCACATCTTCACACCCTATATGGTTCTTGTCTGTGTTTTCTATAAAGACTCCTTTGTGGATCCCTACCAATATATCAGAAGCCTTCTTTGCATTTTGGTCACTCTCCCGGTCTCCGTATTCTCCCTTTCTCCGGGGGGTATCTCCCCCTTCTGGTCACGTATAGCCTTTAGAACAACTCGCTTGCAACATGTTACCCACAATGACTTGCTTGGTTGATCAGCATCATGACCAACGATCAGCTGGTCCTTGAAAAATCTCCAAGTATCTTTTAGACCCGGTGCATTTTCTAAGCAAATATTTCCAAGTAGCTCCCAGTTACTTCTTTGCAAATAAAATGTGTGTTGCGTCAGTTGGCACAGGATGAAGGGAACTACGCAGGCGGCTTTGCAGTCGTTGAATATGACACCGCGGAGCACGCTGAGGATGTTCAGCAGGCGGCCGATGGGATGACGATCAAGGGAAACCAAGTCCAGGTGTCCTTCTGTGCCCCAGGGGTATCTGGACGGAGTACATTAGCAGCACTGATAGCTGCCCAGAGAATGGTAAGGAATGTTGCCTTTGAAAATACTGACAATTTCTCAGAGATGAAACACCTGCTTCATATGGATCATAATGTAGACGATTGAATGTTTGTCTCAGTTTCCTCTATCCAAGATCACAGATTGTCACATCTAATGTCTTCTCATTCATTCATTCATTCTGTTTGATCAACAATAATAACGGTAATAGCTGTACAGCTCTTTAATTATACAGCACTTTAAGGTCTGCAAAGGGCTTTACAGGGAGTATAAAGTGACAATGCTGGGAGGCAGGTGCTATCATCCCCATATTACAGGTATAGAAATTGAGACTGAGAAAAGTTAAGTGACTTCCCCAGAATCCTATGGCTAGGAAGTGTCTGAGGCAGGATTGAAACTCAGATGTTCTGACTCCAAGTCCCAGACTATGCACTATGACAAGCTGCCTCCCTAATTTTCCTTTTGTCATAAGCTTTTGAAAAAGTGCTTTTGGGGGTGGGGTGGGGGGACAAGTAATTAACTAACTGACCATTTCTTAAGTCAAGCCAGAAATCATTGCAGTGCAAGGAAGATGTTGTTTAATAATGTACTTACAGCTGCACTTGACTTGTGGGCAGAATTCTGGCACATATGATTAAGGGGGTGGTTTGTGAGCATTTAGAAAGGGAGGCGGTGATCAGAGAGCCAGGGTTTCTTCATCAAGAGCAAGTAATGACAGACTAACGTCACCTTTCATTATTAGCGCAGGGGAAATGCTAGGATTTTGAGCAGAGTATTTGACATTCTGTCCTGGACGGCTCATAGTTAATAACGGAGATGTACGGGAGGATATATTGGGACCTGGCTGAATGAACAGGCCCAGAGAGAGACTGGCCATTCATAGGTCAGTGTCCATCTGGAGCCCAGACTTGACCACAACCAGAGTCCTTAGGGTGTTTTGCTCAAGACCCTTCTTGTTCAGAAAGGCCTTAGTAATGTCCAGAGAAGAGCAGCTGGGGTGATGAAACTCCTCTAGTTTATGCAATACGAGGCTCTAATAAAAGCATGAAGCCTGTTTAACCTGGAGAAGAGAAGGCTTGGGGGTGAGAGAGACTATGACTGTTGTCTTCAGTTCCATGAAAAGTTGTCTTGTAGAAAAGAGATTAGATACTAGCCATGTGACCTTGGGCAAGTCACTTAACCCCAATTGCCCTACCCTCCCCCCAGCAAAAAGCAAAAAGAGAGAGACAGAGACAGAGAGACAGACAGAGAGACAGAGAGAGAGAGAGAGAGAGAGAGAGAGAGAGAGAGAGAGAGAGATTAGACACTTGCTATTTGGCCCCATTAGCCAGAACCACGAGCAGTGGGTGGATATTGTAAAAAAGATGAAGCTAGCTTGATGCAATGAAAACTTCCTTAAGTTCCAAGCTGTCCCAAAGTGCCTAGAAAAGTGTTCTGGGCTCCCCCTCACTGGAGTCTTCTAGCAGAGTCTGGATGACCCTGCAGTCATTGAGGATACTATAGTGGGAATTCTTGTTCAGAGACAGTGTAGACAAGGTGACCACTGAGGTTCCTCCCTCCTAGCTCCAAGCTGCTGAAATTCTGTGACCCAAGAAGCTGTTTCCTTAATCTTAGGATATTCTTATCATGCTGGAGAGATCTGTTTCTAATAGCACATTCCAATTTCTTCTATACCTCTGTCATTTTAACATTTATTCAGTTTATGATGAGAGTCTGTCTATTAAATTGATGATACCACAAAAGTTTCTTTGTATATTCTTGGTCCATCTTGTGATGGTCTTGAAATGTTGCATAGCAGAAGGTCCCATAAAACTGTAATTCAAAAAATGTTGTTATTCTTAAATTGGGACTGAATTTTATGACCAATGAATTCCATAAAGTAGCTTGTTTGGAATGTAAATATGGAAGATTTGATTTGTAAATTTAGACATATGGTTATTCCCCAAGGAAGGATTAAACAAATGGTGTCTTTTGCACTTATCTTGGTTCTAATGTCACTTATTTCTGTGTTCATTTAAGATGCGCAATAATCGAAAGGGTTTACTTCCAGAGCCAAATCCAGTCCAGATCATGAAGAGTTTAAACAACCCCGCCATGTTGCAGATTTTGCTGCAACCACAGTTACATGGGCATGCTGGTAAGCCAGGTGGGCATAGCTGTTAAAATACGTTGCATTCCAAATTCAGAATTGAGTGTTAACTTTGGTGCACTGATGAAAAAAACACATTTGTAACCCTGTGTTTAAAACCGCATTAAAAGTAAGTAAATATTAGGGAATCACACAGAATCTCAGAATTCTGAGTTGGAAGGGACCTCAGTGGCCATGCGGGCCACAATGTGGATGAAGAATCTTCTCTAGAGAATATTCAACAAGTAGTCTTTGCCCATTTGCTTCAAGATCACCCTTGGGGAAGCATCCCCTCCCCCTCTTGTGGCATCTCATGCCATTTTTGGACCATTCCATTTGTGAAGGAGTCTTTCCAGACATGAAGCCTAGTTTTGCCTCTTTGTAACTTCTACCCATTGATCCTTGGCCCTCTGGAGTCAAGCAGAAGAAGCCATATAATCCCTATTCCATATGCTGTCCCTTCAAATATTCTAAGATTCTGCCCTCCCTAGCTCTTCTTCTCACCAGGATAATCATCCCCAGCTCCTTCCTCTGATTCTCATTTGGTCTAAACTCCAGGTCCTTCACTGTCCTGCCTCCCCTGGATCCTTTTCAGCTTCTCAGTGTCTAAAATGTGACCTGGAAAACTGAGCACTGTTGTCCTCCAGATGTGGTACAATCAGGCAAGGGTTTAAGAGGTGCATGGTCACTTTCCTGGTCCTAAATGACTGCAGTCCCTCCTAGTCAGCACCCACTGACTCTGATTCTTCAAGCACATCTACCAATGCAGTATCATTCACTGTGGTTTAAGATTAAACAGTATTTTTAGCAAGCTATTTGTAGCACTTTTTGCTACAGTACCATGAATACTGACTGAAGTAGGTACCTAGATATGCACAGAGATACATAGCATTATTAAAGGTTTACCACATGCCAGGTATTGTGCTCATGGTTGGGGATACACATACACGGAAGCCAGACATTCCCTTCTCTCAAGAAGCTCACATTCTGATGGAGGAAGACAGCACGTAAAAGGGACCAGGCAAGTGGGGGATGGCAGGAATGGAAAGGCACGGCGCCTATCCGAGGCAGAGCAGTGAGAGGGAAGCAGGAGGAGCAGTCGGTGAGTCCAGGTGGGAGGCTCTGCTCTTTCTTAAAATGGTGGTTGAGCTTGAAGTTCACTAAGAAACCCAGATCTTTTTCGGGTGATCGATTGTCTGCTCAGGCCCCCCGCATCTATTATGAATTTTAGAATCCAAGTATGAGACTTCATAATTGTCAAAGTTTTACTTACTGGATTAAGCTTTGACCCATCGGGATGTCTTTGGGTCTTGACTTGGTTGTGGAGGGTGTTGTTAGCTTTCCCTCCCAGCTTTGAGTCATTGGCATATTTGTTATGCATGCTGCCAATCTAAGACTGTCATGAACCTACTAAACACACCAGGCCAAATCCAGATCCCTGAGGGTGCTATACTGGAGACCTCTTTCCAGGATGATTCCAAGACCATTCATGACTCCACCTTGGATGCATCCATTCTTATAGGTCTAACCAATCTAATTGTATGATCATCCAGCAATTACTTTTCCTCAACAACATGAGAGACTTTTATTGACTGCTTTGCTAAAATTTAAATAAACTACAGCATCACCTTTACCTACCAGCTTAGTGACTCCATCAAAAAAGACAGTGAGGTCACGCTGGATTTACCTGTTCACACTGAAACCACATTGGCTTTCCATAGTCATTGCTTCCTTTGCTAAGGGACCACTGACTGTCCTATTAGTAATACAGTCTAGCTTTTGCCAAGGATTGACATCAAAATCACTGGCCTCCAGTCTGCAGCTTGCATTCTCACCCTCTTTTTGATAATTAAGGGATTTGCCATTTTCCAGTCCTCTGGTACCTCCTCTTCCATCCTCTGTGGAGCTCAGTGGCTCAACCATCACACCTCTCATTGCTTTCAGCCCTTGAGTTTATAGCTGATCTGATACATATGACAAACTTCTTCAGGGCAGCTTGATGCTTTCTTATCTCCTTCCTTTGGGGGCAAAGGAGTGGGTATCACTGCCTAGCTTGCACCCTGTCTTACCCATAACTAGGCTACCATGAAGCTTCCTGGCCATCTGACACCCCACCTCATTTCCAACTCCTATGTTGGAGTTGGAAACTCCTTTTCCAATGGAAGCTGCTTGAGATCAGAGGCTGTTTATTTCATTTTTATATTCACATTCTCCAGTGATTGGTACAGTTTTTGGCATTTTTTTCATTCATTCATTCATTCATGGAATTCTGTTCCATTCCTTCCTTTCATTCTCCTTGGCAGAGATAGGAATTAGATAGCCTCCGGTTATCCTTGTCCATTCCATAATGGGCAACAATCCTCTCCCTCCTCTGATCTTCCTCTTTTTCTTTTTCTCTATTGCTACTTTCTTCATCAATTTTTTGCTCATTCTGACCTTTAACACTCTTAATGTTTTTCTTACAGGATAATGCCCCATTTTCATATGCATTCTTTCCCCCTCTCCCTTGCTCCCACAGTCTTTTTCTATGTGTCTTTTTAAAATCTCAGTTGGTTCTCTCTGTCAAACAGATGGGCAAGAGGGTGCCATGAACTTTGGAGGGGTCAAACTGAGGTGCACTTTCTACAGTGTGGAGGTGGAGTATTTTTTTGCATTCAATAAATATCAAACCATAAAGATAATTCTTGTCACTGGCATGCGTTTATTCAGCCGATAATGATTAACAGAACAGTGTGACGCATTTACTTTAACAAAGGTCAGAGTCTGGCTATGCCTTTCTTAGTGCACTTTCAGGTCTACTTCCTCTTTCTTCTTCCCTTACTTTCATAAAAAGGCGTTCTGTCAAAAACAAGCAAGGCAGAGTTGCTTTCTAACAACACTATTCAGTCCTTTAATAAACACATCATTGTCTTCATACATGGCTGGTCATCACCTAAGGAACTATTTGTTCCAAAAGTTTGTATGTTAAGTCAGTTGTCTGGAACGTGGAATGCATTTTCCCCTTTAGTCATTGTTGTAGATAATGGGTACATAGGTTCCCAAGCTGACTTTCAAAAGCCTGTTTAATCCCTCATGCAGCTCAAGTAAAATTTGTGCCACTGACACTCTCTGAGCAAGCCACAAAGGATAATGGTGTTTCTAGAGGAAAATACATGTACTGGTTCTAACTCTGAATGCTATGAACACATCTCCCTCCACTGTAGAGGGAATAGGAATTCCTTCTCCCCTCATCTACTCCACTAGCTGGGTAGTAGGTCAAGAAATCCCTTTGGCCCCCAGCCACTATGGAATGATAGCAGGGTTGAGCATTTTGAAGAACACAGCTTTGTACCACTAAGGGTAAGGAGAAGGAAGGGAGGGGAGCTATGAATGGTGAGAGAACCAGGGCTGGGGACTCTAGGGATTGTGGGGGGGGGGTGGGGAGGGTGTAGAAAAAGGTAATTTTCAGAAACAAGTCACTTGCGTCTGGAGAAATCAGAAAAGGCTTCATGTAGGAGGTAGTGTAATGAATAAATGAATGAATGAATGAATGAATGAATGAATGAATGAATGAATGAATGCGTGTTTATCATGTGCTGAGCCTGAGATGAGGCAAGAATGACAGTCAGGAATGGAGGCAGTCCATCAAGCCAGGTCCTGTGCCAGGCATTGTGGAGACAAAGACAAGAGGGTGCCATTGCCTGCCAGTGAGGAGAAGACATTCCATTGGGAGAACCAACTTGTGCATGTATGAGAATGTGAGAATGAAATACATAAATGTGACTGATAAAAATAAAAACCTCACAATGGGATCCATGCTTCAGTGACTCTGTGAATGAGTCTCTTTTAGTATATCAGGGGTTTTCTATATTGGTCCAAACATGGGCTCGACCTTCTTTACAAACTCTTCTTTACAAACTACAAACTTTCCTATTCCCTCCCACTTTGACTGAGCCCCTTTGCTCTCTTCCCTGAGACATTACCTTCTACTTCCACTTTCTCAGATATATCTCAGATATACAATTTTTTGCAGTCTCTCCTATTAGGATGTAAGCTACTTCAGGACATTGATGGTCTTTGCCTTTCTTTGCATCCCCAGTGCATGGCATAGTGCCTGGCAAGTAGGGAGCATTTAATGAGTACTGAGATGCACCCACTGATTGGGACCTCACTGCAAAGCCCATTAACTCTCCCTCCTGCTCTATAGGATGTGAGAGGTAAGAGGGAACCACTAGGGGTAAGATATGGGAAAGGATATCTATAGGTGGCTCCTTCTTCAGATGGTTTATCCTTTGTCCTGGGGCCAGAGATCTGCATCCTGCTTTTACAGAGATGAGCTCAAAGCTTCTATTCTACCTTCAGAAGCAGTCAATGGGGCTTAGCATCACAGAGATGAAAACCAATGAGAAGATGGAGGCAGCGATGATGTATTCTGCAGCATGATGGGATTTTCAACCTTTACAAGAGAGTCAAGGACTGAGAGCTAAGAGAGAAAAGAGGCAAGGGTAGGAAGAGAGAGATGAAGGGAGAGGGCAGCAGGGGAAACCCATTTCCTCAGCCACGGCCAGTCTGCCTTCCCCTGTTTGTCCTTCTGAGTCTCTCCATTTGGATGGGCTCCCTGGAACCTGCTCTGATGGGGCTGATGCTTAAAATAGTATCTAGCTTCCAAATAGGTTATTCTTTAAAATATGGTGATTTTGTCTAATGGTCTTTCAGTGTCTATCTGTGTGCTTCCTTTCTAAGAGTGCTCATTTTAGGATATAGCAAATCCTCAAACAACTGTCCCAAATTATTCTGACATGCTGACTCTCTGGACTCCCCACTTACACACACACACACACACACACACACACACACACACACACACCCCTTTGCTTTTTATTGCTACAGAGGGAATTAAATTATCCCTGACCTCTGAAAGTGAGTACCCAATGGGGTCCTGGCCAGGATGGGCTCCCGTCCTACCTTTCTAGCCATCTCTGGATGTCCAGTTCACAGCTGAAATTAAAATGGGCAAAGCTGGGCTCATCTTCTCTCCCCCCACCCCCCATCCCACTTCTCCTTATATCTCCCCATTTCTGTTACTGGCTCCACCACTGTTCACTGTTTCAGCTGGAGAGCTGGTGGGATCATAGTGTACCAAAATGGAAAGGAACCTCAGAGGTTGTAGGATCATAGGTTTAGGGCCTGAAGGGGTATTAGAAGTCATTACACCCAGTGCTGTTATTTTATAGAAAACTTGAGGCCCAGCACTTGGCTGAGGTCACCCAGGGTGTCTGAGGGAGGATTCGAGCCCAGCTCTCACTGACTCCAGATGCAGTTGTCAATGTTCTTATGCATCTTCTCCAGCCCATCCTTGAACAGCAAGCTCTTCCTCAGAATCCCCTACAAGTCCAGCCTCTGAATGCAGCCACCAGAGCCAGAGACACCATTGCCTCCTGACCAGCACCTGCTAAAGTATTTCCTTATTTCAGACTGAAATCTGCAGCTCTCAGGCCTTGTTCTACCCTCTGGGGTGAAGCAGAAAACTCCTGATGCCTTTTCCTCATGGCAGGATTCCAGTGGCGGAAGATGAAGATAATGCTACCCCCCTCTACCACGTTTCCTTCTCTCCAGGCTAAATACCCTCAGATCTGTCAGCTACTGTAGGGTGCCAGAGGCCTTTGTGGCCCTGCATTTTCCATGCTCATCCATCAACATTTTGAATGTTTCAGCTTTTTGTTGGTCAGTCCTTTAGGACATGTCTGACTCTTTGTGATTCTTTTTGAGTTTTTCTTGGCAGGAATACTGGAGTGGTTTGCCATTTCCTCTTCCAGCTCATTTCTCAGATGAGGAAATTGAAGCAAACAGTTAAGTGACTTGCCCAAGGTCACACAGGTAGTATCTGAGGCTGGATTTGAACTTAGATCTTCCTGACTCCAGGCCAGGCACTCTACCCACTGTGCCACCTGGTTGCCCCATACTTCATCTGACCTGTGGCTTTAATGTTAAATCAAATTCTCTCATGTTCCATCCATTGTTCTATCTGTGTCCTTGCTTTGTGACTTTAGGGCAGGTCCCTCTAACTCTATGGACCCACCTTCCTCTTCTGTAAGCTGGGAGAGTTGGACTAGCTGGACACTGGCTCTTTCCAGCCTTAATGGTCTAACTCGAGTTAGGAAGCTGAAAGAAGAGAAATATATTCCACCTCTGACACCAGCAGGGTGACCTTGGACAAGTCACTCAACTTATTTGGGCCTTAGTTTCCTTACCTGTAAAATCAAGGAGATGGCCCCATCTCTAAAGTCCCTTTCTACTTCTAAGTTATGAGGACACACCCGTTCTTTGCCAGTTTAGGATTCCTATGGACATTTTTGCTCTTGTCTTGTGAGAGTTTCCACTGTTTCATGGAATTGAAATTTCCCTTCTTCTTCCAGCAGTTATCGGAGCCCCTGCCAGTTTGCCTCATCTGGTGAACCCATCCATCACCCCTGCATTTTTGCAGTTGAATAAAATACACCAGGTATGGTCCAGACCTGTGATCTCCTCAGTCCAGAGAACCCTGGGGGTTTCATTTCCCCTCCCCTATCCTGTTTGACAAAGTCTGGGTAACTTGGGGTTACAGAGATTTGCCTGGGGCACCCATGGATTAAGTATCACCCAGTCAGTGTTTGACCAAGGCGGGACCTGAGGCCAGGTATTCCTGATTTCAGCTCTCTCCTTCACACTATTACCTGCCACACCAGGTGTATCACAACTAAATAGAATCAAATTTTCTGACTTGAGGAAGCTTTTATTTGTCATTAGCTGCTGAAATATTCAAGACTTTCAACTATATAATAATGAAAATAATGAAAAACAATTATTTTTAAGGTATACAATTTGGAAAAAAGATAATTCGGTTATGACATACTCCTTGATTGCTATAGAACATGAAACAGGGTGTTGGGAACAAAGCTTGCTGCTCATACTTTGGCTCTGGGAAAGCAAGCAGGCAGGCCAGCCAGCTAAGAATGTTGCCTGTTTCCAGCAAGGCTTTAACTCCAAACGTGTTATTGTTCAAGGATATCAGAAGGCATGATAATGTGATAATATTCTTAGAATTGGGGCAGTCAAAGGGGAAACAATGATCCTAACTTGCAAAGGAGCAAACAGACCTCTTACCTTGATTGCTGAGAAGTACAGATTTTAAACTCCAGTCCAGGCCGCACTGCATGCTGGGGCTTTTTGCTCCTAAGTGGCCTCAGGAAGGTTCCCCGGCCGGCCATATCGGCCTGATGGGATCATGCCTGTACCTCCTCTAAGACATTCTGACAAAGATCAGAACTGCAGTCCTCCGTTAGTCTGAAGATAAACTGTAATTTCAGTTAGGAAGCCGGGGAAAAGAATGATTGGTATCAGAGTACCCTCTCTACCAGACAGAATGGCTCGGGATTTTCTACATCTGACCATCAAAGATTGCCTTTTGGATAAACCTCTACCACTGCCGTCATAGTGATAGGGACCAAACCAGTGATTTCTTTGATATGGGGAACTCCCAAGTGAGGAAATTCTCTCTTCTAATGCAAGTTGGCACTTCCTCTGCAGTTTTAGAAAGTTGCCTAGAGCCCTCAGAGGTTAAGTGACTTGCTTAGGGTCACCTAGTCCTCTAGTGAGTCCAAAACTGGATTTGAAGTCAAGTCTCCCTGACTCAAGACCCAGCACCCTATTCACTGTGGTGCCCTGTTTGTTTTTGTATGCTATTTTGACTTCATCCAAAAATTTTAAAAGCATATCTATACAGTCAATCAATAAGTATTTATTGGGCACCTACTGTGTGCTGGCCATTGTGCTAAGGAAACCCAGACACGTTCTAGGTGTAGTCAGGGCTCCATGTGGTCCATGATCAGTTCCACCCTTTCCGATGCTGGGTCTCAGTAAAGTTAAAAAAAAATAAAGAAAAACAAGAGCCGATTCTCATGCTAATAAGTAAGTGCTTACCTGAACTCATTATGAGTTGTAAGGTTATTAAAGCCTTTAAGAATATGGTGAACATTTTAACAGCGGGGAAACCTTTGTGAAGATGCTCCTCTAGTATTGGAGGTGAGTTTCGTGGGGTCCACTTTAATTAGCTCCTAACACCATTAAGCACTTGTTTGTGTTGAATGCAGACAAGTTGTCATTAGTACAGACGCATTCGATACAAATACAGCGGCTGTTTTATTATAAATATCGTTGGCTTTTAATGCCATTCGCAAGATAATGTGACTTCCGATTGGACTTGGTTGTAACACGGAGGGAGTCATGTGGGAATCAGATCTAGCTCTGTAGGGACATACCCAGGAGCAGTGAGCATTCCTCAAGCAGTCTATCTTCTATATTTGGTATAGTGTGAGCCCCCTCTCCACCAGACTCATTGTGTTTACTTATCTCACCTCTGTACTCATTTGTCCCTTAGAATGAAAAGTCCGGGGCATCAAGAATGGGACTGGGTTTTGCGTGTGCCTTGTCGAGCTGTTCTCCTTTCCTTCCTGATGCATTTTGTATTTTGAAATAGCAATAACAGATAAAGTAGTGATTATAAAGGGTACAAGAGTTTGGATATTTTGAGGAAAGTATACTTCCATGTAAATAAACCTCTGGTTGGAATTGAAAAGCGTGGTGGTACCTCGAACTAGGTTATTTTGGCATCTTGGTGAGCAGCCTGTGTCGTGAGAGGATTTGTCGTTAAGCTGACTTTTTTCCCTGTAATTTTTTAGCAGAATTCAGTCATGAGCAATACCTCTCGTTTATTGCTTCAGAATCTCTCTTACTTGCAACTGGCCCAGCAACAGCTAATGAAGATGGAGAATGTTCATACAAACAGCGTAAGTGTAATGCTTAATCAAACAGTTCTGTGGAATGAACTTTGCCCTTTTTCCTCGTCAGTAGAGTTTCTAGTCACAGCTACAGCAGAGGCCACTCATGAGCCCCAGCCCACTGCTCTATTGCTGTCCTGGGCTGGTTTGCCTCCCTCCCACCCCATTCCGCAGGGCTCGACATAGTGGCACCGTACTCAGAACTCCCAAACTCAAGTGATTCACCAGCTGTAGCCTCCCAGCAGCAAGAATCCAGACCCATGACACCCGCCAGCCCAGCAGGGTGCTATATTTGCCAGCTTTGGAATTGCTGTGAAGAGAAGAGATATTTAAATGCTTTTCCTTTTCTGTAGAAACCTGGATTGCTGGGTGAAGCCCCAGCGATGGTTCTTCAGACGGCGCTAGGAGCTGGGGCGGCACCATCCCTGAAGTCAGAGCTGGGGCACCGGGGAGAAGAACATAAAAGTAAATGGAGTCTCTTTCCATACCTTCATGAAGTCAGCTGTGACATTGGAAGATCATAACTTGACCCTCAGCTTCTTTTCCTTTAAGTCAGCTAGGTGGTGCAGTAGTTAGTGCACTGGAGAGTAAGGAAACTTGAGGTCAGATCCTGTCTCAGACACTTCCTAGCTGTGTGACCATGGGCAAGTCACTTAACCTCTGTGTGACCCAGTTTTCTCATCTATAAAATGGGGAATAATAGTATCACCTATTTCATAGGGTTGTTGAGAGGCTCAAATGTGATATTTTGTAAACATTAAAAAGCTGTACAAAATGTCATCTGATTTTAGGGGAAAACCAAACCCTCAAATTCTTTACACTAAAAAATGTAATGAGTTTTGTACGGGGGCAGGGGATTGATGGCTGAAGTGTTAATGGCTCCTGAGGGTACATAGTTCCATGACCGGCAGCGCAATGACGCCTCAAGGTCACATCCTGGCTGTGAATCACTTAGACGACTCTCCAGAATGCCGACTCGGCAGAGAAGCGCAAATCTGCATTGATCAAAGGGCCTCCGCATTGGGAGCTCCCTGACAGCCGTGAAATCACAGCATCATGACTGAAACCTTTCCAGCTTATTCCACCAGCCAATTTTGAGACCCCAGGGTTATCCCCATGACATGATGGAACATCAGAGGAAGAGGAGGAATGACCACGTACCTGCTGGATGACATCTCCTCCCCCCCAGATGTCCCACAGGCATCCAGACTGGCTGTGCCCAAAGCCGGACCTCATTCTCTTTCCCCCAGCTTCCCCCTCTTCTGCCTCTCCTTTCTGTCCAGGACGCCATCTTTCTTCTTGTCACGGAGTTCCTAGCCTGGGGGGCAGAACTCCCCCAGCTTTCTTTGTTCCTTCATTTGCCCTGGCTCTCTCCCTTCTGGACAGAGCATTCTGTCCCCTGCCTGTGGCCTTTGCATAGACTGCCCCACCCCCCAGAAGGTTGTTTCTCCTCCCCTCTGCCTCCTGGAAGCCCTCTCTTTGTCTCTCCTCAGATACCACTTTCTAAACGATCCTTGTAATCCTGCCAGTCGTTACTGTCCTTCCCTTAAAGAAGACCCTCTTTACTCAAACGGATCTGTGATGGGATTGGTTTGGGGAAGTTCCCTCCCCTAACGATGACAACGAGTAACAATGATGGTGACGACGACCATTGCCAGCATTTATACGGCACTTTCAGATTGTAAATATCTCATTCGATCCTCACAGTAGCCCTGGGAGGTGGTGCTGCTATTATTCCCATATTACAGTTGGGGAAATTGAGGCAGAAGAAGGTTAAATGATGGCTTCCCCAGCATCACACGGCTAGTAAGTGTCTGGGGGTGGATTTGAACACAAGTCTTCTACACTCTGCACCGCTGCGTGCCTCATCGGTTTCTTCCCGTCAGTTCCCCACAAGGGAACCTCCCAGTGTGCTCCTGGACTTATTTGCTGCTGAAACCCCGGGGACAGCAGCCCAGCATCATTGCCCAGTAGTCCTCAAGCTCGCCCTGTGCACACTTTCTCTCTCGTTTTATTTACTAAAGTGTGTTTGCGCTGTTTCCCCCAATAGAATGTAAATGCTCCGAGGCCAAGATTGGTTCATCTTGTGTTTTTCCCTAGCACTTAACAGTGTCCTGGGTACATAGCAGGCTTAAGGATACACACACACACACACATACACACACACATGCTTAAGGAAGGATAAAAATAAATGGAAGGAAGAAAAGAGGAGGGAGGAAGGGAGAAAAGGAGGAAGGAAGGAAGGACAGAAGAAAGGAGGGAAGGAAGAGAAGGAGGGAGGAAGAGGGAGAGGGAGGAAAGAATGAAGGATGGAAAAAAGGAAAGAAGAGAGAGGGAGGAAGAAAGGAAGGAAATACAAAGGGAGGGAAGGAGGTAGGAAAGGAAAGAGAGAGGGAAGAAAAAAGGAAGGAGGGAGGAAGGGAAGAAAAGAAATAGACTATTCAGTAATATATGTGTGTGTGTGTGTGTGTATATGATGAATTTGAAGGGCTTCTGTCATAACTTAATAGCAGCAGAAACTCTCCATCTTGCTAAGCATTTCTAGTAAAAGGTTTTCCATTTCTTGATGATCTTATCTCCTAACCCAACTGCTCTTTTGACCTTGGCTACAGCAGGAGCAGGGATCTTGCCGTTCTTTCCAAATCAGCACATGGTTGGCCAAGGCGGGCCAGGGCCAAGCACTCCTCAGGATAAACCATCAGCCACGTTGGGATTGCCAGAAGGAACCGTCTCAGGGCCACAGACTTATCTTCCGGGCTTTACAAATCCTGCTGCTGGAGGCTTGGGGACCGGTCAGCCCAGGCAACAAAATCAGCCCAAAAGCACGGAAGCAAGTTCAGGGGTAAGGAGATGGGAGGCAGATGGAGAGGCAGAAAATAAATTTTCCTCTCAATTTTATGTTATATGAAATTGGTAACAGTATATCGCCTTTGTTTTTGGTTTTACCTGGAATAATTTATTAAAATATCTTTATATCAGAGCGGCTGGGTGGCACAGTGGATAGAGCACCGGCCCTGGAGTCAGGAGGACCTGAGTTCAAATCCAGCCTCAGACACTTAACACAAAAACTAGCCATGTGACCTTGGGCAAGTCACTTAACCCCAACTGCCTTTAAAAAAAAAGGCAAAAAATATCTTTATCTCATAATTATTTTGAATTTCAGAGTAAAGTAATGATGTATTTAAATTAGCAAAAGGAAAAGCACCAAACACATGCTGACACCCAACTGCGTCTAAAAGCACATTCACTGTAACAGTAGCTAGTGTTCACGTAGCATCGTCGGGCTCATGGAGCACATCACCTCTGTTGCTTCGTCTGGGGGGAAGGCGGCATAATTATTCCCATTGTACAGGTGAGGAAACTGAGGCTGCCATTTGTGCTAGGAATGTATGTACTATCGCTTTCCCTTTTCTGGCAGAAACGATCTTCCCATACATATTCTCTTTCCCTATGAGAACGGTTAACTTCAGGCGGCGAGGTGGCCCGGCTCCTGGAATCAGAGGGACCTGAGTTCAAATGCGGCTCCAGACACTTAACACTTACTAGCCATGTGACCCTGGGCAAGTCACTTAACCCCAACTGCCCTCCAAAAAAGCGTCCTGAGGGGAGGGATTATCTTGCATTTTGTATTTGTAACTCTTAGCTTAGCTGGGTACTTGGCATACCCAGCAGGGACTTTTCTTTTTTCCT
>CM053586.1:352923525-352968211 GCA_028646515.1 Pseudochirops corinnae
GCAAACAGGAATCACTTCTAAAATCGTGTGTGTGTGTGTGTGTGTCTGTGTCTGTGTGTGTCTGCGTGTGTGTCTGTGCATCCATGCACATGTTGATGTACATGTGAGCAGGAATCACTATACATGTCTATGTGTGTATGTAGAGAATATGTATATGAATAGGAATTGCTTTCAGAGTATATGGATATATGTGCATGTGCATACATGTATAGAAATCACTTTTAAGTATGTGTACTTAAATATATATTTTACAGAAGTAAATATGGACATATATAATATAAATAGGAATCACTTTTAAAGTATATATTGTATAGTATGATATATATAAGCTTTTACTGTATAATATGTACATATATACATACTTTTAAAAGTGATTCCCATTTACAGTAATTGTATTTTTCTTTCAAAGTGGGGATTTTCCCCCTTAACATCTTAACAAATAGGTATGTTCTGAACCTACAAGATGGAGTCAGGGATAGAAGACAGAGTTTGGCATCAGGAAGATCAGAGATTGGATCTTCCTTCATATATGAACATATACACATACATATATGTGTGTATGTGTATATATATATATGTGTGTGCATGTATATATATATATATATATATATAAGTAAAATCATAAATGATAGCATCTATTCCATCTTGTTCCTAGGTCCTTGTTTTGTTTAATCCAGGTTCTGTGCCTATTAAAAAGTTTCAAATGAATATAAAACAATTCTTTTTAAACGGGGGATATGCAGTATAATTTAAATATGCGTTTTTAACTTTTCTAAACATTTATTTTTCTTAATACTTTAAGAATCTCTGTGGAATTCTGTTAATAGCTTGGAAAGTTTTCCCAGCAGTGCTGCCATAGTTATATACAATTTGTCTGAAGTTGGTATTTTCTAAAATAGAAATGTTGATGTTCTGTCAGGCTAGACCAGGACAGGTCTAGTTGGCTTGGGTGAAAAGTTCTCCATGTCGGAGATGTGGCCAGTGTTTGCCTTCCTGTGCCCTCTCCACCTCCATCCCCGCCCTAGCCGTCCCCAGCTGCCACCACCATCCACAATTTGGACCACAATTTGGCCACTGGGTCCTGTGGGTTTCCTCAACTTATTCTGGGGGTTGGGATAAAACCTTTGAGCCAAATGATGGCAGCTGTTTTCTCCAAACACCTGGCTCAGGCCTTTGCACAGAGAGGATGTGAAGCAAATATTTGTTGAATGGTGTTCAATTGACTTGATTGAACCTTCCCTACATTTCTTGTTTGATGCTCTGATTTCTAGCTTTGTGCTTAGAAAAGGAAACTATGATTCCCCAGCACCGAACATGGAAAGAAGTCATAGTAAACTAACCTGATTTCCATTTTTGCGAGGTGTACTCAACTTGACTGAGCAGAGGAGGACCAGAGATAGGCTCTGCATGGATTTTAGTAAGGCATGAGACAGATTTCATAATGAGACAGTTAGGTGGCTCAGTAGATAGGATGCTAGACTTAGAAGGTCTGAGTTCAAATTCTGCCTTAATCACGTGTTCACTGTGTGGCCCTGGCAAGTCACCTAACAACTCAACTGTACTTTTGTCATCTGTAAAATGGGATAATAATAGCACCGCAGGGTTGTTGTGAGGATCAAATAAGCTAATATTTGTAAAGCTCTTTGCAAACCTTGAAGTGCTAAGTAACTACCAGTCATTACTGTGTCTTCCTGTATAAGTAGGAAACAGGGACTGGATGAGAGTGGAATTGAAGACCTTTCTTACCTCGTTGTCCGATCTCAAGCAGAGATGGTTTACTTAGGACTTTTGTTAGCCTGGGAGGAAGTCTCCAACGGGATGTGTCAGGACTCTGTCCCCGGCTCTCTCCTGTCCAGGATTTCATCGGGGACTTTGATGGCAGACTTATCCAAATGCCCAGTATATCACAAAGCTGGGAGGAAGGGCTATTTCATTGAATGACAGAACAGAGAGCATGAAAAATACCAACAAGAGAAACATTGGGTCATTTCCAACCAGATGAAATTTGACAATGAGATTTATAAAACACTCCTGGGTAAAAGGGAAGCTATGTTGGATTTGGAATCAGAGGACTTGAGTTCCAATTCCAACTCTTCTCCCTTTCTAGCCAAGGTCACTTGGGTAAGTTGCTTCATCTTTCTGGGCCTCAGTTTCCCTATCAGTAAAGGAAGGGAGTTAGGTTGAATTAGATGACCTCGGAGATTTCTCTAAATCTAAAATCCTATGATCTTGTGAACTGTATGTGGTAGAGAAGACTAAAACTCAAAAGCTTTTCATGGAAAAAAAAGACTTAGGAACTTTAATTGGCTGAAGATTCTTACTCTAATACACCAGGACCTAAGTAGATGGGAGGCAATCTTATTCAATAAGATTTATTAAGTTTCTACAATGCTGGAAGAGATATAAAGTTAGAGAAGACAGTCTCTGCCCTCATGAAACCTCCAGTCTGTAGGGAGAGAAGACACCAGCATAATAAGTACACTTCACATATGAGGTGTCAATCTGGGAAGGGTCTTTACAGAGCTGAATGTGGTCTCTTATCTTGTATCTTGGAGGTAATAGTGAGAACAGATGAAAACCTAAGTCAAGCCATCCATTGACCATTGGCGCTGTCCAGTATGACCACCCCATTCACTTCCTGCAGTGGTCCTTCCTGTTCCTTGCTGAATCCTTCTCTCTTCACCACAGACTTACAAATGCAACAAAACCAAAGCCCCAAAGCATTTTCACTGTCCTTGTGATTCCTTTCCAGCCCCAGCTCATTGCAGATTTAGTGTCTCTCATGGTCTTCTTACAGAACCAGGTCAGTCAGGCTTTTGCCTTCATCATCCTACAGACCACCCTTGTTTTTATCTTCTGTATGTGTCATCTAAAAGGACATGTTGTTCATTGAATCCCCTGTGGATCCATAATACTCTCTTTAGACAAAGCCCCTGTCTACTGCTCACTGGAACTCTTTCCCTTTGTGTCTTTGGAATGTCATTTGTGAGAGTTTCCCATCACTCATGGGCTATGAAATAAAGCCAGAATGGAGAAAGTGGTCTTTGCAAGTAGAGGTGGGCAGAGTCAGTTTAGTATGAAACAATATGGGGGCATTGAAAAGTAAGGAGTGGACGGTTGGGTGAATTGAGTTTCAAAGTTCAGACTCTTCAGTGCTGGTGCAATTCTACAACGTAGCAAAATCTAGGATGTAAAATTGAGGTGCATGGCATCAGTGGATTGAAGATGGTTGGATTGGAGGAGATTGAGGAATTGGTCACTTAGCTGAATCAAGGGCTCCCAAGCATGAGTGCTGAAGGTCCAGTGGAGAAAAGCTCGGGAGGACCATGAGTAAGGTCCATTGAAAAGCTGAGTGAGTGACGTGGAGGTCAGTAGATGACAGTCATGGGGAGAGAATGATGCATGTTGCTATTTCTCCCTGTGAGATCCTAGGCAAGGAAAGGCATATTGAGAGCCAGTGATGGAGGAGAGAGCTGGAAGTGGCAATTAAGACACACCCAGAGTATGCCAAAGCCTCCTCCTGTATTGGAAGTTAGGAGAAACAGCCTTCCATAAGTGGGTTGCAGTGGTGGACAGTCCTTAGCTGCTTCCTGTAGAACACATAAGGGCTACAAAGTCTGGGGCAGGACATTTTGAGACACAGGTAGTCAAATGAACTTGGTGGGAATTGAAGAGAGGTTCCAAAGGGTGACAAAGGAACTGGCCAAAAGGTGGGCAAAAAAGGGATGGTGGGGAGGGCCTAGGGTTGGTTGGAATGGTGATGAGGGTGCATGGAGATAATCAAGTCTGATTACATCCAAGGCCAAGAGACTACATGACCACAATTTGGAGAATCAGTATGATAGGAGCTAGGTTGGGCTGCCATGATCTTTTTGTCAGGGCTTAATGTCAGAGGCCCAGCAAAGGTCATATACCTCAATGTTTAAGATACAATAGGCATTCTGGTGTTTGGAGTGCACCTAGACAAAACCTCATCCAAACAGGTCTTCTGCCCAATGATAAAACCATGAGCCCTCTGGGTAGAAAAGAAGATATGGGCAACATGGAGGCCTATATTAATTTATTATTATGCTTTTTGGTCCAAACTTGGGATCTCCTTGGTGTGGGGACTCTCCACTGAGAAAACCTTAACAACTTGCCTTTAACTTAGATACTCAGGGCATTGCCTAGCCTACCAAGAGATTAAATAACTCAGTGAGGGTCACAGGCCTCATACTTGTCAGATGGAAAATTTGAACTTCCTGACTCCATAGCAGTCCTTCCTCCTCTGTGCTACCCAGTCTCTCTTAGACTATATGAATAAAAAGCTAGTGTCCAAGTCAAGGGAGGCAACAGTTCCACCATATGCTGTTCTGGTTACCGCAGAGTAGGGTCATTTCTAGCACCACATTTTGAGACAGACATAGTCAAATGAGAGTTCAGTGGGCTGAGGGTGAAGAGATCATAATGGAGTCTTGAATCTATGTTGTATAAAGGTATAAAGCATATTTAGCCTGCAAAGAGAATACTTGGAATGAAGGAAATGATAGTGGCATTCAGATATTTAAAGGAATAGCTTGAGAAAGAGGGCCATTAACTCCAAAGGATAAAACTAGGGCCAGCAGATAGACATTACAGGGAGACAGATTCAATTCAATATATAAAAGACCTTTGTCACAAATAGTGTGGACTCAAAATGGAACAATTGGCCTTGGGTGGGTAGTGAGCTGACAGAAGTGTTCAAGCAGAGGCTGGGTCACCAGCTCAAATTCTACCTCTTCTCTTTCTGTTTCTGTGACCTCAGGCAGGCATTTTCTCTTCCTGGGTCTCAGTGTCCCCATATGTAAAATGTCCTTATAAACAAGCCACATTTTTTTTCTTTCTTTCTTTTTTGAATAGACTGTTTCTAAGAATCAGACCTCGCTTTTGGGGGAACCACCAAAAGAAATCCGGCTTAGTACCAATCCGTACTTGAACTTGGCAAGTGTGTTGCCTGGGGTGTGTTTGCCAGGTAAGGAAAGAACCTCTCTGGCTTAGTCTGTTTACAACCCTTTGCAAAGTCTGAACAGCTCTCTGAGGCTGAGCTGTCCCCCATCCCAAATGCTGCCTCTTCTCTGGGGGCTGGCCAGAGTTTTGAGCACAGGTAGAATGTCTGTTTTTGTCATCAAAAGAATTTACCATTTGGAAACATTGAAAAAGCTCTCACCCTCATGATGTGGGTCTTCCAACAAAAATAATCTTGGCGATCCCATATAATTTTCCTGTGGAGGGAAAATATTTTTCTTGTTATAAACATCTGCAGCTGAGTGTATCCTTGCAGCAATGTGGTTGAAGGTTAATGCCAGAGAGAAAATAATGGTGACCCCCTTAGTTCCCATGAGTATACAGTAACACTACATTTAGCTGGATATCTGACTTATTTCAACCTCAGCTGGGCAGAACAGAGCAGAAATGAGACTAGAAAAGAGGCAGGGTCAGGAGCTAGTCCGATCTGCTAAAGTAGTTCTCTTAAAAGCTGTTGTGTATTTTTTTTTCAACCAAAGAAGTCTGGGGTCCTTTATCAAGAACTTATTGACTCTACTATTACGTATATTTTTAACACATCGGTAATCTTATTTCTCCAACTTTAGCAAACTTTGAAAAGGAACGGGCAACATACTAGTGGCCAAAGTGCCAGCTGAGAGAAGAGAGTAAGAAACCCAACTGTGTTGCATTCTGGCACAATAGATGATGATTTTAGCAGTCAGGAGAAAAGGTTAATTTATGTTGATGGAACTGAAGTCATATATTTTCAGAAGAATTTCAGTTTGAAATAGTTTAAATCTTCAAATTTTGAAGCATATGGGCTTGGGGTATTTATTGTACTTCAATAGGATTCTTTTATCAGACAGGACCAGATAAAGCTGGTTCTGTACTATGGGAAACATAAACGAATGCCATCTTGGGCTGCTTAAAAAGAGGTATGGGGGCAGCGAGGTGGCGCAGTGAATAGACCACCAGCCCTGGAGTCAGGAGGACCTGAGTTCAAATCCAGCCTCAGACACTTAACACTTACTAGCTGTGTGACCTTGGGCAAGTCACTTAACCCCAATTGCCCTGCCTTCCCCCCTCCAGAAAGCAATAAATAAATAAATGAATGAATGAATAAGATAAAAAATAAAAAAAAATAAAAAGAGATACGACTTTCAGGAATAAAGAGGTGACAGTCTTTGTCCTCTGTCCTGGTCAGGGACATTGAGAAGCTAGAGAGGACCCTTAGGATGGTGAAGGGTTTTAAATTCATGGCTTATGGATTGGGCAAGGAACCAGAGGGGTGAAGGGTCACAGGAGATATGATAGGGATTAGCCTTATTTCAGTTGGGCCCAGGGCGAGGAACACAAGCGATGGGTGGAAGTTGCTGTGAGGTGGGTTTTGGCTTGATACCATGAAAAGCCCCCTCCTGATGGAAGCCATCCCAGAGTGTAATGAGCTGCCTTGGGAGGCTGTGGGGTGGCTCCTTCTCTGGAGATCTCCAAGCAGATCTGCACAATACTTTGTCCAGGATGTTCCAGCAGGGGTTCATTTCATGTCCAAGTTGGGCTGGATGTTGACTTGGGGTCACCTCTAAAGTCTCAAATTCTATCATTCTGTGATATGTTGAAGCAGATACTTTTAGATGGCGTGGCAATGGGTACTTTATATTGGTAAATGCTGACCTGTGTCTGATTTAAAGATAAGTTGAATATAATAAGACTATTTCATTTTCCAGTACAGTTACCCCATGGCCTTGTGTTTCAAAGGTGTGACTAACACAAGCCTGTTAATTTTATTTTCAGCCCCAGTTGCAAGTAAGACCATGAGTGCTCTCCCCCAGACTGGAGTCACAAGCAGCATACTGGATGCCATCTCTCAGGGAACGTCATCACAACACGCATTGGAGAATTACATCAGTTATTCTCAGCAGTTTGGTGATTATTCGCAGGTAAACGGCGGGAACTGGTCTCACACCGGTGGAATCGAGGCTGCTGAGGCTGACAAACACTTACTTAGCACAGAGGCAGCATTGCGAGCTGGCCTCAAAACCAGGGAGACCCGAGTTCAAGTCTCTCCTTTGACACATCCTGTCTGTGTCACGTTGGGCAAATCACTTGACCTCTCTGGGCTTGAGGCAACTTTCTAAGTCAAGGCTTCTTAAACATCAACTTATTTTTAAATATATTTTGTAGTTGTTTCCATATAATTGGCTTCCTTTGCAGCCCTATATGTTTTATTTTATGCATTTGCAAACATCATTCTGAGAAGGGATCTTAGGCTCCACCAGACTGTGCAAGGAGTTCCTAGTACCAAAAAGGCTGAAACTGTAAGTTGCCAAAAAGGTGATAATTTGCATTGGTAGACGGAATTTGCTCACGTGGGAGTATCCTATACCAAAGAAATCACAGATGCAATCACTGTCCCTCATTGGTCACTGGGCACCCAACACATACTAGGCTAAGAATTATGAACCATAGAAAGAATGAGGCCATCAGCTGGACTTACTAACCTGGTCCTATGTGCCAGGTGCTTCTCTAAGTGCTGGAAACACAGAAGGGAGAGTCAAGACAAACTGGGTTTGATGGGACCTTTTGGTCATGGTTTGAGGCTCAGGGTAGTGCTTCCTGCTCCCCTTGGGATGGCTGCTGGTTTTTTCCAGGTGACTCATGGTTCCCATTGTCATTGTTGTTCTGATAGTATGAAATACATGAGTTTTAGACTTGGGGGTGCTTTAGTCATGAAATATTAAGCATCCCAGGGAAGCATTGCTCCATCTCTTCAGTCTCTGTATACAGAAGGATAAGTGTTTCCAGAATCTTAGAGAATGATAGGCATTTCATGAATCTCTAGGATCATTAAAGCCCTCGTGGACTTGGGGGGGTCATCCAGTCCAACTCTCATTTTACAGATGAGGAAACTGAGGAGAGTACAGTGAGTTGCCTCAGATCATGTAGCAAGTTATTCACAGAGCCTACGCTAGAGCCAGGCCTCCTAAATCCCAGGCCAGTGCTCCAGGTATATGGTATTGCCCCTCCTTATTTATAATAAAACTTGAAAATTCAGAAATCATTTCATGCACTTTGAAGCTTAAAGAAAAGCAGGGGGGGGGGGGGGAAGCCATCCCAGATACAAAAGGCAGATCATGTCAACTTGGCCGCAACTGTTTTCACTCCAGTATCATCTCTGGTGGTGAGCCCTCGATCCTCTGTGTGCAGAATCCCATTAACCTTACTGTGCCATGTACTGGGTCACTATGAGTCTTGAATTAACCAGCTTGGAACAGCTCCCCTCTGCTCCCCTCTGTCCTGTGTTCTGGGAAGCCTCCCCTCCCTGGGTGTTGTCTGCCTTCTCTAATCACAATTGAATTTTCAAATGCACCCAGGGTAGCCTAGAGATGGATAATGGGAACTGGACCTATGAGAAACTCCCAGGTGAGGAAACTCTTCCCACTGATGCCCTTGGGCACCTTCTTTGAAACTTAGAGTCTCAAAGAGTTTCCCTCTAGAGTTTAGCACTAAGAGATTAATTGACTTGTCCAGGGCCAAGGTCTCCCATTGCATCCTGAGCCATCTCCATTCATCCTGAGGAATATCTGGCCTCTGGACCAAGAAGGTTCTGGAGGAGAAGTGAGGCTGGTGACCTTGCACAGCCCTCCCTTCCTCAAATCAAAGTCAACTGCAAGTCACGTCATCGTCTCCCTGATGTCACGGTCCTCTTCAAGACTGAAGGACAAAGCGCACAAACACATACACACACACAAATACAACCAGGGTCAAGTGGCCAGGACACGTCAGAGGTAGGATTTGAACCCAGATTTTCTGAGTCTGAGGTCAGGTCTTTGTCTCTCCCTATAACCTAAATTTACTTAAATGATTTAATTCAGTGATTGTAGGTAAACATACTTCATCACCATTGCCTTTGGCCATTTACTTGGATGAACACGCTTTTTAGTATGTGTCCTTTCCCCTACACACCATTGTCTTTGCCTAATGCTATGTAATTGATTGTATATCAGTTATTTATTCTATACTTATTGTTTGACTTGCCCACAGGACTGCTTTGCTTTGTGTATATGTACACACACACACACACACACACACACACACACACACACACATGAACACTGAAACATTCTGCATGATGTGGCTTCCAGCCTTCAGTATGGTTAGCATTTCAGAGCTCTGCCTGCCTCCAAATTTATTGACCCCAGTGGGATTATAAAGGATTGAGCAGAGCACAGAAGCTTTTTCCTGAATCTTTCCCTATTTCATAGTCTCCCAAGTCTGTCTGTGGCCTCACAGTTTGCTTTGAATTCCCTTGTGTTAGGAAATCAGCTGACTATGTGACTCTCACCTTAGGAAAGAAAGCTCATAAGAAAAGCGAACCAGGCTTTGGGCATCACTCTCTTCCCCTGTTCTGCTGGCTCCAGGGCCAGATGCTAGATTGTTAAAGAAGTGATCTCATAGCAGGGAGCCTGGGTAGGCAGTTATGCTTTAGGAAAAATGGTACTTGGGGTTCCTTTTTTCACAGGAAAATGATAACTTTTATTTCAAATCTGATATAATAATATTAACAAAAATTTCAGAATTCCTTGAATTTATTCAAAGTATGATATCCTTATCAGTCAAACTACAATGATAAATCTGAAGATTAAACCTAGTTTTAACTACAGAGCCTTCACTGGCTTTGTTAATAACAATGACTGGTACTTACTGAATGCTTCCATTTCGACAAAGGATTTTATTCACATACATGACGTCTTTTGAGTCTCGCGTGAAATAATACCCAATTTACAAATGAGGACACTGAGGCTCAAAGAAAGGGATTTGCTCAAAGTCATAGAGCTGGGAAGTGTGTGTGTGGGGGGGGAATTTAGCCCAGCCCTCTTGCCAGTTCACCAGTCGACCTCACCTTTCCAGCCTTTACAGTAGAAAGTCGATTACCTCTGAGGTATAGTTTTAGCATGACAATATGAAGACCAGTTCCAAGCACTGAAGTTTTGAGATTGGCTGTTTTCGAGTATTTCAGAGCTTAAAATTCGAAACAGATGTAATAGGTTTTGTTTTTTAATTTTAGGATACTTTCCAGCAGTACTGTCAGCATTCTGCTCAGACATTCAGAGTTACTAATTGTAAGAGGAGGAGGATTAGAAAATGATCCTGAAGTAAAAACTTTTTTGGTGGGGCAAGGCAGTCAGGGTTAAGTGACTTGCCTAGGGTCATACAACTAGTAAGTATGTCAAGTGTCTGAGGTCAGATTTGAACTCAGGTCTTCCTGACTCCAGGACTGGTGCTCTAGCCACTGTGCCACCTAGCTGCTCTTGAAGTAAAGACTTAAATAAACTTCCTTCCATTTAATCTCTAAGAATAGCTATAGAGCAGATGGCTTAGGGAACATCCATCTCTATCAATCAGCATATTAAGCATATATTAAGCATCTACTGAATGCAGGGCTTTGTGGTGGGTGCCAGGAACAGCAAGACCAAAGTAAAACAGTCCTGCCTTCAAGGAGCTTCTATTCTAGTTCACTGGATGAGGCTAGATTAGACGGCTGCTTTTCTCTCCTTCTTTCTGATTGCTAACTTCTAAGCCTGGGTCTGTGAGATGCTGCAGAGCCCTTGCTGGGAGAGGCATCTTCCCAAAGGCATCCAGGTGCCATAAAGCACCTGCGTTGCCTGCTCAGGTGGGTGGAGGTGGTCATCGACATCTGTAGAACCTTTGTTGAGAAGCGACCTGCTTTGCATTGGAATAAATGAATCTGCTGGTGAAATGAGGCTGTGTACATCACGTGGGTGGAAAATAGGCAACGTGGTCCAGAGTTTTACCGTTGGGAGGGTCGAATGAACTAGTGAATGGACAGTGCTTTACAAATCTTAGGGTACAGAGTAAGTGCTTGCTATTGTTACTATTACTACTGCTTTTTAAAAATATTGGTGGATGAGGTAAAATACATACAGACAGAGAATGAGACAGAAAGACAGAGAGAGACAGAGAGAGAGAAAGCCCGGTGGCGTAATCACTGGATACTTTAAAGGCATCTGGAAGGACTAGAATTTGAGAATACCTCAAAGGACCAGACTGGTCCATTGATACAGTGGATTTTTTTAAATCCATAAGGCAGTGGTTCTCAACCTTCCTAATGCCGCGACCCTTTAATACAGTTCCTCATGTTGTGGTGACCCCCAACTATAAAATTATTTTCATTGCTACTTCATAATTGTAATTTTGCTACTGTTATGAATCTATGGGATATGCAGGATGTATTTTCATTGTTACAAATTGAACATAACCCACAGGTTGAGAACCACTGCCATAAGGGAAATAGAAAAAGGATGAAAATTTTTATTTCATAGTAAAATTATAATAATTTTAGTTAAATTGAGATGCTTGGTCTTTCCAATGTTAAATAATTTCAAATGAACAGTTTTAGAAATTGGATTTGACACAGATAATTCCTCATATAGCCATTAATACTTATAGCCAATTAGGGATTGTTTTATTCATGTGCAATAGCTTGTTCTGTCATGATTTTGGCTTTTCATTGGTTCATATACTGGGAATCTTTTGGCCTGCCTAAGACTATGTGACTGTTGTACCATCATATCACATTGGATTCCAGGGATCTCTCAAGACAGGAAGTTTAATTCACATAAGGTGAGAGGAAAGGCTCACAAGGGTTTAATATCATTTTTTTTTAAAGTTGAATTACAGAAAGTTTTTGGTTCCTTAATAGGGTTTTGCTGCCACCCAGTGGATAAAGAAGAATAGAATCACTGAGGGTTATATAGACTTTTTTATGAGAGCCGTAAGGGACCAGAAGAGCGAAAGGAATTGTTTGGGATTATCTAGTTTTAGTCGAGATTTCGGAGTCACAGATGATTCGCACCCTAGAAACAATAATCAAAAAATACATGTCACTTTACAAAAGAACCACTCCTTGAAAACTGGAACTTGGGAATCCAAAAGTTTTCTGCTGCAGCAGAATGAGAGTGAGCAGCAGGAGGTGACATAGGTAGAGGGCTGATGGTGGGTAGGGAATGTTGGGTGTAGATCACATCTCCAGCACATCCCACCTCAGCGACCACGGGAAGGACATTGATGATCTCTGGGCCTCAGAGGACTAAGATGGGGGTTCTTCGCCTTTCTTGAATCAGGCACCCCTTCGGCAATCCAGTGAAGCCCATGGACCCCTTCTCAGAATAATTTCTTTAGATGCTTAAAATAGAATATTTAGGCTTACAAAGGAAACCAATTATATGGAAAAAAGAGTTACAAATTCATGAACCCCCTGTACTTTGTTCATGGACCCTCAGTATGAGTTTGGCCTCTACTCTACCCTAAGACTATATTACTTCCCCTCCCCAAATATTGCAATTAGCCAAAAAGCTTCAGGTTAAAAGCAGAATATATCTTTTAATTATTCTAAAGAACTAACCAAAACATTAGTACATCCCAAAAGAAAGAGAAATCAGGAATCGTTGGGGATTTTGGTGGCTACCTTGTCCTAGGCCAAATTTTATCTAAGCTGTGTCTTCAAGGATCTTATTATACAGAACTGGAAGGGACCTCAGAGAAACCTAGGCTTACCTGGATTAGGAAACTGAAGCATCAGGACATTAAGTGACTTGTCTAAGGTCTCCTAGAGGTAGTAAGGATTGGAATCAAGGGCTCTAGGCCTCATGAACTATCACAGCACATCCTCCTCATTTCATTGTTCAGGCCAAGAGACTTACCTCCAAGCAAACACGATGGCGTGGAGATGGAGACACCATTCAGTTGTCTTTCAGTCATGTCCAACTCTTTGTGACCTTCCTGGGGTTTTCTTGGCAAGGACACTGGTTTGCCATTTCCTTCTATGTCTCCTTTTATAGATGAGGAAATTGAGACAAACAGGGTTAAGTGACTTGCCCAGGATCATACAGCTAGTAAGTGTCTGAGGTGTATTTCAATTCAGGAAGATGAATCTTCCAGACTCCAGGCCCAGCACTCTATCCACTGTGCTGTCTAGCTGTCCTAATAATAATATAGACAGGGGTATTAAGAGATGGTTGAATGGCTGGATTCATAGAGTCAGTAGGAGGTCTCCAATGGGATACCTCAAAGATCTGTGCTTGGTCATGTGCTACTGAACCTTTGTATCAGTGATCTGGATGAAGGCATAGATGATATGCTTATCAAATCATCATATGAAATGAATCTGAGAGATATTGCTAATATGCTGGGTGAAAGAAATGGAATCCAGACTAGGGTATTGGGCTGAATATAGTAACTTAAAATTCAATTGGAGTAATTGTAAGATCTTACACCCGAGTTCCAAAAAATCAACAATCAAGGCATGATTGAAGAGAAGTTTGTTTAGAAAGGATTGGGGGTGGGGGGGAAGTGGTTTAATAGATTTCAAGCTTACCAAGAGTCATCATTGTGATACAGAAGCCAAAAATCTATTGTGATCTTAGGCTGTGTTAAAGATGCTTCGCTTCCAGGAACAAGGCAATTACAGTCTCTCTGCACTCTGTTATGATTACATCACTTCCAGAAGCTCTATAGTTGTGGAAGGACATCGGTCAGCTGTCTTGTGTCCAGAAGAGGGCACAGACTTTGAAGTCATGCCTTATGAAGGTCAGTTAAATGATTTGGATGTGTTTACTGGTCTTCGAACTTTGAAGAGTTGTCCTGTGGAGGACAAAATGAGGTTGTCTGGCTCCAGAAGAGAGAACCAGAAGCAACAATGGGTAGAAGTTATAGAGAGGCAAATCTAGGCTTGAAATCTGAAAAACTCTTTATGATAATGAGAGCTGCTGCCAAGTAGACCAGGCTGCCTTGGAGGTAGTAGGTTATCCCCCTTTGGGAGTCTTCAAGCAGAGGTCACATGGAGATGTTGTAGCACAGATTGTTTGGTGAGACCAGATGACTTTTGAAACCAATTCTTGCTCCAAAATTTTGTGAATTTTTCAAGTCTTACATGGTAGAGGAATTCAGACCTAGTTGCCTAAGCAAGCCGAAAGCACCATTGGTGGGTTGCTCTCACCTCAGAGGAAGGTCTCTAGCCAAGAGGGTTCTGAGATCTGCCCTTACCCCACTCCCGCTGAGATTTTTAACTTTATTATCAGAGCCTTAGATGATGGAACAGAGGCTATGTTTGTCAGACTTACAGGTGACACAAAAGCTGGAGAATTAGCACACAAGTTGAATGACAAAATCAGGATCCATGAAGATGTTGACAGACAAGACTGATGAATCATGTTTCCTAAGAGGCAATTTAATAGGTCATCAGTGTTGAGCCTTATACAGATAGATACACACCTCACGTGTGCAGGATGGTGCCGCCATATTATTTGGTTCTTCTGTCTTTCTCTTATGCTCTAAATGGCAAAAGGAAGTTAATAATCAAACCCTGACTGCTCCTGAGGAATGTTAGAAAAGTCAACTTGATTTTCCCAAGATTATCGTTGGGCAAACAAATCTGACCATGGTCAGCTGAGCTGCCACTGCCAAGGGAAGCAACCTGAGGTAGGAGGATGTCGAGTCAGGTCCAAAGGGGACACCTAATTGCTAGTTGAGGATTTGAGGGCAAGCTGAAAATTCAGGGTGATGTGACAAAGGAAAGTCAAAGGTCGAACTTAGTTTTCAAAAGTGGCTCCAAAGATTTATGTTTAATAAATAGGATGTCTTTAAAATGTTTCAATTCAACTATTTCAGTTCAGAGTTATGTGTTTAAAAAAAAGGCAAACATCTGTCAGTCAATCCTGCTAAAAGTTTAAACCTTACTGATGGCACCCCTGAGTGGCTGTGAGCAAGGCCTTACCACCTGGGGGCAGTAAAACCAAGTTTCAATTTTGTTAAGAGGGATATGTTCCTTTTTAAAGGTTGCATCTCTAAGACCCACATAAGATCACTCCCCCTAAACTTCATTAGTAGAAGAACAATAAAAAGGTGAGATGTAGTACCAATATCATTGGCAACTGCACATCTCACCAAACATGATGGGCATGGACGAAAGACAGTCAGAAAGCCTCTAGGCATGAAAGAGGGGCCTTTCCCCTTTTGGAAGTCTGTAATTCGAGTTTCTTGTTGAGTTTAGTGAGTGGCAAGTGGTTGACCATAAAATTCAGACCATAAAATTCAAAGCAACTCTTTTTTCTCAAGACATTTGTGATACAATTACATGTTAATATTACGGGCATCAACAGTCGGGTTGGTTTGCATTGATTTCCCCACAGATTATGAGGGCAAATAGTTGACATCCCAGGGAGTGAATGCCTAGTGGAGGGCAGTGCTCAGCAAACTGTCAGGGTTAATGACAACAGTCAAGAAAAGGAAATAGGAAATCCTCTCGTGACATACAAAAATTGATATCAGGAAGGGAAGCAAGTGTGCATTAACACCGAAACAGAATTTTTCATTTGGTTAAACTTAAAATTAAAATCATCCTGAAAAATTAAATGAACCAGGGCTTCTTAACCTGTCGGCATGTCTTGGACCCCTTGGGCAGTCTGGGGAGGCCTATACCCCTTCTTGGAATTGGGTTTTTAAATTCATAGACTAAAATACACAAGATTTTAAAGGAAACAAATTATATGGAAAAATAGTCATCAGAATTTTTTTTTTTAAAATCAAGGAGTCCAGGTTAAAAGCCCTTGGTCTGAATAGAGAGTAGAGAAAAAAAATAGGCAAATATGAAGAGAAAAATAGTGCACCAAGTACCTGAATGGTATCCAGAGACTTGGCGGCATTTGTGTCGTTTACTATGTGCTTCAAATTCAAATTCAAAGGTGAAGAGTTGGCTGAATTCTTAAAGAATTTCTTGTTGAGGATCAGAAATTCCTGAGAATACCGACAGGCATCACGCTATCATGGTTGTATAATGTCTCAAGGATGGGGCTCTGCTGGGGTAATTGTTCCAGAAATGCCAGGAAGGAGCGCGCTTTGGGAGAAGCTGTGCTCGCTCCATTTTCCCACAGTGTGCAAAGAGCTCAGAAATGCAAAATCTCACACCGTGCTAAGGAATGTTTATTGATCAAGTCATTCACTATATTGTTTCTGATACCAATTAGATGCTGTCTGTTACTGTGGACTCTGATGGCAAGTAGTACCAAGTTAATTCTAATTGATGAAATAGGACATTAGCAGAAAGAGCTCTGGATCGGGAATTGGCAAACCCAGGCTAAAATTTCAGCTCTGCTACTTACTACTTGACGTGGGCAGGACCATGACATGGACACATCACATAAGCTTTATGGGCCTCCTTTTTCTCATCTCTAAAACAGGGCCATTACATTAGGTGATTTCTCAAGTTCCTTCCAGCTCTAAATTAGCATAGCAAACTGATAGAGTGCTGACCAGGGTTCGAGTCCCTCATCTGACACGTGCTGACAATATGAATGGACAAGCCACTTGAACTCTCACAGTCCCAGGCAAAACTCTAAAATTGCTGAATGTTGCCAGTCTACATTGACAGAGGGGTTTTCCTCACTAGCATTTCTCTCTACAGATGAAATCATACCTAGTTCAAAATGAATTTAATTTAAAAATTGGACTGGTTGGAACCATATGAATCTCAACTCTATGGATCTCAAAGTTCTTTCTCATGCTAAGATTCTATGATGCTGATAAAAGCCTCTTCTTTTATAGGTTTGTATTTATCAGTTTATTCATTCATTATATTTCTTTGGAAATAAGTAGTCTTAACATTTCACATTTCACAACGTACTGTTTTTCTCTTTTCTCTCAGGACTTTGTAGTATTTAGAAATAGCATAAAAGGGAGCTACCAGATACCAACAGGTAGAGAATGAGGAGAGTGAAGCTACTATGGTGTCACAAAGGCCCAGAATTGGCCCTTCATAAATGTCTGTATTCTAGAAGGCATACATGTCGATTTCAGGTTAAAGAATTCAAGTTTAAGAATTTAGCTGATTGGCCCAGAACATGAACTATAGAAAGAACAGAGAATAAATTTTAGAATCTGAAAAAGAATTCAATAGACAAATAGGCCTTAAAGTCCCGTTAAAGCAATATTTGTGCTTTCATAAAGGATCTTGATAAGAAATAAAATAAAATTTGAATTTGACACGTCTAGCATTCATACTAAAAATTACTCTTCCCCAAAACTATATCATGGCACCCGTGGAGAAATATGAACTGATAAAACATTGGGAAATGTTTTCAAGATCAATAAAAAGTTTGTTAGAAATTTTAATCAAATTGTTTAAAGCACAGAGCAGGAAATACATGGGCAGAAAGAAGCATTTAGACTTCGCCTACTATGTTTTAGATGCTGATATAAATGCTTTAGAACTGTTATCTCATTTGAGCCTCACAACAACCCTGAGAGGTAAGTACTGTTATTATCCCTACTTTACAGTTGAGGAAACAGAGGCAAACAGAGTTAAGTGACTTATCCAAAGTCACACAGCTAGTATCTGAAAGTAGATTTGAACTCAGGTCTTCCCGGCTGCTGGTCTAGTGCCCTGTCTGCTGTACCACCTAATTAATACAGGGCTCTAATATTATTCCTTAACAATTTTTGTACTCCTTTGTATATAGTTCTCCTTACCACACTAAGTCTTTTTGTAATCTGTTTAACAAAACTGCAACCGAGGGAAGCTGGGGTCAGGGCAGTCTTCTTCTTTTTTCAGCAATAAAGATTAATTTTATCTTTTAGAGAAAGCTGGTTTTAATGTACTATTAAAAACAGCAAAGAACTTAAAAGGGATAGAAGTCTTAGGGATTTAAATATTCATCTTTCCAGATGGAAAAAAAGAAGGGGCTGAAGAAAGGGTCACTTGGCCCCTTAGATTCTTGGGGGAAGCCGGTTTTACCCTTTCTCATCAGCCTTTTTGTAAGTGAGTAGAGTGGTGAACAAGAGACGACTTCATCCACTTTGTGTATAGCATCTTCATTCAAAGCATCTTCCATCATTGTTACAGGTGCTGCTGTTCAGTACATCCTTTCCCATCTCTCCACTGCTTTCACTGGGTCAGGAATTTCATCCTTTGACTCAGAGGCTGAGATAAGATCTCATTGTCCTGTAGAGCTTTGTTTCCCCCTGTGGGCAATCATCGATGAACAGGTGTTCAAATATAAATCATTCTGGACCTCCCTGAGTTACTGCAGTTCATTTGTTTCATTCATGTCCAACTCTTTGTTACCCCTTTTGAGGTTTTCTTGGCAAAGATACTGGAGTGGTTTGCAGTTTCCTTCTCCAGCTCATTTTACAGATGAAGAAATTGAGGCAAACAGGGTTAAGTGGCTTGCCCAGGGTCACTCAGCTATTAAGTGTCTGAAGTCAGACTTGGTGTTCCTGACTCTCTATACACTGTGCCACCTAGTTGCAGGGCAGTGTTCTTTAAAGCAACTTTGTCAGCATTGACATTGGTCACTCCAGTGTAGGACAATTTTTAAAAGTTATTTGCTTTTTTTTTTTTTAAATGTATTCCAGCTTTTGTTTTCTACATCACTTTCGTTTTCAGATATATTCTTCCTTCTTGCCAGGAAATCATCCTATATAACAAGGACCAAGAGAGAGAAAAAGGGAGGGAGGGAAGAGAGAGGGAAGGCTGTAGAAGAAGGTGAGAGGGAAGGGAGAGGGAGAAGGACAGACAGAAAGGAAAGGGGAAGAGAAGAGACAGCAGGAAGGGTAAAGAAGGGATAAAGGAGAAGGGGAGAAAGGAGAAGAGAGGAAAGGGAGAGAGAGGAAGGGAATGGAGGGAAGGGAAGAAAGGATAAGGGGGAGAGAAAAGAAAGGCAGAGGGAGGAGAGAGAAATAGGGGAAAGGAAGAAGAAAGGAGAGAGGGAAGGGACAGGGTGAGAGGGAAGGATGGAAAGAAGGGAAGAAAGGAGGAGACAGAAGGGAGAGAGAGGAGGTGAGAGAAATAAGGGGGAAAAGGAAGAGACAAGGAGGAAAGAGAGATAGAAAGGAGAATAGAAACAAGGGAGAGGGAGATAGAAACAATTTGATTAAAATGTGTACTATTCAGCAAGAGAAATGGAGGAGAGAAGAAGAAAAATGGAAAGTGATCTTCCTTCCCATTGTCTCTGTTCCTCTCTGTAGCCTGTAATCGGTTGGTTTCCCTTCTCAGACTTTATAGAGTCACTGCATGCCATTTTCCTAGAGATTTTCTGTTGTTTTAATCTATGAGCACGTGAATTTTGGGAAGGAAGATGCCAGGTGCTTCTTATGCCATTTTATTTTCTGCATCAAATGAGGATGTCATGGGAAGTGATGAGACTGGAGGGCAGGGTCCACTACACATTTTTGATAAATGACAAGCTCTGAGCATAAGATTTTTCTTTTGGCTACTATTTTTAATGGTTACTTTCTTGCAGGTCTCTTCACCTTTAAGAAATGAAAAGCGAGGCTCCTCATACCTCATTTCTGCCCCTGAAGGGAGCTCGGTGGAATTTGTTGACCAACATTCTCAGGGCACAGGAGGGTATTATGCTGAATCCTACTTAAAGAAGAAGCGCGTCTACTGAGGTTCCCTCCATCGGTCTTCCCGTCTGCTCCGCGTAGCTCATTTCCAGGACCTCTGCTGTTCATCGCTGCCTTAAAGTCGGTCAGACTAGCTATCTCCTTGAAAAAAAACAAAAACGGATCGCCGTTCCCAGGAGGAACGTTGAGTGCTTCACAGATGGCAGATTTGCCAAATGAAAATAAGAAGCAATAATTAAAAAAAAAAAAAAAGAAATCCACTGAGACCATTTCCCGCTAGTATTAGGTGCATCTAAATAATGTGTTAAACTTAACCTAGATTGCTGAGATAAACAATGTTCCTTATTTTCTGTCTGCAGAAACCAATTTCCCCATAATCATTTTGATACCTTCTCTAATCGTCTAAAGCAATAAAGAGGAAACCCTTGTTTCCTGAGCCTTAGAAGGGTGAGTCTAATGACAGGTTGATTTTTTTCTTTTAGTTTACCCTGTAAGCCAATGTGCATTCCATCCTATTTCTGCTAATTAGTTTCCTTTATAGGTGTGAGATTTCAGGTTGTAGCAGGAAAAGCACTGGATTTGGAGTTCAAGGACCTGGGTTCAAGACCCAACTACTTCCTGTTACTGCTTGGTTCACCTTAGTCGTACCTGAATTCCCTAGTTTCCTCATCTACAAAATGAGGAAATTGGATGCCCTGACCTTCAAGGTCCTTTTGAACGCTAAGTGTTTGATTGTCTGAGCTTTGTCCGTAGTTGTAAAAAAGCATGTTCCAAACAACAGCTGTGACTTTGTTTTGAGAAGGCTTTATGTGCGAAAAGAAATCCCTGGCATACAATCAGCTTTGCAGCACAAACTCCATGGGGAGACATACAGGTAGTATGATTGGCAGAAGATGGTTAGCCATCTTTACTTCTTTTGTAGCTATTTTACTTTGAAAGCATAAGAATTACTTTGCATTTTAAAAATCACTTTTTTTTAACTTACATGTGTGAAACAGTGAGAAGCAGCTCAATAGACCAGAATCACTTTTCTTTTTCCCATTGTAATTGTGAAAAACTTATTTTGGCGATACTGTTAACCACTTCTTTTGGCTTGGGTAATCGAGTCCTCACAAGAGGGAGTTGGCTAACTTCAGCTTGGTTTTAAAGGCTCTAGGGACTTTGGGGAAAGGCCTTTGGTCCTCTGAAGCATCCATGAATTTGAATGGGTCCATACCTCCTACCCCTCACAGAGTCCTGATGTTCATTCACCACCGACTTGTGATTGGCAGGCAGACCAAGGCTCCTCACCTAGAGCCTACCAGACAGCTAAGGCATGAGGTCATTCAGTCACCAGCCCCGCTGTCATTTTGGTGGACATCTCCTTCATTCTTCCAAAGCAGTCAAGTGATCACTATCTTCCTTCCCATTACCCAATGAGATAAGTAAGTGTTTTGGCCAATGGCCAAGTGCTACACAAGTGCTAATTATCATTATTAATATTATTATTCTGAAGGAGCCCACCACAGTCCCAGTATTTATTACCTCTTTGGTCTTGAGGATCAAATGAGATATTTGTAAAGGGCTTAGCCTGGCACATAGTAGGGTGCTTAATAATTGCTTCTACCTTCCCCTCTGTCCCATGAGCCTAAACCTTAATTCGTGAACTTCAGTACAAACCCTAACCTGTTCAGCACCGGACAGTGCTGTCCCTAAGCCTGAAGGTTACAGGAAGCCCCTGCAGTCCGGAGTTTCCAGATGTGTGAGATACAAACGCTGGAATTGATCAAACAGACCCTAAACCGTGAAGAAATTTGCCCTATTTTCATTATCTCATATGGTGTTGATGCTTAATCACGCTTTGTGTACTCTGTAGAGAATCTTAATTTGCTTAATTTCCTGCCTATTCTTTCTCCTCCTTAAATCGCATCTGTTTAATTCCAGCATGTAGCCAAGTGCCTTGTACGCAGTAGGCACTTAATAAATACTTGTTGATTATGGGACGTTTTGAAAATTAAACTAATGGGGTGGTTACATAGCTCTTTCTAAGAATTCTTCAACTTGCAGGTGATTTATCAAGTGAGACTGGGACTAGATTCATGATTTCATTGATAAAGGGGACTCCCGATGGAGAGTTCCTCTACCAGGGGAGATCGCATATGGGCATCTGCTGCTGGTCACGAGATCCACCCAGCAAGGAGGGGAATGCTGATGAGGGGAGAGCCTTGAACGCCAGGTGTCCTGACCATCAGCCCCATCAAGCCGCCTCCTCTTCAGCAGTGTAATGTCATTATTTGACAACTTGCTCATAATTGATCTGTGCCCCATATATTCCTTTCCTTTGTTCCTTCCTGCCTTGCACTGAATGTTTTCAGGGGTCAGTAGCCCTTCTCAAGAGAGGCAAACAGGAAAGCAAAGAAGGAAAACTCTAAAACCAGGACTGTTAACAAGCAGCTGCACAGACCCATCAAAGTTTGTTTGTGTAGAGGATGGAAACCCTGATCCAAAATAAAGAGTAGGGGTTACGGGGAATTTTTTTTTGTCCAGACTATTATCATTGCTTGTTACTACTATAATCAGTAACCAGGCCCATTGTTTTTTTTTGGGGGGGACCATGAAAATTCTGTATTATAGTTATTTTTCTATGTAATCAAACTAAAATGCTCTGTGTTCATCTAATTCTTAATATTAAAAAGACATATGCATGTCAATTCTTTATTAGATTTATTTGTATAAAGAGTAACAAAGTGCATATAAGTTGTACACAGGTTCCAAACAGGTACAATTGTGGGTAATGCTGGAACATTCCACTACCTGCATCAGACAAACACACAGATGTGGGCAAGGGTATAAAATGAAGTCCTTAGCTCACTACACAAATCTGAATAGCCCATCCTTCCATCTGTCCATCTGTCTGTCTCTCATTATTGCCAGTCCCAAATCTTTCCAAAAACATTTTCAAGAGAAAAAGGTGAGAAGCAACTGCACACGAGTACTATGGAGTTTTGAATGACTCTTCAGACAGACATTCCTTAAAACCATTCGTGTTCACATTGGATTGGCGACCACATCATTTTAACTGGCTAGCTAGCTATCTCCAAGCAAGCCCAAAGCACCTTTTGGCCAGCACTAGCTTCCAAGCAGGGAGATTCCTCTAGGTGGCGAACTGCTACCTTGTCTTGGCATCCCTGTTCCATGTTACACAAAATGAGAATGTGGTCATTAGCCAGCGGCTCCCTCGATGCCTATGCCCATTACATAAAGGCATTTCGCCTTTTCATGTCAAGCACAGAAACAGCCTAAAGTATAATACAATTTACATGGTGCGTTGAAATTTTTCCATCCAACATAAAACCACAGACTTGTGGTTTTATAAAACCAACTTGACCTCTGAAGTGTCAAAATCCTTAGGAAGAATTTCTTTTTGTAGCAAAGTTTGAAAATTAAAAAGGTACATTTGTGTTTTTATTTTTAAAAAAGAATGAGAAGAAAAAGCCTATTGAGTGGTATTGGGGCTCTTCTAGATCAGCTGGTTAGGACATGTTGATTACAAGGTCAGCGCCATCCATTCAATTCCCAAGTCCGTTCAGGCTCAGACAGAAAGAGGGAGGCTCTTTCCGATGGGCACGGGCGGCATCCCTTTCTTTGCCCAGCCAGTCTTTTTTACAAATAGTCACCAAGGATCCAAGAAGATGACTTGTGAAAGAACTCAAATAGCATTCCCTTCATTTTCAAAGGCAGTATGCGACCTGGCATCTGACAGAAGGTTTGGCCCATTTGTATAGATACTGGAAGTCTGTATGTACAATGAAAAGTAACTTGATAAGCCTACAGCCCTTGCCTCAATTTGACAAGTCAGGAAAATGGACTCAGTTTCGTATCATAACTCATAACTGCCACTGAAAGCAAGTAATTTGAGAGAGGATTTGAGTGAGTTTTCTTTTTGCTCGAAATACCATTCTTGTGAGAATTCATGTGAGTGTTACTAAAACTATCAGCAATCAGCAAGACCAGTGGCATGAGAGCCACCAGCTGTGCTGGCTGGTGGTAGACATCTTCCAATAAGAGGAGTGCTTAAAGTGTGGGTATTTTATATTTTTCACCATTCCATGATTGTTACCTGTAAAGAACCACCTAAAGATGTTAAGCCTCTCTATACACAGTAGGCACTCAATAAACAGTTTATGAATGAATGACCAAATTTGGGGAGAATACAAATGTTTAAATTTTTTTTAAAAGAACCCTCCCCACCCCCACCCCCAACTGAGCTTAGGAACTTGACTTCCAGAGGGGGCAGACCACCAACTGTTGAGCAGTACAAACAAAAGAATGTTCTTTGGGGATGCTCATGCCCCAATACTTAAGGAGTGTCTTGCACACAGCAGGCACTTAAAGCAATGTTTGATCGATGAGATCTTATTTTATAAGTGCTTCAAATCCACGAATGAGATTCTGAAAGGACGTTCGATTGTTTGGTTGGTACTCCCAGCATTTCTTCATTAATTGGTAAACCTGTCAAAAAAACCAAAAAACAGCAAAAGCAAAAATGTTTGTGTTGGGTTGGTTTGGATTGGGTTTGCTTTTTAAAATAGATTTTAAAAAATGAAAGTTATGAGTCAAAAATAGATCACTTAAAATGAGATTAGAGAGTATTTGGCAGAAAGATGTAACTGATCCAGATGCAATTTGCAAAGTTCAATAAGCTTATTGGTTCAGCCATTGTCCATGCAAACTCAAAATGCTACCAGTTCTTTTTGTAATCCAGTTTGGGGTTAAAGTCTAAGGTTATAGATACAACCGCAAGCCTGGAACTGACTGATCAAATTCCAGATTGTAAATGAATATGCAGGCCATTCATGCTTCATTTACATCCTTCCTCCAATTCCTAGTGTTCAATTATAGCCAAAATTACCTCTTCTGACATTTTGACATTATAGTTTTGAATTTAATCATAAAAAATGAGGGCTATATTGAATGTAGAAAAGATAGTGTATTTAGCCATACCACATTCAATCTCAAGGTTCTACCTGCCTTAGAGGGCTTAGAGACAGCAAAACATATTTAAACTCTGAGAGACATACTATGGAATAGGAGATCTGGCTTGAGATGTGGAGTGATTTTTCCCCTCATGTCTCAGCATCTGAAAAGTAACTTTTAAGGAATATCCTCCCCCTCATCATCTAACTCCTCTCCACCCAGGATCCCCATCTGACCCAATGGTCTTGAACAGCTTGCTGTGTGTTACAATGGAACGTCCCATCAATACCTCTTCTGGGCAGTTAGGTGGGCACTGTAAACGTTTTCCATCCTTCAGTGCACGCACAAGCCTTGTGACAGTCATCTGGCCTTGAGTCGGGCCGATCATCTTTAAGAACATCTGGACAAAACAAAACCATCCAAGGCATTTGACCCCGGCTGGGTTAGTTAACAGCTCCACCTCACCCGTGCACTCTCGATTTCTTGTTTGTTTGGTTTTAAAGATAAGCAGTAAAATTGGCTTGACCTATAGGATAATGTCCACTTTCCTTGGCTGGACTTTCAGGGCCCCCATCAATCTGGTGCCATCTTCCCTTTTCACGTCTTTTCTCCCACCCCTATATTATTACTGGTTCTGCTGCTGCTGCTGTTACTGCTACTACTTACTAGTACTACTACTAATAATAGTGATATTACTACTACTACTCCTACTCCTCCTCCTCCTCCTCCTCCTCCTACTACTACTACTATTACCACCACCACCACTACTACTACTACTACTACTACTACTACTACTACTACTACTACTACCACCACTACTACTACTACTACTACCACCACTACTACTACTACTACCACCACCACTACTACTACTACTACTACTACTACTACTACTACTACTACTACTACGATTACTACTACTACTACTACTATTGACTTAAATGCTATCCTTCAGGGTCTGGTTCCCATCTCCTGTGTGCTCTGTGAAGCTTCTCTGACCCTTTCAGGCTACAATGACTATACCTTCCCCTTATCTCAGGAATCTGCCCTCTTGTGCCTCTTCTTTGGCATTTAAAAGTTGTCTGTCAGGAAGACCTGAGCTCAAGTCCAGCCTCATACACTCTCTAGCTGCATGACCTTAGGCAAGTCACTTAAACTCTGCCTCAGTTTCCCTGTCTGTAAAACAGGGACAAATAAGAGCACCTGCCTCCTTGTGAAGATTAAATGAAGTAGCGTATGTAAACCTTAAAGTGCTACAGAAATACTAGGTATTATTACTGTTCGTATTTTTCTACTTCCTTGAAGGTCAGGACTGGATTATCACTGTTTTGTAATATGTGGCTCAAAACAGGAAGCACAAGTACTCAATATTTATTTGTTGAACGAACCAACTCAAATGGAAAAAAAAAAAATCAGTTTTTTCTTTCCACCTGGGTTAAGTCTCTGTGTGATAACATCCCATTTGAACAGACTCAGGAAATTAGGAGTGGAGGGTCAGGGTGGTGAGAGGGGCCCCTTTTGTTCCTGTGAGCTTTGGGGAAAAAAGACAAGAAGAACAATTACCGCCATGGGACTGGATTCTGAATCGCAATAGGTGAGGAGCTCATGTAATGTGACCCCAAATGACCAGACGTCAGAGGCGATATAAAATTTGCACTGAACTAAACACTCTGGGGCATACCTGGAAGGAAAGACAATATGAATCACGTGATTTCTTGGAGTGAGGAGTTGACAGACATCATTGATCACAAATGAAATAGAGCAGAGTTAGTGGGAGTGCTGGGCGTGAGTCTGGAGACTTGGCTCTGGGGCTCACCTCTCAGACCCTCTGTCTCCTCATCAGTAACTTACAGATAAGAGTATCTGTACTATTCACCTCCTTGGAATGAGTAAGGAATGTGCTATTTTAGCCCTAGAGACAGGTAAGTGACAGAATGTGGCTATTTCCAGGATTTGAGTTTTCCCTGATGCCTGAAGAACTCCTCTCACTAAGCACAGCCACCCTTTTTCTGTGAGGGAAGATTTCATAAATGGAGAGATGTCTCTGATAAGGAAAATCCCTTTACCAAGGCAGATCTCTGACAGTTCTGGAATATAAAGTCTGGCTGGCTGAGGCACTGATAGGGTCAGAGACTTGCCAGGGTCATACAGGCATCACATATCAGAGGCAACACATGAATCCAGGCTTTCCTCACTGGGGTAGTTCTATCCTCTATGAAACATCGATCCATTAAATCTTGGCAAATGGTTTAATGAGTTCCTCTGTCCAATCTTACGCTGATGAGCTTTTCCTAACAGCCAGGCAAATTCTAAAATATGGATGACAAAGGACTTTGGGCAAGTGACTTCATTTCCACGGGCCTCAGTTTCCCCCTCTGAAAGGGGGAGGGTGCATTAGATGACCTCTGAGATCCATTGGAGCTCTAGATCTTAGATCCCATGAAATGGATGGAGGAATCTCTTGCTGGACCCTAAACTTTTCCAAATCAGTGGGATCTTGGGCTCAGTGGTCTTTGACGACCCCAAATCACCTCCATATCACATGGATGAGTGTCCTCATTCATAAAAGGGGGGCCTCATTGGATTCCTGCAAGGCTCAAGCGATACTCTGTTTTGCCGCTGCTCTGTCTCTGTTCCTTACCAGAAGACGGGACTGTCTCGGTCGTCTTTCACTGTGTAATACTCCTTATCTGTCTCGATGGCTTTTGTTAAACCAAAATCTCCAATCTTCACACGGTGCTCATTTTCAACAAGGACATTTCTTGCTGCCAGATCTCTATGGACGTACTGACAGGATCCCAGATAGTCCATCCCCTGAAGAAGGAAAGAGAGAGTGAGGCTCCCGTGCCATATTCACCAGAAATGACCATCTGTGCAGCCTGAAGGATTTTTTTTTCTTTATATTTTTTAACCCAACAATGACACCACAGAGGGGTAGCATGACCTAGTAGACACAGGGCAGATGAGCAATCAGGAAGACCTGTGTTCAAATCCTGCTTCTGACACATATTTGCTGTGCAATCCTGGACATCATTCAACATCATTTTGAGGACCCCTGGGCAATTCGCTCAGACTAAACTTTAGAGAGGGCCAGAGGAAGGCATTTCTGCCCTAGTAATTCCTACACTGATGAAGCCATGTGTCATTAAAAGGCTATAGATCGGTAAAGTAATTTAGCTGCACTTCCACATCTGAAGGGCTTTCTTCCCCAAGAAAGTTCTGTACTCTGTCCACTAGGCCATGATGACCCCCTTCCATACAATGGCCCTGGGTTCAAATCCCAACTACTACTCTGCTACTCTGGATTAAGCCACCAGGCCTCAGCAGCTTCCTGACTGCTCTGTGGGCCCTTCTCCCATGGGTGAATTCTGCCCAGAACTGCCATGTGAGGGTAGGGCCCCAGACCAGCACCTCCTGATCCTTCAGGCCAGGGCCACTAAAACATACAGAAGGACCCCTGCAAGCCATAGAATGACTTAGAAAAACATACATTTGCAGATTTAAACAAATTTTTTTTTTTTTGTGGTTGAGTGGTTTTCTGCTGTGTCTGACTTTCCACGACCCCATTTGGGGTTTTCTTGGCAAAGATACTGGAGTGGTTTGCCATTTCCTTCTTTTTTTTTTTACAAATGAGGAAATTGAGGCAAACAGGGTGAAGTGACTTGCCCAGGGTCACACAGCTAGTAAATGAGGTCAGATTGGAACTCAGGAAGATGAACCTTCCTAACTCCAGGCCTGGTGCTCTGCACTATGATGCCACCTGGTGGCCTTTGCCACGCTGACCGCACCTACACCCCAGGGTTGTAGGGATCAAATGAGAGGGCATTTGTAAAGTGCTCAGCACATCACCTGGCCCATAGTAAATGCTTATAAACTAACTACAAGCTGTATGACCTTGGACAGGTCACCTACTCTCTTGGAGGCTGATTTTTCTCATGGAAAATGAGCAAGTTGGACCAGCTAACCTGAGGTCCTTTCTGGTTCAAAATCCAAATCCCGTGGCCTTGTAAAAATAAAACATCAAATCAGCAAGGTGAAAAATTTGACAAACCACAAAGGCAGCCAGAGGGCACCATAGTGCACAGAGCGCCAGACCTGGAGTCGGGAAGACTCACGGTCCTGAGTTCAAATTCAGCCTCAGACACTTGCTAGCTGTGTGACCCTGGGCAAGTCACTTCACCTAGTTTGCCTCAGTTTCCTCATCTGCAAAATGACTTAAAGAAGGAAATGACAAACCACCCAAAAGTACCCAAGTACCTTTGCCAAGAAAACCCCAAATGGAGTCATGAAGAGTCAGATGCGACTGAAAAATGATTGAACAACATTCTGGGAAGCAGGGCCCAGGGCGTGTTGTTCTCAAGTGATTCTGCTCACTCTCCAGGGAAGGGGCCACCCAGTAGCAGCCTCCCTTCTCACCTTACAAATCTGAACCGCGTATTTCAGCTGCTGTTTGAGGCTGATCTTGCTCTTGTTCCGAGGAAGATACTCTTTGAGGCTCCCAGAAGGCAAGAACTCCATAATCAGTTTAATCCTATTCCCTCCTGTTAAAAATAATAATATAATAAACCAGGCTTAAGAATCTAGGGTGGTGAATTGCTGCTCTTTGATTAACTCATTCTCCGGCTGGCTTCCAAATAAACCGTGGAAAAAGGGCCCAGGATGACGGGGTTAGACGTCAACTCTTTCTTAAATGACTAATTTCAAAGACACGTTGCCGGGTATGAAGGGAGTCCACATCCTTCAGACAACCGCAGGCCACTGGACGGAAGGGCCCATTGTCTCGGGTGCTTGAAGGAGATACTTTGGTCTGGTGGAAAGTGTGGGCTCTAGAGCCAGGAAGGTCAGAGATCAAAGCTCCTCTCAGACATTTTACTGGCCCCTTTACCCAAGATAAACTTCTTAACCCGGGAGCCTCAGTCTCCTCATCTATAGAATGGGTATAATAAGAACCTTTCTCCATAGGGTCTCAGAGAGGATCAAATGACAGAAATGGCGGCTGTTAACCTTGTACCCCACCTCCACCTGACCCCAAGTGAAAAGCAATTCACACAGAGAGGTGCTGACCACATGGGCTTTGAATGAATGGACGACTGTATGACAGAACAATGAGAAATCCAGTGCTAAGTCTCCGTCTCTTGGCTGTTTCCAATTTATCCCACATGGGGGCTCTACCTAATGGATCTCACGATTTTCCCTCCCCTAGACTCTGGGTTCTTATAGTGTCTTTTGTATCCTCAGCCCTTAGTGAAGTTCTCGGCATGTAGTAGGTGCTTAATAAATGCTCTTTTGCTGACTAATGCACTGACAGATCTCAAACCAAGAGTAAGGAAGTACTCAATGCTGTTTTGCAGACCCCCAAGCTGGCTGCTCTCCGCTGAGCCGTACCAGTGGCCAGATGAGGTTATTTAAAGTCTAGAACTGCCCAGGGCTCTTCCCTTGCTTAGGGGAAGGAGCTCAAAGGTAAGTCTGCTGGGTGCCATGGGGCACCATTGCAAAGGGCTCCAGGCTCTGTGCTGAGTGCTGGTCTGGACAAGGCTTGGGTCCTATGCAGGGAGAGAGGCCAGAAGGCAGGCAGCTGGCGTGGCTTTAGGTCCTGTTAGGAGCACCAGGCTCAGCTTCCATTCTCCCTCAGAGCCCCCCACCCCCACCCCAGAAAGCCTCTCATACCGTCCTCCGTACAAATCCCTTTGTATTTTACGATGTTCTCATGATAAAGGTTCTTCAAGATTTCAATCTCCTTCTTCAGGTCGGCGATCTGGTTGCCCCCACTCTCTGGCTTCAGAGACTTGACGGCCACCTGTTCACCAGTGTTGTCTCCCTCAGGGTCATACCTGCAGAGCTCCACTTTCCCAAAGTGGCCCTGGGTGGTGAGACAGGGAGAGAGGGAAGAGGGAAGGAGGGGAGGGAGAGAGGGAAGAGGGGAAGAAGGAAGGAGGGGAAAGGAAGAGAAGGAGAAGAGAGGGAGAGGGGAGGGGGAGAAGGAGAGGGAGAAGAGGAGGGGGGAAGAGGGAGAAAGGGAAAGGTGGAGAGGGAGAGGGGAGAAGGGGAGGGAGAAGAAGGGGAAAAGGCAGAGAGGGAGAGGGCAGAGAGCAAGTTCAGTTGCAAACTTATTTGCTGTTCCTCATACACAAGATTCCATCTCCCACCTCCACACCTTTGCAGAGAATGCCCCCCGTGCCTAGAATGCACTCGCTCTTCACTTCTACCTCTATTCTAGAATATCTGACTTCCTTCAAAGTTCAGTTTCAGTATGCTATCAGAGACAGTGGCATAGAACACCTAGATCAAGAAGACATGAGTTCAAATCCAGCCTTAGACACTTCCTAACTGTGTAAACCTGGACAAACCACTTAACCCCTAACTGCCTCAGTTTCCTCAGATGAAGGAATAATTAAGAACACCGACCTACCAGGATCATTGTGAGGATCGAATGAGATAATAATTGAAAAGCACTTAGCACAGTGCCTGGCATGTGGCAAGATTGTAAGTGCTTAATCAAAATGCTGAAACCACCTCCACCAAGAGCGCAACTCTTCCATTTTATCAAGTGACTTTCCCAGGGTCACACAGCTAGTAGATGTCTGAGGCACTGTTCCTGACTCTGTTCCAACACTTCGTCCACCTGCTGCCATCTCTAATGAGATACTAGGGTTTGAATGTCATGGGATAGGATTCACTGACCAGTAGGACCTTTTGATGAAGTAGCTCAGGATAGTGGCAAGAGCCCTGGTCTAGGAGGTGGAAGACCTGGGTTCCAGTCTTTATATTACCCTTTGCCAGCTGAGTACCGTGACGGCAGTCACTTACACATCTACTCTCCCCACCCCCCATGGTTCTCTGAGTCCAAGGCGTTCTTTTACTGCTGGGCATTTACCTCTCCCAAGTCACGTATCCTCTTCAAGAACCGTTTTTCAAAATGGGTGGGATCCACCTCAGTTGTTGGTTGTTTCTCTGAAAGAATATCTGGGTCTAGGAGAGTAGAAAAGGAAAGGCTTTGTTTTTAAGCAATTTGCCTTTTCCGGTTCAGACACGCGTTTTAACAAGGACTCTGGGTCAGGTGTGCTCCCAGGTGCTCACACCTCCACGGCCAGCTCCCAGGATGCCTGCTCGGCATCATCACAGCAAGGAAGGACTTACTTTGTTCTTCTAGCTTATTGATGTCTCTCATGATGGCTCGGAAGAAGGGTCTCTGACTGGGGTCGTAGTTCATGCATTGAGTCATCAAGTCAGCCAGCTCCTTGCACGAGGGTGTGACAGGCATGACTCGACCTTCGTAAAATCGCTCTTTCTGGAAGACAATGATGAGGGCCACAGGTGAGGCACTAGGAGTGTCAAAGACCAAGGGGAGCACTTACCCACACTCTCTCAGGACAGAAAGTTCCATTCATTTCTTTGTTCCTCTTAATGCTAGCGCCTTCCCTTGGAGATGACCTCCCATTTACCCAGATAGATCTTGTATGTGACTTGTGTGTTCTTGACCATTAGAAGCTGGGCTGTCTGAAGGAAGAGGCTGGGTTTTGCCTTCCTTTATATTGCTAACACTTAGCATAACATGTGGCACAAATGCTTGTTGACCAAATTGGGTTTAATGCCAAATACTTTCCCTTGAACCTCACAAGCAGTTGTGGGATTGGGGAAGCATCGCAAACGGGTAGGCATCTCCAAGCCATAACACCATTTGCTTTCCATTCATCATTCCAACTCCTTTCCAGTGGGAGCTTAGAGTTTAGCTGAGGAACCAGGCTGACATAGGTGAGCTTTTAATTTATCTTCCCCAGATCCAGATCCCCACCTTACTTCCTAGCAATTACACACACACAAACACACAAAGAGCTTTCTTTCACATGTTATCCTCCCTCCTTAGAATTTAAACTCCTTGAGGACAGGGACATGCCCAGGACACAGTAAGCACATAATAAATGCTTGTTGACTGACAGTCAACAAGCTTATATTGGCAGCAAGCTTGCTTGCTTGGATTTGCATCCATCTCCCTTAGAATGGCGCCTGGTACCTAATAATGCTTATCTCTCTAGTTACCTCTGCTAGCGTCTTGTCTTTCAAGGGGATTTCTCCATTGTAGCAGATCTCCCAGAGGGTTGTGCCAAAACTCCATTTATCAGCAGCCACGCTCAGGTTCTTGGAGTCGTCTACACACTCTGGTGCAATCCATGGGATCCGTTCCACACACTCTGCCAAAAAAAAAAAAAATTCCCCCCAAACACAATATTGAAATTCTAGTTTCTGAAATGAACACCCTGAAACTGACTTGGGAGGTTAGAAAAACCCAGGCTCAAACTCTGCCTCTGACATTCATTGGCTATGTGACCATGGACGAGGATGGGTTCTGTCATCTGTAAACCTGGGAAAATACTGATGGTAACTACATCACAAGCTGTACATAAAGCTGTCGTCTTCTTTTCCTCCTCCTCCTCCTCCTCCTTCTCCTCCTCCTCCTCCTTCCCCAGCCAATAACTCAGCCTCTGGTGAAACTCATACACATCTTGAAATCTCTCCTGCCCTCAAGCCCACACTAAAGAGTCCCCCCTCTTCTAAAGAGATGACTTCAACATCTTGACCCATCAAGCATTCTAAAAATAATAGCTCATGTTTCTATTGTGCTTTGAGATCACAAAATGCCACCATCCCCTGAATTATCCAGAGGGTCTTAGAATCTTCCAAATCACTGAGTCCAGTCCCTCATTTTCCAGACCAGGAAAGATGCTCAGAGAGATGAAGTGACTTGTCCAAGGTCACAAATACTTCAAGATGGCAGAGCTAGCATTCAAATCCTTTGACTCTGAATTGAGGATTCCATTGTGCTACATGCACTCCCTCCCACCGAATCCTCATAGAAGCCTTGGGAAGTAGGTGGATTTCTTTGGGTTTTGTGTTTTCTTGCCCACATTTGTGATTTTGTTGTGGGATTCCAATGGCAGCTGGTGTCTCCTTGGTGATCTTAGAGTCTTGCCTGGGGCCGTTGAGATATGAAGTCATTTGCACAGGGTCATACAGCTAACATGTGACCCTGGCAAGTATTTCTGACTCCAAGCTTTACCTTTATTCCCCTACACCATGCTGCCTCCGAGGTAGATTATGCCAAGGATGCTTATTCCCCTTCTACAGATGAGGAGATTGAGGCTAATAATTTGCTGAGGCTCACACCTTTAGTTAAATGATGGAGCTACAATTTGAACCAAGATATTCCAGTCTTTACCAATTCCATCTAGACATCCTAAATCTCTGTTTGGAGGTGAGGAATAGAGGAAAGAAGTGATAATGGGTAGAGAAATAGAGGGAGAGAAGGGCTAGGGAAAGGTAGGGAAATGTATCATTTCATAAATAAGTTTCCCCATTGATTGGCAACCTCTGAATCAGGTCATCTTGGTGCCAAAGGGAATCTAGTCTACAAAGAGACCAGAACTTTTCTGCCTTGGCATCTGGAAACTCTCCTTTGACAGGTACATCTGTGCTCACGAGCTCACACATCTAAGATGTAAGAAAGGCATCCAACTATAGAGATTCAGCTCTACGCCCTTCCCCTGTTCTGTTTCATCCTATAATAATGTGTGTGTGTGTGTGTGTGTGTGTGTGTGTGTGTGTGTGATATTCCCCAGCCAGGTTATAACCTTGCCATATGTATCTCTATAGCTCCCTTAGTTCTGGGGCATTGCTCTAAAGGGTTGCCCCTTGAATGTAGCTGTTGCTTCACTCCTTCTATTTGGAGCCCCAGCATTCAGAACATCAATCCTTAACACATAGTAAGGACTTCAAAACTGCTCATTAAATTGAATTGAATTTTCAAATGAAATTGAATCCAAATTAATGTATGTTTACAAATAATTCAAATGGAATTGAAATCAAATTAATATAGGCATACAAATAATTCATTGAATTGAATCAATTCAAATTATTTAAATATATGCATACAAATAATTCCAATCAAATTAATTGGATTGAATTCAAATTAATATGTGTATACAAATGACTTAAACTGATCTGAATTCAAGTTATTCAAATACATTACATATGTATACAAATAATTCAAATTCAATTAATTGAACTGAATTAGTTGAAAACATGGCTGGAATGGGGCACATTTCCCAGCCTTGTTCTGTGCAAGCTTTCACCTCAGTTTTCCTCTCTTCTGAGGAAGGCATCAGGGCACCAGGGGCATCTAAGCAGTGTAGGTCAGCCTGCTCTCATTGTCTCCCAACCCTGAGCCTCTGCTTGCACCACTTCCTGGGCTTCTGGACATTTCCTGAGAGCCTCTGACAAGCCACTTCACATTTCTTGGAAGGACTCATCCTCTGGGTCACTGAGCTCCAGTCTGTTGTCTCACTAGTCTACCATTTCCTCTTACGGCACCATCAGGTTTAACGAGAGTCAGCAGATAAGGGAAGCAACAGTGACTTTCAAAATGAAAAAAGCAAAGACACTATTCCAGGAGAAGATGCTGATATGGCCTTTTTTTGAGCCATCCCCCTCTCTCCACCCCCAAAAGGAGAAAAAAAAAAAAAAGATTGCCACCCACACTCTGCTGAGAAAGCTGAGCTGACACCAGGCAGACGTACCCTGTCGAGAAAGCACAGTGATGGGGATCCCAGGATCGCTGAGCTTGATGAAGGGGCTGCACTCACCATCCAGGCCCTCCCTGGCCAAGAGAACATTTTTGGCACATACATTCCCATGAACTAAATCTTTGTCCTCCTGCAAAAGAAGAGAGACCCCCATGGTGAGCACGCCAAACAGAGAAGGCTGTTTTCAGCTCCCCGGGAGAGAGTCTCCAAGAAGTCTCGGAGAGATTCTAGCTTGACTCTGCAAACTCAGTTGTTTTGTTGGGTTTTTTTCCCCAGACAGTGCAGAATTGCTAAGCATCAGGGGTGACATGGTCAATCGAGAGCAGGATGTAAAGTCAGGAGGACTGGGGGGTCAAGTCTTGCTTCTGATAAATGCTGGATATTTGACCACGGATAGGTCACATCACCTTAGACCGGGAGGATCAAGAGATTGAGATAGGGTCAGAAGGGATCCAGAAGCCATCTAATCTAACCTCCTCTTTTCACTAAATAGGAAACTGAGGCCCAGAAAGAAGCAACATTTCTGTTGCTACAGACGAGTTGTGAAGAAGGTGCCAATCGACATTAGTAGAAAAAAATTCCTTGCTGAGTCAAACTCTCTGAACCACTGAATTCCCAAGTCCAATCAGGTTTTAATAAAAGCTGAAGATGAGCGAGGTCAAGGAAGCTCCCCGAGGACATGGGAAATGACAGGCTAGAATCTGAAGCTCAGGCCTCTACTTGCATTCCCGAGTCCCTTCTACCCCCATCATGTTCTGTTCTCCATTTCTCTTCACCTACCTCCTTGTGGAATTACTCATATTTCCTGTAGCAGGAGTGCACATCCCAGAGAACACGCACAAACCATGTTCATCCTTCTTGACCTCTCAGTGGCAGCAGCTCACACCTGAGCATCCTGCCTTCCCCCACACTCCCCTCTCTGCACTTGCTCCCAGCCTCCTCTTACCTGCTACCTGCTGCTTCTCACACTGCTCCTCCATTGCCATCCCTGACTATGGGTCTGCGCCAAGGCTCCATCCCAGGCTTTCTTGTCTTTTCTCACTCCACATTCCCTTTTGCTTTTCTTCTCAACTCCCTCTGGTTTGTGCCAGTGACTCACAGGTCAGTCTCTCTCCTCCTCGTTGCTTTCCTGAGTTCTAGCCCCACATCAGTCTTCCAGTCTCCTTACACTCCACCCCTTGCCATGCACTCTTTGGTGCAATGATCTGGTATCCTGGCCATTCCATGAACAAGACCCTCCCTCTCTCAGCTCTGGGCATTCTCCTGGCTGTGTCCCACGCTGGGGATGCTCTCTCCCTCCTCTACTCTAACTCCTCCTAGGCTTCCTTTAAATTGTCACTAAAATCCTGCCTTTTACTGGAAGCCTTGCCCCAGCTCCCCTGAATTCTCCTGCCTTCCTGCTGCTCATTATTTCCTATTTATCTTGTAGACAACTTGTTTGTACAGGTTTGTTTGCATGCTGTCTCCCCCATTAGACTGGAAGTTCCTTGAGGGCAGGGACTCTCTTTCACCTCTTTTTGTATTTCCAGGGCTTAGCACAGTGCCTAGCACATAGGAGGCGGAGAATGAATATTTATTGGTCAATTAATTGACATCACCAAGTGCTTTTTGTACATTTCAAACTGAATTTCCCAGAGGTATTGCACATTCATTGTGCTGAAAACAGAACTCATCCTCCCCCCCAAAAAAATCCATCCCTTTTTCATACTTCTCTATTACTGTTATTCCAGTAACCCTGGTTTTCAACTTAGGCGTCATCCTCAGCGTCTCACTCCCTCATCCCAGCTGGCGTCCAATCAGTTCCCAGGGCTTAGTGTTCCTACCTCCACATCTCCCTCTTCTCTTTCCTTTTCTCCATCTTTCTTTCACTCTTATTCTTTCTCTCTCTCTTTTCTCTCTTCTTTCCTTCCTTCCTTCCTTCCTTCCTTTCTTTTTTCTTTCTTTCTTTCTTTCTTTCTTTCTTTCTTTCTTTCTTTCTTTCTTTCTTTCTTTCTTTCTTTCTTTCTTTCTTCCTTTCTTCCTTTCTCTCTCTCCCTTAAACAGCACCACAATAATTCAGGACCACATTACCTTCCTCCTAGACTACTGGAATAGCTTTCTAACATGTATCCTTGCCTCAATTCTCTCATCTCTCCAATCTCTCTTCTACATTGTGACCAAATAAATCTTCCTAAAGCACACATCTGAACCCATCATTGTTGATCATCATTGAACTCTCATTGTAGTTTAATAAACTCCAGGGGTTCCCTCTTGCTGCTGGGACCAGATATAAATTCTTTTCTTTGATGTTTAAAGCCTTTCCTGACCTGGTTCCAGCCAACCTTTTCTTGAGTTCTTTTATCAAATTCTTCTCTGTGGACTTTACAATCCAGCAAAATTTCCCTTCTTCCTGGTTTTCATATGTGATCCTTCATCTCCACCCAGCATGGACCATTCCTTAGGCCTGGAATGTTCTCCCTCCTCACATCAACCACACAGAAGCCCTGGCTTCTTTTCAGGCTCAGCTCAAATACCACCTTCTACATGAAGTTTTTGCTGATCTTAATTCCCCTTCTCTTCCACCTTCTCTTCTGCTTCCCAGGGTTGCCTGACATAACTCACTTCTACAATCCCACCCAACCCCCATCCCCTATTCAGCTCTATAGCTGGCATTCAAATGCCTAGGTCCACTTCTGGACCCATCACTGAGGTCTCTCCCTGTATCGTCCTGACCATTCCCACCATGGAGACAGATGACAAGACCAAGGGCTTCTGGCTACTAAATGTTTAGGAAGCCAGCTCAGAGTGAACCTAATCAGGGTTTGGTCTTACCAAGTAACTCAGTGCACTGGCCAGCTGTTTGGCAACTTTAAATTTCCACGGCGTGGTGAGGAGTTCACTTTTCCGATGCATGAAGAGATCCAGGGGCCCAAACTCCATATATTCCTCCACCATAATGTCTGAGGGCACAGAAAAATAGGATGTGGCTATTAGGAGCCTAACTGTCCACCCAGGTCAATCCTCAACTCCTCCCCCAACCCAACCATTGCTTCTCAGAAGATTCAATAGCAGCTTAATGGATATTATCTCATTTCAGCCTCCTAACAGTCCTAGAAGGAAAGTACAACATGGTGTTACTGTTTCCATTTCATAGATGAAGCAGCTGAGGTTGCTTCACAGAAGTTAAGGGACTAGCTCAGGGTCACAAAAGTAGTAAGTGACTGAGCGGACTTGCGTCCAGGTCTCCCAGCCCCGAATTCAATGGTCTGCCAACTGTGCAAACAGACTGTTTCTCTGGAGTAGAAGCCAACAGAAAGAACTCTCATTGGACATCTGTGCTAGAGACCCAGATGCATCATTAAGTACCTAAGTGCCTCAGTTACTCCATATGCAAATTAGGAATAAACAACTGCCTTCCCATAACTCCTGAGGATAGTGTAGGGGTGATAGAGATAGAGCTGGGAAATACAGAGAGAGAGGGGTGGGGAGAAAGAGGAGAGAAACAGAGTGAGAGAGAAAGACAAAGACACAGAGGAGGAGGAGAAGGGGGGGAGGAGGAGGAGGAGGAGGAGGAGGAGGAGGGGGAGGAGGAGGAGGAGGAGGAGGGAGAGGAGGTGGAGGGGCAGGGAGGAAATGGGGGGAGGTGCCACAGACATACAAGAGAATGTGAAGGCTTATTTCAGCCTCTCTTTCTTTTGTTTACCTTTGAATATTTCATAAAATCATAGATTGACAGGAGGAAGGAACTTGAGAGGCCATCTAGTCCAACTTCCTCATTTTTACAGATGGGAAAACAAGGCCCCAAGAAGTGAGTTCTCTCTCCCCCCCTCTCTCTCTCTCTCTCTCTCTCTCTCTCTCTCTCTCTCCCCCTTTCTCTCTCTCTCTCTCTCTCTCTCTCTCTGTCTCTCTTGTCTCTGTCTCTGTCTCTCACTTTCTCTCTCTCTCTCTCTCTCTGTGTCTCTCTTGTCTCTGTCTCTGTCTCTCACTTTCACTCTCTCTCTCTCTCTCTCTCTCTCTCTCTCTCTCTGTCTCTTGTCTCTGTCTCTGTCTCTGTCTCTCCCTCTCTCCCCCCCTTCTCTCCCTCTCTGACTGTCTCTGTCTGTCTCACACACACACTTATACATACACTCACTTACATACACACAGAGGAGAGCTCAATAGCCACAAGAATTAGACCCCTCTGACCTGATGCCTCATTTTACAGAAGAGAAAACTGCAATTCAGGGAAGTTAAGTGACTTTTCTTGGTTAAACTGGTACTACTTATTATAGGTAGGATTGAACCCAGGTCCTTTGATTCCAAACCCACCCTTCTTTCCCATGTATTCAACTGTCTTTTGCTGCCTTTTTTTTTGTTTCTACACAACTTTCATCTCCAAATATATGCCCCTCCCTTCCCCTAACCAGGAATCTACCTCTTTGAATGAAGCACAAAAAAGAAGGGAAAAGTCAGCTCAATGGGCACATCCCTTACATCTGAGGATGTATGCACCATTCTACCTCCACAGCCCCCCACCTCTCTGGCATCCTTTTGCATTTGGTAAACACACCAGAACAGACACTTTCTGAGTGTTGGAGCACCCTTCCAAAAGAGCAGACTCACTTTCCACATCTCGTACACAGACGCCGTAGAGGTACACAATGTGTTTGTGGGACACTTGTCTCATCATGCTGGCCGCCTCGAAGAAAGCCTGCTTGGGAATTTGAGAATTGGGGGGGCGGGGAGGAGAGAGCCACACTGATCAAAACACCAACCTTGGAACCCCCAGGAGAAGCTGGGGTCACAGCACAGGAAACGTCCCCCCCAAGCATGTTGTTCCACATGACAACCCCCAGCACATGCGCATGCAGCGCACACACACACACACACACACACACACACACACATACACACATTTTGTTCTCAGATGAGGCTGCAGCCTGGTTTCAGGATATGCTGGAAGTTTCTCATTGAGACTGAAGGGTTCTTTAAGCCCACTTGGAGGGCAAAGAGCATAGAATACACGCTGCCCGGGAGACAATTGAGGGGAGGATGTACTTGCCAGAGAAATGTCTCTGTGACTGGGGTCCAAGACTTTGAGAATCACTTTCATCTTTTTCTCATCAGAGCTGCCTTCCTCATCCTTGTAGTCCAGGGTCCCTGAGTAGATCTGGGTGCGAGTGCCTCGTCCCATGTGCTCTCCCTAGACAAAGCCAGCAGGAGAAAGGAGGGAGCTCAGAAATCAGAGAAGGCTGGAGGTGCCAGGCTGAACAGGAGGAAGAGCAAGGGCCAGAGCCAGAGGTGCCAGCCCAGAAGGCTCCCCAGAACCTGGTGGCAGCAAAGGGGTCTCAGTGTTGCTAATTCCTGTTATGCCTTGACAACAAGGCATCTACAGAGAAAAGACCTGGGGGCAAATGTCCAGTATAGAGCACTGCCAGTCTCTAGGAGAGCAATGCCTAGACCACCTCACCCTCCATGTCTCAGTGTACCTTGAAATGACCAATGACCCAAAGGAATAAAATTCTGACTCAATCCCACTTCACAAAATGCTTTCTGACTGTCCATTCCATTAGTATGGCTCAGGGAGGAAAAAAGGAGGGAGTAAACATTTGTACATCACCACTGCCTGCCAGGCATGTGCCAAGCACTTCACAAATATCACCTCATTTGATCCCCCCAACCCTGAGAGGTGGGTGTGGTTATCCCCATTTTAAAGTTGCAGAAACTGAGGTGAATGGAAGTTAAGTGACTTGCCCAGGGTCACACAGCTAGTAAATGCCGCAGGCTGAATTTGAACTTTTGGTTCTGAAGCTTCCTAGCTTTGTAACCTTGGGCAAGTGGCTTCCACTCTGTCCGCCTCAGTTTCCTCACCTGTAAAATGAGAGGGAGTGGACCAGATGACCTGTAAGGTCCCTCTCACTTCCACAGCCCTTCCGTGTCCTGTGGGCTGGCCTCAGCTCCCTTGCTTCCCTTCACCAACCATGGCTCACACCTTACCAATCCTAAGTCACCCTGGTTTTTGGTTTTCTCTCCTCAGGCTCCAGGGAGGCTAACCAAGGCTTGGAGAGAGTGAGGATCTATAAATCATCTGTCTCCACCAGGAGCCAACCATTTACTCTCTTATCTCCCAGCAAAGGATGCCACCTGTTTTGTTTGTCTACAGGGCAGAATCAGAGCTATTAAATGTCAGAGGCAAGAATCAAACTCTAGTCTGGAACCCTACCCATTGCACCCCACTGCCCCCTTGGCTTTGCACAGAACAGGCAATCGAGACATTCTGTTGGTTCAGGGATTCTCTGAAGGCGACAAAAGACTCACTGGGGCTCCAGGAGTTCTTCCTTCCGAGGAAATACGTATCATTCTTTGCCCAGCTTGATTAATCTGAATATTAGCTGACATTTCTCATCTGCTGAATATTCAAGGAGAAGAGCTAGTGCCCAACTCCTCCTGCACTGACCGTCCTTCAAGGGTTATTGGCCTAAGCCGCCTTATTTATGCAGGATTGGCTCAGGGTTTATGGGCAGTCACATGCCTACAGCATCCCAGAAATGCCATTGAGAGTTCAGTATAATTACTGTCACTGAAATAGCCATTTGGATGAAGGAAAAGCTTTCAAGTGTTCACATTCCTGAAGATCCCAGGCCCTCCCCCCCAAGACCCCTGGAGGAATCCATCCAAGGCACGAGGATTTGTAGCAGGCAGTCTGAGAACAGTGAGCAGCCTGGATGTGCAGAGACCCTGACGAGAATCCTGCTTTGCTGCTGACTGATGTGTGTGACCTTGGACAGATCCCTTGACTTCTCTGGCCTCCAGGCTCCCTCTCTGTAAAAGGAGGAAGCTAGAGCCTCGTTTCTTCTGCCATTATAGCTATGCTTCTATTGCTTTTGGGGGGAGGGGATCCAGACCTGTGGTTTCATTTACTCACTGGCAAGTCTCAGTGAGTCAGTTCCTTCCACCAATGCAAGTGCCCAGGCTCACACTGCCAGCAGGGGTCAGAAGGCAGAACTTGGACCCAGGTCTCCCTGCCTCAAAGGCCGGCTCCCTATCCTGTCCACTGCTTCTCATTTTCAGTGAGAATTCTCATTCTGAGGGGCTTATTCTAAGGGAGGAGGCAACATGACTTAGTAGATGGAGTTAGGTGGGCTCTGACGCTAATCAGCTATGAGATCCGGGGTGTGTGTCCCCTGGGTTCTGTGAGCCCAGAGTAACTCCTAAGTCTTGGCAGAATGAGCATGGAATGGTGGGAGGGTGGTGGGCCAGGAAGGGTAGCCTACAGCTGATGGAGGCGGCTCTGAAGGTCAGGAGGCTGGTACAGTTAGAGACCAGGTCTCAGAGAGAAGAGAAGAGAGAGGACAGTGTTTGTAGGAGACGTGAAGGGAAAGAAAGCACAAAAGGCCAGTGGAAAGTGTGAGGTCCCCAGAGAGAAAGCATGCTTAGTTATCCCTCCCCAGGGATGGGGAGGGGTTTGTCCAGATTCATATCTACTGAGTAGCAAAAGTAGCCTTTTACCCCAGGTTCCAAAGCCACCACTTCTCCTCCCTGCTACAGAGAGGAAAGTTGTGTTTTCTAGCGTGGGAAGCAAAAGAGTAGAGGCGAGAGTTAAGAGACATTAAGGCCTGATCCTGTGTGATTTTGAGCAATCACTTCCACTCTCTGGGTGTTGCTTCCTCATCTGTAAAATAAAGGACTGAACTAAGACCCTTTTCCATCTCTATCATTCTGTGGTCTATGTTGGGAGACAAGGAAGGGCCTTAGCCAAAACCCTAGTCACCTAAAAGCTCGTTTCTGTCAACCCAGATCTTTTCCAACTTTTAGGTTCTTTGTTAACAAAAGCCCTAAGATGAAGAGTTAACTTTTTTTCTCTAAGAAAGATAAATAAGATCCCTTAGGTAACCCAGGATAACTGAGCCTGAGTATCTTTCCAGATTGCTACTTCTGAGCTAGCACCACCATTATGACTTAATCGCATGCTTGGGGTCTTACATCTAAAGATGGAAATAATTCTTCACTGTTTTACTAAGAGCTTTCTTTGTAACGAGCCTGTGAGTAATTCCTGGCACCTGAAAGCTATTAACACATACTTTATCTATTTTTCTGTCTGTACACAGATTGGGGAGGTATTATCATTTCTGCTTTACAAATGAGAAAACAGGCTGACAGAAGGTCAATGGTGTAGATGGTCAGTAATCAGGGGACAAGTGTGAGAGGTAGTATGGGTAGAAAGATGCACTAAATTTGGAGTTACTGGTCTTGGGTTCAAATTCCATGTGTATTAATACTTTTGTGATCTTAGGCAAATCAATTAGGGTTTATTTTCCTCATCAATAAAATGAGAGGGTTGGACGAGATGGCTCTCAGGTCTGTTCTACCTCCAAATCTATGATCTCATGATCCTTGATCCTTGAGCTATTGGTACCTGGTCCTTTAAGACTGGGAGGGGACCAGTCAAAGCTGATTTCACTCCAGCAGGAAATAAAGCCCTATTGTTCAGTCTCCCAGGACAAAATCCCTGAGGTAGGATTTCCTCATCCCAAAGGTGACAGAGATACTCCACAAGGCTGGCAGGGGGAAATGCAATGAGCTCACCTGAATGATGTCTTCCTTGAGAATTCGATGGAAACTCAACTGGCTCATTGTATAGACTGGCAAGCATTCCTGGGCTTTCTTGGTGGCCACAAGCAGATTAGATATTTCTGGAAAAGATGGAGTGTACATACTCATTATACTGGAGAGTCAACTGCTAGCTTCTGTTAGAACCTAAGAAGTCCACTAATATTGTAGAAGACAAAGCAGCAAGAAGGACATGAAGTGGAAACAGAAGGCCAAGGCCCTGCTCTTTAGGTACTGAAGAGAATATACATACAGACATACAGACATACATATATGCATACACGTGCTAAAAACATAAGGTCAAAGCTAAAACAGTTTCTGCTCTCAGGGATCTTGCATTTTATTAGACAATACAGTGTGTATATGTGTATGTATATACATACATATGTACACACATTTGTATCTTATATTTTTATTAATTTATGTGAATATGTGTATATATACTAACATACATATTCATACATATTAACTACCTCTGGAGCCACCAAGCTGCCATTTTGAACTTAACAATCCTCAGCAAACGTGAATGTTTCATTCTAAAAAGAAAGACTAGAACTTCTCTACATAAATGCTCTATCATCCAGCAGAACACAAGAGCACTGAGGGCAGGGACTGTTGACACTTTGTCCTTGTATCCCTAGCATCTATGATAGAGCCTGGCAAACAGCAGGTGCTTAATAAATGTTTGAATTGACTTGATTTGCTGAATGTTTAACAAAATACTCTGTCCTATGAGGGAGCAAAAGGGATGAGTATATACATGGTACTCACTAGGGAATGCCTGCAAGGAGATCCCAGGCTCCCAGAACCCCAGGGCTGGAAGCGATCTCAGAGACCAGCTGGAATACTTGTACCTAAACAAGAATCCTTTCTCTAACCTCCCCCACCAGTGGACTCCCAGCCCATGCTTAAGAGATCTACAGAGAAAGGAATCCACTCACTCCTAAAAAAGCTTCTCCCACTTTGGGAAGGAAGGAAGGAAGGAAGGAAGGAAGGAAGGAAGGAAGGAAGGAAGGAAAGAAGGAAGGAAAGAAGGAAGGAAGCAAGGAAGGAAGGAAGGAAGGGAGGGAGGGAAGGAGAGAGGGAGGGAGAGAAGGAGGGAGGGAGGAAGGGAGGAAAAAAGGAAGGAAGGAAAAGGAGGGAGGGAAGGAAGGAAAGGA
>CM053586.1:352968711-352991814 GCA_028646515.1 Pseudochirops corinnae
GGAGGAAAAAAGGAAGGAAGGAAAAGGAGGGAGGGAAGGAAGGAAGGGATGGAGGAAGAAAAGAAGGAAGCAAGAAAGGAAGGAGAAGGGTAACAGTACCTCTTGGTTTTGGTTGGCAGCATTTCTTCAGGACAAAGCTGATGTTGTCTGTTTTCAGGATCTGTTTTTTGAGATGGTCCATCAAGCCTCTGAGAGATGGGAACACTCGATCGGAGCCATGCAGGGAGTATTTACCCTTCTTCACTTCAATCTGGAAATTCTTGTACTGTTTTTGGCTCGTTAACATCTGCTATTGGGAGAGTAACAACCACTGCGTGAATATCATGACCATGTTCAAAAGGACTTAGGGGAAGGGTGTCATTTTGCTCTCTCCAGCGTCTAGCCTAGTACCTGGTACGGAACAGTCACTGCATCTCTTTGTCTTTGCACTGGCTGTGCCTCCTACCTGGAATGCTCTCTCTCCCCATCTCTGCCTCATAGAATTCCTCTATTTCTTCCAGACTGAGCTCAAGCCCCACCTTCTTTCCTGCTCCCCTAGCTGCTAGTGCCTTCCTCTGCATGGTCACCTTCCATCAGCTTGGTTATGTATCTTGTCTGTACCAAGATATGTGTTTGTTGTTTCCATGGGTAGAATGTAAGCTCCCCATGGTCAGGGGCTGGTTTTGTTTTGTCTCTGCATCCTCTGTGCCTGACCTGGTGACTGGCACATGGAAAGTGCCTAATACATGTTTGGTGTTGGACTGATGAGTGCTGATTGAATTAAATGGAATGGAAGTGGATGATTTCTCTGCAGTCCTGGATCTATCATGTCGTTGATGTAGAGAACTAAAGGGGAGAAAAGTTTCTTTTCAATACAAGTCAGCTCCAGCTCTGTGTCTTACTTATAGTAAGACTCGGTGAGGACTCAGAGCATTCTGACTCTGCCTCTCTCAAAGACAGACCAGGCTGGGATCCATCTAATCACATTAAAGTGACACTAAATTTCCTCCAAAGACTAATGGACAGGGAGAGTTGGGCACGACAACCCCAAGCATTATTCATTAAGAGATCAAACACTTAGCACCCAAGAGAGAATACTGTTGAGAAAGGAAAGGGCACTGATCTGAGAACCCCTGGTTTTAGAGCTTCCAAGCTATGGGACCCCGAGTTAATTATTTAACCTCTTCAGGTCTCAGTTTTCTTGTCTATAAAATTGGCACACATATAAACCACTTTCATTATCAACCTCAGAATTATTTCGAGGCTCAAATGAGACAATGTATGTAAAGCACTTTTATCAGCCTTAAAGTGCAGCAGAAATGCCAGTCACTATTATTAGCATTATAAAGCACTTTTCATAATCATTTCAGCTGACTCCTATACCAAGCCAGTGAGATCAGTACCACAGCATTTTTATCCTGGAGAGGGGACACGGTCCAGTAGAGAGAGCACTGACTAGTCAATGGACCTGGGTTCAAATCTCTCTTCTAAAGCTTATTGCTCATACAATCTTGGGCAAGTCATGTAGTTTCCTCATCTGTAAAATGGGGGGGGGGGGTACTCCATGGCCACTGAAGCCCCTCCTTGCTATAGCTCTATGATCTCTGCTTTACTGGAGAGGAAATGGAGGCTCCGAGGGTTCGAATGGCTTGCCCAGAGTCCAAGAGGTGAGATCAAACCTAGGACTGTGTGACGTCCAGGCGTGGAGAAATACATCCACTAGAGCATGCCTCCTGCTGAGACAGTTTCAAAAGGGGGATGGGGAGAAGTTCTGATATCAACAGACAATCTGCCTTTTCAAATATGTTCTCCCATGTTTTCCCTTTGGTAGCTCTGAGTTCCTTCTGTCATTTCCTTTTCTCGGATGATTTGAATTCTCTCAGGGAAATTTGGCCAATTTCCCTTCCTCTGCCTCTGTTGTCCTAATGCCTCCCCACCAAGCTTTCCCTTCTCTAAACTAGGATATGTTTACTTGGTATGGAAAACTGTGCTTCCAGCTCACTTTGCCCTCAAAAGGCCAGAGCTCTCCACTGAGACGTCATTCAGTCCAAGACCCAGAAGGTCCCTTGAGTCCCAGCATCTCTTCACAGGACACTCAGTCCAAACAAGATCTGAACAGAATCCCATCTACCCCATCCCTGGCAAGTGGCCATTGTTCAAAGGCCTCTGGCGGGAGGAACCCGCCACCTCTGCCAATTACATGCATGCCTTTTTGAAAAGGGCTTTTTGATGAATTTTGGTTTTTACATCACAATCATTTATAGAAATCAGAGCCTAGATTTGAAACAGAAAGGAGCCTCAGAGACGTCTAGTTCAACTCATTTTATAGATGGTGAAACTGAGGCACAGAGAGGTAGTATCACCTACCTGCCACTTGTTTGTAGACTTCCTAACATCAAGATGGAATCTGCCTTCCTAGCACTTCCCCATAGTATGAAAGGAGACCCACGTTGGCCAGGCCAGTCCAGGTCATCCCCTTCCTGAAGTGGTAAAGACCGGGCACTGGATTGCTGAGTCCAGCTCTCAAAATCAGTCCCACGATCCTTTAATCTAACAAAAGGGCTTCTGTCACCCCACATTCTATTCCTGTCTTCCACGGGAGAACAAGATAGCCCCAAGCCAGGCTCCATCAGAGCACCCTTCGCTCACTAACCACCACTCCCTCCTGCCACCTCCCCAAGCCAAACCAACTGAGAGAAGCCAAAGTCTGGGCTGACCTCTGATTTCTCCAAGCAGGTCACGGTCATGAGGATGTTGTCAAAGTCTGTGCAGCTCCAGCGCAGAACATACATGCCTTCCTCACTTCCTTCTTGTCTCAACTTGTTGATGGCATACTCAGTACTGTCGAAAAGAAAAGGAGAGAAGACAGAGGCAGGGGAGATCATTCGGAGCCACTATATTGAATCTGCCCCCAGTCCTTCCATCTCACCCCAAACATGTCTGTGGGCTTCCTAGCTGCTCCCTACTCCCACAGTGTCCTTGTTATTGCTACTGTTTTCTCATTAGATATTTATCTTCACATCCAATGGATGCTTTTGTTTCTATATCACACTGATTTGAAAATACAACCTTCCACCTCTGCTCTACCACACAAGCCTTTCCTTGAAACAAAGATTTAAAAAAAAAAAAAAGAATCAAAACGAACACATTGACCATTGCTGACAGCATACGCAACATTCTTCATTTAGAGTCTGCCACCTCTCCAATGGAAGGAGAAATGCGCATTTTCTCATCCCTTCTGTGATGTCAAATATGGCCATTAGAATGCTTTCTGTCGTTATTATTTTAAAACAAGGCAGCAGGAGGCACATAGAAGTAGATGAACTTGGCCAAGATCTCCCAGGCTCAAAAGTAGCATGGCCAGGACTAGGACTCTAACCCTTGATTCCAATGTTAAATGACTGACCCAGCTCTTAATGCCCAATGACCACGCCAATCTACAATGAATAATGTGGTGGGGTAGGGCGGAGAGGGCACTGGAGGGGAGGAGTGTGCCTGAAAGTTGGAAGGAGACTTGTCAACATGATCACTAGGCAAGCCCAAAGGATCTTTCCTTACAGCTGCAAGGGTATGCTGGAGCCAGCACATACCAGCTCACAAGACTCGATTATTAAATTTTCAGTGTGAGCATTTGCACCTCAGAAATCATCACATGATACAAACAAGTCTTGAGTCATTGTTTTGCTGATTTCTAGACTTAAGAAAGTGAGAAGGAAAATTAATGATACAGAATAACCTGAAAAGTGTGCTTCATGTTTATTTTTTGTTTTGGGAGAGCTGGTTGTTAAACATTTACCAACACACCTCTCACTGCTTGTAAGACACGTGTGATGTGAGCAAACAGGAGAAGTTAAGACTTCTCTAGTTTTGGTTTAATCTTGGCCCAAGAGTGGGCTGGACCAAGTCACTTATTCTCCTCATGGTCTTTGCTTTTTCCATTTATAAAAGATCAATTAACTGAATAATTTATCCCCAATCTTGAAGCTCTAAGTCTCAACATTGATCCTTCTCATGGTTCCCTTAGGGCTTCTGGTAGAAACATAAGGGAGTGGTCGCCCATTAGCTTTTCTTCCCTTCTCATCAGATTTTTGTCACTGCCTCCAGAATACCTGGGGGTGGTGGTTCTATGGTCTATGGACTGGAAGCCAAAAGAACTGGGTTCTGGCTGGTATTGTGTGACTAAGGGGGAGCCAATGACCTTCTCAATGGTCAAGTTTTCTCATCTGTAAAGTAACCATGAATTATATGACTTATGAGGTCCTTTCCGGCTCTAAATTCCAATATTCAAAAAGTGTCTGAAGGGAAGGACTGATCCTAGAGAGAGGGCTAGACAATGCAGTGGGTCAGGACACCTGGGTCTGAATCTCTCCTCACCCAGCCTTGTACTTTTAGCTTTGACACACATAGTCAGCTGCCCAATCCTTTCTGCACAACACTGGTCCCATACTTCCCTTGCCTATGTGGGTACCACGTTAGATCAGGCGTTGATCACCTTTCTCCTGGATCATTCCTCCTTTGTGGTCTCCCTCTCTCCTATCTCTCCCCACACCAACCCACCCTTCACCCATCTGCCAAGAGACAGACAAAATCACCTCACTGCTCAATAAATTCCAGTGGCTTCCTATGAACTTTAGAATGAAATATTTATTTTTACATGCAATTGGAAGAAATCAAAATATTATTTTTTTGAAAGAGCAAAATATAAACCCTTCTCTTTGCCATTTAAAGCTCTTCATAACTTGGCCCCTCCCCACCTTCCTGACTCATTCCATATTACTTCCTCTCATTCACTTGGGGGTATACTTGTATTTCTCACATGAAATAGCTTGAGGGTGATGTGGATAGATAGTAAAGATAGACCTGGAATCAAAAAGACCTGAGCTCAAATCAGGCCCTTGATGGTTATTAACTGTGTGTCCTTGAGAATGTCACTTGACTTGTTTGCCTCGGTTTCCCCAACAGTAAGATGTAGATAATAATGGTAGCTTTCTCCCAGGGTTGTTTTGAGAATAAGATAAAATAACATTTGTAAGATTTGTACTTGGCAAACCTTAAAATGCTATGTGAATGCTGGCTGTGCTTACTGTTGTGATTTTTGTTATAAACTGCCAATATTTTGTAATGAATAGAATCATAGGACTATCTGGCTAGGGCTAGAAGGATCTCAGAGGCCATGCAGTCCAGCCCTCTCATTTTTCACATTAGGAAACTGAGGCCCAGGGAAGTCAGATAAAAGAGTAAATATCAGAGACAAGATTTGAATCCAGGTCCTCTAAAAACAGAGCCAGGATCCTTCCCCAGTACCAGAGCTGCCAGAGGTGGAGCTGGACTCAGGCTTCCAGAGCCCGCACCCTGTGATGGGTCCACTACAGCATGCTGACTCTCCAAAGGCTGTCTAAACCAAATTGCATGCCATGTTGGATACACTGCAGGCAGCACTGCTGGTTTTTAAAGAGATATCAGGGAATGTGGCCATAGGAGGATAGCCTGAGAGCTGGAAAGGGCCTCTGAAGCCAGCATCCAGTCCAACTCCATCATTTTACAGATGAGGAAACTGAGGCAGAAGAGTTATGTGACTGGCCTACAAGTATCTAAGGCAAGCTTTGAAACCAAGACCTCATGACTCCCAAGTCCAACATGTACCCACTGCACCAGGCCACGTGTAAGAGTGCTCTCAGCCTCATCCTACAAATGGGGAGGGAGAAGGTGGGAATGGGGCTGAGCGGCTGCCGACATTCACACAGCCTTCTAAGTACGGGGGCCACGTCATGAGTCTGGGTCATCTAATGTTTACTCAGCTATGCCAGCGCTACAGAGATTGAAGTCTTCCCCTTGGTTTCACTTAACATAAGGAGAGCTAACTCAACACCACACCACACACACACACACACACACACACACACACACACACACACACACACAAAACCTCTAAAGATTCATCAAACTCCAAATGGCAAGGAGGGCATATCACCCAAGCACCACCTCATTTCCCTCCCGCCAAAGGCAGCTCAAAGGCAGTTTAACTCACCAGATTGGCCCATGGCAGCCGTTTTCTATGTTGTGCACAATCAATGGAGGAGCCACGTCCGTGCAGAGGTAATGGTGGGCGTCTGCTGTGAGCCGGAAGTACCCGTCCACCAGTGACACGAAAGACAAGGCTTCCTCGTGGGAAGCCAGGCTTAACTCCTGCATGGAAACGAGAGAGAAACAGAGTCCAGAGATCACCCTACATCCCCTAAGCAGTCAGGGAAGATGCTGTCATTGTCTTCAAACCGCGCTGGACAAAAGACTCTCCCTAGAGGAAATCAAAGCCGCTTGGGAACAGGAGGGCCATCTTGTCCCTGTCATCCTGTGGGCAGCCGGAATGAGTCCAAAGACTCTTTTACTCAACCCACAGCAAATGAGTTTCCATCCAGAAGGCGAACAAGACCACCTCCAATTTGGATCAGCCTTGGCCACCAGAGCCAAGGTAAGGAGCACATTCGCTGAAGCCACAAGGACGCTGGTGAGGCAAAATGTCTTAGGATACAAAACACAAAGGGGCAGCCTGAGACTGTCAGACACAGAACCCACAGAATGGAATAACCTCCCTGTTCCCCACCCCACCCCCTTAAAATCTATAAAAATGTAAAGCTAGGCCGCGTGGTATTGGAAGAATGCTTGGAGAAGCCTGGATCTGCTTCCCCCTTGTCTAAACAACTCCTGTCTCTTCTGGTTTAAGTGACTTTTTCACTTGGTCTGGTTTTTACAATCCCAATACTTTTTATTGATTTCAAAAAAGCAGGCAGAATGTCGTGCTCCTGTACACACAGAGCATTAAATACAACAATAACTACTATGTGCATCACACCTACTATGTGCATCACACCTACTATGGGCATCACACCTACTATGTACTTAGCACTGCAGTCATCATCTCATTTGATCTTTACAACAATCCAGGGAGGGGGGTACTGCTATTATCCCCATTAACTGAGGCAAACAGAGGTTAGGTGACTTGGCCAGGGTCACATAGCTGGTGAGTTGTCTGAGGCCAGATTTTAATTCAGGATGTTCTGACTCTGCTCCTGGGCACGGATGTCCCCCAAACAGAGTGGCTGCAGAGGATTAAATAGGAAATACTGAAAGCAGAGCAGTGACTGATCCCAGGACCATTTCAGCTCCTCCCTGCCTCAAGGATGAGAAGGAGGAGGTGCTGACAATGCAGTGACATAGATATTATGCTGTACACACATACACACATATGTATGTGTGTGTACACATATATATATAATGTAAATGCATCTATAACATAAGTATACACCATGTGAACACACAGCGCTTTACAGACATCATTTCATCTCATCCCAGTAACAATCCTGCCCCACATTTTATTAGCCACATCGTAGGATCCTCAGCCTAAGCTGGAGGAAACCTCAGTGGCTGGCCAGTCCAACCCCTCTATCTTACATGTGGGCAAACTGAGGCCCCCAGCAGCTAGGTGGCTCCACAGTGCTGAGAGTTGCAGACACAAGCTGTATGGCCCTGGGCAAGTCACTTCACCCTGTTTGCCTCAGCTTCCTCGCCTGTAAAATCAGGATCATATCAAACGAGATAACATCATTGTAAACATTTCCCACAGTATCAGGCACACGGTTGGCGTTACACAAATGCTTGTTCCTTCCCTCCCCATTCAGCTGCCCCATCTGCAAAATGGAGCAATAACAGCCTTGATCTCCAGGGATTGCTGTGATGATAAAATGAGAAAATATTTGTCAAGTGCTTTGTAAACTTTAGTGCCACATAAATGCCAATGATGATTCTTACTCCAGACTCAGCACTCAGGTGCCTTTCCCCCCTGATCAGAAGGCTGGAGGGCAGGGCGTCAAGCCCCTCCTGAAGCCCCGACTTGGGTTCATCCTTTCATTTTCCACCGGCTGCTCTGCTTGTAGGTTTTCCCTCTTTTTTTCTGCTTGGTTTCCACTGCATGCTCATCACCAGTACCTGCTGGAGCCCCCAGCCCTTTGAAAGTTCCTTTTCTGTATCATTTCCCTCATTAGATTGCAAGCTCCCTGAGGACAGGCACTGTCTCTTTTTCTTATTTGTATCCCCAGTGTTTAGCACAATGTCTGACCCATAGTAGGCGCTTAATAAATATTTATTGGCTTTTGCTCATGCTTAAACGTGTCTAAGTTGAATCTTCCCCTGCTCCCTCTGCCCCCCCCCCCCACCACCAGTCGAATGTCATCTCCTTGAGAACAAAGACCATTCATTCTTTGTCTCTTTGTCTCCAGCACCGGCACAATGCTTGGCACACAGTTGGTGTCTGGCAATTATTTGGTAACTGATTGTACCACACGCCCTCTCTAACATGCAGGAAGGAAGCTGCTGGGACTTAGCCCGATGATGAGCCAAGAGACCTGGGGCAGATCCTGGCCCCATGACCGTGGGCAGCCATGTTAATGCTGCTCCATTTCCTCCTCTGGAAAATGAGGGTTTGAGGTCAGAAGCTCTCCAAGGTCCCTTCTGACTCTAATGATCCATGACTGGATGTAGTTTACAAAGATGTGGCAAGAATGCAATACATCCAGGCACCTAGGTGGCACAGTGCATAGAGCATTGGCCCTAGAGCTAAGAGAACCTGAGTTCAAATCCAGCCTCACACCAGATACTTGACACTTACCAGCTGTGTGACCCTCAGCAAGTCACTTAACCCCTATTGCCTCAAAAAAACATTTAAAAAAGAATGAAAATTCATCAATAGGAAGTCCTTTCTGGAACTTGACACTGAGGAGCTTCATAAGAAGCAGATCCACTGGGGTTGGGGGAGGAGGGCAGAGTATGCCCATTAATGAGCACCAAACTTTAATGGAATGAGCCACTGACAAGACTAAGAAAAAATATAATTAAAAATTCCTTTCTGAACCTCAGCTTTCTCATCCATAAAATGGGGAGAATCATACCTGTGATATTCCTCTCCCATAGCAGTCATGAGGATCAAATAAAATAGTGTCTGAAAAATGCTTTGCAAATATTAAAATGGCAGAGCAAAGTCAGCTATTGATTCTCCTGTTGTCAATAATTTTAGTAATGCAAAATCCTCTTAATTTTTCAAGGCACTTTCACATCTCTCTCTATCCCATTTGGTCCTCACAAGACACCTGAGAGGCACTAACACAGGGGCTTTCACACCCATTTCACAGATGAGGAAACCCCAGTGAGCTCCGATAATGTTTAATAATACCCACCCATGGTCACCAAATGAGTTAGGAGCTAAGGCAGGGCTGGAATTCAGGGCTCCTAGATCCTCACCTATTGGAGGACATGGGTTTCACATTGGCATAATACTGGGAGGTCTGCTAAAGGCTTTCCTTGCAACAATGCTGTGGGAAGTAAGTAGCGCAAGTATTGTTATTCCCATTTTAGAGATGGGGAAACTGAGGCCATGATTTGTCCAGGGTCACAGAACCAGGAAGTATCTGAGCTGGGATCAAACCCTGTTCTCTCCTGACTCCAAGTCCAGCACCTTTTCCGCCAATCACTGACAATGACTACAAGAGCTCAGTGGGATGAGAAGAGGCAGGTGGAGTCACTCAGGGAATGGACAAAGGGGGCAGTGAGTCTTGGGTGGTGATCTGCAGAGTGGAGGTAGAACCAGGGAGAAAGGTAGAGAGAGTTTCCCATTGAAGTAATGTCTCAAGTAAATGTTCAGTGGTGGCAGATGACCACAGTGAGCAGACCAACCCCTTAGAAGGGGCATCTCTGCGTGCTGGCAAGCTCTGGACCTTCCACAGTCAGACTCACTTCCAGATTCTCCCTCAGACACCTGCTAGCTGTGGGATGCTGGGAAATGTGCATTTCTATAAAACAGAGGCAATGCTTACATGTGCTTACTCACAGAGTTGTGATGAGCAAAGACCCTTTCAAGCAAGGGGAGCCTACAGGCAGGAGACCTTCATTTCCACCATCTGGAAGTTAATTTTTATTCCCAAGACAAGAGAAAACTTCAGAGAAGGGTAAAGGAAGCCTAAGTTAACAAATCAACAAACATTCACTGCTTACTAGGGCCAAGCATGGTGCCAAGGACTGGAAATACAAAGAAAGGCGAAACATGGTCCTCCCCTGAAGGAGAGTGCATTCTAATGGCAGATTGGAACCATGCAGACAACTATGTCTCTGTGGAATATGACTGGAGGAGGAGGTGGGGAGATACATCAAGGTGGTGAGAATGGAAAGGAAAGGACATTGTCTACGAAGTATCACAGGGGAAAAAGCAAGACTTTACCACCTACATCCACACTGACAAAAAGGAGAGAAATCGAATGGATCTGAGGTCCAGGAGAGAGATGCAATATACGCAGACTGTGTATACACAAGACTTACTCAATTCACTTGCTATGAACAAGGCACTGAGTGAGAGGCTGGAGATATAGTGACAAAAAAGAAATGATGCCTGCCCTCAGAGAGTTTATATGTCTCGGGGTGGGGAGGGACAGGGTGAGGAGTATGATACATTTAAATGTGAGAAAACACAAAAATTATACAAAGAAATTTCAAGAAGGAAAGAGTGTTAACAACTCAGAGGAATAAGTAGGTCAGGAAAGACCGTGAGTAAGATGTGTTACCAGGAACTGTACTTCATGCAATCAATCAACAAACAGTTATAACACTTAATATGTGCCAGGCACTTTCTAAGTGCTGGAAGAAATACAGGGAAGAGATGAGGAAAAAGTGCATTCCAGGAATGGGAGAAAAGGCAAGTGATTACAAATGTCGTGGAATTGACAGAGTAGATGGGAGGGGACCTGGGAGATGGCAGTACTGTTGACGGTAACTGTCAAGCCTGGGGAAGGGACAATTAGGAACTCTTGTAAAGACACATTTGATATCAGAACCCAAGTGTGTGGCTCCTTCTGGAGAAAGAGTCAGGGTGAACTTAGCACTTCCCACAATGTGGTTCCAACCCACCTTTCCAGACTGTCACGTATCTCCCCTTCATGCACTCTGGGGACCAGCGAAATTGGCTTGAGTGTTCCCCAGATGGGAGTTCTTATCTCTCGTTTCTGTGCCTTAGCATGAGCTAACACCCATCTTAGGAATTCCCTCCCTACTAACCTCCTCATCTCAGAATCTCTAGATTCCTTCAAGCTATAGCTCAAACTCTCACTCCCTTTTGTGTGAAGCCCCTTCTAAATCCCAGGAGATGCTTGCGCTCCCCACCCCTCACCCCCACAAACAACTTTGAGTAACAAGTTGTTGAAACAACTTGTTGTTGTTGCTCAGTCATTTCAGTCCTGTCTGACTCTCTGTGATCCCATTGAGGTTTTCTTCACAGAGCTACTGGAGGGGTTTGCCATTTCCTTCTCCAGTTCATTTTACAGATGAGGAAACTGAGGCAAACAGGGTTAAATGACTTCTCCAAGGTCTCACAGCTAGTAAGTGTCAGAGGCTGGCTTTGAACTCATGAAGATGAGTCTTCCTAATTCTGGGTCTGGAGCTCTATCCTCTGCAGCACCATCTAGCTGCCTAGCTGCAAGAAGCACTGGTGTTGGGAAGACATAAATGAAACTGCCCCTGCCCTAAATAAGCTTACATTGTATTTGGGAGAAAGCAAGTATACATATCAACAGGTATAATAAAGTCAGTACAATCTGTGTAGGCAGGCACTAGTGATAATGGCTTACAATCAATGAAATCTGCCTTTTCCCCTTGTCCTACCACTATATTCCTTCTCTTTTCACGATGCCCTCCTCTGTCTCACCATCTGTTCTTTTAATAGCCAATGTTTCCACTCAGGCTACTCTTTCCATTCGTATTGGGTCAGCCTCCTCACCCACCCCCCAATCTCCACTTCCCCTACAACATAGATCTCTCTGCCCGTGTAAAAGGCATGTCTGAGGGTTTCAAAAAAGAGGAAGCAGGAATAGCAGAGCCTTCCCTCTTTAGACCATGAGACAGGCAGAGATTCAGCAAAAACAGCTGCCAGTGTGGCCCTGGCCCCATACATGTCTGCTCTAAGGTCATGTCCAGCTAGTGCCATGACCCTGGCCACCCCTCACTATGCAGTGGTCAGGAGCACATGAGCATTTTGGGGGAAACAGTGCTGCTAACTGATGGTCTTTTCCTATGAAGTGGCTAACTTTCTGTAAATTAAATATGGATGCTGTCAGTCTCTGGAAGTCTGGCCAGCTGGTGCCAGAGGCTTGGTTGGAGGAAAGATCTGGCTAGGACTGGCATTTAAGGGGCACAGTGAAACTCCAAAACTTGGAACTGACCAAGAGCAGGGATGTTTTCACCTAAACCTCAAAGAAACAATATTTTCTTGGAGAAGAAATCCAAGGTAAGCACATGGTTGGTGCTTATTTCAATTCGACTTAATCCATGGTGTCCTCAGACATTAGAGTCAGAGAAACATTGTCAGAAGGGACCTCCAAGGCTATCTAGTCATAAAATCAAAGATTAGGAAATGGAAGGGACCTTAGAGGTCATTTAGTCCAACATAGATGAGGAGAGTGAGGTCAAAAATGATCAGGTAAGTGACTTTCAAGGTAATGTTGAATTGAGCACCTATTAGGTCCAAGTCACAGTCAGTCCTAGGGACTGGAAATAAATAGACCAAAATCAATCAATCTGTTCCTTCAAAGAGCTTGCATTCTGCTTGGAGAATACAAGAAAGAGAATCAAATTAATACAAAGCAATGAGAACTAATTTTCAGGAGTAATTGGGAGGATCAGAACAGGTCTTGCATGGATGATGTAGGTAGGCTGAGCTTTGAAAGCACCCAATGATTGTGAAAGGTAGAGGTGAGTGGGGGGAGCATTCCAGGCATGAGAGGCAGAGACAGGACATGGAGTGTGGCATACATGGAACAGGAAGGGGATAGACAAGAACAGACTGGACCAAGGAGAGCAAGGAGGAATAGGAGGAGAAAGACTGGGGGAGGCAGATTGAGGAGGAAGACGGTGTCCTCTGAGCTTGGGAGTTCTCTCCCTCACCCCCATGGCCTCTGTGGGCAGCTTTGAAGACAGAGAGGAAGAACAGGAGGCAGAGAAACGACAGCTAACGTACCATCTTCTTGTTGTCTTGCTTGTTAATGCTGACCATGGATTCCTTGATGACAACATGGGTGATTTCAGGGAAATAAGAGAAGTTGTTCCATTCCTCCCGGGCTTTGTTCTTCTCCTCATCTTTCTTGTGTTTGTTCTCTTGCTTCTTCCTCTTCAGCTTATTTTTCTCCTTCTCAACAGGAACTATCTAAAGAGACAAATGAGGAAACCCCTCAGTGAGGTGGGACTAGCCTTCCTCCTTGCGAACAGAGAAATGTGTCTAACAAAGCGAGAGCTGCTCCTGATCCAAGCAGACCTAACCAGAGAAGTGAAGCAATCTGCTCAGTAGGACAAAATCTAGCCTTCAAATGGCCAGCCCAGGACCTAGGCAGAGGATCACTCTCTACTGCTGGACAGAGCCTCAGGGATCACCCAGCAACAGAGATGGGTTACAGCAATTCAAGATCCTTTGTGAATATACAGACATACACATACATATGCACATAGAGACCTAAAATCCAAAGGAATCTAGACAGCATTCACTCCAACAACCACCCAAACATGCAGGTGCTCAATCATATCCCTGACCGTTTGATCACCCAGCCTTTACATAAGATCTGAATTACATTTTTTGGCTGCCACATCAAAATCAATCTCTCTCTCTCTCTCTCTGTCTCTGTCTCTGTCTCTCTCTGTCTCTGTCTCTGTCTCTCTCTTTCCTCTCTCCACAGATATATGTATACATACAGATGTATGTATGCATATATACACACATGTATACATGCAGAGAGAGAGGGGCTATCTATATCTACCTATAGAGAAATCTATGTATTTATATAGAGTAACTTATATTTATATATATATTGTGTGTGTGTGTGTGTGTATATATATATATATATATACATATAATATTAAATGAATTTCTACAGGCAGTGTTGCAGAGTGACTACAAGTCTAGAAGCCTCACGCCTGCAGAAGTCCAAGTCTCACTATTGAAACCATGATTGTGTGACCTCCGCAAAGTCACTGGCCATCTTGGAGCTCTAGGAGGCTCTGGAAGATGACAAGTGGCAGAGAAGGTGGCAACCTCCAGCAACAGAGGCAGTTCCCTCACCCAGGAGCTCTATCAATAAAGTCATACATCCAGTCCCAGTCCATGTTCCAGACCCTTCTACATCAGTAGGATCTGCCACAGCTTGTGTTCCATTGGAACTACAGCTCACCCTCCAGACCCACAAAGAGTCACCAGAGAAGGAAACATACACACACACACACACACACACACACACACACACACACACAGCTAGGCAATAGGCATTGGTTACCAGTGTCTGCCATTTTTTTTCCCGATAAAATATAAATTCAAACTAAGCATGAACTCGGATGTGCTAAACACAATCCCACGATCCAGGATTTCCTATTCTGATCATTCACACACATCCTTACATTTGGTTTTTGCCTCCACTGTATTCCAAGATTTCCAGTCACCATCACTTCAAAACGGACGATGCTCCCACAATCTTTTGAGTTTAATTTATTCATTTCATTTTCAGAAGAAATCAACAAGAGTGAAGTCTCAAAAATCTCGGCTCCATAATGTTTGGTTAGAGTCTCCAAGGTCGACAGGTATTTCACTTTCAGATCATGGGGAGTCACGCTACTGTCACAAATGGTCTTGTTGTTAAATTCCTTAAGGAAATCCTTGAAAACATTATTTATTCGCATTCTGGTTAAGAGATTCCTCTGTCTGATGGTCCTGTTCAGTGTTTCTGGAATATATCGCTTATAACTGAAAGAAGAAAATGGCAAGAGAGAGAAAAAGAGGGCAGAAGGAAAGAGAGAAAGAGGGAGGAAAGGAGAGATGGAAAGTGAAAGGAAGAGGAAGAGGAGAGGTGAGAAAATGTGGCTATTTAATATTTATATGAGCAAAATTGCCACTAGGTACCCATTCTCTAAGAAGTTGGAACCTCATATACAGACCCACAAACACATTATTCAATTCTGCTATTATTCAAGCAATTAAATCTACATGGGTCTGCTCTTATCAAGAGGAGGAACTCAACCAGACATCAAAAGTTAGCTAGGAAAAAGGAAACCATGGCTCGTCCTTCCAACCCTGTCTTGGTCAACTCTTTCAATTCCTGCCAAATGTTACATCAGAGACTCCAGAAAGTCTAAAAGTCAACTGCCCTGTGTCCTCATTGCCTTTTGTTCACTGTCCACACATAACACACTAAGCAGCCACCTTAAGGCAGATTCCATTCCAGTATGGAGTGGGGTGGTCAGCTGAGTCTCTGTGCCCTGGAAAGGGCTTAGGGTCAGAGGAACTAAGTCTGAATCTCTCCTCTGCTTCATCTTACCTCTGTGATACTGCACATCACTTCAATTCTTTACCAATTCTTCTTTGGACCCTTGCTGCCTTGTCTATAAAATGAGGGGAGTGGACTAGCAGATTGCTAAGGTCCCTTTACAACTATGATCTTAATAAACTTTTATAAAGGTTCAATATGAATTCAGTGAGAAGCAGTGTGATGTAATGAGATAGAGACCTGACTTTGGAATCAGAAAGGTCTGAGTTTAAATATCACCTCTGACAAATACAGTCTGTGTGACCCTGGGTAAGTCACTTGATCACCATCTGCCTCAGTTTCCTCATCTGTAAACTGGGGATAATATTAGCACCTACCTCCAAGGTTTTTGTGAGGATTGAATACTTAATATTTGTAAAGTTTCCATAATTATAATATTTCTGTTACCAGCTGGGCTTTGGTAATAAATGAAGCCACCAGCTTGGGAGGGAGGAGATTTGCAATAGGGAAATTGTTCTGCCACTGTATGACTTTGAACTAGGAACCTAGAGTTTCTGGGCTTCAGTTTCCTACTCAGTAAAATGAGGGAGACCAGAGGGATTGACTTTTAGAGACCCCTCCAGCCTGAAAACTCAGTTCTTTTATTCTGGGATGCTGGAATACAACTGCTCTAAGCCTCTGAAAACCTGCAAAGTGATGTCAATACTTGGGTGAATCTGCCTCTCCTCTACCTGTGAGCTCCTACCATTGCTTGGGGCTGTGTTCCAGTACACCTCCTCAACCAGTAAGAGTTGTGCCCTTGTTCTCAATGGGTCCTCTACAAAGGCTTCCTCTACCTCGTTTTAAATGATGTGCCTAGAAGGGAATATCTCAGAATTCTCATGATCTGTCACTACCCACACAGTTTGCCCCCTTTCTTTTCTGATCATCCATTTCTTTCTAAATGATGTAACTTAAACTCTTCTTACACATAGATCTAGAGCTTGAAGGGACCTCTGAGGCCATCTAGTCCAATTCTTCATTTTAGAGATGAGGAAACTGAGGTCCAGAAAAGTCACTTGCCCAAAGTCACTCAAGGAGTAAGTGGCATAAGTAGGAATTGAACTCAGGTCTTCTGATTCCAAATCCAGCACCCTTTGCCCTGAACCCCACTGCTCACAGCCTACGTGTACCCATAATGTATCTTTCCATTGCCAAGATCACTCAGATTCCTCAAAGAACTTGGCAGTCAAGGATTTTCTACCATACAGCATTCTTGGGACACACCCTACCACCACATATAGTGCTAACATGCTAAGAAGGTGTCACCATCACTCTCAGCCTTACCTGACATCCTTTGGCAGGTCTGGAAGCTGTATATTATTCATCATGGCATAATGGGATATGGCCAGCACTGCCATCCCCAGACATTCATTTTCAATCTCGTGCACTTCCTGATCAGTCTTTGGGTCTCGTACAGGAGCCAAGCACTTCACCAAATCATATTGTCCCTTCAGAGGAGAGAAAAGATTCTTTTAAGGAGGAAGTAGGTACATTTTTGGGAGTTCAGGTGATCGCCCAACACTTGTTTCTCCCAGAGGAGGGCAGCTTCTGGGACAGGGTGTCTGGAGAGGTAACTACTGTCTCAGTGAAGAACAAAGGAACAAAACCTCTTTAACACGTTCCCTCCTCTTGGGGGACAGGCTATGGATTCTAGTACCTCAATAACTTTGACTGATTGCCATAGGTGCAGAATAAGGAGTATGTTTCCAGATGTGTCCAAAATGGGGTTTTCCTTAGCTGTATTTCTTTGCTCAGCTCAAATGCCACCTCCTACATGGAACCATTCCTGATTTCACTCCAATACTAGTGCCATCTCCCAATTACTTTTTACTTACCATATAGGTACAAAGCTAAACACTGGAATATTTTTCAGTTAATAAAAATCAGTATTGTCCATCCACCTTAAACACATACTTTCTTCTCTGGTGTCAAGGAGATAAGAACACCATAGACCAGAGATTCTTAACCTAGGGTGTAAAGACTCTTCAGGACACAGGAGAGTATATGAACTTGGATAAGAAAAATTACATCTTTATTCTCACTAACCTTTCATTTCCTTTAGAATTCTATGTATTTTATTTTATGTATTTAAAAACATGGTTCTGGAGAGGGATCCAAGAGGCATCCAGGATATCCCAAAAGGTAAGAACTCTACAACTGGAGATGAATAGATCTCTGCTAGGAAAGATGGAAACCCACCACTAGGATTCTTCTCCTCATCCTTCAAGGGGTTAATTCTCAAATGGCCTGATGCAGCCAGACTCTTTGGCAATAGATAACAAAATCCCCGCATGAAGCATTTAAAAAGCGTCTTGAAGTTTGAAAAGCACTTTATATATGTTAACTCTTGCAGTAGTGATGATGGTGATGATAACAGCATTTCTATAGAGCCTACTCTGTGCTGGGAGCCGAGTTAAACTCTTTACAAAAATTGTCTTATTAGATCCTCACAACAACCCAGTGGAGGGAAGTGCTACTTTATTTATTCCCATTTTACATATAGAGAAACTGAGGCAGAGAGCTTCTAAGTCTTTTGCCCAGGGTCACACAGCTAACTGAGAATCTGAGGTAGGATTTGGATTTTGGTCTTCCTGACTCTACCTCTTCTACTCCGGGCACAGCACTGCCTAGCTGCCTGACTCCAGAATCCCAGGCAAATGCCTCTGTTTCATCATTAAAACTTTTCACCATCAGGCATCACTCCGTCTTATTCTGTGTTGCCTCCTTTCAATGCACTCTGGCCTTTGTTGATTGTTGTACACAATTCTATCTTCCATCTCTGGCCTTTGCAAAGGGAGGTTGCATTACTTGCCCAGCATCACACAGCTAGTTCAGATTGGAAGTAGGACCTGAACCCATCTCCCAATGACCCCAAGTGTTCTTGCCTCCAAGTCTGATCCTTGGCCACTGCACCATGCTCTTTCTCTCCCTCCCAGATCTGGTTAAATTACAAAATCATCTAATTATTGGTACTCACCCTGACTGTTGTAGAGAAGGGACTGGAGAAATGTTGGCTGGTCACTCATTGGATCCTTGCCACCACATCAAGGTCACACGTCCACCTGACAGCCTAGGTCCTAAATAGGCTAAAGCCTTCTCACTTCCCCAACCTTGTCTCAGATGATTCCCTTCCATCTTGTCTACACTTTACCCAACTGAACACTAACAATGACTTCAATGTGGCCTCTATTCTCCCACCTTGGTGCCTTTGTTCATGACCTTTCTCAAAATGCCCTCCCTTCTACTCTAGCTTTCACTTGCTGAAATACTACCCCCTTTCCAAACCCAGCTTAAATATCATTAAATGTCAGTTCAGTGCAATGAGTCGGAAGAGCTGGATTTGAATCCTGGAAGCCTTCCTAGGTCTGTGACTCTGGGCAGCTCACTTCATTTCTCCCTGCCTCAGTTTCCCCACTTATAAAATGGTGGCATTGAACTAGACAGCGTAGTGGTAACTCAATGGATAGCATACAAGGTCTGGAGTCGGAAAGACCTGAATTCAAAACTGGCCTTAAACACTTGCCACTTAACCTCTGCCTGCCTCAGTTTCCTTAGTTATGAAATAGTGATAATAGCACTTGTCTCAAGGCATTTCTGTGGCTTTGGGGGTGAGAGGAGAGAAGGGGAACCATCGAGGTAGGCTTCCTCCCGAGAAGGTGACTCTTTGAGCTGAGCCTTGAAAGAAGGCAGGGATTTGGAGAGGCAGCAGTGAGAGGAAGAGCCTATGAGATGCTTCAAAAATGCTTGCTGATAGACTGATTGTTTTCTCGCACCTCCCACAGACCCTCATCCAGTCCCCAGCATGTGGCAGTTACTTAAGTCTGCTGAATCATTTGGTTGAACACAGGCCTCTGGTGAATGCAGTCCCCCAGAATTTCTCTTGCTTGGCAAGGAGAGAGATGAGGAAGAACAGCAGGGGGCCAACCCAAACAGGCCACTTCCCCCTCAAAGGAAGCCCCATCTAGAGCCTTCTCACACTATGATAATCATTCAGCTTTTTTTTTTTTAGACCTAAAGTAACTTCCTATTTTTCTTTGGTTTAAACAGTCACCCACCATTTTCTTGGGCACTCAGTGAGTGACCAGTGAGAATGAGAACAATGTAGGTAAGCAAGCAGGGCCCCTGTGTTTACAAAAAGTGAAACAGAACCTGTATCTGCTACTTAGATCTGGATCCCTGGGGTTAACATAGAGCCTGACAACAGTAAGCACTTAATAAATGCATGTTGCCTATGTGCCTACCTCCTGAGCCTCTCTGGCACCTGCCATTTAAACCTGGTGCGTTCTGGTGAGCCTTTTGTCTTTTAAATCAGGAGGCAATGTGGTTCAATGGAAAGGGCACTGGTTCAGGAGCAGGAGTTCTTAACCTTTTGTTTCTGTGCCTCAGCCCCTTTGGGCTGTATCTGGTGAAACCTCTGAATCAGCTTTTAAAAAGGCATCCAGGAAAATACAATCACAAAAGAACCAAATATAGTCATCAACATTGTTCTAGTCAAGATATTCAAATATAGAATAAAAACAATATTCAGAATGTTAAAATACAATTTACAAAACACCCCCACACCTCCAGACCCCAGCTTAAGAGCCCCTGCTCCGGATTCGCAAGATCTGGATTTGGAGGTCACTTCTCATGCTTTACTACCCATGTCACCTTCGGCAAGTCACTAAACTGAATAGGGTGTCAGCTACCTCATTTGTGCCAATGAGTTCTGAGGTCCCTTTCAGCCCCAGCCCCAGGATCCTAGGCTCTGTGGCTAGCTTCCATCTCTAGGGTCCCTAAAGATTTGCTAGGAATAGCTGGACCAGATGTTCTCTGAGGGGCTCTTCCAGCTCAAAGGTCTCTGGTTCCCTGAAAAACTCCCACACGCTGGAGAGTACATATCGATCTTCCAATTCCAACCAGACACAGATGTGTGTAGAGAGAACTAGAACCATTAGCTTTTTTCAAAAATGTTCTCAAGTTCTGAACTTAACCAACACCAAATAAAGGGGGTATTTCCATACACTCCATAGAACAGGAAAAGAAGGTTGTAGTGAAGCCGCCAGTCTCCGTCACACACCGGAATCTGGCTTCAGTGATACAGTCATGCTCAGGCAGTTACCCAGCTTCCTAGGGATGACTTGCTCCCGCCCACCTGTCACACTCTCCCCTCTGGCCCTGGCTCCTCAGAGGCCTGAGGTCCTACCTGAGCGAACAGATACTCCAGTGAATAGGCATCGAGCAGGGGCGTGGCATCCAGGACGCGCCTCCTTTCATAACCGTTCTTTTGCTTCTTTGGGGAGTGTCTCCACACCGACTGCTCATTGTCATTGGTCCCATGCCAGTTGGTGAAATAGAATCTAGAAAGGAAGAAAATCGACAGAAATGACCCTCCCAGCAGTGCTGGAGCTGTCCAGAAGCCGTGAGCTGACTCCGCAGGAGGGAGGGAGAACCAAACAGCTGCTCTTACACCATTTCTAAGACATACTCTCTTTGTCTTTTGTTTATTGTTGCTCAGTCATTTCAATCATGTCTGACTCTTCATGACCCCACTTGGGGTTTTCTTGGCAAAGATACTGGAATGGTTTGCCATTTCCTTCTTCTGCTCACAGATGAGGAAACTGAGGCAAACAAGTTGAAGTGACTTGCCCAGGGTCACACAGCTAGTAAGTGTCTGAGGCCAGATTTGAACTCAGTTCTTCCCTGGCCCTCTATTTGCTGCTTAACAATAACCTTGACATTTTTCTGTGGAATCTTCTAGGTTTTCATTTATAGTCAGTTGACCATTTCTTTTCATTGGAGGCACTTACTTTGTCCTAATTTAAAATTTCAGTTAACTAAAAGGGCTCTCCAGCAAAGGTATCAAGCTGAAATACTAACGGGCACCACTAATGAGGATCCCCATGGGCTGCATGAAACTTGGAAAATTTAATAGTATCTATGGCTTATGGCAATGGTTCTCAACCTGTGGGTCGCAATGCCTTTGGGGGTTGAACAGGGTCACCTAAGACCATCGGAAAACACATATTTCTGATTGTCTTAGGAACCGAGACACTGCTCCTCTATCTGTCTCCAGGCAGGTCCACCCACATGCAGATATGCCCACATAGGAGTATTAAAGGGTCATGCCATTAGGAAGGTTGAGAATCACTGGCTTATGGCATTTTCACTTTTTTTGTTAAGCATTCCCCAATCACATTCTACTCTGGTTCAGGCTGCACTTGAGTGTTTTGGGAGCCACAAGAAGCCAGTGCTCCTACCCTGCCCTGCCCCACCCCTTGGACATCTCTGCTCTATAGCCTGGGGTGGAAGAAGGCTCCCAGAAACAGGGCAGCAAATCCCCCTTCAGATCCTGCTGGTGTGACCTTGAACAAAGCTTTTCTGAGCCTCTGCTTCTTCCTATGTGAAATGAAGGAGCTGATCCAGATGGCTTCTCAGGTCCTTTCCAGCCCTAAATCTAGGTTTTTATAATCATTCTGTGAAGTAAGAAATCCAGTTATTTTCTCCACTTTACAGATGGGGAAACTGAGTCACAGAGATGTGAACTGATTGGTGATAAAACACCTAAAGTGGGATTCAAGTCTAGATCAGCCCTCCCAAATCAGTTATTGAAATTCCATTTAGCCTAGGCCTTGATTCAGTCTTTCCATTACCCAAGAGTTTGTGTAAAGACTGACAGCCACTGTGACATGAACTGCTGGATTGAATCCACCTCAAGCTGAGGACATTCTTCATGGCCTGGGCAAGCCAGCCTAGCAGGGCTGGGAGCAAGGACGGGAGCAAGCCCACACTGCAATTACCTGGGCAATGCCTCTCTGTATGGTGTTCTTGTATATGTTCTGGTGGAAACTTAAAAAACCCATGTCCTCAGAACGGCAGAGAAATTCTTCTTGCTCCAGACAGTACTTCCTAAGAGGAAGTCTAAAAGAATCCTTCCAGGTCTTTGTAAAGCACACAGCATTTTCCTCTAGCCTCGACACCCCCTAACGTGGATACACAAGTGAGCACACATCCACATCTGAAATGACTACACAACCAGCATCACCCACACCCAGCATAAAACATACTAGGGCTCCAACTTCTGCTAGATTTTCCCTTATATAACAATGCACACAAGATGGGAAGCAGACAATGGGAACTTCTGAAGCCTGACTGTGTCAGGTGACAGAGAGCAGACCTTTCATCAGAGGCTGGGGAGAACATGGTGCTTTTTTTTCAGGCACAACAGGAGACTCAAGACAAGGCCAGCTCAGTAAGGACTGGGGACAAGGGAAGATGAGAAAATAGGACATGGTTGGGAACAAAGTCCCTGCAGGCATCTCTGGCTGAAACGGGAGCCTCTTGATTCACACAAGAGTCAGGGAACAGCACAGGTTCACAGGGCCACAGATGTAGAGCCCTAAAGTATGCTGGAGGCCAGCTACTTCCAAGCTGCCATTTATCAGATGAGAGACAGCCCCAGAGAACTCAAGTTAGTTGTCTAAGAACATATGAAAAGTTAGTAAGAGGAAGGGCCAGAATCTGAACCCAGGACCCATGCTTCTAAATGAACTGTTCATATCCATTTTATCACCCTGCTCCCTTTGGAAGGACAAGTCAGAGGGAGGTGAACAAAAGAGCCTGAGCAGGAGAAATTGCATTGTGTGTGTGTTGTGTGTGTGTGTGTGTGTGAGAGAGAGAGAGAGAGAGAGAGAGAGAGAGAGAGAGAGAGATAGAGAGAGAGAGAGAGAAAGAGAGAGAGAGAGAGAAAGAGAGAGAGAGAGAGAGA
>CM053586.1:353000407-353021260 GCA_028646515.1 Pseudochirops corinnae
ATATATATATATATATATATATATATATATATATATATATATATATATATATATATATATATATATATATATACATACATACCTATATATAATTTTAAAAGATCTATATTACCACCATGAGCTAGATATAGGGTAGACTTCATTATCCTAACATTACTGTTATTTTACAGAGAAACTAAGGCACCCAAATAGAATGCCATACAGTGAGTGTTAAGAATGAGACTATTAGACAGTCAGGTTTATGCTCACTTGACTAATAAATAATATTCTTTGTGAATACTTACAAAAATGAACTCTGCTAATTAACAGCCTTGTGGGAAGTCTCCCTGTGCCATTCGTGCTGCGGACCCACACTCCTCACACCTAGAGAGCCTTCTGGTTGGGCCTCTGGTCTCAAGGCTCACCTCTCTCCAGGCTCCCTTTCACTCAGCTGTCAAAGTGATCTTCTTAAAGTCTGGGTCTTACCATATCATCCCTCTATTCATTAAATTCCAGTGGTTCCTTATCACCTCTAAAGTCAAACATAAGGTCCTCTGGCTTTTAAAGCCTTTCATTTTCCTGGACCGTTCCAGCTTTTTCAGTCTTCTCACACCATCCTCCCTTCCATGTATGCTAAGGCAACAGAGACTTGCCCAGGGTCACACAGCTACTAAGTTTCTGCAAGTGGATTTGAACTCGGGTCTTCTGAACTCCAGGCCCAGGGTTCCGCCCGCTGCATTGTCTGGCTGCCTTATAGGTAGGTAGAGTGCCCCTATTTGCAGCTGGGTGGGGTTGGGTTGGGGCTAGGGATACTCACAGCACTCCTGCGCAGCTCTGATACACAGGTCTTCCACAGTGTACTCCCCACTGAGCAAGTGAAGGGGCTTCCTGTCGGGCAGATAGAACACCACCTCCAGCCCAGGCTCCAGAACATCCAGATTCACCTCGGTTTTTTTGTAGCTCCTCATTTTTGCACAGAACGCCATGGCATTGCAGTCCTCTTTGAAATTTAGATACTATTTGGGAAGAGAAGTGGAAATTGCATCGTTAAAATACCCTTGCGTAGCTCCAGAAAGACAAACCAGAAGCAATCCACGGAGCAGGCCTGGGGTCTTCTCCCTGCCTGCCAATGAGAGGAAACACACCGAAATTCCAACCAATTCCGCTTGAAAAGCATTTGTCAAGCGTCGAATATGTGCTTTGGTCCCACTAGCCCTAAAGCCCGGCTCTTCTGACCCTGGGACCCTTCCTCGCCTGCCCTCCCTCAGTAACTCAGCCCTCCTACCCTGGCCTGGCTGTTGTTTGCTTCCCCAGAGAAATGGGAAGAAGATGCCCCCAAGGCAGAGGCCCCAGGGCCCTTTTCCTTCCTTCGGTTTCCTCTTGAGGTACTGTTTTGCTTCCAGATGGCGTCCCCAAGAAGCAGCTAATGCATATGGGAGGTCCCACGCTAAGGAATTCATGGGGCTTCCCTCCACTGCCAGGATTTATTTTTGCTGAGGCTGCTAAAAAAGAAATCCCAGTAATGCCTTCAAAGCAGGTCCCTGAGCAGGTGAGATGGGCAAGAGTCATGCTTCCCCCTCCACAAAAGCAACTAGATAAGAAAAGGCACTTAAGCAAGGCCCTTCCTGACCTTCCCACCAGCCTTCAGAGCTTGCTTTCTCTGGAAACCACCTTGTCTGTGTGTTTGTCCTTTTCCCTCCCCCTCCCCAGCTGAATGGAAGCTTCCTGAGGGCAGGTCCTATTTCATTTGTGTCTTTGAAAATCTCTGGCCAAGGGTGAGGGATGTACCGTATTCAATTAACTTTTAGATACTTGCAAAGAACCTTAGAGGCTTTATCTCATAAGAACACTTTATCATCCGCCATTTTTATCATCCATGGTGGCATCTCCTGGTGACGCTTCCTCAACTAACACGGATCCATGGGCACCTGTTGTGGGCCTTGTCATATCAGAGTGCTTCTTGGAGCACAGAGCTCCAGTGACTTGCCCAAGGTCTCTCAGCTAGTATGGGTCAAAGGCAGGATTCAAATCTATGTCTTCCAGGCTCCAAGATCTACTGTCTCTACTGCACCGCTCTCACTTGAAGTATTGAACTTTAGTTTTACAGCTGAAGAGACTGAGTCTTGGAGAAATGAAAAGACTTGCCCAGAGTAATATGGCGAGAGTGTGTTAGAAGTGGGGCTTGAACCCAGGTCTTTCAAACTCCAAGACCAGTTCTATCCACTGCACTACTCCAACTCCTGAGTCATCCTGGTAGAGATCTGGTCGCTGGATCTAGATGGCTCTAGAGAAGAAAGTGAGTCAGCTGGTAGGTGACCTTGTACAGCCCTTCCTCACTCAAATCAAAGTCAACTGCAAGTCATATCATCAGCTCCCCTGCCATGGTCCTCTTCGAGAACGAAGGAAAAACCACACACAACTCCAACTCCCAACAGCCCCATTCCACAGATGAAGAAACTAAAGAGAGGGTAAGTGATTTAGCCAGGATCATAAAACAGTTAACCACCAAAGGCAGGATCAGATCTCAGATTGTCAATCATCAGATTGACTACTCAATTCTTTGTACCATAACATGCTAAGCACTTGATAAATGTCAGAATGAGTGCTGGGCTGCTTTCCCCCTCTTTCTCTCTTATACAGAAAACAAAATAGGGCAGCCTCACATGGAGGCTGGAGAGCCAGCCTCAAAGCCAGACTTTGGATCCGCTTCTGTCTCTGGCACACATGAGCTGTGACCCTGAGGGAGACCCTTGACATCTCTAGGTAATACTCTACGATAATAAGTTAAAGAAAGGTATCAACCTGCGTTAGTAGAGAGACTTTCCTCACTAGGGAGTTCTTTATACTGATGAAATCCCAGGTCCAGTGCTTCCCTGGACAGCCTGGTAGGATAGTGGATCATGGAGGGAGGAAAGAGGATGAGGCTAAGCATTTTTAATAAATATCACCTCATTTGATCCTTACAACCCCCCTGGGAGGTGGATGTTGTTATTACCCCCAATTTACAGGAGAGAAAACTGAGGTTCACCTACCTGGAGTCACATAGCTAGTAAGTGTCTGAGGCCAGATTTGAACTCTGGTCTTCCCGACTCCATGCCCAATGCAACGTGCAATATGGGGCCACTAGCTGATAGAAATCTGGACTCTGAGTCAGAAAGACCTGAATCTGAATCCTGCTCAAATACTTTCCAGCTGTGAGACTCTGGACAAGTCACTTGCTTTCTCTCTCAGCACCAGTTTCCTCATCTGAAAAACGGGGCTGATAATGGCACCCCTGTGCTCATGCCAAATGGGACAACAGCCAAAAAGTGCTTTGCAAACCTCACTGGAAACACTGCTGGTATATTATCTACATAGAAGTATACAAACAAACGCACCTGCATTTATTCGGCTGTCTGTGGCCCTCCTCCTACGACAGCTGAATGGGTCGTCCTCACCTTCTCTGAGTCACTTCAAAAGCTGATCTGAGCAGAAAAAGAAAGAGAAAAATGAGCCCAATGGTACCTGCGGTCCAGACAAGAAAACAGGACATCTGAACTATAACTAAGAAGAAGCCATCAACAAGTGAGCAGCCAGGAAAACATTCTTCTCAAAGCCTGGTGTGGCCTTTGAGAGACCAAGACAGCATGGGCATGGTGGTAGACACTTCTCAGTCATTACTGTCTGCTTCTGCCTCCCAAATTAAGCTGGGGTTTTTGTTTTCCTGGAGTCAAGAACCCTGAGCAGTGTAGAGGAAGGATTCATCACCATATAGTCAATAACATTCCTCTGCCCCTGCCTCCAGGTCACTCGGCTGTATGTAAGTAAAATAATTTTAGCAGACGTCCTACTCTAAGGAGTATGAATCAATCAATCAACAGACATTTATACAGTACCTACTAGGTGCCAAATACTTACAAAAAGAAGCAAAATACCATCCCTGCCCTTGAGGAGCTTACGATCCAATGGAAGGAAGACAAGGGAAGGGAAGATAGATCTGGGGAGTGTAGAATAAAAATTCTCTGCTTCAGCAATTCCACATCAAGACCAGAGTGACCTAGGACGGTTTAGAGATTCAGATGTAAAGAAACTTCCAGTCATCTGAACTTAGCAGGATTCCATTCTGTAGACATACACCAAGAGCCCCCTCCTGGAAAGGCTTTTAGGACCAGAGATAAAAAGATGGAAAAATGCATAGACCCTGCCCTCAAAAAGCTTACAGTCTGAAGGTAGAAGATCAGACCCCTGAACAAGGCTCTCATACAAGGCATGAGGGCTCAGCCCACAGAGAAGGTTCAGACCAAGCAGCATCAGAAATGACGGGAGCATTTTTAGCATTAGCACACACACACAAAATTCTGGAAACAAAGTGGGTACCCATTGACGAGGGGAAAACAAATGCATTGCCGTATATGAATAAATTGGGTACGGCTAATACAGAGAAGCCTGGGAAGACTGGTGCAATGATGAGGAGCCAGGCTGCAATCTGCAATGATCACAATCTTCAAATAGGCAAGGGAGGGGATAAATATTTATAAAGCACCTGCTATGCCCCAGGAACTGTGGCTAGGCACTTCATAACAGGATCACATTTGATCCTCAGAACAAGCCTGCACAGTAGGTGCTGCTGTTGTTCCCACTTTACAGTCAGGGAAACTGAGGCAAACAGGGTAGAGTGATTTGCCCAGGTTCATGCAACAAGTAAGTGTCTGAGCCTAAATTTGAACTCAGGACTTCCTAACTCCAAGTCTGGTGTTCTATCTGCCAAAGGAACTGTGATTTCAGCAACACGGGGGAATTTTTCCACAGAGGTCATTTGTAAGTGTTAGTGACGATGGCTGAGTCCTGTCTTGGACATTTAGCTGTGGCACCATGGCTAAGTCACCATCTATAAAATGAGAGGGTTGGACTTGACCTCTGGGTCCTTTCTGGCTCTCCATCTGTGATTTAGGAAGGTGCCAAGTCAGTGACCCAGAGAAGTTCACTGACTTACCCAAAGTCACACGTCTAAAAAGAATTGGAGACTGGTTTGAGCCCTGACCCTTACGTCCAGTACTTCAGGCACTTAGTTGGCATTTCATGATGAAATGAATAAAAAGCGTGCAAAAAACATCCTAAAATCCAGCCAAAGTCTGATTAGTGAGCACAAGGGCTAGGAATGCACCTCATCTTTGCCCTCACTTCTGTTTGACCCAGATTCTATTGGCAGCATCAATAGGATGAGAGAAAGAAATGGGAGGAAGAAAACCAGAGGTAGAATGGTCACTCTGTAAGATGACGACTCTCTTCAACTAAAAATTAATTGAAATAATAACTTCAGCAAACTTGCAGGATATAAAATAAATCCATACAAATCATTAGAATGCCTATATATAATCCTGATAATACCCAGCAGGAAAAGACAGAAAGAAAAGCTCATTTAAAATAACTATGAAATGTACAAAATACATTATGCCTACCTACTAAGACTGCCTACCAAGATAAAAACTCTCTAAATATAACTGCAAAGCACTGCATAGGAAAAAAAAAAAAAAAACACTAATTGTTCACAAGTAGGATGAGTCAATGCAATGAAAATGGCAATATTGCCTAAATGAGTTGACTTCTTCAATGTTAATACCAAACTACCAAAAGGTTATTTTCCAGAATTAAAGAATCATGAAATTTCGACGGAAGCAGGAGAACAATCTATCCAATAACAACAACGAAGTAAAGACGAAGAGCTTTGAAAGCTGAGAACTAGGGCCATCCGCGATTTCAGAGGACGACGCTGACCGACGGTGATGAAACACATGTCCTGACAGAGACGCGGGATTTAGAGGGCAGAACGAAGCACACATCTTTTCACGTTCCTCCAAAACGAGGCGATTGGCTTTTCTTTCCTGTGTGCACCTGCTACAAATAATTTGTTTTTCTTTTCCTTCTTTCTATGGAGTGAGACGGGTGAAAAGGAGAGAAAATGGATTTCAGTTCATTAAAAAAAACAATTTTAAAAACCGAGGGGATGACTACAGATGGGAATGCTGCATTTAGTTTCGGGTGAGGTCATTGCATTATTGGTTTTATTCAATTGCTTTACTTTGTTACATGGAAAATGAAGGTAATCTTTGCTTATAACGTAAAAACAAAACATTAATAAAACTTTTAAATAAAAGCAATAATGGCTGACATTTTAAAGACATTTAAAGGGGGAGAAATCATTTTCAGGAAATGGAAGGCTGGGGGAGGGCAGGGAGAGGAGAGCTAATCCCTAGCCTCTGGACCTCAGAGGAAATCACACTGGGATTAATCCACGGAGAATGAAAGTATGAAGGTGTGGCCACTTTATGTACTCTCACAATCTAAAAAGGCTCAATAACTTTGTTTACACTAAACAGCCCTGGGCAGATGGCTTGCCTAACTAAATAAATCACTTGAGGGGTCCATAAGGAAATCATCTCCTTGGTTGGAGGGGCTAAGGAGGAATAGAAGGAAGAAATTTCCTGAATAACTCCAGGCAAGGAAAGATTTCTCTAAGGATTAATACTGTCCAAAAATAGACTCAGTACTTGCTTAGGACCTGGACCTGACACCTCATTGGAGTAGGAAACTTTGAGACAAAGAAATCCCTCCATCAATGTAGGTCAGCACCCACACTGAGAAGTTAAGTGACATACCCAAGGTCACACAGTTAATATGTGTCAAAGGACTCGATCCCAGATCTTACTGATGTTAAAGCAAGTTTCTAACCATTATATCAACCTGCCTCTGGCAATTTGTGTTCAGTCAAGAGACATTCAGATGGGATAAGCCAAGGCTGAACATTTTGTAATCTCTTGAAAAAACAAAAAGTCAAGTTAGAGTGATAACAAGTTAGAAGATTAATAAAAGTTTACCAAGTCAGCAGGAAAAATGAAGATAAACAAAGTGGAGTCAGCGGGGCTTCATATGAGGCTGGAATATTCTAGGGGAAAGGTAACCTGTTATCAGGAACCTTGGTTACAGCCAGCTGAGCTGGTGTTTTCCCATAATCTTACCTGGAGGTAATAAAGCTTCCTCACCTGTTCCTCCATGTTGCTTCATCGGGGGCTAGAGATGGCCCTGGACTCTTCAAAGCTACAACCCCAGTCAGCAGGTTTCCCCAGGCTACTAAGGGTCAGGTCAGGAGGCTGTCCTTGAAGGACCAGCCAAGGTCTAAGGACCTGGGCAATGTGCAGTAGTGGCTAGAGTGTAGCATGTACATTCAAATCTCAACTCCGATGCTTACAAGCCATGTGACTTGGAAAAAATCACTCTGGCCCTCTAGCTGCCAGTTTCATCATCTATTAAAAGACAAGTGGCCAGTAAGGTCCCTTCTATATCTGTAAGATCTATATGGACACTGAATAACTTCTGGGGCCCAATTTTCTCATATGAAATAAGATTATAATATAAGCCCTATCCACCTGCTGGGCAGGGCAGGCAGGTGTGTGCCAGCAGTGAAGCCAGCAATAACAGGTGTCCCAGTGTTCCAGGCTACAGCCATTCAAAGGAGCATTAATGAAGAGCCCTAGAGTACATCTAGGTTTGTCTGTTTAGACTCTCTGTTCCTAGAAGACGACCATGATTCTTAAACCTCCAGATGACACCCACTCAGGAGCCCTGCAGAGATCAGATGCTGCTAAGGACGGGATGATTAGATTTGATTTTGTTTCATAGAATGAGAAATTTAAATGGATCCTTAGGAAGTCGTCTAGACTATACTAAGCCCACCTTAAAGCACAGATCCTGCTCATTTGTACACAGCTGTTCGAGTGCTGTCTCCCCCATTAACTTGGGAGCTCATCCAAAGCAGCACTGTCCTTTGTCTTTCTTTGTATCCCCAGTGCTTATATAGTAGGTCTTTAATAAATGTTTGTGACTGACTGACTAGGTGCTTAATAAATGTTGATTGACTAACAGACTGAATAACTCATCACTTCTCCCCTTCTTTCAACATTTTGCCCAGAAGTCAACGAGTAGAAACCTAAGCACTTCCTACTATGCTAAATTCTGGGGATATAAAAACAGAAAGATGCTTGTAATGAAATTGATGCCACCTTTGTTTCTGGAAAGTGATGTCCACCTGCCATGTGGCTTCCCCCCTCAGCCCGAGGACTCCCCAGACCAAATGCCTCCACCCCGTCACCACTCTTTATTAGCATGTCAGTTCCTCTAGGACTAGAGCTGTCTCCCATTAGCATCTGTAAACCCAGAACCTGGCACAGGGTGAGGATTTTAAAAATGCTTTTCCCTCAATTCCTTGTCAGTCATAAAGACTTGTGAGGTGAGGGTGACAGGTACTTAGCTATGAATTTCTTGCAGTATATATTTTATTTCAAGATAAAATTTATCATCAAAAAAGTGATATCACAAGATAAATAAATGAATGATGGATGGATGGATGGACAAATGAATGAGTGAATGAAAGAAAATGATCAAACTCACAAAAAGGAGAATTTCTGGTTCTTCTGCTCATTAACACACCCCCATCAAGCACTTTTCAATCTTATTACTAAATAGTGAAAACTGGAAGGTACCTTTGAGGTCATCAATCCAAACCTCCATCTGGCCAGAGAGATGATGTAATCTGGCCAAAGTCACACAGCTGTTATGTCCCAGAATCAAGGCTTGAACCCAGGTCAAGAGGAAGGAAGTCCATGACTTTGAAGGAAAAAAAAAAAGTCTGTGGCTTCCCAGGGTTCAAGCCCACATTTTAACGCATCTCTCTGACACTAACAACAACAATATTAAGGAAAGGATTCAGATGGCATCTGGAGAGACCTTGGGCAAGTCAGTTCTCCCCCTAGGCCTCCGTGTCTCTTTCCATAAAGTGATGGGGGTGGACAGGATGTCTTCAGCAGCCCCTTCCACCTTCAAGTCCAAGCCCTTGTGCCCTGACCCTGCTGCAGCTTCACCTACCTCAGGCCCACGAGGCTTTGCTTTCTGGGTCTCTGGTCCCGAGCATCCATCTCCCACAGCACCCCAGCAGCTCCCCTCATGCCAGTGGAAGCATCCTCCCCATCCAGGAGGGCTCCAACTGGCAGAACTGTTGGAACATAAATATCAAAGCTGCTATTTTCTCCTGGCAGCAAGGCAGAATGATGGCTTTTCTATATGCCGCTCTGCTTTCCAATTATAGCCCAGATTCCGGGAAGGCCTGAGAACATGGAGTGCAGATTCACTTACAATAAACTTCTAGGGATGATCAAACAATCAATGTCTGCTCAATCGCTCGGCATTATCGCCCCTCGGGCCCAGGGAGCTCGCCTCCACTCAGAGAAATGGACTTCTCCAGATGAGGCCAAGCTTTGCAGCCACCAAAGTCAATACCATTTTCCTAAAAGCTCTGTGGTGTCTGGGATGCTCCCCTACCCTTCCCATTCCCTGGAATCCGAAGCCAACGAGCATGCTGCTGGCAGACTGAGGGGGCTTAGCAGGCCAGGAAGTCATGTCTGCCTGATTCATGGAAGATTAGAAGTGAAGGCTTGATGGCAAACCAAGCTCCTTAATAATTCCTACAACGAAATCATGAAATGGGCTGCCCCCTCCTCTTAATGAGCCCCCAAGGTCTTCATTCTAGTGAGAACCAATTGAGGGCAAAGACCCTATTTTTGCTTCTTTTTGTATCTGCAGCACTTAGAACAAAGCCTGGAGCATTCAGTAGGCACTTAATGCTTGTTGACTTGACTGGCACATAGAAGGTTCTTAATAAATGCATATTGTTAGAACCCAAATTCCTTGAGGTCAGGATTGGTTTTCACTTTTCTTTGTATGCCAAGTACTCAGTACGATCCTTGACGCATAGTAAGCAGGTAAGATATGTTTGTTGGCTTGACTGACTGGCTGTGGAGGTTGTAGGGGCAGAGCCGTTCCTACTCTGAGATGCTATGATGCTGAACAGATATGAGTGAGTGAAGATGGCTGGGGGTAAAGTCCTCCTGCCTCTGCATCTTTAAGCTAATCATTTATTCATTCAACTTCCATTGAATGCTTTCTGTATGCACAATCCATCTAGGCAACAGGGACCTAATGACTTGGAAGTTAGAGGACCTGGGTTCAAATCCTGCCTTTTGTTCTACTGGTTATGTGTTCTTAGGCAAATCACTGCATCTGCCTGGGCCTCAGTTTCCTCATATGTAGTATGAGAGGAGGTGCATTAGATGGCCTTCCAGCCCTAGAGCCACACTAATACTCGCAGACAGCTCTCCTATCTTCCCTGAGCCTTTGCTTCTCCATATAAAACACGTCACACCCCTCCTAATGCTCCTCCTCTGGCAGGGACATAGGGCCCTTCTCCAGCCTGTCAATGTTCTGCCTAAAACGTGGTCCTCCCCCTCCAAACGGAACAGTGTGTCCCAGAGCTGATCTAACCACAGAAGAGTAGAGTGAGGTGATTACATACCGTTCATGGGGCATTGTGGGTACGGTGCTGGAGTCTGAGTCAGGAAGACCTGGATGCAAATCCTGCCTCAGACACTTACTAGAAAGTGACCTAACCTCTCTCAGCCTCAGTTTCTACATCTCAAAAGTGAGGGGAATAAAGGCATCTCTCCCCACCCCATGGCTGTGAGATAGTGTTTGTGAAGGATTTTTCAAGCCTTTAAACTGCCCTCCATCCAGCTGCCTAATCAGACTGCGAAGTCCTCCGCAACACTCATGTGTCTAAGCCACTCTTCTTGGCATTTACGGTCACTAGGAGCCTCACAGACCCCAGTTAACACATGTTATTCATGTGATTTTCTTCTTAGAATTAGGGAAGATGGTGAACTATGGAAGATGGAAACTCAGCCCTGAATCTTTGCTTCCATCTCTCCCATTTCCCTACGACAAAAAGAGGCACCATTGTGGTTCACCAGTCACTGTGGCTGCACGCTGGCTCCCATGTGCTGCCTTTCAGAAAACCCACCCTTCTCACTGCTAGAGGAAAACAAGCTGCCCTCTCCTAAACAGGCACCAAAAAGCTCTGAGGAGGGTGCTAATAGATGGTGCAAGATGGAAGGGACATCTTTCTGGAGACAATCACCCCGCCTTGATCCTTGGTTTCCTCATTTGTATTATGACTCCAGCTCTAAAGAAATAACACAAAGTTTTCAAAGATGAAATTCTAGAGCAAAAGAGAAAAATCAAGTCTATTTTCAAGGGAAAACATGCTGATTTGATTTCCTACTGAAGACTTCAGAGGGAAGGAAATCACTGGCATGAATATTTCTCAAGGAGCCCCCATTCTCTTGAAATGAAATACAGAGTGCACAAGACACATGACCAGCCTCAATTTACTTTTCTATAGTATATGGCTATTTTCCTGTCTGCTTATTTTTAGCAACAAGGAGACACCAGCAACATTCTATTTTTGAATATTCTGGGACAATGAGTGTACAGCCTCTGCGGATGTCTCAGGGAAAACCTGATGATGACAGAGCCACAGGATATGAGTTTGGAAACAACCTAGCTTAAGCCATCCATTTTTGTAAGTGAGGAAACCATACAAAAGGAAACTTCATGTGTTGAAGTGACCAAATTCTTTTTTGTTTTTTGGAGGGGGGAAAACAGGGTGATTGGGGTTAAGTGACTTGCCCAAGGTCACACGGCTAGTAAGTGTTAAGTGTCTGAGTCCAGATTTGAACTCAGGTCCTCCTGACTCCAGGGCTGGTGCTCTATTCACTGTGCCACCTAGCCATCCCAAAGTGACCAAATTCTGAAGATGACCAGCCTTAGGCTTTCATTCACAATCCCCTGTCCTGATACTGCCTCAATTTGGTGAAAACTTCCCTCCAGACTCAAGAAATAGTCTGACAGATAATCAATACATTAAATGCCTACTATGTGCAACCAATGTACATGCATTCACTAAGTACCTACCATGTACCGGATACTGTGCTTGGTACTAAGAATACAAAACTACAGATGAAATGATGCCTGCCCTGAAGGAGTGCATGTACTGTTGGGGATGATACTATGGGCACATATAATATGTACAAAGATAAGATGAGATTTAGAGGTGTGGCACTGAGGGAGATCTGGAAAGACTTCATGGAGGAGATTGTGCTAAGTTGAGCTTTAAGAAAACTAGGGATTCTAAGAGCATCCAGTGCACAGGACAGCCACTGGAACTGTGATTTCAATGGTAAAAGGAATTTTCAGATGAGAAAATTCCCACTACCAGCATAGGTGGCCCCTAATCTGTAATTTATGATCAAAAGAGTCTTGCCCAGGGCACTGGGTAGTTAAGTGAAATGTCCAGAGTCACATAACCAGTATGTGTCTGAGGGAAGACTTGAGTCAAGGTCTTGCTGACTCCAAGTGTGGCTCTCTATTCATCATCCCAGTATGTCCCCATTCTATGATTTAAAAACCAGGTCTAAGCAGTTTAATGTGGGTCATCAGGTTATCAAGCTTTTGGACTCAGTTGGAAACCCTGAGTTCTTCCACTGAGAGGAAGTTTGGGGTAACAGATTGATCAATGGATGGGAGTTGGGAAGATCCAAGTCCAAAATCCCACCTCAGGCACTAACTAGCTTTACTGTGTGACCTAAGCCTCCGTTTCTGTGTGGATAATAGCACCCATCTCATAAGACTGTTGTAAGAATCAAGTAAAATTCTTGGAAAACCTTGAAATTCTACACAAATGACGGTTATTATTAATATTATCAAGTCCATGCCTATGCCCTGGCTTAAGGAGCCACATGGTTATCACTTTTACTTGTTTTTTGGCAGACACCATGAGGTTGTCCATGTAGGGAGCCCCAAGTATAGGCATTCTTCAATCAAAGAATATTAACGCCCTCTCCACAATTGAGAGTCTTCCCCAGTCGCCTGGGGGCACTGACCAGCTCAAGGTCACCCACCCATTGGGCATCAGAGATGGACTCGAACCCAAGACTCAGTTCTCTTGACATTGCACCTTGCTCGGTCTCTTAAAAAAAGATAAATAAGTCAACATTTCAGGCTTCCACAGATGAAACCCATGACCCTTCCAGCGATACAACTTCCCTTGCCAGAGTAACCTAGAGTGACGCGTGTGGGGGTGGATAAGGGATGAGTCATTAACAGAAGAAGGAGCTGCCCAGGGAAGATTGCCCAATATCTCCATCCTAGCTCAGTCTCAGAACTGAGCCATGGCTCCCAGAATGCTCTTGGGGATGACCTCATCTGATCCATGCATCAGCATTTCCAGGTTTCTACCACAGGGTGGCAGGATGGGTCACAGAGAACTTGCTACTTGCTCTCCTAGGATAGATAGGATAGGGAGGGAGGAAGGAAGGAAGGAAGGAAGGAAGGAAGGAAGGAAGGAAGGAAGGAAGGAAGGAAGGAAGGAAGGAAGGAAGGAAGGAAGGAAGGAAGGAAGGAAGGAAAGAAGGAAGGAAGGAAGGAAGGAGGGAGGGATGGAGGGAGGGAGGAAGGGAGAGAGGAAGGAAGGAAAGGAGGACTGTAATGTAATGGAGGAATGTAAAATGCTTTTCAGACCTTAAAGTGCTATATCAAAGTGAACTACCATCATTAAAGACAACTAAGTGGTGGCATAGTACATAGAGCACTGGGCTTAGAATTAGGAAGAGCTGAGTTCAAATCCAGCCTCAGACACTTCCTAGCTGGTTGACCCTGGGCAAGTCACTTAACCCTGTTTGCCTCAGTTTCCTCATCTGTAAAATGAGCTGGAGAAGGACATGGCAAGCCACTCTAGTATCCCTGACAAGAAAAATCCACATGTGGTCACAAAGAGTTGGACATGACTGAAATGACTGAACGACAATAACACAATTATTATTGAGGCAGGCAAAATGATGGGTCTGAAGTGAGCAAAAGCTCGGAGGTGAAAATGCCTGAGAGTGTCTGCCTGATCCTGAATAGACGAGCTGGCCTGAAGTTCATGTAGAGTAGCAAAAGGGAGATGAGGCCATGAAAGCAAAAGGGGGGGACAGACTTGAGGGCCTTGAATGTCAGACTAAAGGGTTTGAACTTTCTTCCCTAAAGTGCCAAAGAATAAGGCACCAGAAACACCTGAAGGAGCATGGGGGACAGAGCAGGTCTAAGTACAGACGTGATCTCTTGAGGAAAAGGCAAAGAACTGAACTGGGGGCTCGAAGCCACAATGGCAGCCAAGAATGCTGAGCTGCTGAGGGGAGGACAGAGGGAACTTCAGGCATGGGAGGCTGCCCAGGCAATGACGATATGTGCTCATATATGTATATATACACACATATGTGGAGGTGGCTAGGTGATGCAGAGAATAGAGCACTAGGCCTGGAGTCAGGAAGACCTGAGTTCCAATCCAGCCTCAGACACTTATTAGCTGTGTGACCCTGGGCAAAGCACTTATCCCAGTTGACCTCAGTTTCCTCATCTGTAAAATGAGCTGGAGAAGGACATGGCAAACCCCTCCAGTGTCTTTGTCAAATAGGGTCATGAAGAATCAGACTGAAATGAATGAGCAACAACACCCACATACATATGTTTGTATACAGATGTATATGTATCTATACATACATACATAAGACAACAACATACATGTTGTCTTACCCAGCAGAATGAAAGTTACCTGAGGCTGGTGACTATTTTGTATTTTGGTCTTTTATGGAGCAGGTGCTTAGTACATTCTTTTTGACTTGACTGAATAAATTGCCTTGAAATGGCATCTTTTAAGCCTCAGTCACTTAAAACTGCACCGAGACTTTGGGGACATCCCATATAAGAGAGGGAAAAGGGCAGAGATGAGATGTATCAGAGATGATTTCATTGGTTTAGGGAACTCCCGGGTGAGGAAACTCCCTCTATCAGCGCAGATTAGCACTTTCTGTGCAACTTACTTTGTGAGAGAGTAGCCTAGAGCACTGTGCGGCTCCGTGAATTAAGTGATGGGCCAACGGCATGGCCTGAACCCAGATATTCCTGGCTCTCTCCACTCTGTCTCTCAATATAAGGATTTTTTTTCACGTAGGCATTTCCAAACGGTTTTTTTCCTCTTTTTGCATTACAGCCCTAAGATTTGTTGGTGAATCATCCCCTGGAGATGAGTCACAGACAACTTTCCCAAAGCTTTTGTCCCCCTGCTCCAAGAAACCATCTTGGGAGATTCCGTGTGGGTCCCTGCCCCTCAGCACTCTGGGCAAGCTGTGTATTACTCATGAGTCACTCCTCCTCCTCCTCCTCCTTCCCAAACAAGGCCCCACACATGGGACTGACCTTGAAGAATTCTCTTTGTGTCACATCCTGGACCAAAAGGGAAGGCAGAGACCGAAAGCCCTGCATCCCACGGGTGCAAATTACAGTTAATAGAGTCACCTCTTCTTACATAACAATAAAGTATTTATCAAAACTGCACATAGACTGCCAGGTTCATGTGAATTATAATAGGAGATATTACATGAAATGTAAAAATTATACAACAGAGAATGAATCATCTTACCCTGGATGTCCAATATCTCAGATGCCAGGTCCAGAATGGACATTAATTGCACAGTATATTGTTACATGGTGGTAGCTAGGTGGCCCAGTGGATAGAGCTGAACATGAGTTCAAATCTGACCTCAGATGTTATCTGTGGGACAAGTCATTTAACCCTGTTTGCCTCAGTTTCCTCATCTGTAAAATGAGCTAGAGAAGGATATGACAAATTACTTCAGTGTTTTTACCAAGAAAACCCCAAATGGGTTCATGGAGAGTCGGACATGACTGAAATGACTGAACAATTGTAATGTGAGGGCTACGGAGGCCCCCAAGGGATCTCAGTTGCTAAAAATGGGCTCCCACCAAAAACAGCAAAGAGCATGAGGAGCAAACCCCATTATGAGACCAACAACTGACACCCCCATACCACTTCGGCTTCTCCTCAGTTCAGCATTTGCCACGAACCACCAGGGATGGAAAGTGATGTCAGACTAAGCTTTCAATTCTGTGCAGCCAGCCTCGCTCAGGGGACCTTATTAGCAAAGCAAGCTAGCAAAAAGGGGGCTTTTAATAAGCCGGGCTCCTCAAAGGATCCCCCAGCCCTTCAACCCTTCTTCCCTGACCTCACAGAGCAGGGACCTTAAGCTGGAGCGTCCTGGATCCCTTCAGCAGTCTGGCCACTCCTGTGGACCTTTCCCCAGAATAATGCTTTGAAATACATCAAGTAACTACAGTGGATTTCAAGAGAAACCAATTATATGGAAGCACAGGTATCAAATTTTAAAAAACAACCCAAGTTCATCGACTCTTGCCATAGAGTACCGCCCTTCACTAATCGAATCAATTAATATTTTCATTAAATGTATGTTGTAAACACAGCGCTAAGTGTAGCTAGAAGAGTGGGTCCCTGCCATCACCTGGCTAACTGTCTATTTGAGGAGACAATACCCAAAACTCTGAAGGGAGAAATCAGAATGTCAGTAACAATAGAGGCAACATTAAAAGAGATGTCACAGGACCTTACACTGTAAGCTCCTACATCAGAGAACATCTAATCCAACTCCTTGTTGGATTAAAAGCCTAAAGTTAAAAAGGGACTTGTCCAAGGTAACATAATTCTTCAAGAGAGGCACTAGTAGTGACGGCCAAAGAAGAAGCTAAGTCAACAAGGGAGTGTCATTATCAACCCTCAGATTAGGGGCATTGTCGGTGGGAGTGAGCTGGAGAGGATCCCTGGGTGAAGATGGGGCTTGAGTTGGACCTTAAAAAAGATGGATGGGTGGGGCAAGGGGTGATACATTCCTAGGTTGGAGAACATTTTTGGCAGACTTATAGGAAAGGGCAAGTTATGGTCAATAGACAAGAAGTCAACCAAGTTGGCTGCAATGAAGGACTCACGTAAAGGAAGTAGGGTCCTTGAAGGTAGGGAAATTGTCCTCCCAAGGAAGGCAGAGTAAGGAACACAGAGGAAAGAACACTGTATCCCGGCTTGGGATCCTGACTCTGCTAATTACTGCCTCAATGGCATTCTCTGTGCCTCAGTCTGTCTACTGGGCTAAATCCCCTGAGGTCCCTTCTAGCTTTCCACTTATCCACTGTTTCCTTTCTGTCCTCAGAGCACAGTCCTTTGCACATAGTAGGTGCTTAAACAGTATTTGCCAAATTGAAGGGTGTTGGATTGACTCAAAGACCATCTACTAAGTAACAGAAGGTTTGTTACCTGTGTCAGAGGAGGAAGGACCCACACTGACAAATACAGTCTTTTTTTTTGCTTTTTGGAGGGGGGAAGGCAGGGCAATTGGGGTTAAATGACTTGCCAAGATCACACAGCTAGTAAGTGTTATTGAAGTGGCCAAGAACTAGTTCAGTAGAAACTTCACGGACTTAAGCTAGGAGTCAAGAAACTGGCCTAGAATAATTTGCCTATTTTTCGTTTGCTTCTCGGTCAGTGTGCCCTGTGCCCCTTCTGCTTACCCTACAGACCCCAGCCTGCAGATGGTATCACAAATTCCCCCCTTGCCTATTCTTCATTCTTCTTCTTTGTTCCATCGTCATGCTCTGTAATCACAAACCCCCTGGCTCAGCAACTTACCTGTACCCCTGAACAATGGAATTATGCTGTATAAATGATTCTGCATTTCTGAGCTAGCTGCTGCTCCCCGCTTTGAATTGGCATGGAGTAGCCCCAGCTGGTAAATTAAAGCTCCTTAAAAACTTTTTATTCGGACTCTGGTCACTTTGTTAAGAATCGTCATGTCATGTCATTTCATTATGTGTCCGAAGATGGATTTGAACTCAGGCCTTCCTGACTCCAGGGCCAGTGCTCTATTCACTGTGCCACCTAGCCGCCCCAACAAATACAGTCTTGATGGGTCAAAGTTAAGTCTACGGTATCCGTCAGGGCTCCATATATACTACTTGGCAGACAAGCCTTTCTCCTAGCCTTTGCTTCCACTAGAGTTCTCCTCTGATGCCCTCTCATCCTGGCATCAAATAAAGGCAGAGGAGAGCTGTGTTGTCTGAGGGCATGAGATCAGAAGGACCCATCACCACGATGCCACAGGGTAATGTGCCCATAACTCTGAATAACCATCTCCTAAATCCTTAGAAGGGCTGCAATCTACACTGGGGGAAACATTCCGCATACTCACATACTCCCATCTTGGGAGTGCTGCTTGACACCCATCCTTCCACACTTAGCTAAACAGCCAGGCATCCAGGCTGCTCAGTGGCTGGAGTCAGAAAGATCTGAATTCAAATTCTACCTCAGACACTTCCTAGCTGTGTGACCTTGAGCCAATCATTTAACTCTCTCAGCTGCCTTTTCCTTATCCACATGGCCAGTAAAATGCAACAAAGGCAAAACTGAGCTATGTTTTCTCTGAGCAAGATGTGACATGTCTGACTGTTAATAAAGTGGGTCAGACTGGCCGCCTCAGTCAGGTCAGCAACCACAGGGCAAAGGGGGAAAGCCTCTTTACTGAAAAGCAAGAAAGAAGGAGTTCATTTGGTTGGAAAATGTCACAGTTGGTTACAGCAGGACAAGGTGAGCTGGTCTTCAGGTATGGATGATCACAGCCCTCTGCCAATTAAAGAATATTCCTTGTTTTATTGGGGAGCTAGGTGGTACAGCACATAGAGCACTGGGTTAGAGTCAGGAAGATCTGAGTTCAAATCCAGCCTCAAAGTCATTTCATCTTGTTTGCCTCAGTTCCTCATCTATAAAATGAGCTGGAGAAGGCAATGGCCAAACACTCCAGTATCTTTGTTAAACAGGGTCACAAAGGGTCTAACCTGACTGAAATGACAGAACAATAACAATTGCTGTAGAGAAGGGTCAACTGCCTCTTGTCATCTTGCTTAGAAAATCAGGACCACCTAGTTAGTCCTTCCCTTGGAGAAGATCAAATCACCCCTAATTTCGCAAGGAGATACTGAGACAGAAGAATTGTTTTGGAGAGAGGCTCAGCCTAAACTGCTGTTTTTTTTTTCACAGACGACAAATCAGATGTCCCAGGGGCTGGTTGACAGAGAAAGATAACATGCTTCTACCAAGCCTTTAATTCAGACTGGGAGCGATCACATTTTTTAGCTTAATTGAGAAATGGGGTATGACAAAATGCAGAACAGGGTTGGTTACAAAGTAGACTCAATTATTAAATGACACAGCATAATCTTCATTTCCTCATCTGTAAAATGGGAACATAATAAGAGCACCTCCCTCCCATGTCTGCCATGAGGATCAAACCAAAAACGTGTAAAGTATCTGCACATAATAAAGATCTATATAAATGGGGTTTACTATCATGTTATTATGCAGACAACCTGAATATCCCCAACCAGCTGAGAATCTCCAGCAGGACAGAGACCAAACCTTCTCCTTCCTGTGTGTCCCCCTCACAGTGTGGGCACCCCCTCCTAAGACCCTGCTTCACTCTAGCCCTGAGTAAATGCAAATTGATTAACTGATTGTCCCTCTCCAGCCACCCCCCTTTCCAGTGAACTCAGACTTAACTAGGCTCAGGATGAAGCAAACAATTGCTAATCATTCACATTGATAGGAATTGTGGTTTTCTGGTCACCGAATGCTTCGCAGACATGATGTCATCTGATCCTTATACCAATGTGGGAGATTAAGTAGGGTGGCTATCATTAGCCCATTTTACAGATCCCATATTGATGTCATTCCCCACCTCCTCCCCATAGGTTCCATTATTGCCTTCATTCGGATGACTTGAGAATCTATCCAGCGCAATGCTCGTATAAAAATAGCTAGCCTTTTAAGATTTGCAAAGTGCTTTATAAATATGACCTCATTTAATCTCCAAACCCCCACTCGAAAAATTTCAAGTGCTACAGAAATGTGAATTGTCACTAACAGTAATAACTAAAAATTATAACCACTCATATTTAAATATAATTTAAAAATTATAACCACTCATATTTAAATATGGAGGTTTTGAAACACTACAAATATCATCTTATTTTATACCCACAACAATTCTGGGAAGTAGGTGCTATTATTCTCATTTTACCAATGAGGAAACTGAGGTAGGTAGCGGTTAAGTGACTTGCCCAGCATCACACAGCTAGCCCAGTGACTGAGGTAGGATTTGATCCCAGGTCTTCCTGACTTCAATTGCAATGCTTTCTCCACTGTGACACCTAGATGTCTATTAATACTACAAGCACTCATGATTTCCTCAGTATGGGGACTCCCATCAACAATGTCTTTCTAGCAGACTGCCTGAGGTTTAGAGTGGTTGAGTCACTTGCCCATGGTCACACAGCTAGTCCAGATCAATGCTTTCAAAGGTTGAGGAATGCAAAAACTCCCTAAGTTAATGCAGGTCACAGCTGTCCTAAAACTTTTCGTCTTAGAGTTACATAATAGTAAAAGCAAGTAACAGGACCAACAAGTCATTGGAGCTGAGATCTTTGAGCTGGAAGGGCTCTCAGAGGTGGTCTGGTCAGTGTCAGATATAAGAGTCTGAACCTGGATGTTTTGATTGCAGAGACAGTTCTACTGAATGTTGATTCAAGTTCTTGGGAAGCCTTATCTTGTTACGATCCAGGGTGGATCCTGGATGAATAAAGGGATGAAATCCACCTGAACTCCCACAGTAAGACAAGAAATTCTTTCCTCTCTACCATTAGCTAAGAAATGGAAGAGCTTAACTTGACCTGTATGAGCTCCTATCACTTGGGAAAGAGGACAGAGAGTCCTCAGATCCCTTAGGTACAAGGCTTTTAAATGTTACCCAGAAAAATGTTCTTACTTTCTGAGACCCATTGTATTTGGTAGAGTGGGGAAGAGAGAAATCCCCACCTGTCACTACCCAGATTCAAAGCTCTCTGTTCCAGGAAAGAGAAACTTGAGCAAATTGGCACAAAAATAACCAGTTCCCAGGCCTGTTTCAGGTTTGATTCTCATGCTAAAATGCCATGGAGCTCTTTTGGGATCAGTCAACTAGCAGCTACTTGTTATGGGAATCTGAAGATCTTCCTTGC
>CM053586.1:353021360-353059256 GCA_028646515.1 Pseudochirops corinnae
TAAACTCTGCCCCCTAATAGGCTGAATGTGGTCACATGGAGCCTGTGTTGGGAGGCTTGTTTTTTGGGAATGCCCGAGCCTTGTTGCTTTGTGATTGGGCAGTGGGTCAGGAGGGCTGTGACATTCTCTGATCCAGGAGAAGGCTATATATATGCCCTGATGTGAGGTTTTGCTTTGGGGCTCACTTTGAGAAGAGTTGTGTGATTTGGCCAAATGAGACTCTGGGAAGCCGTTGAGCCCCTCAACTTTGAAAAACCGAGATGTTGGTGCTTCTCTCTCTGGTAACTGAATAGGTATGGATGTAATGGTCAGATGATTGGAAGCCTGTCTGCTGATCTGTTTCTTTTTTCTGCTTGTAACTTGTGTTTGTATTCTGTTTGCATTCTCTGAAGTTCCGGGTGCTGACTTTTTCCCCTGAACTAGGTAAATGATATGTGTTTGATTGATTAAAGTGAGACTGTTAAGCCATTTTGAATTGCTTTCCTTTAGAAAAGCAAATCTAAGAACCTGTGCTAGAAGCCACCCTGGGTATACTAGGGTGATTGCTGATATACTACTCTGGGCTGTAAAGTGTTCATAGAGAAGACAAGACCAAAACTGGCATTTCTCCCTGTTGAGGTACAAAACTCCTCTGAAGAGAACTCCTTAAAAAGTAGAAGTGGTCACATGGAAAAGGGAGTAAAAAAGCTCACTGAAGAAAATAATTCCTTAAAATTTAGAATTCAGCAAGTGGAACCTAAGGACTCCAAGAGACATTAAGAAACAATAAAACAAAATCTAAAGAATAAAAACAAATTGACAAAAATGTGAAATATCTCATTGGAAAAAACAACCAACCTGGAAAACAGATCAGGGAGAGATCATTTAAGAATTATTGGCTTACCTGAAAGCCATGATCAAAAAAAGACCTACATATCATATTTCAAGAAATTATCAAGGAAAACTGCTTTGATATCCTAGAATGAAAGGGTAAAAAATAAATCAAAATAATTCCTTCTTTGGAAGTTCTTTTAATTCTGCCAATTTTTCTTTTAGCCCTCACATCTGACCTTTATCCTTTAGCTACTGTTGTCACAAGTGACCTCAAAGAATTGATTTAGGTTCTAGGTCTGGCTCTACTGCTAATTAGCTGTATGAATGTGGCCAAGTCACCTAGAACATACAATGTTAGAGCTGGGAGGGGCCCTAGAAGACTGAGAACAGAGAATGCTAAATGTGGATTGAGCCTTAGAAATTAAAATATCATTGCTGAAAGGCACCTTCAAATGTACAAGCTAGAAAGCAGTTAAGAAGAGGGAGAGTGAGATCATAGAATTCTAGGGCCAGAAGGACCCTGGAAGAGAAAACGTTGAGAGCTAGAAGGGAGAATATTGAATCTAACTCCCTCCTTCCCAAATAAGCAAAGAGATTAAATCTCTCCTCCTCTCTGAGTCTCAGTTTCCTCATCTGGAAAATAAGAAGGTTGGATGAGTCCATCTTCAGGCGTTGGTTCCAGCCCTGACACACTGTGTTTTTATCTATAAATTTCCTTCCTCTCTGCATGATCTCTGATAGGTTTCTGGAGTCAGGAAGGCTAAAGCCAAGAGCTCATTATGCAAAATGGGGGAAATTCTCTGAAAAGATCTGATGCATGAAAGAAATAATCACGTGGATAACATCTCTGTGGTTTCCCTTCTAACCAATCCAGAGCCAAGTGGAGCTAGCAGAGGGAGGAGGAGGCAGCCTCAGTCCACACCAACAGGTGTTCTTGTCAAGGGCTGATTCCTGGGAAAAACTGAAGGTGAGAAGTCGAAAATCCAATGCCTGGTTGGGTAAAATTCCTTTAAAAAGCAGATCCCATCAGAGAGTACAAATATTTGCCATCCTAGCTGAAGGGTAAACTACTCTTCCACCAGAGAATATTACTGGTCCCAAGTCAGATAAAGTTTGAATCCAACTTGCTCGCTAGAATGCCTAGATTCCCAGCCTTGGGACCCTCGGTCCATCCCCAAACATCTCTGAATCTCAGTTTTCCCCAATGTAAGAGGTATGTGGGGGGGGGAGGGGGGAGGACAATACTCTTTGTCCTGCCCATCTCACAGGGTTGTTCTGAATGCAAAGCTTTGTCATCCTTAAAGCCTTTACACAATATTCCTCTTCTATGACCTTAGACCCACTGAGTTATTTCTTTGACCTCAGTCTCTTCACCTATATAATTGGAGACTCATGTTTGCCTCTTATCCCACGGAGCTGTTGGGAGGTTTGAATGAGCTGCTCTGGACGTTCAAGTTCTGGGTGAGTACTGCTGTCATTAGCATTATGATTGCTCTGTTGTTCATCTTGTCCCATAGAGGCCTTGGAGGGGCCCGGGCTTCTCTCTGTTCCTCTCACACTTTCCCTCCCTCCCCCTCTGGTTCCTTTTATGCTCCATTTAAATCTATGTTACTTGTTTTGGGGTTCTCACTCCTTTCTCCTTTCCCATGTCTTCTCCCTCTCTGTCTCTCTGTCTCTGTCTCTGTCTCTGTCTCTCTCTGTCTCTGTCTCTCTGTCTCTGTCTCTCTGTCTCTTTCTCTCTCATCTATGTCTCTCTGTCTCTCTGTCTCTGTCTCTGTCTCTCGGCACTTTGGGACTGGGATAAATTATATGACACCCTGGCATCCTGCCACTCTGTATTCCCAGCAACAAAGGCCACTTTTCAGGAAAGCCTGCCTCCTTCCTGAGATAGACAGATGATACACAAGCCAGGAGGGAAGGGGTTGAGGGGGTGGCAAGTTCGAATAGCTTGTGAGGTCCTGTTAGCAAAGGCTGAAAATGTCAAAGGGCGATGAAGGCTGAAAGATGATGAAAAGCTGGACCACATCCCATACTGACTCACAGACACACATTCTGAGAAGAAAGATGATTTCTCCATCTGCTTCTCTGGATATTTGTTCCTCCTAATTTGATACAAAAGCTGCCTCTATTCTAAAAGGCTATGGGATATCCTGGAGAGAGTCCTATAGAGAGTCAAGAACCATTGACTTGAAGTCCCAGTTCCCCTGGGAGGAGCTTTGTGACCTTGGGCACATCACTTGACCCCTCCGGGTCCTTCCCAGCTCTAAGCCCATGATCTGATATATGACAGACAAAGGTGTCCTCAAGCAATTGTTTCCACTAAGTGGGGGCAGTGCAGGACAATGAAAAGAACACTAGTCAGAAAAGACATGATTGTCATCTCAGCTCCAGACCCAAGCAGCTGTGGGACAAGGCTTCATCTCTAGATGTCACATTTTCTTCATCAGCAAATCAAGGAGAAAACAGAAGCAAGATGGTCCAGTGGATAGAAGTAGCCTCAGAATCATGAGTTCAAGTCCTCCATCTGCCACACACTGGCTGTGTAACCCTGGACAAGTCACTTAAGTTCCATGTTCCATACCAGTCTCTAGGACTCAAAAAAAAAAAAAAAAACAGAACAGTTGCCCTGCTCTGTTTGGGACTGGGAATTTCCCCAAAAGGGAATTTACTTGTAGTTAACTCCTTATCCTGATGAAATCTCAGGGCTAACCCTAAAAAAAACGGGGGTAACACTAGTCCTGTCTGCTTTATAGCCCTTGGCAATGATAAAGCACAATAGAAAGTTGAATTGTCTTTAAAAAATAAATAAATAAGGAACTCCTCGAGAAAAAGGACTGAGCCACCACCCACAGTGTATGTGGGGGATAGATTATGAACTCTACCAATTGGAGAGTCAAATGAAATGACCTGAAATGAACTAATCACTACATTAATTAATTTAATTAACACTAACAAGTTAAAGAACAGAAGAGTCTCTCTCTCTCTCTCTCTCTCTCTCTCTCTCTCTCTCTCTCTCTCTCTCTCTCTCTCTCTCTCTTTTTCTCTCTCAGCGATGGATACATTTGCAATCAACTATGATAGAATACGATTTTAAAACTGAAATCAACTTCTTTGATACTATAAAAATAAATAGCTTTAGCACAATTACCACTACAGCAAGAATAATTCAAACTCCAAGGGCAAATCTTTGCATGAAGCATTTCTAATATCATCAGAAATACACATGGAATTAACATGCAGCCACGGGAGTCATTCTCCATTACATAAGCAACCAAGTGACAGGAACAAACAGATCTCAAGAGAAGAACCACAAAATTATCGACAATCATTTGGAAAAGGGCTCACATGGATAATAATCAGAGAAATTCCCATCCAGAAATCTCTTCTATATTATCTCAGAACTATCAGAGTATCAAAGAGAACAAAAGATAGAAAACTAGCACTGCCTGGGCTGTTGGAAAAGAGGCCCACTAATGAATTCACTGCTGGAGGAGCAGTGAATTATCCCAAATATTTTGGAAAGCAACTTGGAAGTATGCAAGAAAAGCTAGAAGACTGGTCAAATGCTTTGACCCACTGATCCCAGTACTGGATTTATACCTCAAAGGAGGTTATTAAATATGAAACTAGCTGTTGAAAAATACTTATAGAATCAGTTTTCAACAAAAAGTTGGAAACAAACCCCATGTCTATTGTCTGGGAAACAGCTGAGCAGATTGTAGTAAATGAATAAATCGTGTCATGCTATAGTGTGGACACAATATGAAGAATTCAGAGAAAAATGGGAAGACTAGTATAGATGATGCAGAGTGAAGAAAGCAGAACCTGGAGAACAGTATTTACACTGATTGCAATGAGGGCCATGAAGACCATTTTAAAAGACCATTTAAAAGGCAGATCAGAACCAGTGGCTAGTGCTTGTGTGAATTTATAAGGCACATACCCTTTCCTTCCTTAAAAAAACAACACTCAAGTGGAATGTTTCATTACCATCAGTCACTGTCATTCATTTATGTTGTTTTGTTTATCTGTTTCCAGGGCTACTCTGGCTGTGAGAACACTGGGTTTTTGTATGATGGGTCCAAAGGAAATCAACCATTTTTTTTAAAGACAAAAGGTCTGTGTCCCAGCTGGTCTTGTAAGTGTGCTCACAGCCTCCCCCAGCAGCAGTCATGACTTAGATTGTCTTTGGGAGCCATTGTCACTGAAAACTTCATCAAGACTCTGCTACCCAGGTGCTTGTTTTGCTTATGTTCTTTACATTTGGCTAGGCTGGTTCTTGCTCAAAAGACATACAGTCCATCATTGCCTTCTCTGAAAATATCAGGGAGAAAAAGAAAGAATATACACACATATTATATAATATAGATATGCTAGAATAGATACACACGTGCACGCGTGCACAGACACATGGACAGATATACACTGAGACACACAGTATGCACACACACTGCAGGGCTAGAAGTGAGCAGATCTGTCATTATATAGAACGGACTCCTGACTCTAGACTCCTATCTGCCCCATGCCCTTGTGGCCACCTTCCCCTGGAAGATGCCTCCACCCTGAAGCTCCTTCCTCTGATTGCTCACCTTCTCCTACATCTCCACTTCCAGGAGGTGCCCAGGGCAGCACACTCCCTTCTTCACATTCCCTTCCTCCCCACCCTTCCCGCTTCCCTCCAGACCATCTGAACCTCCTTCTCCATCAGTCCCTTGTACTGGGCCCTTCTCTCCCTCCATTTTCTGCTTCTTTGATGTGTCTCACACACACACACACACACACACACACACACACACACACACACACACACACCCCACTAACAGGTAAGCTGCTTGAGGACAGGGACTATCTTTCTTTTTGTCCATACATCCCCAGTGTGGTGCCTGACACATAGGAAATGCTTAATAAATGTTTACTGAATTAACTGGAACTCAAATTTCTTGCTTCCTGGGTGGGCAAAATTGTACAGCAGTGGCGAGGGCTGCAGGGGGCTTAATAATGATAATGGCCAGCATCTATACGATGCTTTAAGATTTACAAAACACTTTACAAATATCATCTCATTTTATCTTCATGATAACCCTGGAGGTAGGGATTATTATCCCCATTTTACAGATGAGGAAATTGAGACAGACAGAAGTTAAGTGGCATGGCCAGGGTCACACATCTAGTAGTGTTTGAATCAAGATGTGACCTCAGGTCTTCCAGATTCCAGGTCAAGCACTCTACCAGGTGCCTACCAGCTGCCCAAACCTTTGACTTCCCCCATGTAGGGAGCTCCCAGTCAGGAAACTCCTTCTGCTAAGACAGATCTGCACCTTCTCAGCAACTTAGAGGGTTAGCCAGAGCACTGAGAGGTTAAGGACCTTACCTAGGTCACACAGACATTCTGTGTCACAAGAGGGGCTTGACCCCTAGGTCTTCTTGACTCAGAGGTCAGATCGCTACCCATTATAACACACACACACACACACACACACACACACATCTCACTACACATATACATATATCTGCTAATCACATTATACATACATGTATATGTATGTATGTGTATATAAGCACATATATTTCTGGGTATATAAACAAACAGGTGTGCAGTAAATGAGAAGGCTAAGTGACTAAAGCTAGGAACACCAGGGTTCAGGTCCTGCCTCTGAAATGTCCTGGCTCTGTGACCCTGAGTAAGTCATCTTTGCAGTGTCCTGGTCTAAGGACTGTAAGTTGCCAAGAACATTGGAGGACAGAGTGTCCTCACCTGGGAGTTCTTACCCCCATGAAATCACAGATTTAGTCTGTTGTTGCATAATATAATAAAGTCTATAAACAGGGACCAGGTGTTAGTCATTCCTCAGTACTACGGGTGGAAGGAGAGCTCCCTTGGAGTCAACAGTTAATAGAGTGGGCAGGAACCTTAGTGTCCAGACAGTGTGTCTGGGACTGGGACAGGGACAGCGACAGCCCAGTTGCATCAGAGCCTGGAACATCTGGCAGACAATATTTAGCTGTTGATAACCTGGGGGATGCAGAGGGAAATGATGATGATGATGACAAAGAACCTCAGAGTGTGAGCCAAGAAAACCACAGAGTGGTTACGAGCTCTGCTTGGCCAAGGAAGGAAAGAAGCAACAAGCTCTGGGGGATCTTCACTATATTTCCAAATAGACTTTGCAGAGATTCTTAACTTGAGGCCCATGAACTTGTTTTCTTTTTGTTTTTTTTTAAACAGCTATATTTCCATAATTGTTTTCCTTTGTAAACTTGTGGGTTTTATTTTAAACATTTAAAACCTGATTGTGAAAAGGGCCAATAGGCTTGAGCAGACCATACAAGGGGGCGAAGACACAAAAGAGCCCAGATCCCTGAGTCCTAGCCCTTAGAGAGATGTGGTATGGGGCTTGGAGGCTGCTCAGCTCCTCCCCCTCCCCAACTCTTACTCAACAGCAGTGAACTGACGGATGGTGTTTGCATTGAGACAGGGAGGGACTAGGACATGCATTAATGTTTAACCAGACACATCAGGCCAGAGCTTCACTCCCCAGAGACCCTTGACCCAGACTAGTTTTAGCCTTATGAAGTAGCTAACTTGGCAGGCTCTGCCATGGAGAGGTAGCAGCCCACTGAGATTTGTAGGGAAAGCACCTGTGACGGCAAAGCAGGGGATTCTGGGAGAAGGCCTGTGACCCAGTTGAAGAAATGCCGTGGCCCTCCACAGCCTCAGCTGCTAAGCTCTTGTGTCAGTGATCCCTTTGGCAGTCTGGGACAACCAGCAGGCCCCTTCTCAGGAAAAGGTTTTTAAATGAATAAAATTAAACACACAGAATTAGAAAGGAATGTGCCAGAATGTAGTTATTTAAAAAACTAAGTTCAGAGTCCAGGGTAAGAAGCTCTGGGTTAGACAGACGGTGCGAATTTGGAGTCAGAGAGCCATGGTCTAAATCCCAGTTCTGTGCTTAGCACAGTGCCTAGCTCATTTGATGTTCAGTCATATCTGATTCTCCATGACTTCATTTGGGCTTTTCTTGGCAAAGATCCTAGAGTGGTTGGCCATTTCCTTCTCCAGCTCATTTTACAGATGAGGAAACTGGGGGGAAGTGACTTGCCCAGGGTCACACAGCTAATAAATGTCTGAGGCGGGATTTGAACTGATTCTAAGCCCAGTGCTCTATCCACTGTGGTGTCCCCTACCTGCCCTGTCACACATATCCACACCGTACATATATATTGACATATATGACTGAATGTGTAGCTTCATAAATATAAGGAGTGCCTGGGGAAGGACCTCCTTCTGCCAATGCAGATCTGTACCCATTCTCTAAATTAAAGACATCTACTTGGTGGGGGGTGCTCAGGAGTTAACTGAGTTCAAAGTTAAATGCTCTGGGTCCCATAGCCAGTGTGTATCAGAGGTAAGTCTTAAACCTGTATCTCCTCAGACTAGCTCTGTATCCTCTAGTCTCACTGCCAAGACACTATACAACATACCACTACATCTATGCCCCGACTCTCTCAAGCCCCTCCCTCCAAAGTGGCATTCAGCTAACTCATCTATAAAATAAGGTCCTTTCTAGTTTAAATGTTCTAATCTTACTAACTGGAGTAGTTTAGCCTGGAGAGGAGACTGAAGTGAGATGTTCTAATTGTCCTCAAATTTCTGAAAGGCCATCCTGTGGAAGAAGGATCTGGTCTGCAGTGGCTGATCCTGGAGGACAGAGCAAGGGGTGGCTGACTTCCTAACAATGAGAATCATCCAAACGTGGGACAGGCTGCCACAAAAGAGGTGTGGGATTCCCTCCTGTTGCAGATCTTCAGGCTAAGATTGGATGACCACCTGTACAGGACCTTGGGAATTCAGCATGGATTGGTCTTGATGGCCTCTGAGATCTCCCAAGACTTTGTGATCCTGTGGTTGGGGTCCCATTTCAAGTGCTGACGGGAAAGATGAATCACTTATTGGTTTAAGTAAGACCCTGGCATTCTGTCAATATGTTCATTCTGTGAAGTAAGCTGTGATGGGAAATACAGGGGATAAATCTATGTCATTCCGAGATATCCCAATGGAATTTGAGCCCCTTCTTTGGAAGTCAAGGCCATCATAAACTACTGAGCCATCAATTCACATTAACCAATAATTATCACCAAAGATCAGACTGCCAAGATGGCCACATTGAATGAATTCCTGCCAGGGTGTGCTGCCTTTGGGCTATTGAGTATCTGCTAAGAGGCATACAACTCAACTGACTCATGGAGACTTCCCCAAAGCCTACAACTCTCTCTCTCTCTCTCTCTCTCTCTCTCTCTCTCTCTCTCTTTCTCTCTCTCTCTCTCTCTCTCTCTCTCCTCACTTCCACTTTCTAGATTCCCTCAGTATTCTCATCTGCAGAATGTGGATAAGAATTGTACCCACCGCCAAGGGTCATTGTGAAGATAAAACACGGTGTCTGTAAAGCAATCTGCAAATGTCAACATGCCACATAAATGTCAGCTATCATTACTAAGACAACTAGGGGGCACAGTGGAGACAGTATGAGACTTGGGGCCAGGAAGTCTGAGTTCAAATTCTGCCTCAGACACTTACCGCGTGAGGCTGGACAGGTCACTCAAGCGGTCTGCCTCATCTTTAAATGGGGAAGGTAACAGCACCTACCTTCCACAGTTACTGTGAAGACTGTATGAAATAATGTGTGTGAGGGGCTTCGCAAACCTTCAGGTGCTCTATAAATAAATGCTAGCCATTGTAATCATCCATTCAAGTCCCTGCTAGAGGCCCACTTTCTCAAGGAAGACTTCCCCAGCCTCCTTCACTCCAGTGCCTCCCTCCTGTAGACTGGCTCATCTGTACGTGGTTGTCTGCATGACTGTGAGCTCTCTGAGCAATAGCACGGGTTTCTGCCCCCTTTTTGTATCCTCATAGCTTGCCATAGTGCCTGGAGCATAGAAGGTACTTGATAAATACTGGCCTGCCTCAACTTGGATTTCAGAACGGGCCTCTTGGAGAATTTTGCAATCAAGCAAGGGCTTTGTCTTGTTGAGCAAAACCAACAAGGCCAACTGAACCAACACAATCAACTCAACTCCATAAACATTCATTCTCAAATTCCGGGATCCTAAATGGCCAACTACAAAGGTTGCCGTCTAGTCCAACCCTTCATAGGTGGGGAAACTGAGCCCGAGGGAGATGAAGCCATTGCCCAAATTCCCACTGGGAGAGCCAGGCATCTCAGATCTGGAGTGAGAAGTGTCTTTAGAGGCCATCTACTCCAGCCTCCACTTTTACAGACCAGGGAGACTGAGACACAAAGCACGAAAACAATCACTGTCCCCTAGAAGCTTCCATTTGTTTGGGGAGCATCAGGGGAGGGGGCAGATATGACACACATATACCAATGGCAAGATTACTCAGTGAAGGCTGGGTACAAACAACCAGGGGAATTGGGACAGGCTCCCTAGAACAGGCAGCCCCTGAGTAGAAACTAGAAGGAAAATTCGTATGTCCTAACAGATGGAAATAAAAAGGAGAGGCATCCTAGGAGTGCAGAGAGAAAGAAAGAAGAACATGGCAAGCATTCTAGTGGGGCAGGAAGGCAGAGTTCATAGAGAACATGTGCAGTGTGTACATCTGGGGTCAGTGGATCTGGGTTCAAATACTGGCTCTGCCACTTGCTTCTTCTCAGACACACTTCTCTCTGTGCCTCAGTTTCCTTTCCTGTGAAATGTGGGGGACAAACTCCATGGCCTCTGAGGTTCCTTCTAGTTCTAGCCTATGATCCTATAAGTAATTTAAAATAATGTTAGAAAGGTAGGTCATGTGAGCTCTTAAATGCCAGACTAAGGACTTCACATATTATCCTATAGAAATAAGGAGCCAAAAGTTTTAAATTGAGGAGAGGGGGAAGGTCATGTGGTGAGACTTAAGCCTCAGAAAGATGATAGTGGTTGCTGGGTAGGAGAAAAGGGAATGTTTTTCTACTTAAGAGAATGAATTTTCTAAGCACTTTCGAAATCTTCACATATATGTAAAGAGAATCCTTCCTGTAGAAGCCAGCATTTTTTAGCCTGGTGTTTTGATTGCATAGTTATCTCATTTTTATTAAGTCTTTAAAATGAGATCTCTACCAGGCAGCTTACAAAATTGGCCTAGCTCCCAGCATTCTGTATACTTGGAAGGAAGAAGCTGTATAAGCAGAGAACCTTGCAGTTGCAAAGGACCTTGAAAAGAAACAATCATTTATATAGCACCTACTATGTTCAGGGTAGGGCACTAAACGCTGAGGGGTACAAAAAAGGGTAAGGATAATTCCTGCTTTGGAGGAACTCAGTCTAATAGAGAAGGAAACAGAGACAGATATCAAAAAGAAAAGCATGATGGGCAAAGAAGACGGCCTGGTCATGTCATGATAGCAACAGATATCACCCATTGGGCAGCCCACGTAAACTTCACTGGTATCTTCCCATTGCCGAAGAGAAGTAAGAAACCTCTCATAGCACGTAGAGTGGATCTCCTGTGGTCTGTTTATGGGAAGACAGTGATGAGTTCAGACTGTAGATCAGCATGAATGACCAATGATCTCCATTGCTAGATAGAGTATCAACATGGATGAGATCATAGATCCTTTGGACAAAGTATTCAAACCCTGATAAAATGGAAAGAGCCCTATGTTCTTTCTCATTTCCATGGTGTGTTAATTGTCTTTAGTTATAGATTTACATAGAACAGATGTTTGGTGTTGGCATTTGTGAACAAAAAACTAGGTACAGAGCAAAGGAGAGTTGGTTGCACAAAAAGGATTTTTTTTTCAAGTTCACTTGTTGGGAACTTTAGAGATCATCTCATTCAGCCTCTGTAGTTTACTATTTTAAACTATCATTTTCATTATAAACATAACATAGTCTCAACAAAGATAAAAGGCACAGCATGAAGATTGTGGTTGTGTGTGTGGTTTATACCTCATTCTTGAAGAGGACCATGACATCAGGGAAATGATGACATGACTCGCAATGAGTTGGACTTGAGTGAGGGAGGGCTGTGCAAAGTCACAAGACTCACTCTCTCCTCCAGATCATCTGGGTCCAGTGTCCAGATAAGGATCAGGATGCCTGGAGATGGCCCAGGATGCAGTGAGAGACCTTGGCCTTTTTAAACTAAGGTCTTTCTGAGTTCTCACTTTGAACCCGTTCAGTGAATAAACCTATTCAGCGCAGGGTAAAGAACACTGGCTCTGGGGTCAGAGAACCCAAGCTCAAATCCTACTCTGACATTTGCTAACAGTGTGACCTTGGGCAGGTCACTTAATTTCCCTTGGCCTGAGTTTCCTTACCTATAAAATAAGGGGGTTGGGCTAGGTGACCTCTGAAGTCCCTCTTAGTTTTAGATATAGGATTCTACAGTCTGAAATATAAGCCGCACTACAACCATTTAACCAGAACTATTTACAATAAAAATAAATCAAACATAGTATTTTCCTCCTTTTGTCTCTTCGTAGTTTCCCCTACCCCTATCACTATAGGGTACTAGAGGCAGAGGTGGAAAGGCCTTTGGAGAACTTTCAGTCCAGCTCTCATTCCACAGAGGAGGAAGCTGGTAGGGGATTGGACGATGTTTAGCCTAGAGAAGGGAAGATGAGGTGCGTGGGGAGGTAGGGTTCTTCAAATCTCTGAAGGGTTAGGAGGCAGAACCAAGATGGCAGTGTAAAGGCAAATATCTGAAGGGTTCTCCTGGGGATGAGAGCCTGGCCATTATTCCTGACCCTGGAAGGAAGAGCTCAACCAGTGAGCAGAAGGTTCCAAGAGGCAGAGTTCAGATCAAGTCTGAATAGGCCACTTCCATGAGCGGAAGGTTTCACCTCACTGGGGGTCTTCCAGCAAGAACTGTATTCTATTCAATTAACATCTATTAAGAACCTACTATGTGCCAGGCACCGTGGATGTCCATCTCTGGGCATGATATAATTAAGATTCAACTATCATGGGCTGGACTTGACTGCCTGAGGTCTGGGACCTTCAACATCTAAGATCTGATGATTTTACAAGCCACACTCTTTTCTTAAAATGCACTCCCGAAAAGAGGTACTCTGATAGAAAAAGAAGACCCTAAACTCCCAAGGGCCCTGCCCATTTCTTACTGCTGCCAGACTGGGGAGGAATGGACCCTGCCCGGAAGCCAGAGCTCAGGGACTTTCCTTGTGGTCCATGAGGACACTGGCTACAGTCAAAGCTTCAGTCCTAACCTCACACTGCAAGATTTGCAGAACACGGTCTTCAAGGGGAACTGGATAGCCGGCTTGGCATTTGTTTCCAGGGTTAAGAATTATAAAGGGAAAATCCCAGGAACCCTGAATGAGCACCAGCCATGTGTCTAGCACAGTGCCAAGGCTCAATTTATTTCTTCTCCCCCTTCCCCCACCATCATCACTTAATGGGGAGGCAGCATGGTGGTATTAAACTAAGATCTAGGAAGTCCAGGTTCAAGCGTAACTTGGAACAATTCACTTCACATCTCTGTGCCTCAGTTTCTCCACCTGTAAAAATGAAAGTATTGGTTTAAAGGACCTCTGAAGACAAAACTGGTGATCCAAACATCATTAGACTTAGTGCTAGGTCTGGTTGGAGTCTCCTCTGCCTCTTACGAATGCCGTGACCACAGTCAAGGCACTGAAAGGTTAAGCTTCATTTCTCTTACTTGCGCAATGGGGATAATAATAGTTATCCCATGTATTTCACAGGACTGCTATAGCACACACTCTTTGTGAAGTTTAAAGTGCTTCAGAAGTATCTGTTATAGGGGTGGCTAGGTGGCCCAGTGAATAGAGCACCAGCCCTGGAGTCAGGAGGACCTGAGTTCAAATTTGACTTTGGACACTTAACACAAAAACTAGCCATGTGACCTTGGGCAAGTCACTTAACCCCAATTGCCCTTCAAAAAAAAGCAAAAAAAAAGTATCTGTTATGATGATTCTATCCTGTGAGAAACAACGATCTGCAGAGAAGTGGAATAAACCCTCATGATCATTACTTACAAACATTCTAAGGAGCCGCCAATTTCTTCACTGTAGTGAAATCCCAGTGTGGGAACTCCCTCCACCAAGACAGATCACCTCTCAATCTGTGATCTAGTAGACATATCTTAGGGACTTGTCAGAGGCTCTAAGAGGCTATGACTTTCCCAGGGTCACCCAATTAATAAATACCAGATGATGGGACTTTAGTCTTTTTAAAAATATATATATGCATATATTTTAAAGCTTTATTGATGCCTTGTCTTTTTACAATACAAACATTTCCAGGTTCCCCCACCCCAAGAGAGCTCTCTTGTAACACAATAAAACAAAACTAACCAAAAGAGAGACCTCATCTGAAAATGCAAAGCGCATGCAATGTTACACAGCTGAAGCCGCTCTCCCAACTCTCTATTTTTTAAAGCATTGTTCATTTTTTAAAATCATATTTTTCTCCTTTCCACCCCTCATGGGATAAAAGAGAAAAGAAAAACAAATTTCTTGTAATAGATTGGCATTGTTGAGCAAAATCGATCCCCTCATTGACTAGATGACACCTTTGATGTGTTAGGAAGGATGGATTTCTGATTGGCAGAGATCATGGGGTCAGAGGTCTGAAGGAGGAAGGAACCTTCCATCAAATCCCCCACCCTCATCTTACAAATGAAGAAACTAAGGCTCAAAGATAAAATGAGCTGCCCAAGATCACCCAGGTGGTAAGTGGCAGAGAAAGAATTTTGACTCAGTCCTCAGTCTCTGAACTCAGGATAGGCTTGAGTGAGGATGGGCCCTGTGAGATGGTGAATGACTGGAGCCTTAAGCCATGAGTGATGCTGAACACTAGTGACAAGGGGTGGGACAGCAGCTCTGCAGAGCTCAGCGGTCCTTTGAGGGAGGTACCGGTCTTTACAAGAGAGTATGCAGCCAGACAAAGGAGATCAGGATTCAGTCTGGAGACAAAACAAAACCTTATCTACCCCTTCATCCTCTGCATACAAATGAGCCCATCCACACTAGCCGGGGGAAAGGAAAATCAAAGAAAAAAAATGGAGCAAAAAAGGGAGAAGCCCCCAGTCAGAGAGTAAGGAACAAGAAATAAAACTGCTGCCCCGAGGAGCAGACATTTCCTGGTTGAGTCTAGGCCAAAAAAACCAACAAAGGAGTCTGGCTGATACCAGTTAAAAGCCACATGCTGCAGGGGGAGGCAGTTTGGTCTAGTAGGAAGCACAGTGAACCAGGAGTCAACAGACCCGGGGCCTAGAATTAGACCAGACGCTGCCACTAACTCGGTTAGGGACCTGGGAAAGTTCAGCAAACATTTCTCAAGTGCTCACTCTGCAAGGGATAAGAAAACTGATGGCTAACATTGATATAGGCTTTAAGGTATATACAAAGTTCTTTACACATATTATCTCACTAGAGATAACCCTGTGAAGAAAGAGCTATTCTTAAACCCATTTTACAGATAAGAAAACAGAAACAGAGGCTGAGGGATTTGCCCAGGATCACACATGTAGTAAGGGGCTGAGTTGGGATCTGAATCTAGGTGTTCCTGATTCCAAGTCCATCACTCTCCATGACATCACAGTACAAAAAATGACTTCAAGGACAATGCTGAGGGACTGGGAGAGTGGTGACACCATCAGCTAAAGGAGGAGAGTTAGGAGGAAAAACCACTTTTAAGGGGGAGAGAAAAAGCCTTGTGGGGCAGTGGAAAGTGCTCGATTTGGAGACATGATCTGGGTGTGAATGTGCCACTTCCTAACCCCATGGAACAAGGTGATCGACCTCTAGCTGATCTCCTCAATCAGTATTGAGTATTCAAGTGCCATGTGCTGTTCTAGGTGCTACAGATAGAAATCCAAGGAACAAAACAATCCCCCCCCATGAGAGACTTACACTCTAATGGCAGAGACAACAAATATCTCTATCAGTATGTACTAAAGAGAATGTTACTGTTGTTTGGTCATTTTCAGTCATAATCGAATCTTCTTGTTGTTGCTGTTTTTTAGCAAAAGGTACTAGAGTGGTTTGTCATTTGCTTCTCTAGCTCATTTTACATATGAGGAAACTGAGACAAATAGGGTGATGTGACTTGCTCAGGGTCATCCAGCTAGTATATGCCTGGAGCTGGATTTGAATTCGGGTCTTCCTGATTCTAGGTCTGGTGTTCTACCCATTGCACCACTTCACTGCCCCAACAAAAGTCAGGAAGAGAGAGAGCACTGGCACTTCAGGGAATAGAAAATACTTCTTTCAGAGGATGGTAAATGAGCTTGCCTTCTATAGCTAAACTTCCACAGCTTTCACTATAGAAATGTTAATTCTAACTAATTAAACTAAATGATATTTTCAAATTTCTGATTATTTAAGGAGGGAAATGGCACTAAATTTTGTCTGTCACTTCTTACCTCTGTGACTTTGGGCAAACCACTTCACCTCTCCAGAGAGACCTCAGTTTCCCTGTGTGTAAAAAGAGGAATTTAAGTCAGATAGACTCTGGAGACCTTCTAGTTTGAGATCTATGATCCTAAACCGGGTTTCTTTGTTTCAAAGGAGATTTTGGTGACAAGGGCTGAGAGTGTGGTGTGCCTCCTGAGACAGAGATGGGGGTGAGGGACATGTTCTCTCTCTCTGTCTCTGTCTCTGTCTCTCTCTGTCTCTCTGTGTGTTACATTCTCAACAATTAAATATTTTCATTCTCACAGGAGCCCTTTGAGGTAAAGTAAAGCATCATTAGTCCCACTTTACAGATGCCATTCAATGATGACAGAAAAATAAATAAATAAATAAAGATTTTTAAAAAAAAAATAATACTACAGGGTGGCTTGGTGATGCAGTGAATAGAGCACTAGCCCTGGAGTCAGGAGGACCTGAGTTCAAACCCAGCCTCAGACACTTAACACTTACTAGCCGTGTGACCTTGGGCAAGTCACTCATCACCAACTGCCCTCCAAAAAGCAAAAAAAAAAAAAAAATGGTGACAAAAAGATTTATTTCTCAGTATTTTCACTTGAGATTTGTTCCAGGAATGAAGGATCGTACAATCTCTAGACCAACAGTAGGCAGGCAACAGCTGGCAAAGCAAATATGAGGATGACAGACTGGGAGCTAGAAAGGCCCTCATCTAGTCCTTCATTGCACAGAAGAAAACACTGAGGCCTCCAAAGGAACTTCTCTATCCAGGTCATCCAGCTAGTAACTGAGGTTATAAAAGAAGAATCCAGAAGCCACATTTTTTAAAGACCCTGATAAGTTGGAAATCAACCAGAGGAAAACAGTGAGGACAGAGAAGGGCCCAGAGATCACACCGTATGTGAACTGGTTGAAGAAAATGGGAATGTTTAGCCTGGAGAACAGAGTGGGGAAGAGCTAGTATGTGGAAGAGCCATTGGGTTGATTCTGTTCGGTCCCCTGGGGAAAACAGACAACAGGTCGATTTGGGTTTGACACCAGGAAAATTTCCTGAGCCTGAGATCTGTTCCCAAGTGGATGAAGTTGCCTCAAGAGCAGTGGATTACTCATCCTTAAGGGTCTGCAAGCCAAGGCTGGGTGAATGTGTGCTGGAAATGCTATCTGGAAGATTCTTGGATTCTGATCCACTCCCCAAGGACCGAAGTGTTCTGTTGCCTTTTGTGGCTGATACCAATGGGGCTTATTTCTGAATGAAGATAAACAATGGCCCTATAGGTTAGAGAATGATGCCAAGAGAGTCAGAGGACCTGGGCTGTCTAGTCCCCTGTCTGCCACTATGCGTTGCCTGAAAATTATCTCAAAGGTACTTCAGAGTTTTGCAATTCTATGAAATCCTATGACTAATTGAGTCATTGAAAGAGTCAGACAGAAAGCTATTCAGCTGCACACAGGTAATAAATGATAGATATTGTCTCAATTTCAGGGCCTTTTAAACTAAGTTTCAACCCTAAAAGCTTTTTTAAAGATCCACATGTCAAGATCTCAAAGGAGTTCAATGCATCCAGTGACTCTTAACCTAGAAATCACTGGAGCCAAGAGACATGATGTAGCAAAGTAAAATCTCTGCTGTCCAATTCGATCCTTCTATTCCGCATATAAGTAGCAGCCCACAAATGGGTGTGACTCACAGGTTTGCAATGCAGTAAGATGTCACTTTGTTATCTCATACAGTGCCAGTAATCCAAATTACACTGTTGCAAAACCATTTCATAGCTGAAGCGTGTGTAGCTGCCGCCTTTCCTAGCCAGGCCAGCCTTGACTGGAGACTAGAAACAGCGCTTGAGAAAACGGGCAAGGGAGGACTTCTGTGTCCCTAGATGTGGGCCAGATCCACCCCCAAGGGTGGGCGCCTTGTATCCCATGATGCTTCTCATCTCTCCCTTTGGTGTTCCATAATAACAGCACTTTAAAAGTGTTCAAAGTGTTTTATAGACATTATCTCTCAACTGAGCCTCACACCATACCTGTAAGACAGGCACTGTTATTACCCCCATGTGCACTGAAGCTCAGATGGGCCCAGGGTCACATAGCCAGTAAGTGTACAAGATGAAATCTGAACACGTCTTCCTACCTCCACCGTACGCTCACTTATTAAGAAGCACCTAGTGTGTGCTAGGCCCTATGGCTATATAAAGTCAGTAGGTTATTTTGCTGTGAGTTATAGTCATAGCTCAGTAAGGGAGCATTACTGTTACTTTGAGCTAATGTTACGCTGTTCAAGACAGGAGGTTAAAGGGACACAAAGCTAGGAAGTATCAGAATGCAGAGCCTCCCACCTGCAGATCATGGACCCTAACACTATACCAGCCAGTCAAGAAATATTTTAAGCACCTACTATTCCCAGACACCACACTGTATGTATAGGACAGAGTGACAAATCAATGCATTAGTTAAGTGCCAAAGCTGGGTGTCTTTTGCCTCCAATATATGCCCATAAGAGTAAGCTTCTGTGATGGAATCACTGAACCCCAGTGGGGAGAGATCCCAGCAGTCAGTTAGTTCCAATCAAACCTGACCCAGAGGCCCCTCTACATCATTCCCAATGGCTGGTCGTTGGGCTTCTGTTTAAGGGTTTCCAGTGGCAGAGAACTCAGTACCTTACAAGGCAAGGCATTCTGCTGTGGACAGATAGAACTCTTTCTAAATACTGAGTCCAGATCTGCCTCTTTGCAAGTCATTCCCTTTGCTGTCCCCTCTGGAGCCAAGCTATCTTGTGGATCAGTCCACAAGACAACCTTTCGTACACTTGAAGACCATGATTATGTCCCTCCTCCTGACATATGGCATAGTCAGCTGAAGATCTTACCCTGTGTGATGGAGGACACAGGAAGATAATTGGCTAATAAGAAATGCTTTCCATTTTGCTTCTTAGAATCAAACAATTCTAAATTTGGAAAAGACCCCAGAGGACATCTAATTCGGATCTAGATCTTTTTGGACTTTGGTTTTCCTGTGTATTCCATGCCTTGTGTTAATCACTTGACATGCATTTATTAACCTGTTATGAGCTAAGCACCTTGCTAGGCACTGAGGAAGTCCCTGGCCTTCAAGGAATTTCAGTGACAGGTTGGATCTTCTTTAAATACCAAATCTCATTGAAAATACTAGATTTCCTATGTTTTCTCATCCCAGATGCTTCCATCCTTCTTCCATCACTCCCCCTCCCCCCTACAAGAGTCTTTTCTCTAGCCCACAGTCATCACTGTCACCAAAGAGCTATTTGGGGATTCTCCACCTGTTGTTCCCTTCATTCTTGGCATCTGCTGCTCCCCTCAACCATCCCATCCAGGGCATAAGCTTTGCTGAGGACAACAAGCTGGGAAAGGGGGGAGGGGAGAGGGAGAGTTTCTCAGGCCATGTCACCCTTTCTATTGCAGCACCCCCTTGTGTATACAAGGATCCTCTACAACCATAGGTTTTGAAGAAGAAAAGCCATAAAGGTTTTCTATTGGACAACTAGTTGGAAAAATCTCATTTAAGAGTAAGCTGTTTCACTTCCTTAAAAGTTAAAGTCAGGTGCCAGCACCTCCAGGAAATCACTCCAGAACTGCCACCCACTGGCAGCATGGCATACCGGAGGAAACTCTCCTCAAAGTCAATCTGACCTGGGTTCAAGGCCCACCTCTGACACATTCCAGCTGTATGTGAGTTTAAGCAAGTCACTTCATCTCTCAGGGTTCTAAGTAATTCTAATCCAATCCAATAAGCACTTATTAAATGCCATTCTAGGCACTGTGCTAAGCACTGGGGATGCAGATATTCTTTTAATAAAAAGAAAGTACCTGTCCTCAATGAGCTTACATTCTAAACGGGACACAACACACAAAAGGAGATAGGAACAGAGGGCAGAAGAAGGTGGGACACCAAGGAATACCCTGCATGGGCCACCTTGTTCCAGGGAGGCAAAATTGGACAGGGCCGCAGAGACACAGTGGAGTCATCTGGAGGAGAGGAGGCTGAAGGAGTGGAGTCAATCAAGGTTTAAATTAGCAGGGTGGTGGTGAGTTTAAAACCAATGAATTTAGCCTGGGAAGGGCATCTTATTCCTGTGGAGATGAAACTAGGAAGGGCATACATATGATGCATGGTGGACTCTTGAAAACTCTAAGTTATAGAAGAGGTGCCAACCTGCACTGGGAAAGGGAGTTTCCTCACGTGAGAGCTCCCTCTACCAAGGAAACCACAGGTTTCAGCCCAATCTCTAACTCTTTAATTTATGTCTCCACATATATTATCTCCCCCATTAGAAGGCAAGCTACTGAGGGCAGGAAATTTTTTTGTCTTTCTTTGAATCTCCAATACTTAGCACATAATAATTGTTTAATAATTCATTGTTGGCCTATAATTCTCCTTCCTTCTTGAATTCTCTTGTATTTCCATATCAGTTTGCTTAGTGTATTCCTGTGTTTTCCCTTTCCTCCCCCTTCCATCTCCTTATGTCCATCCAGGACCCAGACTGCCTCTCCTTTTCATTGTAGATCCAGCCTCTAGCAAAGTGCCTGACATAGAGCAAGCCATTACTAAAGCAGTTAGGCACAGAAAATTCATCCTGCTCTCCCTCCATCAGGTTTCGAGGGGCAAAATCTACTATTCACTTACTCATTGGTGTTTACAGGAAGCAATAGTCAGACTCGGGGAATTTCCGGTATAAGTGAAAACATCAATGTTATTCAAAATGACTTTATCACGGCAGCTTTCACGTACCCCCCAAAATTCAATATTTGGAATCCCCCCTTCCACCATCCCATTGTCCATATGCTTTGGGTAGTATATTCTGGCCAAATGTTTACTATTGTGTTTGTTTGTGAAATATTTACATTTCAAAGCGAAAAACTAGGATGGAAGACTATAGATTGAACTCAATTTAAATATATTCATTTTGGGATTGTAGATCTCCTCATGTGCTTATGTTTCATCATGGTTGGGAGGCAACCTATGACTCTCATAGACTCTGTCAGCAGAACACAGCCCTGGTGAGTCCTAACAAGAAGGAAAGACTTCAGAGTATGGGCTGACAATAAACTGACTGCTTCTCATATACAGTCATGGGCTCACAGGAACATAGCATGAGAGCAGGAAGGGACCCTAGAGATGATCTCATCTAACCTCCTCTACTTACAGTTGAGGAGGTTAAGCAACTTACCCAACATCAAACAGGTAAGTAAATAGCAACATTAGGGATACAAATAGAAAAGAAAGACCCTCCAGGTATTCAAGGAGCTCATATCTTAATTGGAATAAGCAATCACCACCACCACCACCATCATCACCATCATCACAATTGCCATCACCAACATCATCACTATTGCCATTACCAACATCATCAACACCATCACCACCATCATAAACATCATCGCCACCATAATCAACATCACCGCCTCATTACCACCACCACCACCATCATCACCATCATCACCACCATCATCACCATTGCCATCACCATCATCACCATTGCCATCACCAACATCATCACCAATGCCATTACCAACATCATCAACGCCATCACCACCATCATAAACATCATCACCACCATCATCAACATCACCACCTCATTACCACCACCACCACCATCATCACCATCATCACCACCATCATCACTATTGCCATCACCATCATCACCATCATCACCATTGCCATTACCAACATCATCAACACCAACACCACCATCATAAACATCATCACCACCATCACCAACATCACCACTACCACCATCATCACCACCGTCATCACTATCATCATCAGTATCAAAGCTGATATTTATACAATACTTTAAGATTTATAAATAATTATAATTTATCCTCACAATGTCTCTGTGAGGTATGGGCTATTGTCTCCATTCTTGCACATGAGAAAACTGAGGCAAACAGGGTTAAGTGACTTGCCCTGGGTCACACAGCGAGTGGAAGTGCCTGAGACTGGATTTGAACTCAGCTCTTCCTGACTCCAGACCCAGTGTCCTATCAACTGTGCCACCTAGCTGTCCTTAAAGTTGTAGACAAATATAAATTTAATCCAATTTGACAGATTCTTATCAAGCAACTACTATATGCAAGGAATTAGGATGGGGGTGAGGGCACTGAGGGTACAACATTGTTAAATGAGACGTTTCCTGCCCTCCAAGAGCTTATACTTTGTGGGCAGAGAGGATGAAGGACTAGCCAGCTCTAGTGCATGGTTTAGGGGGAAGGGGCACAAGTTCATGTTTCCAGCCTACAAATCAGGGAAAACCAGTTGAAGGCCTGCATTTGGGCTGAGGCTTCCAAAAGAAGCCAACTGGAAGCAAACGGATCAAAAGGTCAGTTTTCATTTCAAACTTCAAATGTCTAGATTCTTATCTTTCAATCAGGGTCCATCAGTAAGCTCCTCCTGTGCCCTCCAGGCACTGCGCTAAGTGCTAGCTGTATGTCTTTAGAATCATGCACTTGGAAATGTCCCTCTAAGGTCACCCTGTACAGTGCACTTCTCTTTCTGCCATCATTCAACCACATTGCTTTTTAAAAAGTCACTTTTTAGACTCCTAAGCAAGTTGGCCTTAACTTACTCTAGTGACCCATTCCTACATGGGACTTATGAGGCCATGGCTACGGAATTAACAGCAGGGAGACTGAAATCAGATTAAAACTGGCTCCTCCCCAAGGTCCCTCTCTTCTCCGCTGCCCCAGAGAAGCTCAGATGTAAAAATGGGAATTATTTTGTAAGGGTACAGACTGGCCCATGGGGCAGCTAGATGGTGCAGGCCTAGAGTCAGAAAGACTCATCTCCCTAAGTTCAAATCTGGTCTCAGATACTTGCTAACTGTGTGACACTAGACAAGTCACTTAACCTTGTTTGCCTCAGTTTCCTCATCTGTAAAATGAGTTACAGAAGGAAATGGCAAGCCATTCCAGTATCTCTGCCAAGAAAACCCCAACTGGGGTCATGAGGAGCCGGGCACATCTGAAACAATGGAACAACAACTAGGTCCCTCCCAGCCCAAATCTGCTGCTGTTACTGTTAGGAACGATAGTGGTGGCTCCCGTTTACACAGAGCACTAAAGTCTGCAAAACATTTTACCAACTTCGTTTGCCCTGGGAGATAAGCGTTATTATTACCCCCTTGCATGGATGAGAACACCGAGGCAGACTTGCCCAGAGTCACACAGCTAGTGAATGTCTGGGGTCACACTGAAGTTGGGTCCCCCTGCCCTGTGCACTGTGGTGTTCCCGCCCCCAGTGGCCCAAGGGCCTAATGATCCTATGTGGCCTTTTCCATCGTAACTGTCATCATTGTCACAGATAGCCCTTCCATAGCCCTTGAAGATTTGCTAAGTACAAGAACCCTGGGAAGTAGGTGCAGATGAGGAAATGGAGACAAATGGATTAAGCGACTTGCCCAGGGTCACACAACTAAAAAGCACATGAGGCCAGATCTGAACTCAGATATTCCTAATTCTAGGTCCAGTGCTCCATCCACTGAACCAGATAGCGGCCTTTAACTTCCCATTCAAAGAATCCTGTGATTTCTAGGAATTTCTTGAAGGAACGTGGATGTCCCAGACAATTTTTTGGGGGAAGGCTCCGGCCCTGGGGCAATATAGGGCCCTTGCCAAGACACCAACTGCTCTGACAAAAGTGAAACTGTCTTGTGGCAGCTCCATCCTCACTGGCCAGGCTCATAAATCACGAGGCCCTCCCTTTCTGTCCTCGCCACTGCTCACAGAGCCGCTAGCTGAACTGGGGAAGGAACGGCTGAGGCAGCCTGAGCCCACAGTACTTCCTCAAAGTACCAAGGTTCAAATTCTGGGCCTCCACCTAGAGACTTCAGCCCCAAGCTAAAAAAGACCCAGAGAAAAAGGCCTCGTTCTGAGGCTCCAACCTTAGGGCTACTTGATGGACTTACACATCTGCCTTGTGAAAAGCTATTTAAAGGAAAGGCAGGAGGGTAATGGGTGGACAATGAACTCACCAAGTAGACAGTGGATCTCACTCTGCAAGAAGGAGCAAATGAGGAAACAGATGTAAAGTGATTGGCAGGCTTAAAATGCTGTGTAAGCGCGAGCTACTATTAGTTATCACAAGCCCAGGTGATGAGGATATGAAACCTCCTGAAGGGGAGAACCCAGCATCCAGTGAGGAAGGTTGGGCAGACCTTTCCCAGTGCAGGGAGACATGCTGGCCTTCTCTCAGTGGTTGGCCAGTGCAAGACTATTCATGTGCTTAGAGTGGGGCAGGATAGTTTGGGAAGAATGAACCTGAACCCCATGGCAGGTGCACTGTGATTCTTCTGCAAGATGTGCTTAGTAAACTCCCTGTCTTGGTAGGACTAAGCAAAATATCATTTCCGTGGTCCCCAGTTGGGTTTCCAAACAACATGACTAAGCTTTGCCTACCCTACTCTGCATATATGCACAGTGAAAGTGAAGAAATTCTAACTGGGATTGTGCAAGATTCCCCCAAAAGGATTCAGCATTTCCTTCCCACTCTATCTTAGAGCACCCAAAGGCATTCTCCTTTCTTTTTTCCTTTCTTAATAGTATTTTTTCCTAATTACATGTAAAGATAGTTTTTAACATTCACTTTTATAAGATTTTGAGTTCCAAACTGTTTCTCCCTCCCTTTTGTCTCCCCTCCCCAAGTAATCCAATATATGTTATACACATACAATCACGTTAAACATATTTCCACACTAGTCATGTTGTGAAAGAAGAATCAGAACAAAAAGGGAAAACCACGAGAAAGAAAAAAAAAGTGAAAATAGTCTGCTTCGATCTATAATCAGACTCCATAGTTCCTTCCCTGGATGTGGAGAGCATTTTCCATCATGAGTCTTTTGAAATTGTCTTGGATCACTCATTGCAATGCTGAGAAGAGCTAAGTCTATCAAAGTTGGTCACCACACAATGTTACTGTTGTATGTTGTATACAGTGTTCTCCTGGTTCTGCTCACTTCACTCAGTGTCAGTTCATGTAAGTCCTTTCAGGTTTTTCTGAAGTCCGCTTAATCATCATTTCTTATAGCACAATAACATTCCTTCACAATCATATACCACAACTTGTTCAACCATTCCCCAGTGGATGGACATCCCCTCAATTTCCAGGTCTTGGCCACCACAAAAAGAAGAGGCATTCTCCTTTCAAATCTACTCATTTAGAGGCAAATAGATTTCAATGTAGGAGAGACTTAAGAAGTCAGCAACCTCGTTTCACAGATAAAGAAACAGGTGCAGTAGCACTTCAGTATCCAAAGAGTCTGAGTGGTTTAGAACATAGGTCTTCTTGACTCCAAATTCAATGCTCCATTCATTCATTCAACTCAACATTTATTAAGAACCTTCTCTGCAGGATTCTGAGGATTCGGCATGCTAACAGTGGTGATGAAAGGCTGTATTATGGAGAACATATCTCGAAGTCTAGAAAATCTGGGTTCAGATACTCCTTCTGATGCCCCAACAGCTAGTATGAGCACAGGTAGGTCACTTCTCATTGTCTGTTCTGTGGGAAACTTCTAGCATGGAAACTCCCTCCTGGAAAACTGTAACTTGTCTGCTACCTAGGCACGTCCAAGAGGTTGAGAGAGGTTGCCTAGGGTCATGTAGCTAGTAGAGGTCAAAGGGAAGATTCAAACCCAGGTCTTCCTGACCCTAAGCTTGGTCACTGATGGAACGCTTCCTTGCCTAAAGGCTTAGCTCTAGGACTCCCTCCTATCTGCGCCCTTTTTGGACCCCTCCAACTCTTAGTGCTCAAGTGATCCTGTCTACACCTATCTGGTCACATGTTGCTTCTTGGCCACCCAGTGGACCAGACATTCCAGGAGGGCAGGCTGTTGTTCATCTGCTTAGCACAGTGCCTTGAGTATAACAGGTACTCACTGATGTTGGTGGGGCTGAATTTTCACTTGGGAGGGGTAAAGGAGAAAAAGCAATAGAGGTAGGCAATGTGGAAAACGGAACGGTGAGCCACCTTTGCACAAACTCAGCCCCCAAATTCAAAAAGGAAGATGCACAGGCAAGGCCAGATGTAGCATTGGAGATTCGCTATACCTACAGCCAGCTGGTGGACACTGCTCTAATCTGACCTCATCTGAATCCAAAGGCTGGTTCTGAATGGAATTCCCAAGAAGCCCTCTCTTAAGAAGTAGACCATGAGTGTGACAGGCCGGCGAAATTCTAGATCATCAGCCAAGAGAAGACTTCATTTGTTAGTGAAGGCCAAGCAAGAAATGAAGCGAGTCAGTCTCCAGGCCCTTGGTTTAGCAAGAAGGACATGTGGAGAAAGTTAGACTTTCATTCAAGTGAAAGTTGGTTGTTAAAAAGTTGCACCCTCGGAAAAACTTTTATGAAACAATATTTAACTCCTGGTTTCAAAGTCCTCTCCTACAAAGGTTACAGAAACTGCTATTGTCTCCGTAAGGCCAGAGACTGTAAGGAGTTGCCATCTCTGACATGTTTCTTTTGGGGTCATGAAGAGTGTGCGTAAAAGTTAAGCTTTGATCTAGCAGGAGCTAGGGGAAAAGCAATGAAAACAGAGATGAAGAGAAACATCTTTCTTTTTAGAACTATCAACGGAATCTGGAGAGAATTTATAAAGACTGGAGCTGGAAAGAGTCTAAACCTATTGTCACATATGGTGAGAGAATAGGGAGAAGATGGATAGATCTTTTTTAACTTTTATAACCCTTATCTTTGAAGAGGATTAAGGAGAATTTTATGGAGGGAATTTGTTATCCTGAGTGAACTTGATGGTGTAAGACTGTTTTCAGATGTGAAGTCACCTCCCCCTGCAATGAAATGACTCTAACAGAGACCATTCTCATAGTTCAAGTATTGCAAATGAGTTTCTTCATTGTCAAATATTTATGTGTGTGTGTGTGTGTGTGATAATTTTATTTACTTAATCCTGGGAACTGAAGGGATTTCTAAAGAGATATAGAGAAGAGTTTTCTCCAGTTTGTTAAATAAATAATATTTGATGGACTGGACTAGGGACTCTGAGTTTAGTTGACTGAGAGATAAGGTGAAATTTTATTACTTAATGAAGAAACACACAAATATATCCCCTGAATTACCCTAGAGCATAGAATGAAAATATTAGATATGAGACTGGGTCAAGGAGCAGGCTGGCAGTGACTTAATAAAGGGAGATGAGTGACCTGGATAATCATGGTATAGATGAAGGGTCATCTTACTGACCTGATTACGAATGAAGCAAAAAAAAGCAAAGCCAAGAGAAGGGCACACACTATTTACAGTTATAGAAAAGGAAGATTGAATGAAAAATGTATAAACAAAGATCCTGAAGGTAACAGAGGGAGTAATATTTAATTCTTTGTATTCCCAAGGCTTAGTCCAATGCCTGGCATACTGTAGGTGCTTCATAGAGTTAATGGTAATGAATTGGCCACATGACATCGAAGATTCCTTCCAGTTCAAAATCTAGGGTCAATAGGTGAGTCTCAGTGGTTAAAGAGCTGGTGTTCTGGCTGGTGCTACCACGGACAAGAAGGGTAGAGTTTGTGTTTCCTTGGTAAGAATACAAACATATCTTACTAGGAATATTCAAAAAGGCTGTAGGAAAATGGGCTTAGCAAAGATAACAGAGAACCAAGTCCACTTTGTACCAAACATTCCCAATTCCTCTTGAAGCTGATGTATTTTGCAGAAAGCCTAACCACAGCTTTGGGGATGGAGGTGGATCTGATAGCCATGTGTACTAAATGTGACCTTGCCTTTTCAGGAAGCCTGGGGTCTCTTCCCCTCTGGGCCCACGAACATACTTGGTATCTAAGCTATTTTTGGAATTCTCCCACTGCTAAGCTGGCTCCTATCTACCACCTGCTCCTTTGACAACTGTTGGGTCAAGGGTGAGAGGCTCATTTTCAAAATGCCAGTGACCTCCTAGAACAGCAAATGGTGAGGTGCAAAGGGCTATGGGTGGGGAGTCTCAGAAGCAGAATCCACCAAGCACCACCAACCATATATTTGTTTAATCCTCAGTGACTGAGACCTGGCTTCAGAAGAGATACAGTCAAAAGAGTGAAAAGAGGGCTGGATGTGGAGTCAGAAGGCTAGGGTTCAAATCCCACCTTTTTTTACTTACTGCCTGATTGACCTTTAATTTCTCTGGCCCTCAGTTTCCCTTTTTGTAAAATAAAACATAAAAATTAGAACAATAACAGTAACAACTGGAATTTATGTAGTGAATGTTAACTCCCTTGATCCTATGATCTTCACAAACATCTAATCTATTACTATATTCATTACACATATCGATTATTAGAAAAATTATAATTTTCTCCACAATTCTTACAACAACTTGGGGAGTTAGATGCTATCATTATCCCCATTTTGCCTCTGAAGAAACTGAGGCAAACAGAGGTTAATTATGAGATTGGATTTGAAGTCAGATCTTGCTGAGTCCTGATCCTCTGCTCTAAACACTGGCACCTAAAAGAAGCTATGCCTACTCTAAAGCAATGGGTCCTCAGTTTCTTACATATGCAACAAGAGGCCACCATCTCCACCATGAGGGAGTTCCATCTGCGGTTTGAGTGACTCCCCAAGCATTGTAACCATCTTCATTCTCGCCCCATCCTCATCAGTCAATTTTCTAAAATGCTTTGATTTTCAGGATGCTTCCCAGAATGACCTGTGTGTGAGCTACATTGGAAGGTCTAATTCCAAGATCCCTGAACTGGAAAGCGGTAGCCCCAGATTCACGTCCTAACTCTAACACTTCATAAGTGCATGATCCCTTAACCAGTGGTTCCATATTATCTCCAGGATCACTTATAAAGTCTTCCAATTGGTAGTTAATGAAAATCCTCTTAATAGTGGGTCAGTCCCAGGCTTTCAATAACAAGAATAGCCAAAGCATTGTATTTTAATGGTGCTAAAGCTCCAGTGTATCCAATTGTCTAAATGCCTCTCCTAGTAATCTGTCTTTATGAAAATACCAAAAGCAGTGAATGACAAAATGAAAAGGTGACATAGTGGATAGAGCACAGGGCCTTGAATCAGGAAGAGCTGAGAATTAGCAGAAGACATAGCCATGTGAGAACTGTCCCCATGATCCTGTCTACTGGGGGTCTCCCCTGGAGATGGTTTTAGTAAGCCTATAGAAGAAGGCTGGCATCTCAATACTCTGGCTCACTTACCAAAAGAAGCTATCTAATGCATTTGTACTAGTCTGCCAAACACTAAACACATTGGACTATGGGCTCCAGAAAGAATCTTGGCGATCACTGAATCTAATTTACCCATGTTAGAGATATTGAGCAGGATGGTGGCATTTCTAATGGAACTCTATCATCTATGAAAAGGACACAAAAAGAGAAGCACCAAGGACAGCAGCTGACTTTTCAATCATGCTTTGAAGTTTGCAAAGCACTTCTCACTTCATAAGAACTAATCTCATTTAATCCTCACAGCAGACCTGTGCTAGGATCAGCCCATTTCCCAGATGAGGCTCAGAAAAGTTAATTCACACAGCCTCAGTGGTACAAATCAAACCTATTTCTTCCTGATTCTGAGTTCAAAACCCAGTCCATTATACAAGTCCTCAGAATATAGGTCAACAACAGAAAAAGAGGGACTCTGCACTGCCCAAATAGATATTGAAAATACAACTAGCTTCATATGAGCCCCTCCAAGCCTCATTTAAGAAACTTCCTGACTCTATACACAATCTAGGAAACCTCATGATGTGGTCCCTAAGTCTCAACCTGTGGGTGGCGACCCCTTTGGGGGTCCAACAACCCTATCACAGAGGGCACAGGGGTCGCCTAAGACCATCGGAAAACACATATTTCCGATGGTCTTAGGAACCGAGACACTGCTCCTCTATCCGTCTCCAAGCGGGTCTGCCCACATGCAGATATGCCCACATATGAGCATTAAAAGGGTCATAGCATTAGGAAGGTTGAGAACCACTGCTCTAGTATATAAAAAGGAGGAGAGAAGGGCTTCACCTAGAGGTAAGAAGTGACAACAATCTGAATTTGGAAGAGAAAACAAATAAATTATTTAAAAGCCAGCATAAAAATTCCCTGTATCTAGCAGTCAGAGAATGTGGTCCTACATCTCGGGACAGGTGTAGAAAGCCCATAATAACTCAGGAAGATGACCCGGTCATTGAGAGCTACAAGGCCTTCTGTTTCCAGAAAGTAAATGAATATAAAAAATAAATACATCAGCAAAATGTTTCCATCCAAAAATGGTTATAAAATTTAATTAACTTTGCTCCTAAGCATCAATCAATCCATCCACATTTATTAGGTACCTACTCTACAACGGGAACTGTGCTGAGGATTACAGATTTATAACAGAGACAGAACTCAAGGATTGTCTGGCTTACCGAAGCCCAGAGAGATGAAATGCCTCACCCAAGATCACCCAAGAATTGAAGTAGAGTCAGGACTTGAAGCCTGAGCCTCTCCTTCTAAATCCAGCACTCTTTCTGGAAAACTGAGATATTTATTAAGACAATCAGCATTTATTGTGCACCTACCATTTGCAATGCCCTGTATTTGGTGCAGAGGGAGATACTGGAGTGCAAAATCATCAACAGTCTACCTAAGAGAATGTTAGTGTTCCAGAGAGAGAAGTCACTGGGTCAGAAGGATTCACTTCCCCACCAAAAAATTCCACACTTGGGCCCTGGGGAAGCATTGTTGTCGGTAACAAGGAGAAAACACAGTATTACTGGAAATGTCAAAGATGGGGGTTTTACCTTTGGGCAAAAATTAGAATATAAAGGTTAAAAAAAAGAGGGTGGGTCAGAAAGGCGTTCTGCCTTCTTGGTCCAAGCCTCTAAGAGAAAAAGCAAAAGTCCCCAGTGACTTTCCTCATTGGTAGAATTCAGGAAGTGTGTGTGTGAGTGTGTGTAAGTGTATGTGAGTGTGTGAGTATGTATGTGTGAGTGAGAGTGTGAGTGTGTGTATATGTGTGTGTGTATATGAGGGAGGGTGTGTTTGTGTGTGTGTGTGTGTGTGTGTGTGTATATGTGTATTTTCTTTTCTGGATCCCTTACTCACCATACAGAACCACAGAATTTTACAGCTGGAAAGGACCTTAGAGCCATCTGACACCAATGGAAGTCGCCCTCACAACAGAGTCACATGGACCCCAGTTCAAATGCTGCTTCTAAACTTGTGACTTGGGCTAAGTTATTTACTGTCCCTGGGCATAATCAGTTTCTTTACCTGTAAAATGAGCAGGATATACTGCGTGAGCTTTCCGATTCCTGCTAGATCTAAAGCTATGATTCTAAGTTATGTAACACAAAAACCATATGGGTATATTATCTCTCTATGGATATAACGCATATAAAATTCTATGGGCATAATTGTATAGTTAGATACAGTTATATCTATGTAACTATAGGTGTAACTGTGTGTGCAATGATATAAAGATATACATAATTATGTATATATTATGTAAAACTACGTCTAGTTATACAAACAACTATATAAGCACATTTTATAGGTATAAATATATGAGAATATAATTATATGTAAATATATGTGCATATATAATCATTACAATATTTCTATCCTCACACTACATTACTATATGCATATTATCTGTGGTTTATGCACATATCTGTATAGCTATATAGCTTTCTATGTACCTGTATAACTACATAAGTATTTATTTCTGTATAAGTATATATCAAATATGTATACATAACTATATGTCCATATAAAATCATATATGTATATTCTCATACTATATGCAACTGCATCATTCTACCTAATTATGTAATTAGCTGTAGATAACTACATTTGCACATACAATTGTGTGGAAGCACATATGTGCACATATATGCACAGTGCATACAAATATACAACTATATATACACATAGATAAGTGTGTACCGTATACAGACATACACAGAGCATCTAAGCCGCAGATTCTCTCCATAACAAGCTTCTTCAACTTTGAAATGGGGGCGGGGGGGGAGACTGACCATGTAGCCTGTAGAACTTGCTTAAGAAAGGTGGTCAAATTGAACTCACTCTCCAGCCTGGTTCAGCTTCTCATCTCCTCCCATCTGCACTGCTGGCAAATTTTCCCAATTGGTTTCCCAGACTTTTCCATTCCCTTTCTAATCCATCCTCCACTTACCTCCCAAAGTGATCTTCCTAAAGCATGGGAGTGGTCGTATCATCTACACACATACACACACACGCACACATATACACATACACACACATATATACATACATACACACACATACACATGCACACGCATATACACATACACACATACACACATATACACCTACATACATACACACACATACACACACACACATACACATACACACGCATATACACATACACACATACACACATACACATACATACATACACACATGTACACATACACACATTATACATACATACACACACACACATACACACGCATATACACATACACACATATACACCTACATACATACACACATACACATACACACACATATACACATACACACATACACACATATACACATACATACATACACATACATACACATACACACACATATATACATATACACACATACACATATACACGCATATACACATACACACATACACACACATATACACATACATACATACACACACACGCCCCTTACTCATAAACTCCTGGGATTTCTTATTGCCTCATTTGAAGCTCTTCACAACCTGGTCCCTTCCTAGTTTTCCAGTCTCTTACATACTATTCCCTTCCTGCTAGTTATTTCTCCATCAATCAACCAGTCAATACACAATTATTGACACCTACTATGTGCCAGGCAGCGTGCTAAGACAGCCCCTGCCCTCAAGGAGCTTATACTCTAACGATGGTCTCTGTGCCTTTGCCTCACAGAAGGTCTGCCTTCCTCACTTCTCCCTCATCTTCCTTCAAGACTTAGCTCAAATTCCATCATTCTGCAAGAGGCCCTTCCTGGTCCTCCAGCCACCAGTGCAGCCCCCTCTGTTGTTACCCTGCGTCTACTCTGTATAATAACAAGAACTAATTGTCATCACAGAACCCGACTATGTGCCAGGCCCTGTGCTAAGTGCTTTACTAATATTATTATACTGGATCCTCATAGCAACCCTGGGAGATGGATAATTGCTGCTATCATCCCCACTTTTTATAGATGAGGAAACTCAGGCAAACAGAGGCTATGAGACTTTCCCAGAGTCACATAACTAGTGTTTGAGGCTAGATTGAAACTCAGAAAGTTAAGTTTCCCTGACTCCAGGCCCAGCACTCTACCTACCTACCCAGCTGGGCCTACTTATACACATGTTGTCTTCCCCTTAGAAGGTAAGGGCCTTGAGGGCAGGGACTGTGTTTTGCTTAGTAGGGTCTGGCATAAAGGAAATGTTTAGTAAATACTGATTGATCGCTTGCTTCCAAGCAAAGATGGGGAACAGCTGAGAATGACAGAAATGGAAAGCCAACTATTTGTTGTTTTGCTTTTAAACACCTGGTACCTGGCTCTAGGGGCAATGCTCTTTCACTGAACATGAAGGGATGAAGCCATCACCTTCCAACCAAAATCAAGCACAGATTAGGCCTTCCAGAATGAGCCAGTTTGGAAAGGGTGCTTGGGTTTTCCCCTCTATTTAAACATAGACACCTTTCATTGTCTTGACCCCAGTCCTCTTGAGAGTTTTCTTTAACAAGGGTAATATGTCTGGGTTCAGTCTTGCCACTTGATTCAATTTTAGTAAATAATTCTAAAAATAGCCCAAGGGTCCCTTCGGTTTTCCAGTCTCACCGAACTGAAAGAAAACTCAAAACAAATGTTTACTATGTCACTGAAGGCTATTGTTTTCTTATTTACAGATGAAAAACATCAGAGCCAGAAGGAGCCTAGGAGAACATTTGGTCTGGCCCTCTCCCTTAAGGGAGAGGGAAACAGGTGTAGGGAAGAAAGGTGACTTGCTCTGGGATATAGACTAAAGCCAACAGAAGCTGGATTACCATGGGATTTTTTGAGCTAGAAGGGCTCATTATGGTACAGCTGAAGGAACTGAGGTCCAGAGAGAGGAAAGGACTTGGCCCAGGTCACAGACACAGGTACTGCCACCATCCCCAAAAGCTCATTGGCACATATTATAGAGGAACGGCTCCTTGAGGAGGGACTAGCTCATTTATCTTTATATCTATTGTAGTCCCTGACTTTGTATCTGGTACCAGTGGCACCAAATAAACACTCCCTTAGTGACTAACTAAAGTGGGGTTATCATAGAATTTAGAGTTGGAAGATCCCCAATCTACAAGATGGGGAAATGGGCCCAGAGCCCTAAGGCCAAACAGCTAAGCATCAGCAGAAGTGAGATTACTATAAAATCATAGCTTTTAGAGTTGGAATCAACTTCTGAGAGCATGTAACTCAATCTTACTGTTGAATAGGTGAGGACACTGAGACCCAGGGTGTTCTCCAAGGTCACAAACATAGTACAATTGCAAGCTAGAATTTGAACCCATCTAATTCATTCTATACCTCAATCCTGGGGTTTTAACACCATTTGGATGCAATGGGTCCATTGGGCAGTCAGACTGGTGAAGCCTTTGGACCCTACCTCAGAATTGTATTATTCAATGTACAAAATAAAATGCTTTGGATTAGAAGGGACACTGATTGTATTGAAATATAGTTATTAAAATATCTGAAACACAAATCAATGAGTCCTAAGTTAAAGATGTCCAATGCCTTAATTTCACATGAGAAAACTGAAATTCAGAGAGTGAAAGTGGACCCTTCCTCGGTGGCTCTTCCCCTTTCCCCCAGATCTTAGGGCTTCATTTCCGTGGCAGCTCTTTCCAGAAGCCCTAGCAAACTTACAAGCACCTTGATAATTCTCTGGACATCACTATGGGGAACATGACAAATTACGGCCGCCAAGTGTCGTTGGCCATGTGGCAAAATTTAAAAAGAATCTGGGCCACGTATGTTAGAATGTGTGAACGTGCCATCCTGCTGTGTCTGGTTAAATATCAACTCATCTCCCAGCCCTTCCTTCATCAGCACACCTGCTACCAGTCTGGGCAGAAATCACTTGCTATTAAGCAAGCACTGAATGAACAGCAGGGGCTGGGGTTGGGGTTGCTCCCGACTCAGACCACACTGCACATCCTCCTGGGAGCTGGAGCTCAGCGCTTGGATTCAAGGACTTTAACTTCACTGACCCCTTGTGGGCCCCCCCACCCTCCCCATCCCACGCCCTGCTCCTTGTAAAGAGCCAAAGACCCTCACCTCTCCTTATGTGTTTGTCTCTACCTTAAAGAAGAGTCATTCTAAGGAGCTGTTCCATGGACTAGTTGTAAAAGGAAACAAAAGTACAAGGAAAAGGGGTGTCGGGTTCTTTACAAGGGGGTGGGGGTGGAGCAATAGGCCAGGGTGCCTAAAACTCCCACACTGGAGTGTGGTCTGGAGTCAAGAGCTCCCTGAACCCAAATGAGAATATATTTGCAACACACTTTGTAAACCTTAAAAAGGACTTTTCGAATGCCAGCTGTCAACATCCTAGTTGTCATTATTACTATTATCATTGCTAAATTAAACAATTTGGCTTTAAAACAGTGGTTCTCAACCTTCCTAATGCTGCACCCCTTTAATACTCATATATGGGCGTAACTGCATGTGGGCAGACCCTCTTGGAGACGGATAGAGGAGCGGTGTCTCAGTTCCTAAGATCATCAGAAATATGTGTTTTCCAATGGCCTTAGGCGACCCCTGTGACCCCTGTGAAAGGGTCGTTCAACCCACAAAGGGGTCGCAACCCACAGATTGAGAACCCCTGCTTTAAAAAGATGACACGTTCAACTCATCTAGTCAGTAGGGAAGATCTCGGGGTACTCTCTTGCAAGAAGATAATTCACAAATAGAAGTCCATAAGAAGAACAGACATTTCTCTAGCAGTTTCAGGTTTGTGAAACACTTCACCTGCCTTATCTCATTTGGACCTTACATGGGTGAACCCCGGGGGTGCACCCATGTGTTACAGGCCTTATTGTTCCTATTTGACAGCTGAGGAAACTGAGGCTCAGAAAGATTAACTTGTCCAAGGTCACACAGCTGAGTACTTTAGAAATATTTTCAGACCAAATAAGTTTCCCCTTCCCTTATCCATTCACCACTGCCAAATTCATCTTCCTTGGGTACAAGACTTATCACATTCCACTGCTCTAAGACCTTTCAAGGGGAAGCTAGGTAGTTCAATGGATGAAGCCCCAGGCCTAAAGTGAGGAAGGCCTGAGTTCAAATCTAGCCTCAGACACTAGCTGTGTGACCCTGGACAAGTCACTTCACCCTCTTTGCCTCAGTTTCCTCATCTGTAAAATGAACTGGAGAAGGAAATGGCAAACCACTCCAGTATCTTTTCCAAGAAAATCCCAAATGGAGTAACAAAGAGCCTGAAATGGCTAGATAACAGCAAAAACACTTTTCAAATTACCCACTATTTACTCTATAAAGTTTGAAATCCTTTATGTAAGATTCTCTAAACTATTTTCTAGCCTTATCTCGGGCAGACTGGATGAGCCCTGACAAGTCTGATCATACAGGTCTCTGCTGGAATGCTGGCTTCTTCCCCACTCTGTCTACTGACATCCTTCAATCCAGAAGTCTCACCTTACATGCCACTTTCTCCATGGTGCCAGCCCTGATTTCCCAATGACCTACCTACCTCACCCCAAGTGGGAAATAATTTATCCCTCATCTGATACCAAAATACTTTGTTCTCCTCTTATAGAAGTAGCTTATGTGAAACTGTCTACTAGTATTTTACACTACAAGTAGTCATAGGATACTGGCTGTAGAGCTGGAAGTGGTCTACTGAGTCCAAAATTTTTCATATGATAGATGTGGAAACTGAGAAACAAAGCAGTTAAGTGACTTGGCCAGGGTCATACAAGTAGTGAATGAGAGGCAAAATTAGAAGCTGAGGCTTTCAATTCAGGGCTTTTTCTGCAGGCCCACAAGCCCTTGAGGGATTCCCATGGATAGTTATTAAGTCTTGACAAACCATCTGAGCCTTGGGATGGATCTGGAGAGCGGATCTGCTGGTCCTAAGGAGACAGAGGCCCAGAAAGGTGGTGCTTTGCCAAAGCCTCAGAGCCATTAAGTACAAGAGAAAGAATTTCAATCTAAATGTGCCAACTCTGAGGCCAAGGCTCCTTTATCCCCTTTTAAAGTGTGCCTATGACTTAGCTGCCCCATGACTACCAGCTGATCAAGGGTAGAAAGGCTGTGAGCTCTTTAAGTTGGGGGGGGGGGGGCTTTTATTCTGGCAAGAGAAGCAGCCCAGAGAAAATCCTTGCCACTAAACCAATGGCTTTCTCCTGTCCCAGCACCAGAGGCACTGTCCCCATTGCTTGCAGAAACACCCTTAACTACACAACAAGAAAAGAGGCTTTATGACCAAAGAAGAGTTAGAGAGCAGTATAAAATGCAAAATGGATAATCTTGAGTACATTAAATCGAAAAGTTTCTATACAAACAAAGCCAATGTAACCAAGATTAAGAGGTAAGTGGGAAACTGGGAAAGAATTTTTACAACCAGTGTCTCTGATAAAGGCCTCATTTCTAAAATATACAGGGATTAAGTAAAATCTGTAAGAATACAAG